>OZ020623.1:29751615-30951615 GCA_963971575.1 Liopterus haemorrhoidalis
GAAATAAATAGTTTCTCGGAGTTGTCAAAAGTTATCTATTAATTTTTAAGGTTAAAATGACATTTATGGCCCAAAATGGCTGTTTTAAAGAGAGAAATATTATTTTGTGGCATGATAAATTATTTTTTAAAGAAATCCAATGTTTTTTTGCAGTAAAAATACTGATTTTAGATCGAAATTCAAAAAAAGTAATGTAAATTAACTAAATATTAAGGTTACATTCGCACACTGAAAATGCCTCTCAATACTATTACAGCGCCTCTCTTACTAAATTAAACAACTAACGACACTTCAAAGAAGCAAACGAAATTTAAGAATTTTGGGTCATTAAAATTTAATTTCGTGGGTGTTCATTCCACAAGTAAGTATTAAATACACAAATGTAATATTAATTTATTATTACTTTATATAAAGTGATTATTATTCTGTGACGAAGCACAAAATAGTCCTTAAAAAAGCGAAATTTTCACGTCGCCTCAATAGCTACGGTGGTTTAATTACTGACTTACCACTGGGGGGACCAGGGTTCAAACCCCTCCGAGGGCGGATGTATTTTTTTTTTGTTTTTTGGTTAGGTTGTAGCCTATTCTAAATAATTTTAATAAAATTTGAATTTAAAACGGCCTAAATTTTTTTTTTTCTAATAAATTTCTGAAATTGTTTATTTAATTTTTACGTCAAGGTTCTTAATTTCTTGGGAGTTTAATTCTTATGTATTTAATAAACAAATGTAATTTTAATTTAGTATTTCCTTATAAAAGAGATTATTATATTCGAAAAGTGCTTATTCAACATATCATGAAGGTTTTCCAATGTCTTTTTGCAGTAAAAAGACCAATTTTAATACAAATTTCATAAAAATTAATGTAGACGGACTATTTACTATGTCTGCATACGCCGTGTTTAAAACGATTTACAATTGTTGAAAGCGCCTCTCGCGAAGAACGAGACAACTACATTCATATTTAGGAGGTAATTGACATATATTCACGTGTAGACAAAATTATTAACAAAAAATCTGAAAATTGTAAATATTTTTGAAATAGTTACATCAATCAGTGTATTTAAAAAGTTTTTCTAAATTTCATATTCCATATTTCCACAAATATTTAAGATGCCTTAAAATATTATAATAATAATAATAATAATGATAATAATAATAATAATAATAATGATAACAGGATTGGAATATGGACTGGGATTAGGCTTGCAATTAGGATTGGGAATGGGATTGGGATTGGATTTGGGATTGGGATTGGGATTGAGATTGGAATTGGGATTAATATTGGGATTGGGATTGGGATTGGGATTGGGATTGGGATTGGGATTGGGATTGGGATTGGGATTGGATTGAATTGGGATTGGGATTGGGATTGGGATTGGATTGAATTGGGATTGGGATTGGGATTGGGATTGGGATTGGGATTGGGATTGGGAATGGGAATGGGAATGGGAATGGGAATGGGAATGGGAATGGCAATGGCAATGGCAATGGCAATGGCAATGGCATTGGCATTGGCAGTGGGATTGGGATTGGGATTGGGATTGGGATTAATATTGGGATTGGGATTGGGATTGGGATTGGGATTGGATTGGGATTGGGATTGGGATTGGGATTGGGATTGGGAATGGGAATGGGAATGGGAATGGGAATGGGAATGGGAATGGGAATGGGAATGGGAATGGGAATGGGAATGGGAATGGGATTGGGAATGGGATTGGGATTGGGATTGGGATTGGGATTGGGATTGGGATTGGGATTGGGATTGGGATTGGGATTGGGATTGGGATTGGGATTGGGATTGGGATTGGGATTGGGATTGGGATTGGGATTGGGATTTGGATTTGTTTTTGGATTGGGATTGGGATTGGGATTGGGATTGGGATTGGGATTGGGATTGGGATTGGGATTGGGATTGGGATTGGGATTGGGATTGGGATTGGGATTGGGATTGGGATTGGGATTGGGATTGGGATTGGGATTGGGATTGGGATTGGGATTGGGATTGGGATTGGGATTGGGATTGGGATTGGGATTGGGATTGGGATTGGGATTGGGATTGGGATTGGGATTGGGATTGGGATTGGGAATGGGAATGGGAATGGGAATGGGAATGGGATTGGGATTGGGAATGGGAATGGGAATGGGAATGGGAATGGGAATGGGAATGGGAATGGGAATGGGATTGGGATTGGGAACGGGAACGGGATTGGGATTGGGATTGGGATTTGGATTGGGACTGTGATATTGATAATAATGTAAAAATGGTTATAATAAAAATAATTTTTACTGACGTGTCGTGGAACATCCGCGGGCGCGCCCGCGGTGCGTTAATTCATTAACCACGTGAAATATTAAAAATGACTTGCAAAGCAACGATTTTTGTAAATGACAAGTGCGGCAAAATGCTTTATTATATTAAAACGAGTCGCGAAGCGACGAGTTTTGTACACCATCACAGTACGTGCCGCGGGCGTGCCCGCGGTGCACCACTCTTTTAACCACGTGACAGGCAGGGGGCCGGAGGCCCCCTGTTTACGTAGAAGCGCAAGTCGGCGAAGCAAAAGACGTGCCACGGGCGTGCCCGTGGTGCGTCCCTTTATTAACTACGTGACAGGCAGGGGGCCGGAGGCCCCCTGTTTACGTATGAGTGCAGGTCGGTGAAGCTCAGGACGTGCCGCGGGCGTGCCCGCGGTGCGTTCCTGTACGTGCCCTGTTCATTTTCGCAGGCCGGCGACTCAGCACGTAAGAGCGCAGGTAATAATCAAAATAACATTAACTTTAACTATTTTAATAATAATACTAATAACAGTAAAAATAATAATAATCGAAGTTAAAGGGAATTTTGTTCTCCTCTACAAAAATATTACCTATCGTGATTCTGTGCACCATCACAGCAAGTTCCGCGGGCGTGCCCGCGGTGCGTCTTTTCATTAACCACTGTACAGGCAGGGGGCCGGAGGCCCCCTGCTTCACGTAGGAGCGCAGGTCGGCGAAGCCGACTAAGCTCCTAGTCTCTTATTATATTTTGTGATTCGGTTATGTATGTATTTTCGGTGGAATATTGGTCATCCCTTGGCAAGCTCCCGTTTCGAACTCCTCTTTTCGGAGAGGCGTTGCGGGTTCGAGTTGAAGATCGTTGGATCCGCGGTTTTTTTCTGTATCGCTTAAGACCGGTTTCATCGTCGTGGGTGGTCGCGTTTTTTTTTAATCTCTTATTTACTGTCGGCGGTTCGGTCGGTTTTTGATTCATATTTGTTTGGTCCGCTGTGGACAATTGCTCGATTGTTTTGTGACGTCGCGCCCGTAACTGTACAAAAATATTCTCAACACAAGATGGCCGTCGGGCGGTCTGTCATATTTACGGGGAGAATTAAATTTTAAAATGGTTAATACGGTTCAAAATATAATTTTTGACGTGCGAGATGTTATATTGAGGCGACGGAAAAGATTTTTCAAAGAATTTGAGACGTTATTTGTGCATTTGAGACGTAAATATGATTAGAAGATTTCAAAAGGTAAGAGCTGTCAAAAATGTTTGCATTTCAAAACGTGACGAGGTTTCACATTTGGAATGTTATTTCGACAGACTAAAGTTATTTTTTGGTTTCAGGTAAAATTCCGATATATTTAAATACATTTTCAAGCTGAATTTCCATAAAATAGTGTTGAAAAAGAGGTAAGAGCTGTCAATGATTTTTGCATTTTAAAACGACGAGATTTCACATCTGGAACGTATTTTCGACATACTAAAGCTATTTTTTGGTTTCAGGTAAAATTCCGATATATTTGAAAACATTTTCAAGCTGAATTTCGATAAAATAGTGTTAAAAAAGAGGTAATAGCTGTCAAAAAATTGCGATTTAAAACGACGAGATTTCATATTTGGAACGTATTTTCGACAGACTAATGCTATTTTTTGGTTTCAGGTAAAATTCCGATATATTTAATAACATTTTCAAGTTGAATTTCGATAAAATAGTGTTAAAAAAGATTTATAGATATTAAAAATTACATGGTTAATTCATGTAGGCGTTGGACAGACGTAAATGTGAAAATTTTCATGTGGCAAAATCCATTATTTATCAATTTGAAGATAATAAGGAATAGAATTTGGATAAAAAATATATCCAGATTCATTTCTGGACACGTTTTGGTAAGTGCAAAGATTAAATTTTAAAAGAATTACATGAAATAAATAGTTTTTCGGAGTTGTCAAAAGTTATCTATTCATTTTTAAGGTTAAAATGACATTTATGGCCCGAAATGCCTGTTTTAAAGAGAGAAATATTTGTTTGTGGCATTATAAATTATTTTTTAAAGAAATCCAATGTTTTTTGCAGTAAAAAGACTGATTTTAAAAAAAATTTCATAAAAATTAATATAACCGTAATAAATAAAAGAGTTACATTTCTTCTGTTTACAGCGACTCTATCGAAAGACGATACAATTACCGACAAATTTAGGAGCTAATTCAAAAATATTCACGTGTAGATGTATCATTGCGAGATAATATTTTGAGGCATGACAAAATATTTTTCAAAGAATCTGTGTATTTTGTATTAATTACTTTACTAATTTTTGTAGGTCAAATGATTTCATGTAGAGAAATAATTAAGACGTTTATTCACTCTCCGAGGGATATCGACAAGAAATATTACCAAAGTATGTGAGTAAAAAAAGAGCTTTAGGAGCATTTATTGTTTTAAGTTTTCCAGATTAACGATTTCCAATTTAGTCAGATAGAAAAATGAACAAAAACTGAATTTGTACTAAAAATCATAATCCTAGATATTGTGCTGCGTTCTCTTCGTCATGAATAAAACACCAGCTGACTAAATGTACCGTGATGAATGTTTCCGTATGGTTTCAAAATGAAAAGATCTTTAAACCCAACTAATTATGAAGTTGCGACAGATCTTATGAAAAATTTATTAATCATAAATTGATATCTGTCAATATTTGTTCACGGTTTATGAACGTTTAGAAAAAAATTTCATAAATACTGTTTATAAACTGTTTTGACATCAATGTTTATAAATTTAAAATAGGTGTACTTAACCTCAATTTTTAAAGTTATTATTTTGCATTAATTTTGTAATTCTTTCAGATATCAGCGACGAGTACTACTTAATGCAAACAGAAAAATAAAAATAAAAACAAAACTGGTATTGTACTGAAAATTCTAATCATAATATACTGACAAGTTCTATGAAGAAATTTTTGTACGCTTTCAAAATGAAAAACATCTTTAAATCGAACTATTTATATAGGGCCTGATGGGTAAGCTTTGCATTTATATTGAGTTCAACTTTAATAATATTTATTTTTTCGATAGCATGTGAGTGTGGAGCTGATAAACAACGCACACCTGAAATCTTTGCGAACCATCAATAGTTCATCGGGGGGATCCAGTGTATTCAAGAATTTAAGCGTCTCTTACCACTCACAGATGGTTATGTGTGCTAACTATAATGGTTTGAAACTGTTCGTTGTAAATCATATAACTACATCTCGAGTAATTAATCAAAGGCATAGCTTCCGACTCTTCGGTTTAGTGCTTATAGAATAGTGTAGAACATAAATCATGAGCTTTAATATTATTATTATATTTCATTCATTTTAATAGAAAATATGTATTTTTAGTGCTTATAAAATAGTGCAGAAGATAAATCATGAGCTTTTTGAAAGAGATTACTGTGTTCGATTGATAATGAACTATTTATCTTAGGTATCGTGTTTTGAAAAGGATCATGGTTTTATAAACGGCCATTCTTTATATAAAATAAAGTTTTTATTCAAAGGAAATACAGAAAAATGTCCAGGTCATTTGTTTAATCCGATGAATTGTTAACAAAAACATATTCGATTCATTTTAATAAACTATATTTATTATTATATTTCATTCATTTTAATAGAAAATATGTATTATTTTTTTTGTAACCGATATGTAACCGACATTTTACTGTATAATAGAAAAATTAACTGGAGCTTTTATCTAAATAAAAGTCACTAAGATTTTTTTGCCGGTCGTCAGTTAATTTACGTTAGAATGTTAAAAAAAGTTTAGTCTGTAGTTTTTTTAGATAATATCTTTTTATGTGAATTGTAAGCAATGTAAAAGAAAGCATATTTTGTATTGTGATGAACTGAAATTTGTTTTGTATATTTGTAATAATTTAATAGCAATTACTACCATCTGATAATATGATGGTAGATTGTAAAAATATCTTTGTATTCAGCTATAGCGAAATGAGTCGAAATAAATTATATTATTCTTTGGTTTGCCTCTATCGTATATTATCAAAACAACATTTACATAACTCCTTTGGGAATGCTTACTGCGCAAGGTGTTTTGCTAACCTTTCGTAAACATTTAATCACAGTGATCATGACAAGTTTAGACAAAAAAGTTTAGTTGGTAGTTTTTTTAGATCTTTTTATGTAAATTGTAAGCAATGTAAAAGAAAGCATATTTTGTATTGTGATGAACTGAAATTTGTTTTGTATATTTGTAATAATTTAATAGCAATTACTACCATCTGATAATATGATGGTAGATTGTAAAAATATCTTTGTATTCAGCTATAGCGAAATGAGTCGAAATAAATTATATTATTCTTTGGTTTGCCTCTATCGTATATTATCAAAACAACATTTACATAACTCCTTTGGGAATGCTTACTGCGCAAGGTGTTTTGCTAACCTTTCGTAAACATTTAATCACAGTGATCATGACAAGTTTAGACAAAAAAGTTTAGTTGGTAGTTTTTTTAGATCTTTTTATGTAAATTGTAAGCAATGTAAAAGAAAGCATATTTTGTATTGTGATGAACTGAAATTTGTTTTGTATATTTGTAATAATTTAATAGCACTTACTACTATCTGATAATATGATAGTAGATTGTAAAAATGTCTTTGTATTCAGCTATAGCGAAGTGAGTCGAAATAAATTATATTATTCTTTGGTTTGCTTCTATCTTATATTATCAAAGCAACATTTACACAACTCCTTGGGGACGCTTACTGCGCAAGGTGTTTTACTAACCCTTCGTAAACATTTAATTAAATCTTAATCATAATGATCATAACCAACAAGTCTGAATTACAGCGCAAGGAAATTTTTTAAATGACATATAAAGTCAGTAATACACTACAAAATAACTATATCTGGTTTGTCCTTCCAAAAGTGAACAGCATAGATAGACTATTCCAAACGTTTAGACGGAATTAAATTTTTATTTTTATAACTTGTGATGAGCTCTTTTTTTTATGGTTTGAAATAGGCTTTTGCTAAACAAATTTATCAAACTCACTTCATCGGTAAAAGTTACTAAAATTGAAAATTTAGTTCAGCCTAAAGGTTTGGAATAGCCTTTATAAATTTTAGTACAGGATAAATGTGTAAACATCAATTTTCAAATAGATTTCAACAAAAAGAATAATTAAAAATTGATTAGAAAAGTTATATATTTGACATTTAAGTAAAGCACCATCTATTATCAAAAGTTTAAAGTTCAAGTTTTTATGAAGTTGGCAACATATATGAAATAATTTTCTGAATATAATTAATTTTGGAGAATAATGTTACTTGCATGTTTTTAATGTAAATGTAGCTCTGTAAATATACAAATCAAGACATTTTTGTAGCCATAATAAATTTATTTATTCTTCCATTCAAGTTTCAATTTTTTTATGTAGTTCCGTCTAAACGTTGGGAATAGCCTTTATAAAATGATTTTCTTCCAAATAATCTAATAAATTTAGTACAGGATAAATGTGTAAACATCAATTTTCAAATAGATTTCAACAAAAAGAATAATTAAAAACTGATTAAAAAAGTTATATATTTGACATATAAGTAAAGCACCATCTATTGTCAAAAGTTTAAGTTTTTTTGAAGTTTGCAACATATTATATGAAATAACTTTCTGTATATAATTAATTTTTGAGAATAATGTTACTTCCATGTTTTTAATGTAAACATAGCCCAGTAAATATACAAATCAAGACATTTTTGTAGCCATACTAAATTTATTTATTCTTCCATTCCAGTTTCAATTTTTTTATGTTGGCAACATTATATTCATTTTCAATTATTGTCAGTTTCCCAGTTTTTATAAATGCGAAAACAACATTTATGACAAAAAATGGCTGTTTTAAAGAGAGAAATATTATTTTGTGGCATTAGAAAGTATTTTTTAAAGAAATCCAATATTTTTTTTTCAGTAAAAATGCTGATTTTAAAACTAATTACATAAAAATTAATATAACCGTACTATTTTGTTTGTTCACATTAGCCGTGTTTAAAACGATTTACAAACAAACAAAGCGCCTCTCTCGAAGAAAGATACAACTACAATTCAAATTTAGGAGGGAATTGACATATATTCACGTGTAGATAACATTATTTACAAAAAAAATTTGAATATTAAAAATATTTTTTAAATAGTTAAGAAACACTAAATTTAATAACGTAAAATATAACTGATAAATATACAAGGAAAATATGCAAATTTCATATCAATCAGTGTAACTAAAAAGTTTTTCTAAATTTCCAAGTGGCATAATTAATAGTGTATCCCATGCACAAATATTAAAATAATAATAATAATAATAATAAAAATAATAATAATCTAAGTAAAAGGGAAAATAATAATATTAACAAAGCCGCGGGCGTGCCCGCGCTGTGTGACTTTATTAACCACGTAACAGGCAGGGGGCCGGAGGCTCCCTGTTCATGTCGGAGCGGGGGGGGAGTTATGGCATGCCTGTTCATGTTCGGGTTGGGATTGGGATAAAGATTGGGATTGGGGTTGGGGTTGGGGTTTAGGTTGGGTTTGGGATTGGGATTGGGATTGGGATTGGGAGTGGGAGTGGGAGTGGGAGTGGGAGTGGGAGTGGGATAGGGATAGGGATAGGGATGGGGATAGGGATAGGGATAGGGATAGGGATAGGGATGGGGATAGGGATAGGGATAGGGATAGGGATAGGGATAGGGATAGGGATAGGGAGTGGGAGTGGCCCCCTGTTTACGTAGAAGCGCAAGTCGGCGAAGCACAAGCGTGCCACGTGCGTGCCCGTGTTGCGTCACTTTATTAACTACGAGACAGGCAGGGGGCCGGAGGCCCCCTGTTTACGTATGAGTGCATGTCGGTAAAGCACAGGACGTGCCGCGGGCGTGCCCGCGGTTCGTCATTTTAAAGACGGGCAGGGGGCCGGAGGCCCCCTGTTCATTTTTAAGCGCAGGCCGGCGACACAGCGCGTAAGAGCGCAGGTAATAATCTAAATAACATTAACTTTAACTATTTTAATAATAATACTAATAACAGTAAAAATAATAATAATCGAAGTAAAAGGGTTTTTTGTTCTCCTCTAGAAAAATCTTATGTACCTATCATGATTCTGTGCACCATCACAGCAAGTTCCGCGGGCGTGCCCGCGGTGCGTCTTTTCATTAACCACTGTATAGGCAGGGGGCCGAAGGCCCCCTGCTTCACGTAGGAGCGCAGGCCGGGCAGAGCCCGGCTAAGCTCCTAGTCTCTTATTATATTTTGTGAGTGCGGATATGTTTATATGTTTATATATATATTTGTATGCATGTTCCGTTACATGCGTGGTTTCTTTTTCTAAAGGCTTTCTTACGGCGACGTGTAGAGCGTGAAACTGAATTGAATCAGGTTCGTTAATCTTTCGTGTGTTGTTTTCGGACTTTTTTATGTCTCTGGGGGTTCGAAATTTTTAAAAATTAACGTTTTCTTTCGGTCGTGTTTCGATTTTTGAGAGGAAACAATTGAAATTTTACCCGTTGAATTAACTGTCAAAAATCCAACATGGCCGTTCACGCATATTTACGAAGAGAATCAAAGTGAAAAAATGGTAATTTCGCTTCAAAATAGCTTTTTTAACGTGCCGAATACTATTTTCAGGTATCAGAAGACATTTTTCAAAAAATCTGGGTCATTATCTGTGCAATTTGAGGTGTAATAATGTTAAAAAGATTTCAACAGTTGACAACTGTCAAAATTAATTGCATTTTAAAAGTGACGAGTTTTCATATTTTGAACGTATTTTTTGAGAGAAGAAAGCTAATTAAGGTTTTAAGGTGAGTTGACGATAAAGTTTAATCCATTTGCAGGGCGAAAAATCGTAAAATAGTGTTAAAAAAATATTTATGCATATTAAAAATATTAGGGTTACTTCAGCGTTCACCAAGCGTAGGTAAGCAAAAACTGAATTCTTTCGGCCGCCAGAAATAAATTTTTCTACCTAAAAATATAATTTAATACAGCTAAAATATATTTAAAACATGTAAGTACTTCTTTTATAACATTAGAATGTTTTTTGCAAACGATTTTTAAGACTTTTGGGTCATAAAATATCACAAGATTTCAGAACATGACGGCTGTCAAATTTTTAGCATTTCAAAACGTGACGAGAATCCATATTTTGAACGTATTTTCGACAGACTAAAGCTATTTTTTGGTTTCAGGTAAATTTCCGATATATTTAAAGATATTTTCAAGCTGAATTTCAATAAAATAGTGTTAAAAAAGATTTATAGGAATTAAAAATTACAAGGTTATATCATGTATGCGCTGGACAGACGTAAATGTGAAAATTTTCATGTGGCAAAATCCATTATTAATCAATATTAAGATATAAAGAAATATTAAATGAATAAACTAAATATCCAAATTCATTCTGGACACATTTTGGTAAGTGCAAAGATTAAATTTTAAAAGAATTACATGAAATTAATAATGTTTGGGAGATGTCTAAAGTAATCCATTAAATTTTAAGTTTAAAATGACATTTATGGCCCAAAATGGCTGTTTTAATGGGAGAAATATTTATTTGTGTCATTAGAAATTATTTTTTAAAGAAATCCAATGTTTTTTTGCAGTAAAAAGACTGATTTTAAAAGAAATTAAGAAAAAAGTAATAGAAACATACTAAATTGTGTGTTTACATTCGCACGTTGCAAATACTTCTCGATACTATTACAGCGCCTCTCTTGAAAAATTAAACAACTACCGACACTTCAAAAAACGTATTTTCCACAGACGAAAGCTATTTTTTGGTTTGAGGTAAATTTCCGATATATTTAAATACATTTTCAAACCGAATTTCCATAAAATATTGTTAAAATGATTTATAGATATTAAAAATTACATGGTTAATTCATGTATGCGTTGGAAAGACGTAAATGTGAAAATTTTCATGTGGTAAATTCCATTATTTATCATTTTTAAGATATTAAGGAATAGAATTTGGATAAAAAATATATCCAGACTCATTTCTGGACACGTTTTGGTAAGTGCAAAGAGAAAATTTTAAAAGAATTACATGAAATAAAATGGTTTTTGGGAGATGTCAAAAGTTTTCTATTAATTTTTAAGTTTAAAATTACATTTATGGCCCAAATGGCTGTTTTAAAGAGAGAAATATTATTTTGTGGCATTAGAAATTATTTTTTAAAGAAATCCAATGTTTTTTTGCAGTAAAAAGACTGATTTTAGAAGAAATTAAGAAAAAAGTAATAGAAACATACAAAATTGTGTGTTTACATTCGCACGCTGCAAATACTTCTCGATACTATTACAGCGCCTCTCTTGAAAAACTTAACAACTACCGACAATTCAAATTTAGGAGGTAATTCACATGTACTATATTCACGTGTAGACGTTAAGGTTAGGGTTGGGGTTGGGGTTGGGATTGGATTGGGATTGGGATTAAGATTGGGATTGGGACTGGGATTGAAAATATGCAAGTTTCACATCAATCAGTGTATCTAAAAAGTTTTTCTAAATTTCCAAAGTGCCATAATTAATAGTGTATCCCATATACAAATATTTAAGATGCCTTATAATATTAAAATAATATAAACAATAATAATAAAATAATAGTAATAATAATAATTAACTGATAATAAAATATGAATAATAATAATAATAAGAAATGATAATGACTGGGTTTGGGGTTGGGGTTAGGGTTGGGATTGGCATTGGGATTGAGATTGGGATTGGGAATGGGATTGAGATTGGGATTGGGAATGGGATTGGGATTGGGATTGAGATTGGGATTGGGAATGGGATTGGGATTGGGATTGGGATTGGGATTGGGATTCAGATTGGGATTGGGATTGGGATTCAGATTCAGATTGGGATTGGGATTGGGATTGGGATTGGGATTGGGATTGGGATTGGGATTGGGATTGGGATTGGGATTGGGATTGGGATTTGGATTTGGATTTGGATTGGGATTGGGATTGGGATTGGGATTGGGATTGGGATTGGGATTGGGATTGGGATTGGGATTGGGATTGGGATTGGGACTGGGATTGGGACTGGGACTGGGACTGGGCTTGGGAATGGGATTGGGAATGGGATTGGGATTGGGAATGGGATTGGGATTGGGATTGGGAATGGGATTGGGATTGGGATTGGGATTGGGATTGGGATTGGGATTGGGATTGGGATTGGGATTGGGATTGGGATTGGGATTGGGATTGGGATTGGGATTGGGATTGGTATTGGGATTGGGATTATGATTGGGATTGGGATTGGGATTGGGATTGGGATTGGGATTGGGATTGGGATTGGGATTGGGATTGGGATTGGGATTGGGATTGGGATTGGGATTGGGATTATGATTGGGATTGGGATTGGGATTGGGATTGGGATTGGGATTGGGATTGGGATTGGGATTGGGATTGGGATTGGGATTGGGATTATGATTGGAATTGGGATTGAGATTGGGATTTTGATATTGATTATAAAGTAAAAATGGTTATAATAATAATAATTTTTGTTGACGTTTCATGGACCATCCGCGGGCGCGCCCGCGGTGCATCAATTCATTAACCACGTGATATATAAAAAATGGGTCGCGATTGACAAGTGCGGCAAAATGCTTTCTTATATTAAAACGAGTCGCGAAGCGACGAGTTTTGTACACCATCACAGTACGTGCCGCGGGCATGCCCGCGGTGCGTCCCTAATTTAACCACGTGACAGGCAGGGGGCCGGAGGCCCCCTGTTTACGTAGAAGCGCAAGTTAGCGAAGCACAAGACGTGCCACGGGCGTGCCCGTGGTGCGTCACATTAACTACGTGACAGGCAGGGGGCCGGAGGCCCCCTGTTTACGTATGAGTGAAGGTCGGTGAAGCTTAAGACGTGCCGCGGGCGTGCCCGCGGTGCATCACTTTATTAACTACGTGACAGGCAGGGGGCCGGAGGCCTCCTGTTTACGTATGAGTGCAGGTCGGTGAAGCTCAGGAGGTGCCGCGGGCATGCCCGCGGTGCGTCCCTGTTCGTGCCCTGTTCATTTTTTAAGCGCAGGCCGGCGACACAGCGCGTAAGAGCGCAGGTAATAATCGAAATAACGTTAACTTTAACTACTTTAATAATAATACTAATAACAGTAAAAATAATAGTAATCGAAGTAAAAGGGATTTTTGTTCTCCTCTATAAAAATGTTATGTACCTATCATGATTCTATGCACCATCACAGCAAGTACCTATTGTGATTTTGTGCACTATTATAGGAACATCCGCGGGCGTGCCCGCGGTTTGTCATTTCATTAATACTGTACAGGCAGGGGGCCGGAGGCCCCCTGCTTCACGTAGGAGCGCAGGTCGGCGAAGCCGACTAAGCTCCTAGTCTCTTATTATATTTTGCGTGTGTGTATATGTTTATATATCTGTATGTTCCGCAAACCTTCCTCATTTCTTTTTCTAAAGGCTTTTATTGGGCTATACGTTGAGCGTGAAACTAAATTGAATCAGGTTCGTTAATCTTTCGTGTGTTGTTTTCGGACTTTTTTATGTCTCTGGGGGGTCGAAATTTTTTAAAATTAACGTTTTCTTTCGGTCATGTTTCGTTTTTTGAGTTGAAACAGTTGAAAATTTACCTATAGAATTAACTGTCAAAAATCCAACATGGCCGGTCACGCACATTTACCGAGAAAATCAAAGTGTAAAAATGGTAATTACGGTTCAAAATAGCGTTTTTAACGTGCCAAATACTATTTTCAGGTATCAGAAGACATTTTTCAAAAAATCTGGGTCATTATCTGTGCAATTTGAGGTGTAAATATGTTAAAAAGATTTCAAGAGTTGACAACTGTCAAAATTAATTGCATTTTAAAAGTGACGAGTTTTCATATTTTGAACGTATTTTTTGACAGAAGAAAGCTAATTAAGGTATTAAGGTGAGTTTACGATAAAGTTTAATCCATTTGCAGGGCGAAAATTCGTAAAATAGTGTTAAAAAAATATTTATGCATATTAAAAATATTAGGGTTACTTCAGCGTTCACCAAGCGTAGGTTCGTAAAAACTGAATTCTCCCTGCCAGAAATCATTAAATTTTCTAATTAAAAATATAAATTAAAACAATTAAAATGAACCAAAAACATGTAAGTACTTCTTTTATAACATTAGAATGTTTTTTGCAAACGATATTTAAGAATTTTGGGTCATAAAATATCACAAGATTTCAGAACATGACGGCTGTCAAATTTTTAGCATTTCAATACGTGACGAGATTCCATATTTTGAACGTATTTCTTGACAGAAGAAAATTAATTAAGGTTTTAAGGTGAGTTAACGATAAAGTATAAGACATTTGCAGAGAAAATTTCAATAAAATAGTGTTAAAAAAAGATTTGAGCATATTAAAATAATTAGGGTTACTTCATTGCTAACCAAGTGTAGGTTCGTAAAAACTGAATTCTCCCGGCCAGCTAGAAATCATTTTTTTAACTTAAAAATATAATTTAATACAACTAATATATATTTAAAACATGTAAGTACTTCTTTTATAACATAAGAAGGTTTTTTGCAAACAATATTTAAGACTTTTGGGTCGTAAAATATCACAAAAAACCAATACGTAAATGTCGGGACACGCCCTTAATTTCCTGGGAGTTTAATTCTTAAGTATTTAATACACAAATGTAATTTAATTTTATTATTTCTGTATAAATGTGATTATTACATTCGAAAAGTGTTTATTTAACATATCATGAAGGTTTTCCAATGTTTTTTTGCAGTTAAAAGTCTAATTTAATTACAAATTTCATAAAAATTAATATGAACATACTATTTATTATGTCTACATTCGCCTCTCAATATTTACGTGTTTACAGCGCCTCTCTCGCAGAATTAGACAACTACCGAAATTCAAATTTAGGAGGTAATTCTCATGTATTCACGTGCAGAGGAAATATTTACAAAACACTAAATTTAATAACGTAAAATATTACTGATACACATACAACGAAAATTTGCAAGTTTCACATCAATCAGTGTAACTAAAAAGTTTTTCTAAATTAATTTTCTAAATTTGAATAATTAATAGTGTATCCCATGCACAAATATTTAACATGCCTCATAATATTAAAATAATAATAAGAATAAAATAATAATAATAATAAAAATATTAATAATAATGATTATGATAATGATAATAATTGTTGGGGTTGGGGTTGGGATTGGGATTGAGATTTGGATTGAGGTTGGGTTTGGATTGGGACTGGGATTGGAATTGGGATTGGGATTGGGATTGGGGTTGGGATTGGGGTTGGGGTTGGGATTGGGATTGGGATTGGGATTGGGATTGGGATTGAAATTATGATTGGGATTGGGATTGGGATTGGGATTGAAATTATGATTGGAATTGGGTTTGGGAATGGGAATGGGAATGGGAATGGGAATGGGAATGGGAATGGGAATGGGAATGGGAATGGGAATGGGAATGGGAATGGGAATGGGAATGGGAATGGGAATGGGACTGGGACTGGGATTGAAATTATGATTGGAATTGGGTTTGGGATTGGGAATGGGAATGGAAATGGGAATGGGATTGGGATTGGGATTGGGATTGGGATTTGGATTGGAATTGGGTTTGGGATTGGGAATGGGAATGGAAATGGGAATGGGATTGGGATTGGGATTTGGATTGGGATTGGGATTGGGATTGGGATTGGGATTGGGATTGGGATTGGGATTGGGATTGGGATTGGGATTGGGATTGGGATTGGGATTGGGATTGGGATTGGGATTGGGATTGGGATTGGGATTGGGATTGGGATTGGGAATGGGAATGGGAATGGGATTGGGATTGGGATTGGGATTGGGATTGGGATTGGGATTGGGATTGGGATTGGGATTGGGATTGGGATTGGGATTTGGATTGTGATATTGATAATAAAGTAAAAATGGTTATAATAAAAATAATTTTTGCTGACGTTTCGTGGAACATCCGCGGGCGCGCCCGCGGTGCGTCAATTTATTTACCACGTGACATATTAAAAATGACTCGCAAAGCAACGAGTTTTGTAATTGACAAGTGCGGCAAAATGCTTTATTATATTAAAACGAGTCGCGAAGCGACGAGTTTTGTACACCATTACAGTACGTGCCGCGGGCGTGCCCGCGGTGCGTCACTCTTTTAACCACGTGATAGGCAGGGGGCCGGAGGCCCCCTGTTTACGTAGAATCGCAAGTCGGCGAAGCAAAAGACGTGCCACGGGCGTGCCCGTGGTGCGTTACTTTTTTAACTACGTTACAGGCAGGGGGCCGGAGGCCCCCTGTTTACTTATGAGTGCAGGTCGGTGAAGCTCAGGACGTGCCGCGGGCGTGCCCGCGGTGCGTCCCTGTTCGTGCCCTTTTCATTTTTTAAGCGCAGGCCGGCGACACAGCGCGTAAGAGCGCAGGTAATAATCGAAATAACATTAACTTTAACTATTTTAATAATAATACTAATAACAGTAATACTAATAATAATCGAAGTAAAAGGGATATTTGTTCTGTTCTATAAAAATGTTATGTACCTATTGTGATTTTGTGCACCATTATAGGAACATCCGCGGGCGTGCCCGCGGTTTGTCATTTCAATAACCACTGTACAGGCAGGGGGCCGGAGGCCCCCTGCTTCACGTAGGAGCGCAGGTCGGCGAAGCCGACTAAGCTCCTAGTCTCTTATTATATTTGGTGATTCGGTTATGTATGTATTTTCGGTGGAATATTGGTCATCCCTTGAGAGGCTGTCGTTTCGAACTCCTCTTTTCGGGGAGGCGGTGCGGGTTCGAGTTGAAGATCGTTGGATCCGCGGTTTTTTTCTGTATCGTTCGAGACCGGTTTCGTCGTCGTGGGTGGTCGCGTTTTTTCTTAATCTCTTATTTACTGGCGGCGTTTCGGTCGGTTTTTCATTCATATTTGTTTGGTCCGCTGTGGACAATTGCTCGATTGTTTGTGCCGTCGCTCCCGTAACTGTACAAAAATATTCTCAACACAATATGGCCGTCGGGCGGTCTGTCATATTTACGGCGAGAATTGAAGTTTAAAATGGTTAATACGGTTCAAAATATCATTTTTGACGTGCGAGATGTTATATTGAGGCGACGGAAAAGATTTTTCAAAGAATTTGAGACGTTATTTGTGCATTCGAGACGTGAGTATGATTAGAAGATTTCAAAAGGTAACGGCTGTCAGAAATGTTTGCATTTCAAAACGTGACGAGATATCACATTTGGAACGTATTTTCGACAGACTAAAGTTATTTTTTGGTTTCAGGTAAATTTCCGATATATTTAAATACATTTTCAAGCTGTATTTCCATAAAATAGTGTTGAAAAAGAGGTAAGAGCTGTCAATGATTTTTGCATTTTAAAACGACGAGATTTCACATCTGGAACGTATTTTCGACATACTAAAGCTATTTTTTGGTTTCAGGTAAAATTCCGATATATTTAAAAACATTTTCAAGCTGAATTTCGATAAAATAGTGTTAAAAAAGATTTATAGATATTAAAAATTACATGGTTAATTCATGTAGACGTTGGACAGACGTAAATGTGAAAATTTTCATGTGGCAAAATCCATTATTTATCAATTTGAAGATAATAAGGAATAGAATTTGGATAAAAAATATATCCAGATTCATTTCTGGACACGTTTTGGTAAGTGCAAAGATTAAATTTTAAAAGAATTACATGAAATAAATAGTTTTTCGGAGTTGTCAAAAGTTATCTATTCATTTTTAAGGTTAAAATGACATTTATGGCCCGAAATGCCTGTTTTAAAGAGAGAAATATTTGTTTGTGGCATTATAAATTATTTTTTAAAGAAATCCAATGTTTTTTGCAGTAAAAAGACTGATTTTAAAAAAAATTTCATAAAAATTAATATAACCGTAATAAATAAAAGAGTTACATTTCTTCTGTTTACAGCGACTCTATCGAAAGACGATACAATTACCGACAAATTTAGGAGCTAATTCAAAAATATTCACGTGTAGATGTATCATTGCGAGATAATATTTTGAGGCATGACAAAATGTTTTTCAAAGAATCTGTGTATTTTGTATTAATTACTTTACTAATTTTTGTAGGTCAAATGATTTCATGTAGAGAAATACGTAAGACGTTTATTCACTCTCCGAGGGATATCGACAAGAAATATTACCAAAGTATGTGAGTAAAAAAAGAGCTTTAGGAGCATTTATTGTTTTAAGTTTTCCAGATTAACGATTTCCAATTTAGTCAGATAGAAAAATGAACAAAAACTGAATTTGTACTAAAAATCATAATCCTAGATATTGTGCTGCGTTCTCTTCGTCATGAATAAAACACCAGCTGACTAAATGTACCGTGATGAATGTTTCCGTATGGTTTCAAAATGAAAAGATCTTTAAACCCAACTAATTATGAAGTTGCGACAGATCTTATGAAAAATTTATTAATCATAAATTGATATCTGTCAAATTTTGTTCACGGTTTATGAACGTTTAGAAAAAAAATTTCATAAATACTGTTTATAAACTGTTTTGACATCAATGTTTATAAATTAAAAATAGGTGTACTTAACCTCAATTTTTAAAGTTATTATTTTGTATTAATTTTGTAATTCTTTCAGATATCAGCGACGAGTACTACTTAATGCAAACAGAAAAATAAAAATAAAAACAAAACTGGTATTGTACTGAAAATTCTAATCATAATATAGTGACACGTTCTATGAAGAAATTTTTGTACGCTTTCAAAATGAAAAACATCTTTAAATCGAACTATTTATATAGGGCCTGATGGGTAAGCTTTGCATTTATATTGAGTTCAACTTTAATAATATTTATTTTTTCGATAGCATGTGAGTGTGGAGCTGATAAACAACGCACACCTGAAATCTTTGCGAACCATCAATAGTTCATCGGGGGATCCAGTGTATTCAAGAATTTAAGCGTCTCATACCACTCACAGATGGTTATGTGTGCTAACTATAATGGTTTGAAACTGTTCGTTGTAAATCATATAACTACATCTCGAGTAATTAATCAAAGGCATAGCTTCCGACTCTTCGGTTTAGTGCTTATAAAATAGTGTAGAACATAAATCATGAGCTTTAATATTATTATTATATTTCATTCATTTTAATAGAAAATATGTATTTTTAGTGCTTATAAAATAGTGCAGAAGATAAATCATGAGCTTTTTGAAAGAGATTACTGTGTTCGATTGATAATGAACTATTTATCTTAGGTATCGTGTTTTGAAAAGGATCATGGTTTTATAAACGGCCATTCTTTATATAAAATAAAGTTTTTATTCAAAGGAAATACAGAAAAATGTCCAGGTCATTTGTTTAATCCGATGAATTGTTAACAAAAACATATTTTATTCATTTTAATAAACAATATTTATTATTATATTTCATTCATTTTAATAGAAAATATGTATTATTTTTTTTTTAACCGATATGTAACCGACATTTTACTGTATAATAGAAAAATTAACTGGAGCTTTTATCTAAATAAAAGTCACTAAGATTTTTTTGCCAGTCGTCAGTTAATTTACGTTAGAATGTTAAAAAAAAGTTTAGTCTGTAGTTTTTTTAGATAATATCTTTTTATGTGAATTGTAAGCAATGTAAAAGAAAGCATATTTTGTATTGTGATGAACTGAAATTTGTTTTGTATATTTGTAATAATTTAATAGCACTTACTACTATCTGATAATATGATGGTAGATTGTAAAAATGTCTTTGTATTCAGCTATAGCGAAGTGAGTCGAAATAAATTATATTATTCTTTGGTTTGCTTGTATCTTATATTATCAAAGCAACATTTACACAACTCCTTGGGGACGCTTACTGCGCAAGGTGTTTTGCTAACCCTTCGTAAACATTTAATTAAATCTTAATCATAATGATCATAACCAACAAGTCTGAATTACAGCGCAAGGAAATTTTTTAAATGACATAAAGTCAGTAATACACTACAAAATAACTATATCTGGTTTGTCCTTCCAAAAGTGAACAGCATAGATAGACTATTCCAAACGTTTAGACGGAATTAAATTTTTATTTTTATAAGTTGTGATGAGCTCATTTTTTATGGTTTGAAATAGGCTTTTGCTAAACAAATTTATCAAAAGCCTCACTTCATCGGTAAAAGTTACTAAAATTGAAAATTTAGTTCAGCCTAAAGGTTTGGAATAGCCTTTATAAATTTTAGTACGGGATAAATGTGTAAACATCAATTTTCAAATAGATTTCAACAAAAAGAACAATTAAAAATTGATTAGAAAAGTTATATATTTGACATATAAGGAGAGCACCATCTATTAGCAAAAATTTAAAGTTTAAGTTTTTATGAGGTTGGCAACATATATGAAATAATTTTCTGAATATAATTAATTTTGGAGAATAATGTTACTTGCATGTTTTTAATGTAAATGTAGCTCTGTAAATATACAAATCAAGACATTTTTGTAGCCATAATAAATTTATTTATTCTTCCATTCCAGTTTCAATTTTTTTATGTAGTTCCGTCTAAACGTTGGGAATAGCCTTTATAAAATGATTTTCTTCCAAATAATCTAATAAATTTAGTACAGGATAAATGTGTAAACATCAATTTTCAAATAGATTTCAACAAAAAGAATAATTAAAAACTGATTAAAAAATTTATATATTTGACATATAAGTAAAGCACCATCTATTGTCAAAAGTTTAAAGTTTAAGTTTTTTTGAAGTTTGCAACATATTATATGAAATAATTTTCTGTATATAATTAATTTTTGAGAATAATGTTACTTCCATGTTTTTAATGTAAACATAGCCCAGTAAATATAAAAATCAAGACATTTTTGTAGCCATACTAAATTTATTTATTCTTCCATTCCAGTTTCAATTTTTTTATGTTGGCAACATTATATTCATTTTCAATTATTGTCAGTTTCCCAGTTTTTATAAACGCGAAAACAACATTTATGGCCAAAAATGGCTGTTTTAAAGAGAGAAATATTATTTTGTGGCATTAGAAAGTATTTTTTAAAGAAATCCAATATTTTTTTTTCAGTAAAAATGCTGATTTTAGAACTAATTACATAAAAATTAATATAACCGTACTATTTTGTTCGTTTACATTTGCAGTGTTTAAAACGAATTACAATTGTCTAAAGCGCCTCTCTCGAAGAACGAGACAACTACAATTCAAATTCAGGAG
This sequence comes from Liopterus haemorrhoidalis, assembly GCA_963971575.1. Lineage (NCBI taxonomy): Eukaryota > Metazoa > Arthropoda > Insecta > Coleoptera > Dytiscidae > Liopterus > Liopterus haemorrhoidalis. Next base: position 29,773,126 of record OZ020623.1, read on the forward strand.
GGAATTGACATATATTCACGTGTAGATGAAAAAATTTACAAAAAAATTTGAATATTATACATATTTTTTAAATAGTTACAAAACACTAAATTTAATAACGTAAAATATTACTGATAAATATATAACGAAAATATGTAAGTTTCACATCAGTCAGTGTAACTAAAAAGTTTTTTTAAATTTCCAAGTGGCATAATTAATATTGTATCCCATGCACAAATATTTAACAAATCTTATAATATTAAAATAATTTTAATAATAATAATAATATTATTGATAATAATAATAAAAATAATAATAATCTTAGTAAAAGGGATAATAATAATAACAACAATGCCGCGGTTCGTCACTTTATTAACCATGTGATAGGCAGGGGGCCGGAGGCCCCCTGTTCATATTGAAGCGAGAGGGGGGGTTGGAGCATGCCTGTTCATGTTCGGGTTGGGATTGGGGTTGGGGTTGGGGTTTGGGTTGGGGTTGGGGTTGGGGTTGGGATTGGGATTGGGATTGGGATTGGGATTGGGATTGGGATTGGGATTGGGATTGGGATTGGGATTGGGATTTGGGTTGGGATTGGGATTGGGATTGGGATTGGGATTGGGGTTGGGGTGGAGATTTGGATTGGGATTGGGATTGGGGTTGGGGTGAGGATTGGGATTGGGATTGGGATTGGGATTCGGGTTGGGGTGGAGATTTGGATTGGGATTGGGATTAAGATTGGGATTGTAATATTGATAATAAAGTAAAAATGGTTATAATAATAATAATTTTTGCTGACGTGTCATGGACCATCCGCGGGCGTGCCCGCGGTGCATCAATTCATTAACCACGTGACATAAAAAAATGAGTCGAGAAGCGACGAGTTTTGTAATTGAAAAGTGCGGCAAAATGCTTTGTTATATTAAACGAGTCGCAAAGCGACGAGTTTTGTACACCATCACAGTACGTGCCGCGGGCGTGCCCGCGGTGCGTCAATATTTTAACCACGTGACAGGCAGGGGGCCGGAGGCCCCCTGTTTACGTAGAAGCGCAAATCGGCGAAGCACAAAACGTGCCACGGGCGTGCCCGTGGTGCGTTACTTTATTAACTACGTGACAGGCAGGGGGCCGGAGGCCCCCTGTTTACGTATGAGTGCAGGTCGGTGAAGCTCAGGATGTGCCGCGGGCGTGCCCGCGGTGCGTCATTTTAAAGACGGGCAGGGGGCCGGAGGCCCCCTGTTTATTTTTAAGCGCAGGCGCCGGCCTGCGCGTAAAGGTAACACAGCGCGTAAGAGCGCAGGTAATAATCGAAATAACATTAACTATAAGTATTTTAATAATAATAATTATAACAGTAAAAAAAATAATAATCGAAGTAAAAGGGATTTTTGTTCTCCTCTATAAAAATGTCATGTACCTATCATGATTCTGTGCACCATCACCGGACGTTCCGCGGGCGTGCAACTTCAATTAACACTGTACAGGCAGGGGGCCGAAGGCCCCCTGCTTCACGTAGGAGCGCAGGCCGGGCAGAGCCCGGCTAAGCTCCTAGTCTCTTATTATATTTGGTGATTCGGTTATGTATGTATTTTCGGTGGAATATTGGTCATCCCTTGAGAGGCTGTCGTTTCGAACTCCTCTTTTCGGGGAGGCGGTGCGGGTTCGAGTTGAAGATCGTTGGATCCGCGGTTTTTTTCTGTATCGTTCGAGACCGGTTTCGTCGTCGTGGGTGGTCGCGTTTTTTCTTAATCTCTTATTTACTGGCGGCGTTTCGGTCGGTTTTTCATTCATATTTGTTTGGTCCGCTGTGGACAATTGCTCGATTGTTTGTGCCGTCGCTCCCGTAACTGTACAAAAATATTCTCAACACAATATGGCCGTCGGGCGGTCTGTCATATTTACGGCGAGAATTGAAGTTTAAAATGGTTAATACGGTTCAAAATATCATTTTTGACGTGCGAGATGTTATATTGAGGCGACGGAAAAGATTTTTCAAAGAATTTGAGACGTTATTTGTGCATTCGAGACGTGAGTATGATTAGAAGATTTCAAAAGGTAACGGCTGTCAGAAATGTTTGCATTTCAAAACGTGACGAGATATCACATTTGGAACGTATTTTCGACAGACTAAAGTTATTTTTTGGTTTCAGGTAAATTTCCGATATATTTAAATACATTTTCAAGCTGTATTTCCATAAAATAGTGTTGAAAAAGAGGTAAGAGCTGTCAATGATTTTTGCATTTTAAAACGACGAGATTTCACATCTGGAACGTATTTTCGACATACTAAAGCTATTTTTTGGTTTCAGGTAAAATTCCGATATATTTAAAAACATTTTCAAGCTGAATTTCGATAAAATAGTGTTAAAAAAGATTTATAGATATTAAAAATTACATGGTTAATTCATGTAGGCGTTGGACAGACGTAAATGTGAAAATTTTCATGTGGCAAAATCCATTATTTATCAATTTGAAGATAATAAGGAATAGAATTTGGATAAAAAATATATCCAGATTCATTTCTGGACACGTTTTGGTAAGTGCAAAGATTAAATTTTAAAAGAATTACATGAAATAAATAGTTTTTCGGAGTTGTCAAAAGTTATCTATTCATTTTTAAGGTTAAAATGACATTTATGGCCCGAAATGCCTGTTTTAAAGAGAGAAATATTTGTTTGTGGCATTATAAATTATTTTTTAAAGAAATCCAATGTTTTTTGCAGTAAAAAGACTGATTTTAAAAAAAATTTCATAAAAATTAATATAACCGTAATAAATAAAAGAGTTACATTTCTTCTGTTTACAGCGACTCTATCGAAAGACGATACAATTACCGACAAATTTAGGAGCTAATTCAAAAATATTCACGTGTAGATGTATCATTGCGAGATAATATTTTGAGGCATGACAAAATGTTTTTCAAAGAATCTGTGTATTTTGTATTAATTACTTTACTAATTTTTGTAGGTCAAATGATTTCATGTAGAGAAATACGTAAGACGTTTATTCACTCTCCGAGGGATATCGACAAGAAATATTACCAAAGTATGTGAGTAAAAAAAGAGCTTTAGGAGCATTTATTGTTTTAAGTTTTCCAGATTAACGATTTCCAATTTAGTCAGATAGAAAAATGAACAAAAACTGAATTTGTACTAAAAATCATAATCCTAGATATTGTGCTGCGTTCTCTTCGTCATGAATAAAACACCAGCTGACTAAATGTACCGTGATGAATGTTTCCGTATGGTTTCAAAATGAAAAGATCTTTAAACCCAACTAATTATGAAGTTGCGACAGATCTTATGAAAAATTTATTAATCATAAATTGATATCTGTCAAATTTTGTTCACGGTTTATGAACGTTTAGAAAAAAAATTTCATAAATACTGTTTATAAACTGTTTTGACATCAATGTTTATAAATTAAAAATAGGTGTACTTAACCTCAATTTTTAAAGTTATTATTTTGTATTAATTTTGTAATTCTTTCAGATATCAGCGACGAGTACTACTTAATGCAAACAGAAAAATAAAAATAAAAACAAAACTGGTATTGTACTGAAAATTCTAATCATAATATAGTGACACGTTCTATGAAGAAATTTTTGTACGCTTTCAAAATGAAAAACATCTTTAAATCGAACTATTTATATAGGGCCTGATGGGTAAGCTTTGCATTTATATTGAGTTCAACTTTAATAATATTTATTTTTTCGATAGCATGTGAGTGTGGAGCTGATAAACAACGCACACCTGAAATCTTTGCGAACCATCAATAGTTCATCGGGGGATCCAGTGTATTCAAGAATTTAAGCGTCTCATACCACTCACAGATGGTTATGTGTGCTAACTATAATGGTTTGAAACTGTTCGTTGTAAATCATATAACTACATCTCGAGTAATTAATCAAAGGCATAGCTTCCGACTCTTCGGTTTAGTGCTTATAAAATAGTGTAGAACATAAATCATGAGCTTTAATATTATTATTATATTTCATTCATTTTAATAGAAAATATGTATTTTTAGTGCTTATAAAATAGTGCAGAAGATAAATCATGAGCTTTTTGAAAGAGATTACTGTGTTCGATTGATAATGAACTATTTATCTTAGGTATCGTGTTTTGAAAAGGATCATGGTTTTATAAACGGCCATTCTTTATATAAAATAAAGTTTTTATTCAAAGGAAATACAGAAAAATGTCCAGGTCATTTGTTTAATCCGATGAATTGTTAACAAAAACATATTTTATTCATTTTAATAAACAATATTTATTATTATATTTCATTCATTTTAATAGAAAATATGTATTATTTTTTTTTTAACCGATATGTAACCGACATTTTACTGTATAATAGAAAAATTAACTGGAGCTTTTATCTAAATAAAAGTCACTAAGATTTTTTTGCCAGTCGTCAGTTAATTTACGTTAGAATGTTAAAAAAAAGTTTAGTCTGTAGTTTTTTTAGATAATATCTTTTTATGTGAATTGTAAGCAATGTAAAAGAAAGCATATTTTGTATTGTGATGAACTGAAATTTGTTTTGTATATTTGTAATAATTTAATAGCACTTACTACTATCTGATAATATGATGGTAGATTGTAAAAATGTCTTTGTATTCAGCTATAGCGAAGTGAGTCGAAATAAATTATATTATTCTTTGGTTTGCTTGTATCTTATATTATCAAAGCAACATTTACACAACTCCTTGGGGACGCTTACTGCGCAAGGTGTTTTGCTAACCCTTCGTAAACATTTAATTAAATCTTAATCATAATGATCATAACCAACAAGTCTGAATTACAGCGCAAGGAAATTTTTTAAATGACATAAAGTCAGTAATACACTACAAAATAACTATATCTGGTTTGTCCTTCCAAAAGTGAACAGCATAGATAGACTATTCCAAACGTTTAGACGGAATTAAATTTTTATTTTTATAAGTTGTGATGAGCTCATTTTTTATGGTTTGAAATAGGCTTTTGCTAAACAAATTTATCAAAAGCCTCACTTCATCGGTAAAAGTTACTAAAATTGAAAATTTAGTTCAGCCTAAAGGTTTGGAATAGCCTTTATAAATTTTAGTACGGGATAAATGTGTAAACATCAATTTTCAAATAGATTTCAACAAAAAGAACAATTAAAAATTGATTAGAAAAGTTATATATTTGACATATAAGGAGAGCACCATCTATTAGCAAAAATTTAAAGTTTAAGTTTTTATGAGGTTGGCAACATATATGAAATAATTTTCTGAATATAATTAATTTTGGAGAATAATGTTACTTGCATGTTTTTAATGTAAATGTAGCTCTGTAAATATACAAATCAAGACATTTTTGTAGCCATAATAAATTTATTTATTCTTCCATTCCAGTTTCAATTTTTTTATGTAGTTCCGTCTAAACGTTGGGAATAGCCTTTATAAAATGATTTTCTTCCAAATAATCTAATAAATTTAGTACAGGATAAATGTGTAAACATCAATTTTCAAATAGATTTCAACAAAAAGAATAATTAAAAACTGATTAAAAAATTTATATATTTGACATATAAGTAAAGCACCATCTATTGTCAAAAGTTTAAAGTTTAAGTTTTTTTGAAGTTTGCAACATATTATATGAAATAATTTTCTGTATATAATTAATTTTTGAGAATAATGTTACTTCCATGTTTTTAATGTAAACATAGCCCAGTAAATATAAAAATCAAGACATTTTTGTAGCCATACTAAATTTATTTATTCTTCCATTCCAGTTTCAATTTTTTTATGTTGGCAACATTATATTCATTTTCAATTATTGTCAGTTTCCCAGTTTTTATAAACGCGAAAACAACATTTATGGCCAAAAATGGCTGTTTTAAAGAGAGAAATATTATTTTGTGGCATTAGAAAGTATTTTTTAAAGAAATCCAATATTTTTTTTTCAGTAAAAATGCTGATTTTAGAACTAATTACATAAAAATTAATATAACCGTACTATTTTGTTCGTTTACATTTGCAGTGTTTAAAACGAATTACAATTGTCTAAAGCGCCTCTCTCGAAGAACGAGACAACTACAATTCAAATTCAGGAGGGAATTGACATATATTCACGTGTAGATGAAAAAATTTACAAAAAAATTTGAATATTATACATATTTTTTAAATAGTTACAAAACACTAAATTTAATAACGTAAAATATTACTGATAAATATATAACGAAAATATGTAAGTTTCACATCAGTCAGTGTAACTAAAAAGTTTTTTTAAATTTCCAAGTGGCATAATTAATATTGTATCCCATGCACAAATATTTAACAAATCTTATAATATTAAAATAATTTTAATAATAATAATAATATTATTGATAATAATAATAAAAATAATAATAATCTTAGTAAAAGGGATAATAATAATAACAACAATGCCGCGGTTCGTCACTTTATTAACCATGTGATAGGCAGGGGGCCGGAGGCCCCCTGTTCATATTGAAGCGAGAGGGGGGGTTGGAGCATGCCTGTTCATGTTCGGGTTGGGATTGGGGTTGGGGTTGGGGTTTGGGTTGGGGTTGGGGTTGGGGTTGGGATTGGGATTGGGATTGGGATTGGGATTGGGATTGGGATTGGGATTGGGATTTGGGTTGGGGTTGGGATTGGGATTGGGATTGGGATTGGGGTTGGGGTGGAGATTTGGATTGGGATTGGGATTGGGGTTGGGGTGAGGATTGGGATTGGGATTGGGATTCGGGTTGGGGTGGAGATTTGGATTGGGATTGGGATTAAGATTGGGATTGTAATATTGATAATAAAGTAAAAATGGTTATAATAATAATAATTTTTGCTGACGTGTCATGGACCATCCGCGGGCGTGCCCGCGGTGCATCAATTCATTAACCACGTGACATAAAAAAATGAGTCGAGAAGCGACGAGTTTTGTAATTGAAAAGTGCGGCAAAATGCTTTGTTATATTAAACGAGTCGCAAAGCGACGAGTTTTGTACACCATCACAGTACGTGCCGCGGGCGTGCCCGCGGTGCGTCAATATTTTAACCACGTGACAGGCAGGGGGCCGGAGGCCCCCTGTTTACGTAGAAGCGCAAATCGGCGAAGCACAAAACGTGCCACGGGCGTGCCCGTGGTGCGTTACTTTATTAACTACGTGACAGGCAGGGGGCCGGAGGCCCCCTGTTTACGTATGAGTGCAGGTCGGTGAAGCTCAGGATGTGCCGCGGGCGTGCCCGCGGTGCGTCATTTTAAAGACGGGCAGGGGGCCGGAGGCCCCCTGTTTATTTTTAAGCGCAGGCGCCGGCCTGCGCGTAAAGGTAACACAGCGCGTAAGAGCGCAGGTAATAATCGAAATAACATTAACTATAAGTATTTTAATAATAATAATTATAACAGTAAAAAAAATAATAATCGAAGTAAAAGGGATTTTTGTTCTCCTCTATAAAAATGTCATGTACCTATCATGATTCTGTGCACCATCACCGGACGTTCCGCGGGCGTGCAACTTCAATTAACACTGTACAGGCAGGGGGCCGAAGGCCCCCTGCTTCACGTAGGAGCGCAGGCCGGGCAGAGCCCGGCTAAGCTCCTAGTCTCTTATTATATTTTGTGATTCGGTTATGTTTGTATGTATTTTTCGGTGGAATATTGGTCATCCCTTGAGAGGCTGTCGTTTCGAACTCCTCTTTTCGGGGAGGCGGTGCGGGTTCGAGTTGAAGATCGTTGGATCCGCGGTTTTTTTCTGTATCGTTCGAGACCGGTTTCGTCGTCGTGGGTGGTCGCGTTTTTTTTAAATCTCTTATTTACTGGCGGCGGTTCGGTCGGTTTTTCATTCATATTTGTTTGGTCCGCTGTGGACAATTGCTCGATTGTTTGTGCCGTCGCTCCCGTAACTGTACAAAAATATTCTCAACACAATATGGCCGTCGCGCGTTCTGTCATATTTACGGCGAGAATTGAAGTTTTAAATGGTCAATACGGTTCAAAATATCGGTTTTTGACGTGCGAGATGTTATATTGAGGCGACGGAAAAGGTTTTTCAAAGAATTTGAGACGTTATTTGTGCATTTGAGACGTGAGTATGATTAGAAGATTTCAAAAGGTAACGGCTGTCAAAAATGTTTGCATTTCAAAACGTGACGAGGTTTCACATCTGGAACGTTATTTCGACAGACTAAAGTTATTTTTTGGTTTCAGGTAAAATTCCGATATATTTAAATACATTTTCAAGCTGAATTTCTATAAAATAGTGTTGAAAAAGAGGTAAGAGCTGTCAAAATTTTCGCATTTCAAAACGTGACGAGATTTCACATCTGGAACGTATTTTCGACAGACTAAAGCTATTTTTTGGTTTCAGGTAAAATTCCGATATATTTAAAAACATTTTCAAGCTGAATTTCGATAAAATAGTGTTAAAAAAGATTTATAGATATTAAAAATTACATGGTTAATTCATGTAGGCGTTGGACAGACGTAAATGTGAAAATTTTCATGTGGCAAAATCCATTATTTATCAATTTGAAGATAATAAGGAATAGAATTTGGATAAAAAATATATCCAGATTCATTTCTGGACACGTTTTGGTAAGTGCAAAGATTAAATTTTAAAAGAATTACATGAAATAAATAGTTTTTCGGAGTTGTCAAAAGTTATCTATTCATTTTTAAGGTTAAAATGACATTTATGGCCCAAAATGCCTGTTTTAAAGAGAGAAATATTTGTTTGTGGCATTATAAATTATTTTTTAAAGAAGTCCAATGTTTTTTGCAGTAAAAAGACTGATTTTAAAAAAAATTTCATAAAAATTAATATAACCGTAATAAATAAAAGAGTTACATTTCGAGATAATATTTTGAGGCATGACAAAATGTTTTTCAAAGAATCTGTGTATTTTGTATTAATTACTTTACTAATTTTTGTAGGTCAAATGATTTCATGTAGAGAAATAATTAAGACGTTTATTCACTCTCCGAGGGATATCGACAAAAAATATTACCAAAGTATGTGAGTAAAAAAAGATCTATAGTAGCAGTTATTTTTTTAAGTTTTCCAGATTAACGATTTCCAATTAAGCCAGATAGAAAAATGAACAAAAATTGAATTTGTACTAAAAATCATAATCCTAGATGTTGTGCTGCGTTCTCTTCGTCATGAATAAAACACCAGCTGACTAAATGTACCGTGATGAATGTTTCTGTATGGTTTCAAAATGAAAAGATCTTTAAACCCAACTAATTATGAAGTTCGTAACATGATCGGTAAGCATTGTATTAAAATAGTGTGCAAATTTAATAGCAAGTGACAGCGGAGCAGATAAGCAAAACGCATCTGACATTATTTAATTAGTTTTGGTTAGTGCAAAATGTGAATTTTGCGACAGATCTTATGAAAAATTTATTAATCATAAATTGATATCTGTCAAATTTTGTTCACGGTTTATGAACGTTTAGAAAAAAATTTCATAAATACTGTTTATAAACTGTTTTGACATCAATGTTTATAAATTTAAAATAGGTGTACTTAACCTCAATTGTTAAAGTTATTATTATGTATTAATTTTGTAATTCTTTCAGATATCAGCGACGAGTACTACTTAATGCAAACAGAAAAATAAAAATAAAAACAAAACTGGTATTGTACTGAAAATTCTAATCATAATATACTGACACGTTCTATGAAGAAATTTTTGTACGCTTTCAAAATGAAAAACATCTTTAAATCGAACTATTTATATAGGGCCTGATGGGTAAGCTTTGCATTTATATTGAGTTCAACTTTAATAATATTTATTTTTTCGATAGCATGTGAGTGTGGAGCTGATAAACAACGCACACCTGAAATCTTTGCGAACCATCAATAGTTCATCGGGGGATCCAGTGTATTCAAGAATTTAAGCGTCTCTTACCACTCACAGATGGTTATGTGTGCTAACTATAATGGTTTGAAACTGTTCGTTGTAAATCATATAACTACATCTCGAGTAATTAATCAAAGGCATAGCTTCCGACTCTTCGGTTTAGTGCTTATAAAATAGTGTAGAACATAAATCATGAGCTTTAATATTATTATTATATTTCATTCATTTTAATAGAAAATATGTATTTTTAGTGCTTATAAAATAGTGCAGAAGATAAATCATGAGCTTTTTGAAAGAAATTACTGTGTTCGATTAATAATGAACTATTTATCTTAGGTATCGTGTTTTGAAAAGGATCATGGTTTTATAAACGGCCATTCTTTATATAAAATAAAGTTTTTATTCAAAGGAAATACAGAAAAATGTCCAGGTCATTTGTTTAATCCGATGAATTGTTAACAAAAACATATTTTATTCATTTTAATAAACAATATTTATTATTATATTTCATTCATTTTAATAGAAAATATGTATTATTTTTTTTTTAACCGATATGTAACCGACATTTTACTGTATAATAGAAAAATTAACTGGAGCTTTTATCTAAATAAAAGTCACTAAGATTTTTTTGCCAGTCGTCAGTTAATTTACGTTAGAATGTTAAAAAAAAGTTTAGTCTGTAGTTTTTTTAGATAATATCTTTTTATGTGAATTGTAAGCAATGTAAAAGAAAGCATATTTTGTATTGTGATGAACTGAAATTTGTTTTGTATATTTGTAATAATTTAATAGCACTTACTACTATCTGATAATATGATGGTAGATTGTAAAAATGTCTTTGTATTCAGCTATAGCGAAGTGAGTCGAAATAAATTATATTATTCTTTGGTTTGCTTGTATCTTATATTATCAAAGCAACATTTACACAACTCCTTGGGGACGCTTACTGCGCAAGGTGTTTTGCTAACCCTTCGTAAACATTTAATTAAATCTTAATCATAATGATCATAACCAACAAGTCTGAATTACAGCGCAAGGAAATTTTTTAAATGACATAAAGTCAGTAATACACTACAAAATAACTATATCTGGTTTGTCCTTCCAAAAGTGAACAGCATAGATAGACTATTCCAAACGTTTAGACGGAATTAAATTTTTATTTTTATAAGTTGTGATGAGCTCATTTTTTATGGTTTGAAATAGGCTTTTGCTAAACAAATTTATCAAAAGCCTCACTTCATCGGTAAAAGTTACTAAAATTGAAAATTTAGTTCAGCCTAAAGGTTTGGAATAGCCTTTATAAATTTTAGTACGGGATAAATGTGTAAACATCAATTTTCAAATAGATTTCAACAAAAAGAACAATTAAAAATTGATTAGAAAAGTTATATATTTGACATATAAGGAGAGCACCATCTATTAGCAAAAATTTAAAGTTTAAGTTTTTATGAGGTTGGCAACATATATGAAATAATTTTCTGAATATAATTAATTTTGGAGAATAATGTTACTTGCATGTTTTTAATGTAAATGTAGCTCTGTAAATATACAAATCAAGACATTTTTGTAGCCATAATAAATTTATTTATTCTTCCATTCCAGTTTCAATTTTTTTATGTAGTTCCGTCTAAACGTTGGGAATAGCCTTTATAAAATGATTTTCTTCCAAATAATCTAATAAATTTAGTACAGGATAAATGTGTAAACATCAATTTTCAAATAGATTTCAACAAAAAGAATAATTAAAAACTGATTAAAAAATTTATATATTTGACATATAAGTAAAGCACCATCTATTGTCAAAAGTTTAAAGTTTAAGTTTTTTTGAAGTTTGCAACATATTATATGAAATAATTTTCTGTATATAATTAATTTTTGAGAATAATGTTACTTCCATGTTTTTAATGTAAACATAGCCCAGTAAATATAAAAATCAAGACATTTTTGTAGCCATACTAAATTTATTTATTCTTCCATTCCAGTTTCAATTTTTTTATGTTGGCAACATTATATTCATTTTCAATTATTGTCAGTTTCCCAGTTTTTATAAACGCGAAAACAACATTTATGGCCAAAAATGGCTGTTTTAAAGAGAGAAATATTATTTTGTGGCATTAGAAAGTATTTTTTAAAGAAATCCAATATTTTTTTTTCAGTAAAAATGCTGATTTTAGAACTAATTACATAAAAATTAATATAACCGTACTATTTTGTTCGTTTACATTTGCAGTGTTTAAAACGAATTACAATTGTCTAAAGCGCCTCTCTCGAAGAACGAGACAACTACAATTCAAATTCAGGAGGGAATTGACATATATTCACGTGTAGATGAAAAAATTTACAAAAAAATTTGAATATTATACATATTTTTTAAATAGTTACAAAACACTAAATTTAATAACGTAAAATATTACTGATAAATATATAACGAAAATATGTAAGTTTCACATCAGTCAGTGTAACTAAAAAGTTTTTTTAAATTTCCAAGTGGCATAATTAATATTGTATCCCATGCACAAATATTTAACAAATCTTATAATATTAAAATAATTTTAATAATAATAATAATATTATTGATAATAATAATAAAAATAATAATAATCTTAGTAAAAGGGATAATAATAATAACAACAATGCCGCGGTTCGTCACTTTATTAACCATGTGATAGGCAGGGGGCCGGAGGCCCCCTGTTCATATTGAAGCGAGAGGGGGGGTTGGAGCATGCCTGTTCATGTTCGGGTTGGGATTGGGGTTGGGGTTGGGGTTTGGGTTGGGGTTGGGGTTGGGGTTGGGATTGGGATTGGGATTGGGATTGGGATTGGGATTGGGATTGGGATTGGGATTGGGATTTGGGTTGGGGTTGGGATTGGGATTGGGATTGGGATTGGGATTGGGATTGGGATTGGGGTTGGGGTGGAGATTTGGATTGGGATTGGGATTGGGGTTGGGGTGAGGATTGGGATTGGGATTGGGATTGGGATTCGGGTTGGGGTGGAGATTTGGATTGGGATTGGGATTAAGATTGGGATTGTAATATTGATAATAAAGTAAAAATGGTTATAATAATAATAATTTTTGCTGACGTGTCATGGACCATCCGCGGGCGTGCCCGCGGTGCATCAATTCATTAACCACGTGACATAAAAAAATGAGTCGAGAAGCGACGAGTTTTGTAATTGAAAAGTGCGGCAAAATGCTTTGTTATATTAAACGAGTCGCAAAGCGACGAGTTTTGTACACCATCACAGTACGTGCCGCGGGCGTGCCCGCGGTGCGTCAATATTTTAACCACGTGACAGGCAGGGGGCCGGAGGCCCCCTGTTTACGTAGAAGCGCAAATCGGCGAAGCACAAAACGTGCCACGGGCGTGCCCGTGGTGCGTTACTTTATTAACTACGTGACAGGCAGGGGGCCGGAGGCCCCCTGTTTACGTATGAGTGCAGGTCGGTGAAGCTCAGGATGTGCCGCGGGCGTGCCCGCGGTGCGTCATTTTAAAGACGGGCAGGGGGCCGGAGGCCCCCTGTTTATTTTTAAGCGCAGGCGCCGGCCTGCGCGTAAAGGTAACACAGCGCGTAAGAGCGCAGGTAATAATCGAAATAACATTAACTATAAGTATTTTAATAATAATAATTATAACAGTAAAAAAAATAATAATCGAAGTAAAAGGGATTTTTGTTCTCCTCTATAAAAATGTCATGTACCTATCATGATTCTGTGCACCATCACCGGACGTTCCGCGGGCGTGCAACTTCAATTAACACTGTACAGGCAGGGGGCCGAAGGCCCCCTGCTTCACGTAGGAGCGCAGGCCGGGCAGAGCCCGGCTAAGCTCCTAGTCTCTTATTATATTTGGTGATTCGGTTATGTTTGTATGTATTTCTGGGTGGAATATTGGTCGTCCCTTGGCAAGCTCCCGTTTCGAACTCCTCTTTTCGGAGAGGCGTTGCGGGTTCGAGTTGAAGATCGTTGGATCCGCGGTTTTTTTCTGTATCGCTTAAGACCGGTTTCATCGTCGTGGGTGGTCGCGTTTTTTTTTAATCTCTTATTTACTGTCGGCGGTTCTGTCGGTTTTTGATTCATATTTGTTTGGTCCGCTGTGGACAATTGCTCGATTGTTTTGTGACGTCGCGCCCGTAACTGTACAAAAATATTCTCAACACAAGATGGCCGTCGGGCGGTCTGTCATATTTACGGAGAGAATTAAATTTTAAAATGGTTAATACGGTTCAAAATATCATTTTTGACGTGCGAGATGTTATATTGAGGCAACGGAACAGATTTTTCAAAGAATTTGAGACATTATTTGTGCAGTTGAGACGTAAATATGATTGGAAGATTTCAAAAGGTAACGGCTGTCAAAAAATATTGCATTTAAAAACGTGACGAGATTTCACATTTGGAACGTATTTTCGACAGACTAAAGCTATTTTTTGGTTTCAGGTAAATTTCCGATATATTTAAATACATTTTCAAGCTGAATTTCCATAAAATAGTGTTAAAAAAGAGGTTATAGCTGTCAAAAATTTTTCATTTTAAAACGACGAGATTTCACATTTGGAACGTATTTTCGACAGACTAAAGTTATTTTTTGGTTTCAGGTAAATTTCCGATATATTTAAATACATTTTCAAGCTGAATTTCCATAAAATAGTGTTAAAAAAGAGGTAATAGCTGTCAAAAATTTGCAATTTAAAACGACGAGATTTCATATTTGGAACGTATTTTCGACAGACTAAAGCTATTTTTTGGTTTCAGGTAAAATTCCGATATATTTAAAAACATTTTCAAGTTGAATTTCGATAAAATAGTGTTAAAAAAGATTTATAGATATTCAAAATTACATGGTTAATTCATGTATGCGTTGGACAGACGTAAATGTGAAAATTTTCATGTGGTAAAATCCATTATTTATCAATTTTAAGATAATAAGGAATAGAGTTTGGATAAAAAATATATCCAGATTCATTTCTGGACACGTTTTGGTAAGTGCAAAGAGAAAATTTTAAAAGAATTACATAAAATAAATGGTTTTTGAGAGACCTATTTGTTAATCTACGTATTAATTAACTAAGTTATCTATTAATTTTTAAGTTTAAAATGACATTTATGGCCAAAAATGGCTGTTTTAAAGAGAGAAATATTATTTTGTGGCATTAGAAAGTATTTTTTAAAGAAATCCAATTTATTTTTCAGTAAAAATGCTGATTTTAGAAGAAATTTCATAAAAATTAATATGAACGTACTATTTTGTTCGTTCACATTTTCCGTGTTTAAAACGATTTACAAACAAACACAGCGCTGCTCTCGAAGAACGAGAGAACTACAATTCAAATTTAGGAGGGAATTGACATATTCACGTGTAGATAAAATTATTTACAAAAAAATTTGAATATTGAAAATATTTTTTAAATAGTTACGAAACACTAAATTTAATAACGTAAAATATAACTGATCAGTATCAGTGTAACTAAAAAGTTTTTCTAAATTTCCAAGTGGCATAATTAACAGTGTATCCCATGCACAAATATTTAACATGTCTTATAATATTAAAATAATTATAATAATAATAATAAAATGATAATAATAATATTAGTGATAATAATAATAAAAATAATAATAATCTTAGTAAAAAGGATAATAATAATAACAATAAAT
The DNA here is from genome assembly GCA_963971575.1 of Liopterus haemorrhoidalis. Lineage (NCBI taxonomy): Eukaryota > Metazoa > Arthropoda > Insecta > Coleoptera > Dytiscidae > Liopterus > Liopterus haemorrhoidalis. Next base: position 29,788,605 of record OZ020623.1, read on the forward strand.
CCGCGGGCGTGCCCGCGGTGCGTGACTTTAATAACCACGTAATAGGATATTGATAATTAAGTAAAAATGGTACTAATAAAAATGATTTTTAGGGATAGGGATTGGGATTGGGATTGGGGAGTGGGATTGGGATTGGGATTGTGATTGTGATTGGGATTGTGATTGGGATTGGGATTGGGATTGGGGAGTGAAGAGTGGGGAGTGGGGAGTGGGAGTGGGAGTGGGAGTGGGAGTGGGAGTGGGAGTGGGAGTGGGAGTGGGAGAGGGATAGGGATAGGGTTTTGGATAGGGAGTGGGAGTGGCTCCCTGTTTACGTAGAAGCGCAAGTCGGCGAAGCACAAGCGTGCCACGTGCGTGCCCGTGTTGGGTCACTTTATTAACTACGAGACAGGCAGGGGGCCGGAGGCCCCCTGTTTACGTATGAGTGCATGTCGGTTAAGCACAGGACGTGCCGCGGGCGTGCCCGCGGTTCGTCATTTCAAAGACGGGCCGGGGGCCGGAGGCCCCCGGTTCGTTTTTTAGCGCAGGCCGGCGACACAGCGCGTAAGAGCGCAGGTAATAATCGAAATAAGATTAACTATAAGTATTTTAATAATAATAACAGTAAAAATAATAATAATCGAAGTAAAAGGGTTTTTTGTTCTCCTCTAGAAAAATCTTATGTACCTATCATGATTCTGTGCACCATCACAGCAAGTTCCGCGGGCGTGCCCGCGGTGCGTCTTTTCATTAACCACTGTATAGGCAGGGGGCCGAAGGCCCCCTGCTTCACGTAGGAGCGCAGGCCGGGCAGAGCCCGGCTAAGCTCCTAGTCTCTTATTATATTTTGTGAGTGCGGATATGTTTATATATATGTATATATATATATTTGTATGTTTGTTCCGCGATTTCTTTTTCTAAAGGCTTTCTTACGGCGACGTGTAGAGCGTGAAACTAAACTGAATAAGGTTTGTTAATCTTTCGTGTGTTGTTTTCGGACATTTGCATGTCTCTGGGGGGTCGAAATTTTTTAAAATTAACGTTTTCTTTCGGTCATGTTTCGATTTTTGAGAGGAAACAATTGAAATTTTACCCGTAGAATTAACTGTCAAAATTCCAACATGGCCGTTCACGCATATTTACGAAGAGAATCAAAGTGAAAAAATGGTAATTTCGGTTCAAAATAGCTTTTTTAACGTGCCGAATACTATTTTCAGGTATCAGAAGACATTTTTCAAAAAATCTGGGTCATTATCTGTGCAATTTGAGGTGTAATAATGTTAAAAAGATTTCAACAGTTGACAACTGTCAAAATTAATTGCATTTTAAAAGTGACGAGTTTTCATATTTTGAACGTATTTTTTGACAGAAGAAAGCTAATTAAGGTTTTAAGGTGAGTTTACGATAAAGTTTAATCCATTTGCAGGGCGAAAAATCGTAAAATAGTGTTAAAAAAATATTTATGCATATTAAAAATATTAGGGTTACTTCAGCGTTCACCAAGCGTAGGTAAGCAAAAACTGAATTCTTTCGGCCGCCAGAAATAAATTTTTCTACCTAAAAATATAATTTAATACAGCTAAAATATATTTAAAACATGTAAGTACTTCTTTTATAACATTAGAATGTTTTTTGCAAACGATTTTTAAGACTTTTGGGTCATAAAATATCACAAGATTTCAGAACATGACGGCTGTCAAATTTTTAGCATTTCAAAACGTGACGAGAATCCATATTTTGAACGTATTTTCGACAGACTAAAGCTATTTTTTGGTTTCAGGTAAATTTCCGATATATTTAAAGATATTTTCAAGCTGAATTTCCATAAAATAGTGTTAAAAAAGATTTATAGGAATTAAAAATTACAAGGTTATATCATGTATGCGCTGGACAGACGTAAATGTGAAAATTTTCATGTGGCAAAATCCATTATTAATCAATATTAAGATATAAAGAAATATTAAATGAATAAACTAAATATCCAAATTCATTCTGGACACATTTTGGTAAGTGCAAAGATTAAATTTTAAAAGAATTACATGAAATTAATAATGTTTGGGAGATGTCTAAAGTAATCCATTAAATTTTAAGTTTAAAATGACATTTATGGCCCAAAATGGCTGTTTTAATGGGAGAAATATTTATTTGTATCATTAGAAATTATTTTTTAAAGAAATCCAATGTTTTTTTGCAGTAAAAAGACTGATTTTAAAAGAAATTAAGAAAAAAGTAATAGAAACATACTAAATTGTGTGTTTACATTCGCACGTTGCAAATACTTCTCGATACTATTACAGCGCCTCTTTTGAAAAATTAAACAACTACCGACACTTCAAAAAACGTATTTTCCACAGACGAAAGCTATTTTTTGGTTTGAGGTAAATTTCCGATATATTTAAATACATTTTCAAACCGAATTTCCATAAAATATTGTTAAAATGATTTATAGATATTAAAAATTACATGGTTAATTCATGTATGCGTTGGAAAGACGTAAATGTGAAAATTTTCATGTGGTAAATTCCATTATTTATCATTTTTAAGATATTAAGGAATAGAATTTGGATAAAAAATATATCCAGACTCATTTCTGGACACGTTTTGGTAAGTGCAAAGAGAAAATTTTAAAAGAATTACATGAAATAAAATGGTTTTTGGGAGATGTCAAAAGTTTTCTATTAATTTTTAAGTTTAAAATTACATTTATGGCCCAAATGGCTGTTTTAAAGAGAGAAATATTATTTTGTGGCATTAGAAATTATTTTTTAAAGAAATCCAATGTTTTTTTGCAGTAAAAAGACTGATTTTAGAAGAAATTAAGAAAAAAGTAATAGAAACATACAAAATTGTGTGTTTACATTCGCACGCTGCAAATACTTCTCGATACTATTACAGCGCCTCTCTTGAAAAACTTAACAACTACCGACAATTCAAATTTAGGAGGTAATTCACATGTACTATATTCACGTGTAGACGTTAAGGTTAGGGTTGGGGTTGGGGTTGGGATTGGATTGGGATTGGGATTAAGATTGGGATTGGGACTGGGATTGAAAATATGCAAGTTTCACATCAATCAGTGTATCTAAAAAGTTTTTCTAAATTTCCAAAGTGCCATAATTAATAGTGTATCCCATATACAAATATTTAAGATGCCTTATAATATTAAAATAATATAAACAATAATAATAAAATAATAGTAATAATAATAATTAACTGATAATAAAATATGAATAATAATAATAATAAGAAATGATAATGACTGGGTTTGGGGTTGGGGTTAGGGTTGGGATTGGCATTGGGATTGAGATTGGGATTGGGAATGGGATTGAGATTGGGATTGGGAATGGGATTGGGATTGGGATTGAGATTGGGATTGGGAATGGGATTGGGATTGGGATTGGGATTGGGATTGGGATTCAGATTGGGATTGGGATTGGGATTGGGATTGGGATTGGGATTGGGATTGGGATTTGGATTTGGATTTGGATTGGGATTGGGATTGGGATTGGGATTGGGATTGGGATTGGGATTGGGATTGGGATTGGGATTGGGATTGGGATTGGGATTGGGATTGGGATTGGGATTGGGATTGGGATTATGATTGGAATTGGGATTGAGATTGGGATTTTGATATTGATTATAAAGTAAAAATGGTTATAATAATAATAATTTTTGTTGACGTTTCATGGACCATCCGCGGGCGCGCCCGCGGTGCATCAATTCATTAACCACGTGATATATAAAAAATGGGTCGCGATTGACAAGTGCGGCAAAATGCTTTCTTATATTAAAACGAGTCGCGAAGCGACGAGTTTTGTACACCATCACAGTACGTGCCGCGGGCATGCCCGCGGTGCGTCCCTAATTTAACCACGTGACAGGCAGGGGGCCGGAGGCCCCCTGTTTACGTAGCAGCGCAAGTTAGCGAAGCACAAGACGTGCCACGGGCGTGCCCGTGGTGCGTCACATTAACTACGTGACAGGCAGGGGGCCGGAGGCCCCCTGTTTACGTAGAAGCGCAAGTCGGCGAAGCAAAAGACGTGCCACGGGCGTGCCCGTGGTGCGTCTCTTTATTAACTACGTGACAGGCAGGGGGCCGGAGGCCCCCTGTTTACGTATGAGTGCAGGTCGGTGAAGCTTAGGAGGTACCGCGGGCGTGCCCGCGGTGCGTCCCTGTTCGTGCCCTGTTCATTTTTTAAGCGCAGGCCGGCGACACAGCGCGTAAGAGCGCAGGTAATAATCGAAATAACATTAACTTTAACTACTTTAATAATAATACTAATAACAGTAAAAATAATAATAATCGAAGTAAAAGGGATTTTTGTTCTCCTCTATAAATATGTTATGTACCTATCATGATTCTATGCACCATCACAGCAAGTACCTATTGTGATTTTGTGCACCATTATAGGAACATCCGCGGGCGTGTCCGCGGTGCGTCTTTTCATTAACCAATGTACAGGCAGGGGGCCGGAGGCCCCCTGCTTCACGTAGGAGCGCAGGTCGGCGAAGCCGACTAAGCTCCTAGTCTCTTATTATATTTTGTGATTCGGTTATGTTTGTATGTATTTTTCGGTGGAATATTGGTCATCCCTTGAGAGGCTGTCGTTTCGAACTCCTCTTTTCGGGGAGGCGGTGCGGGTTCGAGTTGAAGATCGTTGGATCCGCGGTTTTTTTCTGTATCGTTCGAGACCGGTTTCGTCGTCGTGGTGGGTCGCGTTTTTACTTAATCTCTTATTTACTGGCGGCGGTTCGGTCGGTTTTTGATTCATATTTGTTTGGTCCGCTGTGGACAATTGCTCGATTGTTTGTGCCGTCGCTCCCGTAACTGTACAAAAATATTCTCAACACAATATGGCCGTCGCGCGTTCTGTCATATTTACGGCGAGAATTGAAGTTTTAAATGGTCAATACGGTTCAAAATATCGGTTTTGACGTGCGAGATGTTATATTGAGGCGACGGAAAAGGTTTTTCAAAGAATTTGAGACGTTATTTGTGCATTTGAGACGTGAGTATGATTAGAAGATTTCAAAAGGTAACGGCTGTCAGAAATGTTTGCATTTCAGAACGTGATTTCACATTTGGAACGTTATTTCGACAGACTAAAGCTATTTTTTGGTTTCAGGTAAAATTCCGATATATTTAAATACATTTTCAAGCTGAATTTCCATAAAATAGTGTTGAAAAAGAGGTAATAGCTGTCAATGATTTTCGCATTTTAAAACGACGAGATTTCACATCTGGAACGTATTTTCGACAGACTAAAGCTATTTTTTGGTTTCAGGTAAAATTCCGATATATTTAAAAACATTTTCAAGCTGAATTTCCATAAAATAGTGTTGAAAAAGAGGTAAGAGCTGTCAATGATTTTTGCATTTTAAAACGACGAGATTTCACATCTGGAACGTATTTTCGACAGACTAAAGCTATTTTTTGGTTTCAGGTAAAATTCCGATATATTTAAAAACATTTTCAAGCTGAATTTCGATAAAATAGTGTTAAAAAAGATTTATAGATATTAAAAATTACATGGTTAATTCATGTATGCGTTGGACAGACGTAAATGTGAAAATTTTCATGTGGCAAAATCCATTATTTATCAATTTGAAGATAATAAGGAATAGAATTTGGATAAAAAATATATCCAGATTTATTTCTGGACACGTTTTGGTAAGTGCAAAGATTAAATTTTAAAAGAATTACATGAAATTAATAATGTTTGGGAGATGTCAAAAGTTATCTATTCATTTTTAAGGTTAAAATGACATTTATGGCCCAAAATGCCTGTTTTAAAGAGAGAAATATTTGTTTGTGGCATTATAAATTATTTTTTAAAGAAATCCAATGTTTTTTGCAGTAAAAAGACTGATTTTAAAAAAAAATTCATAAAAATTAATATAACCGTAGTAAATAAAAGAGTTACATTTCTTCTGTTTACAGCGACTCTATCGAAAGACGATACAATTACCGACAAATTTAGGAGCTAATTCAAAAATATTCACGTGTAGATGTATCATTGCGAGATAATATTTTGAGGCATGACAAAATGTTTTTCAAAGAATCTGTGTATTTTGTATTAATTACTTTACTAATTTTTGTAGGTCAAATGATTTCATGTAGAGAAATAATTAAGACGTTTATTCACTCTCCGAGGGATATCGACAAAAAATATTACCAAAGTATGTGAGTAAAAAAAGAGCTTTAGGAGCATTTATTTTTTTAAGTTTTCCAGATTAACGATTTCCAATTAAACCAGATAGAAAAATGAACAAAAACTGAATTCGTACTAAAAATCATAATCCTAGATGTTGTGCTGCGATCTCTTCGTCATAAATAAAACACCAGCTGACTAAATGTACTGTGATGAATGTTTCTGTATGGTTTCAAAATGAAAAGATCTTTAAACCCAACTAATTATGAAGTTCGTAACATGATCGGTAAGCATTGTATTAAAATAGTGTGCAAATTTAATAGCAAGTGACAGCGGAGCAGATAAGCAAAACGCATCTGACATTATTTACTTAGTTTTGGTTAGTGCAAAATGTGAATTTTGCGACAGATCTTATGAAAAATTTATTAATCATAAATTGATATCTGTCAAATTTTGTTCACGGTTTATGAACGTTTAGAAAAAATTTTCATAAATACTGTTTATAAACTGTTTTGACATCAATGTTTATAAATTTAAAATAGGTGTACTTAACCTCAATTGTTAAAGTTATTATTTTGTATTAATTTTGTAATTCTTTCAGATATCAGCGACGAGTACTACTTAATGCAAACAGAAAAATAAAAATAAAAACAAAACTGGTATTGTACTGAAAATTCTAATCATAATATAGTGACACGTTCTATGAAGAAATTTTTGTACGCTTTCAAAATGAAAAACATCTTTAAATCGAACTATTTATATAGGGCCTGATGGGTAAGCTTTGCATTTATATTGAGTTCAACTTTAATAATATTTATTTTTTCGATAGCATGTGAGTGTGGAGCTGATAAACAACGCACACCTGAAATCTTTGCGAACCATCAATAGTTCATCGGGGGATCCAGTGTATTCAAGAATTTAAGCGTCTCATACCACTCACAGATGGTTATGTGTGCTAACTATAATGGTTTGAAACTGTTCGTTGTAAATCATATAACTACATCTCGAGTAATTAATCAAAGGCATAGCTTCAGACTCTTCGGTTTAGTGCTTATAGAATAGTGTAGAACATAAATCATGAGCTTTAATATTATTATTATATTTAATTCATTTTAATAGAAAATATGTATTTTTAGTGCTTATAAAATAGTGCAGAAGATAAATCATAAGCTTTTTGAAAGAAATTACTCTGTTCGATTAATAATGAACTATTTATCTTAGGTATCGTGTTTTGAAAAGGATCATGGTTTTATAAACGGCCATTCTTTATATAAAATAAAGTTTTTATTCAAAGGAAATACAGAAAAATGTCCAGGTCATTTGTTTAATCCGATGAATTGTTAACAAAAACATATTCGATTCATTTTAATAAACTTATATTTATATTTATATTTATATAAACTTATATTTCATTCATTTTAATAGAAAATATGTATTATTTTTGTTTTATTGCTTTGTAAAAATTCTATTGAATTTGTTCATGTATTTTATTTTAATATGTAACCGACATTTTACTGTATAATAGAAAAATTAACTGGATCTTTTATCTAAATAAAAGCTTTTTTTGCCAGTCGTCAGTTAATTTACGTTAGAATGTTAAAAAAAAGTTTAGTCTGTAGTTTTTTTAGATAATATCTTTTTATGTGAATTGTAAGCAATGTAAAAGAAAGCATATTTTGTATTGTGATGAACTGAAATTTGTTTTGTATATTTGTAATAATTTAATAGCAATTACTACCATCTGATAATATGATGGTAGATTGTAAAAATATCTTTGTATTCAGCTATAGCGAAATGAGTCGAAATAAATTATATTATTCTTTGGTTTGCCTCTATCGTATATTATCAAAACAACATTTACATAACTCCTTTGGGAATGCTTACTGCGCAAGGTGTTTTGCTAACCTTTCGTAAACATTTAATCACAGTGATCATGACAAGTTTAGACAAAAAAGTTTAGTTGGTAGTTTTTTTAGATCTTTTTATGTAAATTGTAAGCAATGTAAAAGAAAGCATATTTTGTATTGTGATGAACTGAAATTTGTTTTGTATATTTGTAATAATTTAATAGCACTTACTACTATCTGATAATATGATAGTAGATTGTAAAAATGTCTTTGTATTCAGCTATAGCGAAGTGAGTCGAAATAAATTATATTATTCTTTGGTTTGCTTCTATCTTATATTATCAAAGCAACATTTACACAACTCCTTGGGGACGCTTACTGCGCAAGGTGTTTTACTAACCCTTCGTAAACATTTAATCACAGTGATCATGACAAGTTTAGACAAAAAAGTTTAGTTGGTAGTTTTTTTAGATCTTTTTATGTAAATTGTAAGCAATGTAAAAGAAAGCATATTTTGTATTGTGATGAACTGAAATTTGTTTTGTATATTTGTAATAGTTTAATAGCAATTACTACCATCTGATAATATGATGGTTTTTCGTAACCGACATTTTACTGTATAATAGAAAAATTAACTGGAGCTTTTATCTAAATAAAAGTCACTAAGATTTTTTTGCCAGTCGTCAGTTAATTTACGTTAGAATGTTAAGAAAAAGTTTAGTCTGTAGTTTTTTTAGATAATATCTTTTTATGTGAATTGTAAGCAATGTAAAAGAAAGCATATTTTGTATTGTGATGAACTGAAATTTGTTTTGTATATTTGTAATAATTTAATAGCAATTACTACCATCTGATAATATGATGGTAGATTGTAAAAATATCTTTGTATTCAGCTATAGCGAAATGAGTCGAAATAAATTATATTATTCTTTGGTTTGCCTCTATCGTATATTATCAAAACAACATTTACATAACTCCTTTGGGAATGCTTACTGCGCAAGGTGTTTTGCTAACCTTTCGTAAACATTTAATCACAGTGATCATGACAAGTTTAGACAAAAAAGTTCAGTTGGTAGTTTTTTTTAGATCTTTTTATGTAAATTGTAAGCAATGTAAAAGAAAGCATATTTTGTATTGTGATGAACTGAAATTTGTTTTGTATATTTGTAATAATTTAATAGCACTTACTACTATCCGATAATATGATAGTAGATTGTAAAAATGTCTTTGTATTCAGCTATAGCGAAGTGAGTCGAAATAAATTATATTATTCTTTGGTTTGCTTCTATCTTATATTATCAAAGCAACATTTACACAACTCCTTGGGGACGCTTACTGCGCAAGGTGTTTTACTAACCCTTCGTAAACATTTAATTAAATCTTAATCATAATGATCATAACCAACAAGTCTGAATTACAGCGCAAGGAAATTTTTTAAATGACATATAAAGTCAGTAATACACTACAAAATAACTATATCTGGTTTGTCCTTCCAAAAGTGAACAGCATAGATAGACTATTCCAAACGTTTAGACGGAATTAAATTTTTATTTTTATAAGTTGTGATGAGCTCATTTTTTATGGTTTGAAATAGGCTTTTGCTAAACAAATTTATCAAAAGCCTCACTTCATCGGTAAAAGTTACTAAAATTGAAAATTTAGTTCAGCCTAAAGGTTTGGAATAGCCTTTATAAATTTTAGTACGGGATAAATGTGTAAACATCAATTTTCAAATAGATTTCAACAAAAAGAACAATTAAAAATTGATTAGAAAAGTTATATATTTGACATATAAGGAGAGCACCATCTATTAGCAAAAATTTAAAGTTTAAGTTTTTATGAGGTTGGCAACATATATGAAATAATTTTCTGAATATAATTAATTTTGGAGAATAATGTTACTTGCATGTTTTTAATGTAAATGTAGCTCTGTAAATATACAAATCAAGACATTTTTCTAGCCATAATAAATTTATTTATTCTTCCATTCCAGTTTCAATTTTTTTATGTAGTTCCGTCTAAACGTTGGGAATAGCCTTTATAAAATGATTTTCTTCCAAATAATCTAATAAATTTAGTACAGGATAAATGTGTAAACATCAATTTTCAAATAGATTTCAACAAAAAGAATAATTAAAAACTGATTAAAAAATTTATATATTTGACATATAAGTAAAGCACCATCTATTGTCAAAAGTTTAAAGTTTAAGTTTTTTTGAAGTTTGCAACATATTATATGAAATAATTTTCTGTACATAATTAATTTTTGAGAATAATGTTACTTCCATGTTTTTAATGTAAACATAGCCCAGTAAATATAAAAATCAAGACATTTTTGTAGCCATACTAAATTTATTTATTCTTCCATTCCAGTTTCAATTTTTTTATGTTGGCAACATTATATTCATTTTCAATTATTGTCAGTTTCCCAGTTTTTATAAACGTGAAAACAACATTCATGGCCAAAAATGGCTGTTTTAAAGAGAGAAATATTATTTTGTGGCATTAGAAAGTATTTTTTAAAGAAATCCAATATTTTTTTTTCAGTAAAAATGCTGATTTTAGAACTAATTACATAAAAATTAATATAACCGTACTATTTTGTTCGTTTACATTTGCAGTGTTTAAAACGAATTACAATTGTCTAAAGCGCCTCTCTCGAAGAACGAGACAACTACAATTCAAATTCAGGAGGGAATTGACATATATTCACGTGTAGATGAAAAAATTTACAAAAAAATTTGAATATTATACATATTTTTTAAATAGTTACAAAACACTAAATTTAATAACGTAAAATATTACTGATAAATATATAACGAAAATATGTAAGTTTCACATCAATCAGTGTAACTAAAAAGTTTTTTTAAATTTCCAAGTGGCATAATTAATATTGTATCCCATGCACAAATATTTAACATATCTTATAATATTAAAATAATTTTAATAATAATAATAATATTATTGATAATAATAATAAAAATAATAATAATCTTAGTAAAAGGGATAATAATAATAACAACAATGCCGCGGTTCGTCACTTTATTAACCATGTGATAGGCAGGGGGCCGGAGGCCCCCTGTTCATATTGAAGCGAGAGGGGGGTTGGAGCATGCCTGTTCATGTTCGGGTTGGGATTGGGGTTGGGGTTGGGGTTTGGGTTGGGGTTGGGGTTGGGATTGGGATTGGGATTGGGATTGGGATTGGGATTGGGATTGGGATTGAGATTGGGATTGGGATTGGGATTGGGATTGAGATTGGGATTGGGATTGGGATTGGGATTGGGGTTGGGATTGGGATTGGGATTGGGATTGGGATTGGGGTTGGGGTGAGGATTGGGATTGGGATTGGGATTGGGATTGGGATTGGGATTGGGATTGGGATTGGGATTCGGGTTGGGGTGGAGATTTGGATTGGGATTGGGATTAAGATTGGGATTGTAATATTGATAATAAAGTAAAAATGGTTATAATAATAATAATTTTTGCTGACGTGTCATGGACCATCCGCGGGCGTGCCCGCGGTGCATCAATTCATTAACCACGTGACATAAAAAAATGAGTCGAGAAGCGACGAGTTTTGTAATTGAAAAGTGCGGCAAAATGCTTTATTATATTAAACGAGTCGCAAAGCGACGAGTTTTGTACACCATCACAGTACGTGCCGCGGGCGTGCCCGCGGTGCGTCACTATTTTAACCACGTGACAGGCAGGGGGCCGGAGGCCCCCTGTTTACGTAGAAGCGCAAGTCGGCGAAGCACAAAACGTGCCACGGGCGTGCCCGTGGTGCGTTACTTTATTAACTACGTGACAGGCAGGGGGCCGGAGGCCCCCTGTTTACGTATGAGTGCAGGTCGGTGAAGCTCAGGATGTGCCGCGGGCGTGCCCGCGGTGCGTCATCTTAAAGACGGGCAGGGGGCCGGAGGCCCCCTGTTTATTTTTAAGCGCAGGCGCCGGCCTGCGCGTAAGGGTAACACAGCGCGTAAGAGCGCAGGTAATAATCGAAATAACATTAACTATAAGTATTTTAATAATAATAATTATAACAGTAAAAATAATAATAATCGAAGTAAAAGGGATTTTTGTTCTCCTCTATAAAAATGTCATGTACCTATCATGATTCTGTGCACCATCACCGGACGTTCCGCGGGCGTGCAACTTCAATTAACACTGTACAGGCAGGGGGCCGAAGGCCCCCTGCTTCACGTAGGAGCGCAGGCCGGGCAGAGCCCGGCTAAGCTCCTAGTCTCTTATTATATTTTGTGATTCGGTTATGTTTGTATGTATTTCTGGGTGGAATATTGGTCATCCCTTGAGAGGCTGTCGTTTCGAACTCCTCTTTTCGGGGAGGCGGTGCGGGTTCGAGTTGAAGATCGTTGGATCCGCGGTTTTTTTCTGTATCGTTCGAGACCGGTTTCGTCGTCGTGGGTGGTCGCGTTTTTTTTAAATCTCTTATTTACTGGCGGCGTTTCGGTCGGTTTTTCATTCATATTTGTTTGGTCCGCTGTGGACAATTGCTCGATTGTTTGTGCCGTCGCTCCCGTAACTGTACAAAAATATTCTCAACACAATATGGCCGTCGCGCGGTCTGTCATATTTACGGCGAGAATTGAAGTTTTAAATGGTTAATACGGTTCAAAATATCATTTTTGACGTGCGAGATGTTATATTGAGGCGACGGAAAAGGTTTTTCAAAGAATTTGAGACGTTATTTGTGCATTCGAGACGTGAGTATGATTAGAAGGTTTCAAAAGGTAACGGCTGTCAGAAATGTTTGCATTTCAGAACGTGACGAGATATCACATTTGGAAAGTATTTTCGACAGACTAAAGCTATTTTTTGGTTTCAGGTAAATTTCCGATATATTTAAATACATTTTCAAGCTGAATTTCTATAAAATAGTGTTGAAAAAGAGGTAATAGCTGTCAATGATTTTTGCATTTTAAAACGACGAGATTTCACATTTGGAACGTATTTTCGACAGACTAAAGCTATTTTTTGGTTTCAGGTAAAATTCCGATATATTTAAAAACATTTTCAAGCTGAATTTCCATGAAATAGTGTTGAAAAAGAGGTAAGAGCTGTCAATGATTTTTGCATTTTAAAACGACGAGATTTCACATCTGGAACGTATTTTCGACAGACTAAAGCTATTTTTTGGTTTCAGGTAAAATTCCGATATATTTAAAAACATTTTCAAGCTGAATTTCGATAAAATAGTGTTAAAAAAGATTTATAGATATTAAAAATTACATGGTTAATTCATGTAGGCGTTGGACAGACGTAAATGTGAAAATTTTCATGTGGCAAAATCCATTATTTATCAATTTGAAGATAATAAGGAATAGAATTTGGATAAAAAATATATCCAGATTCATTTCTGGACACGTTTTGGTAAGTGCAAAGATTAAATTTTAAAAGAATTACATGAAATAAATAGTTTTTCGTAGTTGTCAAAAGTTATCTATTCATTTTTAAGGTTAAAATGACATTTATGGCCCGAAATGCCTGTTTTGAAGAGAGAAATATTTGTTTGTGGCATTATAAATTATTTTTTAAAGAAATCCAATGTTTTTTGCAGTAAAAAGACTGATTTTAAAAAAAATTTCATAAAAATTAATATAACCGTAATAAATAAAAGAGTTACATTTCTTCTGTTTACAGCGACTCTATCGAAAGACGATACAATTACCGACAAATTTAGGAGCTAATTCAAAAATATTCACGTGTAGATGTATCATTGCGAGATAATATTTTGAGGCATGACAAAATATTTTTCAAAGAATCTGTGTATTTTGTATTAATTACTTTACTAATTTTTGTAGGTCAAATGATTTCATGTAGAGAAATAATTAAGACGTTTATTCACTCTCCGAGGGATATCGACAAAAAATATTACCAAAGTATGTGAGTAAAAAAAGAGCTTTAGGAGCATTTATTTTTTTAAGTTTTCCAGATTAACGATTTCCAATTAAACCAGATAGAAAAATGAACAAAAACTGAATTTGTACTAAAAATCATAATCCTAGATATTGTGCTGCGATCTCTTCGTCATGAATAAAACACCAGCTGACTAAATGTACTGTGATGAATGTTTCTGTATGGTTTCAAAATGAAAAGATCTTTAAACCCAACTAATTATGAAGTTCGTAACATGATCGGTAAGCATTGTATTAAAATAGTGTGCAAATTTAATAGCAAGTGACAGCGGAGAAGATAAGCAAAACGCATCTGACATTATTTACTTAGTTTTGGTTAGTGCAAAATGTGAATTTTGCGACAGATCTTATGAAAAATTTATTAATCATAAATTGATATCTGTCAAATTTTGTTCACGGTTTATGAACGTTTAGAAAAAATTTTCATAAATACTGTTTATAAACTGTTTTGACATCAATGTTTATAAATTTAAAATAGGTGTACTTAACCTCAATTGTTAAAGTTATTATTTTGTATTAATTTTGTAATTCTTTCAGATATCAGCGACGAGTACTACTTAATGCAAACAGAAAAATAAAAATAAAAACAAAACTGGTATTGTACTGAAAATTCTAATCATAATATACTGACACGTTCTATGAAGAAATTTTTGTACGCTTTCAAAATGAAAAACATCTTTAAATCGAACTATTTATATAGGGCCTGATGGGTAAGCTTTGCATTTATATTGAGTTCAACTTTAATAATATTTATTTTTTCGATAGCATGTGAGTGTGGAGCTGATAAACAACGCACACCTGAAATCTTTGCGAACCATCAATAGTTCATCGGGGGATCCAGTGTATTCAAGAATTTAAGCGTCTCTTACCACTCACAGATGGTTATGTGTGCTAATTATAATGGTTTGAAACTGTTCGTTGTAAATCATATAACTACATCTCGAGTAATTAATCAAAGGCATAGCTTCCGACTCTTCGGTTTAGTGCTTATAGAATAGTGTAGAACATAAATCATGAGCTTTAATATTATTATTATATTTCATTCATTTTAATAGAAAATATGTATTTTTAGTGCTTATAAAATAGTGCAGAAGATAAATCATGAGCTTTTTGAAAGAAATTACTGTGTTCGATTGATAATGAACTATTTATCTTAGGTATCGTGTTTTGAAAAGGATCATGGTTTTATAAACGGCCATTCTTTATATAAAATAAAGTTTTTATTCAAAGGAAATACAGAAAAATGTCCAGGTCATTTGTTTAATCCGATGAATTGTTAACAAAAACATATTCGATTCATTTTAATAAACTATATTTATTATTATATTTCATTCATTTTAATAGAAAATATGTATTATTTTTTTTGTAACCGATATGTAACCGACATTTTACTGTATAATAGAAAAATTAACTGGAGCTTTTATCTAAATAAAAGTCACTAAGATTTTTTTGCCGGTCGTCAGTTAATTTACGTTAGACTGTTAAAAAAAAGTTTAGTCTGTAGTTTTTTTAGATAATATCTTTTTATGTGAATTGTAAGCAATGTAAAAGAAAGCATATTTTGTATTGTGATGAACTGAAATTTGTTTTGTATATTTGTAATAATTTAATAGCAATTACTACCATCTGATTATATGATGGTAGATTGTAAAAATATCTTTGTATTCAGCTATAGCGAAATGAGTCGAAATAAATTATATTATTCTTTGGTTTGCCTCTATCGTATATTATCAAAACAACATTTACATAACTCCTTTGGGAATGCTTACTGCGCAAGGTGTTTTGCTAACCTTTCGTAAACATTTAATCACAGTGATCATGACAAGTTTAGACAAAAAAGTTCAGTTGGTAGTTTTTTTTAGATCTTTTTATGTAAATTGTAAGCAATGTAAAAGAAAGCATATTTTGTATTGTGATGAACTGAAATTTGTTTTGTATATTTGTAATAATTTAATAGCACTTACTACTATCCGATAATATGATAGTAGATTGTAAAAATGTCTTTGTATTCAGCTATAGCGAAGTGAGTCGAAATAAATTATATTATTCTTTGGTTTGCTTCTATCTTATATTATCAAAGCAACATTTACACAACTCCTTGGGGACGCTTACTGCGCAAGGTGTTTTACTAACCCTTCGTAAACATTTAATTAAATCTTAATCATAATGATCATAACCAACAAGTCTGAATTACAGCGCAAGGAAATTTTTTAAATGACATATAAAGTCAGTAATACACTACAAAATAACTATATCTGGTTTGTCCTTCCAAAAGTGAACAGCATAGATAGACTATTCCAAACGTTTAGACGGAATTAAATTTTTATTTTTATAAGTTGTGATGAGCTCATTTTTTATGGTTTGAAATAGGCTTTTGCTAAACAAATTTATCAAACTCACTTCATCGGTAAAAGTTACTAAAATTGAAAATTTAGTTCAGCCTAAAGGTTTGGAATAGCCTTTATAAATTTTAGTACGGGATAAATGTGTAAACATCAATTTTCAAATAGATTTCAACAAAAAGAATAATTAAAAATTGATTAGAAAAGTTATATATTTGACATATAAGGAGAGCACCATCTATTAGCAAAAATTTAAAGTTTAAGTTTTTATGAGGTTGGCAACATATATGAAATAATTTTCTGAATATAATTAATTTTGGAGAATAATGTTACTTGCATGTTTTTAATGTAAATGTAGCTCTGTAAATATACAAATCAAGACATTTTTGTAGCCATAATAAATTTATTTATTCTTCCATTCCAGTTTCAATTTTTTTATGTAGTTCCGTCTAAACGTTGGGAATAGCCTTTATAAAATGATTTTCTTCCAAATAATCTAATAAATTTAGTACAGGATAAATGTGTAAACATCAATTTTCAAATAGATTTCATCAAAAAGAATAACTAAAAACTGATTAAAAAATTTATATATTTGACATATAAGTAAAGCACCATCTATTGTCAAAAGTTTAAAGTTTAAGTTTTTTTGAAGTTTGCAACATATTATATGAAATAATTTTCTGTATATAATTAATTTTTGAGAATAATGTTACTTCCATGTTTTTAATGTAAACATAGCCCAGTAAATATAAAAATCAAGACATTTTTGTAGCCATACTAAATTTATTTATTCTTCCATTCCAGTTTCAATTTTTTTATGTTGGCAACATTATATTCATTTTCAATTATTGTCAGTTTCCCAGTTTTTATAAACGCAAAAACAACATTTATGGCCAAAAATGGCTGTTTTAAAGAGAGAAATATTATTTTGTGGCATTAGAAAGTATTTTTTAAAGAAATCCAATATTTTTTTTTCAGTAAAAATGCTGATTTTAGAACTAATTACATAAAAATTAATATAACCGTACTATTTTGTTCGTTTACATTTGCAGTGTTTAAAACGAACTACAATTGTCTAAAGCGCCTCTCTCGAAGAACGAGACAACTACAATTCAAATTCAGGAGGGAATTGACATATATTCACGTGTAGATGAAAAAATTTACAAAAAAATTTGAATATTATACATATTTTTTAAATAGTTACAAAACACTAAATTTAATAACGTAAAATATTACTGATAAATATATAACGAAAATATGTAAGTTTCACATCAATCAGTGTAACTAAAAAGTTTTTTTAAATTTCCAAGTGGCATAATTAATATTGTATCCCATGCACAAATATTTAACAAATCTTATAATATTAAAATAATTTTAATAATAATAATAATATTATTGATAATAATAATAAAAATAATAATAATCTTAGTAAAAGGGATAATAATAATAACAACAATGCCGCGGTTCGTCACTTTATTAACCATGTGATAGGCAGGGGGCCGGAGGCCCCCTGTTCATATTGAAGCGAGAGGGGGGGTTGGAGCATGCCTGTTCATGTTCGGGTTGGGATTGGGGTTGGGGTTGGGGTTTGGGTTGGGGTTGGGGTTGGGGTTGGGATTGGGATTGGGATTGGGATTGGGATTGGGATTGGGATTGGGATTTGGGTTGGGGTTGGGATTGGGATTGGGATTGGGATTGGGATTGGGGTTGGGGTGGAGATTTGGATTGGGATTGGGATTGGGGTTGGGGTGAGGATTGGGATTGGGATTGGGATTGGGATTCGGGTTGGGGTGGAGATTTGGATTGGGATTGGGATTAAGATTGGGATTGTAATATTGATAATAAAGTAAAAATGGTTATAATAATAATAATTTTTGCTGACGTGTCATGGACCATCCGCGGGCGTGCCCGCGGTGCATCAATTCATTAACCACGTGACATAAAAAAATGAGTCGAGAAGCGACGAGTTTTGTAATTGAAAAGTGCGGCAAAATGCTTTGTTATATTAAACGAGTCGCAAAGCGACGAGTTTTGTACACCATCACAGTACGTGCCGCGGGCGTGCCCGCGGTGCGTCAATATTTTAACCACGTGACAGGCAGGGGGCCGGAGGCCCCCTGTTTACGTAGAAGCGCAAATCGGCGAAGCACAAAACGTGCCACGGGCGTGCCCGTGGTGCGTTACTTTATTAACTACGTGACAGGCAGGGGGCCGGAGGCCCCCTGTTTACGTATGAGTGCAGGTCGGTGAAGCTCAGGATGTGCCGCGGGCGTGCCCGCGGTGCGTCATTTTAAAGACGGGCAGGGGGCCGGAGGCCCCCTGTTTATTTTTAAGCGCAGGCGCCGGCCTGCGCGTAAAGGTAACACAGCGCGTAAGAGCGCAGGTAATAATCGAAATAACATTAACTATAAGTATTTTAATAATAATAATTATAACAGTAAAAAAAATAATAATCGAAGTAAAAGGGATTTTTGTTCTCCTCTATAAAAATGTCATGTACCTATCATGATTCTGTGCACCATCACCGGACGTTCCGCGGGCGTGCAACTTCAATTAACACTGTACAGGCAGGGGGCCGAAGGCCCCCTGCTTCACGTAGGAGCGCAGGCCGGGCAGAGCCCGGCTAAGCTCCTAGTCTCTTATTATATTTTGTGATTCGGTTATGTTTGTATGTATTTTTCGGTGGAATATTGGTCATCCCTTGAGAGGCTGTCGTTTCGAACTCCTCTTTTCGGGGAGGCGGTGCGGGTTCGAGTTGAAGATCGTTGGATCCGCGGTTTTTTTCTGTATCGTTCGAGACCGGTTTCGTCGTCGTGGGTGGTCGCGTTTTTTTTAAATCTCTTATTTACTGGCGGCGGTTCGGTCGGTTTTTCATTCATATTTGTTTGGTCCGCTGTGGACAATTGCTCGATTGTTTGTGCCGTCGCTCCCGTAACTGTACAAAAATATTCTCAACACAATATGGCCGTCGCGCGTTCTGTCATATTTACGGCGAGAATTGAAGTTTTAAATGGTCAATACGGTTCAAAATATCGGTTTTTGACGTGCGAGATGTTATATTGAGGCGACGGAAAAGGTTTTTCAAAGAATTTGAGACGTTATTTGTGCATTTGAGACGTGAGTATGATTAGAAGATTTCAAAAGGTAACGGCTGTCAAAAATGTTTGCATTTCAAAACGTGACGAGGTTTCACATCTGGAACGTTATTTCGACAGACTAAAGTTATTTTTTGGTTTCAGGTAAAATTCCGATATATTTAAATACATTTTCAAGCTGAATTTCTATAAAATAGTGTTGAAAAAGAGGTAAGAGCTGTCAAAATTTTCGCATTTCAAAACGTGACGAGATTTCACATCTGGAACGTATTTTCGACAGACTAAAGCTATTTTTTGGTTTCAGGTAAAATTCCGATATATTTAAAAACATTTTCAAGCTGAATTTCGATAAAATAGTGTTAAAAAAGATTTATAGATATTAAAAATTACATGGTTAATTCATGTAGGCGTTGGACAGACGTAAATGTGAAAATTTTCATGTGGCAAAATCCATTATTTATCAATTTGAAGATAATAAGGAATAGAATTTGGATAAAAAATATATCCAGATTCATTTCTGGACACGTTTTGGTAAGTGCAAAGATTAAATTTTAAAAGAATTACATGAAATAAATAGTTTTTCGGAGTTGTCAAAAGTTATCTATTCATTTTTAAGGTTAAAATGACATTTATGGCCCAAAATGCCTGTTTTAAAGAGAGAAATATTTGTTTGTGGCATTATAAATTATTTTTTAAAGAAGTCCAATGTTTTTTGCAGTAAAAAGACTGATTTTAAAAAAAATTTCATAAAAATTAATATAACCGTAATAAATAAAAGAGTTACATTTCGAGATAATATTTTGAGGCATGACAAAATGTTTTTCAAAGAATCTGTGTATTTTGTATTAATTACTTTACTAATTTTTGTAGGTCAAATGATTTCATGTAGAGAAATAATTAAGACGTTTATTCACTCTCCGAGGGATATCGACAAAAAATATTACCAAAGTATGTGAGTAAAAAAAGATCTATAGTAGCAGTTATTTTTTTAAGTTTTCCAGATTAACGATTTCCAATTAAGCCAGATAGAAAAATGAACAAAAATTGAATTTGTACTAAAAATCATAATCCTAGATGTTGTGCTGCGTTCTCTTCGTCATGAATAAAACACCAGCTGACTAAATGTACCGTGATGAATGTTTCTGTATGGTTTCAAAATGAAAAGATCTTTAAACCCAACTAATTATGAAGTTCGTAACATGATCGGTAAGCATTGTATTAAAATAGTGTGCAAATTTAATAGCAAGTGACAGCGGAGCAGATAAGCAAAACGCATCTGACATTATTTAATTAGTTTTGGTTAGTGCAAAATGTGAATTTTGCGACAGATCTTATGAAAAATTTATTAATCATAAATTGATATCTGTCAAATTTTGTTCACGGTTTATGAACGTTTAGAAAAAAATTTCATAAATACTGTTTATAAACTGTTTTGACATCAATGTTTATAAATTTAAAATAGGTGTACTTAACCTCAATTGTTAAAGTTATTATTATGTATTAATTTTGTAATTCTTTCAGATATCAGCGACGAGTACTACTTAATGCAAACAGAAAAATAAAAATAAAAACAAAACTGGTATTGTACTGAAAATTCTAATCATAATATACTGACACGTTCTATGAAGAAATTTTTGTACGCTTTCAAAATGAAAAACATCTTTAAATCGAACTATTTATATAGGGCCTGATGGGTAAGCTTTGCATTTATATTGAGTTCAACTTTAATAATATTTATTTTTTCGATAGCATGTGAGTGTGGAGCTGATAAACAACGCACACCTGAAATCTTTGCGAACCATCAATAGTTCATCGGGGGATCCAGTGTATTCAAGAATTTAAGCGTCTCTTACCACTCACAGATGGTTATGTGTGCTAACTATAATGGTTTGAAACTGTTCGTTGTAAATCATATAACTACATCTCGAGTAATTAATCAAAGGCATAGCTTCCGACTCTTCGGTTTAGTGCTTATAAAATAGTGTAGAACATAAATCATGAGCTTTAATATTATTATTATATTTCATTCATTTTAATAGAAAATATGTATTTTTAGTGCTTATAAAATAGTGCAGAAGATAAATCATGAGCTTTTTGAAAGAAATTACTGTGTTCGATTAATAATGAACTATTTATCTTAGGTATCGTGTTTTGAAAAGGATCATGGTTTTATAAACGGCCATTCTTTATATAAAATAAAGTTTTTATTCAAAGGAAATACAGAAAAATGTCCAGGTCATTTGTTTAATCCGATGAATTGTTAACAAAAACATATTTTATTCATTTTAATAAACAATATTTATTATTATATTTCATTCATTTTAATAGAAAATATGTATTATTTTTTTTTTAACCGATATGTAACCGACATTTTACTGTATAATAGAAAAATTAACTGGAGCTTTTATCTAAATAAAAGTCACTAAGATTTTTTTGCCAGTCGTCAGTTAATTTACGTTAGAATGTTAAAAAAAAGTTTAGTCTGTAGTTTTTTTAGATAATATCTTTTTATGTGAATTGTAAGCAATGTAAAAGAAAGCATATTTTGTATTGTGATGAACTGAAATTTGTTTTGTATATTTGTAATAATTTAATAGCACTTACTACTATCTGATAATATGATGGTAGATTGTAAAAATGTCTTTGTATTCAGCTATAGCGAAGTGAGTCGAAATAAATTATATTATTCTTTGGTTTGCTTGTATCTTATATTATCAAAGCAACATTTACACAACTCCTTGGGGACGCTTACTGCGCAAGGTGTTTTGCTAACCCTTCGTAAACATTTAATTAAATCTTAATCATAATGATCATAACCAACAAGTCTGAATTACAGCGCAAGGAAATTTTTTAAATGACATAAAGTCAGTAATACACTACAAAATAACTATATCTGGTTTGTCCTTCCAAAAGTGAACAGCATAGATAGACTATTCCAAACGTTTAGACGGAATTAAATTTTTATTTTTATAAGTTGTGATGAGCTCATTTTTTATGGTTTGAAATAGGCTTTTGCTAAACAAATTTATCAAAAGCCTCACTTCATCGGTAAAAGTTACTAAAATTGAAAATTTAGTTCAGCCTAAAGGTTTGGAATAGCCTTTATAAATTTTAGTACGGGATAAATGTGTAAACATCAATTTTCAAATAGATTTCAACAAAAAGAACAATTAAAAATTGATTAGAAAAGTTATATATTTGACATATAAGGAGAGCACCATCTATTAGCAAAAATTTAAAGTTTAAGTTTTTATGAGGTTGGCAACATATATGAAATAATTTTCTGAATATAATTAATTTTGGAGAATAATGTTACTTGCATGTTTTTAATGTAAATGTAGCTCTGTAAATATACAAATCAAGACATTTTTGTAGCCATAATAAATTTATTTATTCTTCCATTCCAGTTTCAATTTTTTTATGTAGTTCCGTCTAAACGTTGGGAATAGCCTTTATAAAATGATTTTCTTCCAAATAATCTAATAAATTTAGTACAGGATAAATGTGTAAACATCAATTTTCAAATAGATTTCAACAAAAAGAATAATTAAAAACTGATTAAAAAATTTATATATTTGACATATAAGTAAAGCACCATCTATTGTCAAAAGTTTAAAGTTTAAGTTTTTTTGAAGTTTGCAACATATTATATGAAATAATTTTCTGTATATAATTAATTTTTGAGAATAATGTTACTTCCATGTTTTTAATGTAAACATAGCCCAGTAAATATAAAAATCAAGACATTTTTGTAGCCATACTAAATTTATTTATTCTTCCATTCCAGTTTCAATTTTTTTATGTTGGCAACATTATATTCATTTTCAATTATTGTCAGTTTCCCAGTTTTTATAAACGCGAAAACAACATTTATGGCCAAAAATGGCTGTTTTAAAGAGAGAAATATTATTTTGTGGCATTAGAAAGTATTTTTTAAAGAAATCCAATATTTTTTTTTCAGTAAAAATGCTGATTTTAGAACTAATTACATAAAAATTAATATAACCGTACTATTTTGTTCGTTTACATTTGCAGTGTTTAAAACGAATTACAATTGTCTAAAGCGCCTCTCTCGAAGAACGAGACAACTACAATTCAAATTCAGGAGGGAATTGACATATATTCACGTGTAGATGAAAAAATTTACAAAAAAATTTGAATATTATACATATTTTTTAAATAGTTACAAAACACTAAATTTAATAACGTAAAATATTACTGATAAATATATAACGAAAATATGTAAGTTTCACATCAGTCAGTGTAACTAAAAAGTTTTTTTAAATTTCCAAGTGGCATAATTAATATTGTATCCCATGCACAAATATTTAACAAATCTTATAATATTAAAATAATTTTAATAATAATAATAATATTATTGATAATAATAATAAAAATAATAATAATCTTAGTAAAAGGGATAATAATAATAACAACAATGCCGCGGTTCGTCACTTTATTAACCATGTGATAGGCAGGGGGCCGGAGGCCCCCTGTTCATATTGAAGCGAGAGGGGGGGTTGGAGCATGCCTGTTCATGTTCGGGTTGGGATTGGGGTTGGGGTTGGGGTTTGGGTTGGGGTTGGGGTTGGGGTTGGGATTGGGATTGGGATTGGGATTGGGATTGGGATTGGGATTGGGATTGGGATTGGGATTTGGGTTGGGGTTGGGATTGGGATTGGGATTGGGATTGGGGTTGGGGTGGAGATTTGGATTGGGATTGGGATTGGGGTTGGGGTGAGGATTGGGATTGGGATTGGGATTCGGGTTGGGGTGGAGATTTGGATTGGGATTGGGATTAAGATTGGGATTGTAATATTGATAATAAAGTAAAAATGGTTATAATAATAATAATTTTTGCTGACGTGTCATGGACCATCCGCGGGCGTGCCCGCGGTGCATCAATTCATTAACCACGTGACATAAAAAAATGAGTCGAGAAGCGACGAGTTTTGTAATTGAAAAGTGCGGCAAAATGCTTTGTTATATTAAACGAGTCGCAAAGCGACGAGTTTTGTACACCATCACAGTACGTGCCGCGGGCGTGCCCGCGGTGCGTCAATATTTTAACCACGTGACAGGCAGGGGGCCGGAGGCCCCCTGTTTACGTAGAAGCGCAAATCGGCGAAGCACAAAACGTGCCACGGGCGTGCCCGTGGTGCGTTACTTTATTAACTACGTGACAGGCAGGGGGCCGGAGGCCCCCTGTTTACGTATGAGTGCAGGTCGGTGAAGCTCAGGATGTGCCGCGGGCGTGCCCGCGGTGCGTCATTTTAAAGACGGGCAGGGGGCCGGAGGCCCCCTGTTTATTTTTAAGCGCAGGCGCCGGCCTGCGCGTAAAGGTAACACAGCGCGTAAGAGCGCAGGTAATAATCGAAATAACATTAACTATAAGTATTTTAATAATAATAATTATAACAGTAAAAAAAATAATAATCGAAGTAAAAGGGATTTTTGTTCTCCTCTATAAAAATGTCATGTACCTATCATGATTCTGTGCACCATCACCGGACGTTCCGCGGGCGTGCAACTTCAATTAACACTGTACAGGCAGGGGGCCGAAGGCCCCCTGCTTCACGTAGGAGCGCAGGCCGGGCAGAGCCCGGCTAAGCTCCTAGTCTCTTATTATATTTTGTGATTCGGTTATGTTTGTATGTATTTCTCGGTGGAATATTGGTCATCCCTTGAGAGGCTGTCGTTTCGAACTCCTCTTTTCGGGGAGGCGGTGCGGGTTCGAGTTGTAGATCGTTGGATCCGCGGTGTTTTTCTGTATCGTTCGAGACCGGTTTCGTCGTCGTGGGTGGTCGCGTTTCTTTTTAATCTCTTATTTACTGGCGGCGTTTCGGTCGGTTTTTCATTCATATTTGTTTGGTCCGCTGTGGACAATTGCTCGATTGTTTGTGCCGTCGCTCCCGTAACTGTACAAAAATATTCTCAACACAATATGGCCGTCGCGCGATCTGTCATATTTACGGCGAGAATTGAAGTTTAAAATGGTCAATACGGTTCAAAATATCGGTTTTGACGTGCGAGATGTTATATTGAGGCGACGGAAAAGGTTTTTCAAAGAATTTGAGACGTTATTTGTGCATTTGAGACGTGAGTATGATTAGAAGATTTCAAAAGGTAACGGCTGTCAAAAAATTTTGCATTTCAGAACGTGATTTCACATCTGGAACGTATTTTCGACAGACTAAAGTTATTTTTTGGTTTCAGGTAAATTTCCGATATATTTAAATACATTTTCAAGCTGAATTTCCATAAAATAGTGTTGAAAAAGAGGTTATAGCTGTCAATGATTTTCGCATTTTAAAACGACGAGATTTCACATCTGGAACGTATTTTCGACATACTAAAGCTATTTTTTGGTTTCAGGTAAAATTCCGATATATTTAAAAACATTTTCAAGCTGAATTTCGATAAAAATAGTGTTAAAAAAGAGGTAATAGCTGTCAAAAAATTGCGATTTAAAACGACGAGATTTCATATGTGGAACGTATTTTCGACAGACTAATGCTATTTTTTGGTTTCAGGTAAAATTCCGATATATTTAATAACATTTTCAAGTTGAATTTCGATAAAATAGTGTTAAAAAAGATTTATAGATATTAAAAATTACATGGTTAATTCATGTAGGCGTTGGACAGACGTAAATGTGAAAATTTTCATGTGGCAAAATCCATTATTTATCAATTTGAAGATAATAAGGAATAGAATTTGGATAAAAAATATATCCAGATTCATTTCTGGACACGTTTTGGTAAGTGCAAAGATTAAATTTTAAAAGAATTACATGAAATAAATAGTTTTTCGGAGTTGTCAAAAGTTATCTATTCATTTTTAAGGTTAAAATGACATTTATGGCCCGAAATGCCTGTTTTAAAGAGAGAAATATTTGTTTGTGGCATTATAAATTATTTTTTAAAGAAATCCAATGTTTTTTGCAGTAAAAAGACTGATTTTAAAAAAAATTTCATAAAAATTAATATAACCGTAATAAATAAAAGAGTTACATTTCTTCTGTTTACAGCGACTCTATCGAAAGACGATACAATTACCGACAAATTTAGGAGCTAATTCAAAAATATTCACGTGTAGATGTATCATTGCGAGATAATATTTTGAGGCATGACAAAATATTTTTCAAAGAATCTGTGTATTTTGTATTAATTACTTTACTAATTTTTGTAGGTCAAATGATTTCATGTAGAGAAATAATTAAGACGTTTATTCACTCTCCGAGGGATATCGACAAGAAATATTACCAAAGTATGTGAGTAAAAAAAGAGCTTTAGGAGCATTTATTGTTTTAAGTTTTCCAGATTAACGATTTCCAATTTAGTCAGATAGAAAAATGAACAAAAACTGAATTTGTACTAAAAATCATAATCCTAGATATTGTGCTGCGTTCTCTTCGTCATGAATAAAACACCAGCTGACTAAATGTACCGTGATGAATGTTTCCGTATGGTTTCAAAATGAAAAGATCTTTAAACCCAACTAATTATGAAGTTGCGACAGATCTTATGAAAAATTTATTAATCATAAATTGATATCTGTCAAATTTTGTTCACGGTTTATGAACGTTTAGAAAAAAAATTTCATAAATACTGTTTATAAACTGTTTTGACATCAATGTTTATAAATTTAAAATAGGTGTACTTAACCTCAATTTTTAAAGTTATTATTTTGTATTAATTTTGTAATTCTTTCAGATATCAGCGACGAGTACTACTTAATGCAAACAGAAAAATAAAAATAAAAACAAAACTGGTATTGTACTGAAAATTCTAATCATAATATACTGACAAGTTCTATGAAGAAATTTTTGTACGCTTTCAAAATGAAAAACATCTTTAAATCGAACTATTTATATAGGGCCTGATGGGTAAGCTTTGCATTTATATCGAGTTCAACTTTAATAATATTTATTTTTTCGATAGCATGTGAGTGTGGAGCTGATAAACAACGCACACCTGAAATCTTTGCGAACCATCAATAGTTCATCGGGGGATCCAGTGTATTCAAGAATTTAAGCGTCTCATACCACTCACAGATGGTTATGTGTGCTAACTATAATGGTTTGAAACTGTTCGTTGTAAATCATATAACTACATCTCGAGTAATTAATCAAAGGCATAGCTTCCGACTCTTCGGTTTAGTGCTTATAGAATAGTGTAGAACATAAATCATGAGCTTTAATATTATTATTATATTTCATTCATTTTAATAGAAAATATGTATTTTTAGTGCTTATAAAATAGTGCAGAAGATAAATCATGAGCTTTTTGAAAGAGATTACTGTGTTCGATTGATAATGAACTATTTATCTTAGGTATCGTGTTTTGAAAAGGATCATGGTTTTATAAACGGCCATTCTTTATATAAAATAAAGTTTTTATTCAAAGGAAATACAGAAAAATGTCCAGGTCATTTGTTTAATCCGATGAATTGTTAACAAAAACATATTTTATTCATTTTAATAAACAATATTTATTATTATATTTCATTCATTTTAATAGAAAATATGTATTATTTTTTTTTTAACCGATATGTAACCGACATTTTACTGTATAATAGAAAAATTAACTGGAGCTTTTATCTAAATAAAAGTCACTAAGATTTTTTTGCAAGTCGTCAGTTAATTTACGTTAGAATGTTAAGAAAAAGTTTAGTCTGTAGTTTTTTTAGATAATATCTTTTTATGTGAATTGTAAGCAATGTAAAAGAAAGCATATTTTGTATTGTGATGAACTGAAATTTGTTTTGTATATTTGTAATAATTTAATAGCAATTACTACCATCTGATAATATGATGGTAGATTGTAAAAATATCTTTGTATTCAGCTATAGCGAAATGAGTCGAAATAAATTATATTATTCTTTGGTTTGCCTCTATCGTATATTATCAAAACAACATTTACATAACTCCTTTGGGAATGCTTACTGCGCAAGGTGTTTTGCTAACCTTTCGTAAACATTTAATCACAGTGATCATGACAAGTTTAGACAAAAAAGTTCAGTTGGTAGTTTTTTTTAGATCTTTTTATGTAAATTGTAAGCAATGTAAAAGAAAGCATATTTTGTATTGTGATGAACTGAAATTTGTTTTGTATATTTGTAATAATTTAATAGCACTTACTACTATCCGATAATATGATAGTAGATTGTAAAAATGTCTTTGTATTCAGCTATAGCGAAGTGAGTCGAAATAAATTATATTATTCTTTGGTTTGCTTCTATCTTATATTATCAAAGCAACATTTACACAACTCCTTGGGGACGCTTACTGCGCAAGGTGTTTTACTAACCCTTCGTAAACATTTAATTAAATCTTAATCATAATGATCATAACCAACAAGTCTGAATTACAGCGCAAGGAAATTTTTTAAATGACATATAAAGTCAGTAATACACTACAAAATAACTATATCTGGTTTGTCCTTCCAAAAGTGAACAGCATAGATAGACTATTCCAAACGTTTAGACGGAATTAAATTTTTATTTTTATAAGTTGTGATGAGCTCTTTTTTTTATGGTTTGAAATAGGCTTTTGCTAAACAAATTTATCAAACTCACTTCATCGGTAAAAGTTACTAAAATTGAAAATTTAGTTCAGCCTAAAGGTTTGGAATAGCCTTTATAAATTTTAGTACGGGATAAATGTGTAAACATCAATTTTCAAATAGATTTCAACAAAAAGAACAATTAAAAATTGATTAGAAAAGTTATATATTTGACATATAAGGAGAGCACCATCTATTAGCAAAAATTTAAAGTTTAAGTTTTTATGAGGTTGGCAACATATATGAAATAATTTTCTGAATATAATTAATTTTGGAGAATAATGTTACTTGCATGTTTTTAATGTAAATGTAGCTCTGTAAATATACAAATCAAGACATTTTTGTAGCCATAATAAATTTATTTATTCTTCCATTCCAGTTTCAATTTTTTTATGTAGTTCCGTCTAAACGTTGGGAATAGCCTTTATAAAATGATTTTCTTCCAAATAATCTAATAAATTTAGTACAGGATAAATGTGTAAACATCAATTTTCAAATAGATTTCAACAAAAAGAATAATTAAAAACTGATTAAAAAATTTATATATTTGACATATAAGTAAAGCACCATCTATTGTCAAAAGTTTAAAGTTTAAGTTTTTTTGAAGTTTGCAACATATTATATGAAATAATTTTCTGTATATAATTAATTTTTGAGAATAATGTTACTTCCATGTTTTTAATGTAAACATAGCCCAGTAAATATAAAAATCAAGACATTTTTGTAGCCATACTAAATTTATTTATTCTTCCATTCCAGTTTCAATTTTTTTATGTTGGCAACATTATATTCATTTTCAATTATTGTCAGTTTCCCAGTTTTTATAAACGCGAAAACAACATTTATGGCCAAAAATGGCTGTTTTAAAGAGAGAAATATTATTTTGTGGCATTAGAAAGTATTTTTTAAAGAAATCCAATATTTTTTTTTCAGTAAAAATGCTGATTTTAGAACTAATTACATAAAAATTAATATAACCGTACTATTTTGTTCGTTTACATTTGCAGTGTTTAAAACGAATTACAATTGTCTAAAGCGCCTCTCTCGAAGAACGAGACAACTACAATTCAAATTCAGGAGGGAATTGACATATATTCACGTGTAGATGAAAAAATTTACAAAAAAATTTGAATATTATACATATTTTTTAAATAGTTACAAAACACTAAATTTAATAACGTAAAATATTACTGATAAATATATAACGAAAATATGTAAGTTTCACATCAGTCAGTGTAACTAAAAAGTTTTTTTAAATTTCCAAGTGGCATAATTAATATTGTATCCCATGCACAAATATTTAACAAATCTTATAATATTAAAATAATTTTAATAATAATAATAATATTATTGATAATAATAATAAAAATAATAATAATCTTAGTAAAAGGGATAATAATAATAACAACAATGCCGCGGTTCGTCACTTTATTAACCATGTGATAGGCAGGGGGCCGGAGGCCCCCTGTTCATATTGAAGCGAGAGGGGGGGTTGGAGCATGCCTGTTCATGTTCGGGTTGGGATTGGGGTTGGGGTTGGGGTTTGGGTTGGGGTTGGGGTTGGGGTTGGGATTGGGATTGGGATTGGGATTGGGATTGGGATTGGGATTGGGATTGGGATTGGGATTGGGATTTGGGTTGGGGTTGGGATTGGGATTGGGATTGGGGTGGAGATTTGGATTGGGATTGGGATTGGGGTTGGGGTGAGGATTGGGATTGGGATTGGGATTGGGATTCGGGTTGGGGTGGAGATTTGGATTGGGATTGGGATTAAGATTGGGATTGTAATATTGATAATAAAGTAAAAATGGTTATAATAATAATAATTTTTGCTGACGTGTCATGGACCATCCGCGGGCGTGCCCGCGGTGCATCAATTCATTAACCACGTGACATAAAAAAATGAGTCGAGAAGCGACGAGTTTTGTAATTGAAAAGTGCGGCAAAATGCTTTGTTATATTAAACGAGTCGCAAAGCGACGAGTTTTGTACACCATCACAGTACGTGCCGCGGGCGTGCCCGCGGTGCGTCAATATTTTAACCACGTGACAGGCAGGGGGCCGGAGGCCCCCTGTTTACGTAGAAGCGCAAATCGGCGAAGCACAAAACGTGCCACGGGCGTGCCCGTGGTGCGTTACTTTATTAACTACGTGACAGGCAGGGGGCCGGAGGCCCCCTGTTTACGTATGAGTGCAGGTCGGTGAAGCTCAGGATGTGCCGCGGGCGTGCCCGCGGTGCGTCATTTTAAAGACGGGCAGGGGGCCGGAGGCCCCCTGTTTATTTTTAAGCGCAGGCGCCGGCCTGCGCGTAAAGGTAACACAGCGCGTAAGAGCGCAGGTAATAATCGAAATAACATTAACTATAAGTATTTTAATAATAATAATTATAACAGTAAAAAAAATAATAATCGAAGTAAAAGGGATTTTTGTTCTCCTCTATAAAAATGTCATGTACCTATCATGATTCTGTGCACCATCACCGGACGTTCCGCGGGCGTGCAACTTCAATTAACACTGTACAGGCAGGGGGCCGAAGGCCCCCTGCTTCACGTAGGAGCGCAGGCCGGGCAGAGCCCGGCTAAGCTCCTAGTCTCTTATTATATTTTGTGATTCGGTTATGTTTGTATGTATTTTTCGGTGGAATATTGGTCATCCCTTGAGAGGCTGTCGTTTCGAACTCCTCTTTTCGGGGAGGCGGTGCGCGTTCGAGTTGAAGATCGTTGGATCCGCGGTTTTTTTCTGTATCGTTCGAGACCGGTTTCGTCGTCGTGGGTGGTCGCGTTTTTTTTAAATCTCTTATTTACTGGCGGCGGTTCGGTCGGTTTTTCATTCATATTTGTTTGGTCCGCTGTGGACAATTGCTCGATTGTTTGTGCCGTCGCTCCCGTAACTGTACAAAAATATTCTCAACACAATATGGCCGTCGCGCGTTCTGTCATATTTACGGCGAGAATTGAAGTTTAAAATGGTCAATACGGTTCAAAATATCGGTTTTGACGTGCGAGATGTTATATTGAGGCGACGGAAAAGGTTTTTCAAAGAATTTGAGACGTTATTTGTGCATTTGAGACGTGAGTATGATTAGAAGATTTCAAAAGGTAACGGCTGTCAGAAATTTTTGCATTTCAGAACGTGACGATATTTCACATCTGGAACGTATTTTCGACAGACTAAAGCTATTTTTTGGTTTCAGGTAAAATTCCGATATATTTAAATACATTTTCAAGCTGAATTTCCATAAAATAGTGTTGAAAAAGAGGTAAGAGCTGTCGATGATTTTTGCATTTTAAAACGACGAGATTTCACATCTGGAACGTATTTTCGACATACTAAAGCTATTTTTTGGTTTCAGGTAAAATTCCGATATATTTAAAAACATTTTCAAGCTGAATTTCGATAAAATAGTGTTAAAAAAGATTTATAGATATTAAAAATTACATGGTTTATTCATGTATGCGTTGGACAGACGTAAATGTGAAAATTTTCATGTGGCAAAATCCATTGTGGATAAAAAATATATCCAGATTCATTTCTGAACACGTTTTGGTAAGTGCAAAGATTAAATTTTAAAAGAATTACATGAAATAAATAGTTTTTCGGAGTTGTCAAAAGTTATCCATTAAATTTTAAGGTTAAAATGACATTTATGGCCCAAAATGCCTGTTTTAAAGAGAGAAATATTTGTTTGTGGCATTATAAATTATTTTTTAAAGAAATCCAATGTCTTTTGCAGTAAAAAGACTGATTTTAAAAAAAATTTCATAAAAATTAATATAACCGTAATAAATAAAAGAGTTACATTTCTTCTGTTTACAGCGACTCTATCGAAAGACGATACAATTACCGACAAATTTAGGAGCTAATTCAAAAATATTCACGTGTAGATGTATCATTGCGAGATAATATTTTGAGGCATGACAAAATATTTTTCAAAGAATCTGTGTATTTTGTATTAATTACTTTACTAATTTTTGTAGGTCAAATGATTTCATGTAGAGAAATAATTAAGACGTTTATTCACTCTCCGAGGGATATCGACAAGAAATATTACCAAAGTATGTGAGTAAAAAAAGAGCTTTAGGAGCATTTATTTTTTTAAGTTTTCCAGATTAACGATTTCCAATTAAACCAGATAGAAAAATGAACAAAAACTGAATTTGTACTAAAAATCATAATCCTAGATATTGTGCTGCGTTCTCTTCGTCATGAATAAAACACCAGCTGACTAAATGTACCGTGATGAATGTTTCCGTATGGTTTCAAAATGAAAAGATCTTTAAACCCAACTAATTATGAAGTTCGTAACATGATCGGTAAGCATTGTATTAAAATAGTGTGCAAATTTAATAGCAAGTGACAGCGGAGGAGATAAGCAAAACGCATCTGACATTTATTTAATTAGTTTTGGTTAGTGCAAAAAATGTGAATTTTGCGACAGATCTTATGAAAAATTTATTAATCATAAATTGATATCTGTCAATATTTGTTCACGGTTTATGAACGTTTAGAAAAAAATTTCATAAATACTGTTTATAAACTGTTTTGACATCAATGTTTATAAATTTAAAATAGGTGTACTTAACCTCAATTTTTAAAGTTATTATTTTGCATTAATTTTGTAATTCTTTCAGATATCAGCGACGAGTACTACTTAATGCAAACAGAAAAATAAAAATAAAAACAAAACTGGTATTGTACTGAAAATTCTAATCATAATATACTGACAAGTTCTATGAAGAAATTTTTGTACGCTTTCAAAATGAAAAACATCTTTAAATCGAACTATTTATATAGGGCCTGATGGGTAAGCTTTGCATTTATATTGAGTTCAACTTTAATAATATTTATTTTTTCGATAGCATGTGAGTGTGGAGCTGATAAACAACGCACACCTGAAATCTTTGCGAACCATCAATAGTTCATCGGGGGGATCCAGTGTATTCAAGAATTTAAGCGTCTCTTACCACTCACAGATGGTTATGTGTGCTAACTATAATGGTTTGAAACTGTTCGTTGTAAATCATATAACTACATCTCGAGTAATTAATCAAAGGCATAGCTTCCGACTCTTCGGTTTAGTGCTTATAGAATAGTGTAGAACATAAATCATGAGCTTTAATATTATTATTATATTTCATTCATTTTAATAGAAAATATGTATTTTTAGTGCTTATAAAATAGTGCAGAAGATAAATCATGAGCTTTTTGAAAGAGATTACTGTGTTCCATTGATAATGAACTATTTATCTTAGGTATCGTGTTTTGAAAAGGATCATGGTTTTATAAACGGCCATTCTTTATATAAAATAAAGTTTTTATTCAAAGGAAATACAGAAAAATGTCCAGGTCATTTGTTTAATCCGATGAATTGTTAACAAAAACATATTCGATTCATTTTAATAAACTATATTTATTATTATATTTCATTCATTTTAATAGAAAATATGTATTATTTTTTTTGTAACCGATATGTAACCGACATTTTACTGTATAATAGAAAAATTAACTGGAGCTTTTATCTAAATAAAAGTCACTAAGATTTTTTTGCCGGTCGTCAGTTAATTTACGTTAGAATGTTAAAAAAAGTTTAGTCTGTAGTTTTTTTAGATAATATCTTTTTATGTGAATTGTAAGCAATGTAAAAGAAAGCATATTTTGTATTGTGATGAACTGAAATTTGTTTTGTATATTTGTAATAATTTAATAGCAATTACTACCATCTGATAATATGATGGTAGATTGTAAAAATATCTTTGTATTCAGCTATAGCGAAATGAGTCGAAATAAATTATATTATTCTTTGGTTTGCCTCTATCGTATATTATCAAAACAACATTTACATAACTCCTTTGGGAATGCTTACTGCGCAAGGTGTTTTGCTAACCTTTCGTAAACATTTAATCACAGTGATCATGACAAGTTTAGACAAAAAAGTTTAGTTGGTAGTTTTTTTAGATCTTTTTATGTAAATTGTAAGCAATGTAAAAGAAAGCATATTTTGTATTGTGATGAACTGAAATTTGTTTTGTATATTTGTAATAATTTAATAGCAATTACTACCATCTGATAATATGATGGTAGATTGTAAAAATATCTTTGTATTCAGCTATAGCGAAATGAGTCGAAATAAATTATATTATTCTTTGGTTTGCCTCTATCGTATATTATCAAAACAACATTTACATAACTCCTTTGGGAATGCTTACTGCGCAAGGTGTTTTGCTAACCTTTCGTAAACATTTAATCACAGTGATCATGACAAGTTTAGACAAAAAAGTTTAGTTGGTAGTTTTTTTAGATCTTTTTATGTAAATTGTAAGCAATGTAAAAGAAAGCATATTTTGTATTGTGATGAACTGAAATTTGTTTTGTATATTTGTAATAATTTAATAGCACTTACTACTATCTGATAATATGATAGTAGATTGTAAAAATGTCTTTGTATTCAGCTATAGCGAAGTGAGTCGAAATAAATTATATTATTCTTTGGTTTGCTTCTATCTTATATTATCAAAGCAACATTTACACAACTCCTTGGGGACGCTTACTGCGCAAGGTGTTTTACTAACCCTTCGTAAACATTTAATTAAATCTTAATCATAATGATCATAACCAACAAGTCTGAATTACAGCGCAAGGAAATTTTTTAAATGACATATAAAGTCAGTAATACACTACAAAATAACTATATCTGGTTTGTCCTTCCAAAAGTGAACAGCATAGATAGACTATTCCAAACGTTTAGACGGAATTAAATTTTTATTTTTATAACTTGTGATGAGCTCTTTTTTTTATGGTTTGAAATAGGCTTTTGCTAAACAAATTTATCAAACTCACTTCATCGGTAAAAGTTACTAAAATTGAAAATTTAGTTCAGCCTAAAGGTTTGGAATAGCCTTTATAAATTTTAGTACAGGATAAATGTGTAAACATCAATTTTCAAATAGATTTCAACAAAAAGAATAATTAAAAATTGATTAGAAAAGTTATATATTTGACATTTAAGTAAAGCACCATCTATTATCAAAAGTTTAAAGTTCAAGTTTTTATGAAGTTGGCAACATATATGAAATAATTTTCTGAATATAATTAATTTTGGAGAATAATGTTACTTGCATGTTTTTAATGTAAATGTAGCTCTGTAAATATACAAATCAAGACATTTTTGTAGCCATAATAAATTTATTTATTCTTCCATTCAAGTTTCAATTTTTTTATGTAGTTCCGTCTAAACGTTGGGAATAGCCTTTATAAAATGATTTTCTTCCAAATAATCTAATAAATTTAGTACAGGATAAATGTGTAAACATCAATTTTCAAATAGATTTCAACAAAAAGAATAATTAAAAACTGATTAAAAAAGTTATATATTTGACATATAAGTAAAGCACCATCTATTGTCAAAAGTTTAAGTTTTTTTGAAGTTTGCAACATATTATATGAAATAACTTTCTGTATATAATTAATTTTTGAGAATAATGTTACTTCCATGTTTTTAATGTAAACATAGCCCAGTAAATATACAAATCAAGACATTTTTGTAGCCATACTAAATTTATTTATTCTTCCATTCCAGTTTCAATTTTTTTATGTTGGCAACATTATATTCATTTTCAATTATTGTCAGTTTCCCAGTTTTTATAAATGCGAAAACAACATTTATGACAAAAAATGGCTGTTTTAAAGAGAGAAATATTATTTTGTGGCATTAGAAAGTATTTTTTAAAGAAATCCAATATTTTTTTTTCAGTAAAAATGCTGATTTTAAAACTAATTACATAAAAATTAATATAACCGTACTATTTTGTTTGTTCACATTAGCCGTGTTTAAAACGATTTACAAACAAACAAAGCGCCTCTCTCGAAGAAAGATACAACTACAATTCAAATTTAGGAGGGAATTGACATATATTCACGTGTAGATAACATTATTTACAAAAAAAATTTGAATATTAAAAATATTTTTTAAATAGTTAAGAAACACTAAATTTAATAACGTAAAATATAACTGATAAATATACAAGGAAAATATGCAAATTTCATATCAATCAGTGTAACTAAAAAGTTTTTCTAAATTTCCAAGTGGCATAATTAATAGTGTATCCCATGCACAAATATTAAAATAATAATAATAATAATAATAAAAATAACAATAATCTAAGTAAAAGGGAAAATAATAATATTAACAAAGCCGCGGGCGTGCCCGCGCTGTGTGACTTTATTAACCACGTAACAGGCAGGGGGCCGGAGGCTCCCTGTTCATGTCGGAGCGGGGGGGGAGTTATGGCATGCCTGTTCATGTTCGGGTTGGGATTGGGATAAAGATTGGGATTGGGGTTGGGGTTGGGGTTTAGGTTGGGTTTGGGATTGGGATTGGGATTGGGATTGGGAGTGGGAGTGGGAGTGGGAGTGGGAGTGGGAGTGGGATAGGGATAGGGATAGGGATGGGGATAGGGATAGGGATAGGGATAGGGATAGGGATGGGGATAGGGATAGGGATAGGGATAGGGATAGGGATAGGGATAGGGATAGGGATAGGGATAGGGAGTGGGAGTGGCCCCCTGTTTACGTAGAAGCGCAAGTCGGCGAAGCACAAGCGTGCCACGTGCGTGCCCGTGTTGCGTCACTTTATTAACTACGAGACAGGCAGGGGGCCGGAGGCCCCCTGTTTACGTATGAGTGCATGTCGGTAAAGCACAGGACGTGCCGCGGGCGTGCCCGCGGTTCGTCATTTTAAAGACGGGCAGGGGGCCGGAGGCCCCCTGTTCATTTTTAAGCGCAGGCCGGCGACACAGCGCGTAAGAGCGCAGGTAATAATCTAAATAACATTAACTTTAACTATTTTAATAATAATACTAATAACAGTAAAAATAATAATAATCGAAGTAAAAGGGTTTTTTGTTCTCCTCTAGAAAAATCTTATGTACCTATCATGATTCTGTGCACCATCACAGCAAGTTCCGCGGGCGTGCCCGCGGTGCGTCTTTTCATTAACCACTGTATAGGCAGGGGGCCGAAGGCCCCCTGCTTCACGTAGGAGCGCAGGCCGGGCAGAGCCCGGCTAAGCTCCTAGTCTCTTATTATATTTTGTGAGTGCGGATATGTTTATATATATGTATGTATGTTCCGGTACCTTCCTAACTTCTTTTTCTAAAGGCTTTCTTTCGGCTATACGTTGAGCGTGAAACTGAATTGAATCAGGTTCGTTAATCTTTCGTGTGTTGTTTAAGGATTTTTTTATGTCTCTGGGGGGTCGAAATTTTTTAAAATTAACGTTTTCTTTCGGTCATGTTTCGATTTTTGAGAGGAAACAATTGAAATTTTACCCGTAGAATTAACTGTCAAAAATCCAACATGGCCGTTCACGCACATTTACGAAGATAATCAAAGTGAAAAAATGGTAATTTCGGTTCAAAATAGCTTTTTTAACGTGCCAAATACTATTTTCAGGTATCAGAAGACATTTTTCAAAAAATCTGGGTCATATTTTGTGTATTTTGAGGTGTAAATATGTTAAAAAGATTTCAACAGTTGACAACTGTCAAAATTTCAGCATATTAAATTGTGACGAATTTTCATATTTTAAACGTATTTCTTGGAAGAAGAAAGTTAATTAAGGTTTTAAGGTGAGTTTACGATAAAGTTTAAGACATTTGGAGGGCAAAATTTCGTAAAATAGTGTTAAAAAAATATTTATGCATATTAAAAATATTAGGGTTACTTCAGCGTTCACCAAGCGTAGGCTAGCAAAAACTGAATTCTCCCAGCCGCCAGAAATAAATTTTTCTACCTAAAAATATAATTTAATACAGCTAAAATATATTTAAAACATGTAAGTACTTCTTTTATAACATTAGAATGTTTTTTGCAAACGATTTTTAAGACTTTTGGGTCATAAAATATCACAAGATTTCAGAACATGACGGCTGTCAAATTTTTAGCATTTCAAAACGTGACGAGAATCCATATTTTGAACGTATTTTCGACAGACTAAAGCTATTTTTTGGTTTCAGGTAAATTTCCGATATATTTAAAGATATTTTCAAGCTGAATTTCCATAAAATAGTGTTAAAAAAGATTTATAGGAATTAAAAATTACAAGGTTATATCATGTATGCGCTGGACAGACGTAAATGTGAAAATTTTCATGTGGCAAAATCCATTATTAATCAATATTGAGATATAAAGAAATATTAAATGAATAAACTAAATATCCAAATTCATTCTGGACACATTTTGGTAAGTGCAAAGATTAAATTTTAAAAGAATTACATGAAATTAATAATGTTTGGGAGATGTCTAAAGTAATCCATTAAATTTTAAGTTTAAAATGACATTTATGGCCCAAAATGGCTGTTTTAA
Source organism: Liopterus haemorrhoidalis (assembly GCA_963971575.1). Taxonomy (NCBI): domain Eukaryota; kingdom Metazoa; phylum Arthropoda; class Insecta; order Coleoptera; family Dytiscidae; genus Liopterus; species Liopterus haemorrhoidalis. The sequence continues at coordinate 29,827,886 of OZ020623.1, forward strand.
TGGGAGAAATATTTATTTGTGTCATTAGAAATTATTTTTTAAAGAAATCCAATGTTTTTTTGCAGTAAAAAGACTGATTTTAAAAGAAATTAAGAAAAAAGTAATAGAAACATACTAAATTGTGTGTTTACATTCGCACGTTGCAAATACTTCTCGATACTATTACAGCGCCTCTCTTGAAAAATTAAACAACTACCGACACTTCAAAAAACGTATTTTCCACAGACGAAAGCTATTTTTTGGTTTGAGGTAAATTTCCGATATATTTAAATACATTTTCAAACCGAATTTCCATAAAATATTGTTAAAATGATTTATAGATATTAAAAATTACATGGTTAATTCATGTATGCGTTGGAAAGACGTAAATGTGAAAATTTTCATGTGGTAAATTCCATTATTTATCATTTTTAAGATATTAAGGAATAGAATTTGGATAAAAAATATATCCAGACTCATTTCTGGACACGTTTTGGTAAGTGCAAAGAGAAAATTTTAAAAGAATTACATGAAATTACAAGATGAAATTACAATGAATTACAAGAAATAAAATGGTTTTTGGGAGATGTCAAAAGTTTTCTATTAATTTTTAAGTTTAAAATTACATTTATGGCCCAAATGGCTGTTTTAAAGAGGGAAATATTATTTTGTGGCATTAGAAATTATTTTTTAAAGAAATCCAATGTTTTTTTGCAGTAAAAAGACTGATTTTAGAAGAAATTAAGAAAAAAGTAATAGAAACATACAAAATTGTGTGTTTACATTCGCACGCTGCAAATACTTCTCGATACTATTACAGCGCCTCTCTTGAAAAACTTAACAACTACCGACAATTCAAATTTAGGAGGTAATTCACATGTACTATATTCACGTGTAGACGTTAAGGTTAGGGTTGGGGTTGGGGTTGGGATTGGATTGGGATTGGGATTAAGATTGGGATTGGGACTGGGATTGAAAATATGCAAGTTTCACATCAATCAGTGTATCTAAAAAGTTTTTCTAAATTTCCAAAGTGCCATAATTAATAGTGTATCCCATATACAAATATTTAAGATGCCTTATAATATTAAAATAATATAAACAATAATAATAAAATAATAGTAATAATAATAATTAACTGATAATAAAATATGAATAATAATAATAATAAGAAATGATAATGACTGGGTTTGGGGTTGGGGTTAGGGTTGGGATTGGCATTGGGATTGAGATTGGGATTGGGAATGAGATTGAGATTGGGATTGGGAATGGGAATGGGATTGGGATTGGGATTGAGATTGGGATTGGGAATGGGAATGGGAATGGGATTGGGAATGGGAATGGGATTGGGATTGGGATTGGGATTGGGATTCAGATTGGGATTGGGATTGGGATTGGGATTGGGATTGGGATTGGGATTGGGATTGGGATTGGGATTGGGATTTGGATTTGGATTGGGATTGGGATTGGGATTGGGATTGGGATTGGGATTGGGATTGGGATTGGGATTGGGATTGGGATTGGGACTGGGACTGGGACTGGGACTGGGACTGGGATTGGGATTGGGATTGGGATTGGGATTGGGATTGGGATTGGGATTGGGACTGGGACTGGGACTGGGACTGGGACTGGGACTGGGACTGGGCTTGGGAATGGGATTGGGATTGGGATTGGAAATGGGATTGGGATTGGGATTGGGAATGGGATTGGGATTGGGATTGGGATTGGGATTGGGATTGGGATTGGGATTGGGATTGGGATTGGGATTGGGATTGGGATTGGGATTGGGATTGGGATTGGGATTGGGATTGGGATTGGGATTGGGATTGGGATTGGGATTGGGATTGGGATTGGGATTGGGATTGGGATTGGGATTGGGATTGGGATTGGGATTGGGATTGGGATTGGGATTGGGATTGGGATTGGGATTGGGATTATGATTGGAATTGGGATTGAGATTGGGATTTTGATATTGATTATAAAATAAAAATGGTTATAATAATAATAATTTTTGTTGACGTTTCATGGACCATCCGCGGGCGCGCCCGCGGTGCATCAATTCATTAACCACGTGATATATAAAAAATGGGTCGCGATTGACAAGTGCGGCAAAATGCTTTCTTATATTAAAACGAGTCGCGAAGCGACGAGTTTTGTACACCATCACAGTACGTGCCGCGGGCATGCCCGCGGTGCGTCCCTAATTTAACCACGTGACAGGCAGGGGGCCGGAGGCCCCCTGTTTACGTAGAAGCGCAAGTTAGCGAAGCACAAGACGTGCCACGGGCGTGCCCGTGGTGCGTCACATTAACTACGTGACAGGCAGGGGGCCGGAGGCCCCCTGTTTACGTATGAGTGAAGGTCGGTGAAGCTTAAGACGTGCCGCGGGCGTGCCTGCGGTGCATCACTTTATTAACTACGTGACAGGCAGGGGGCCGGAGGTCCCCTGTTTACGTATGAGTGCAGGTCGGTGAAGCTCAGGAGGTGCCGCGGGCGTGCCCGCGGTGCGTCCCTGTTCGTGCCCTGTTCATTTTTTAAGCGCAGGCCGGCGACACAGCGCGTAAGAGCGCAGGTAATAATCGAAATAACGTTAACTTTAACTACTTTAATAATAATACTAATAACAGTAAAAATAATAGTAATCGAAGTAAAAGGGATTTTTGTTCTCCTCTATAAAAATGTTATGTACCTATCATGATTCTATGCACCATCACAGCAAGTACCTATTGTGATTTTGTGCACCATTATAGGAACATCCGCGGGCGTGCCCGCGGTTTGTCATTTCATTAACCACTGTACAGGCAGGGGGCCGGAGGCCCCCTGCTTCACGTAGGAGCGCAGGTCGGCGAAGCCGACTAAGCTCCTAGTCTCTTATTATATTTTGTGATTCGGTTATGTTTGTATGTATTTTTCGGTGGAATATTGGTCATCCCTTGAGAGGCTGTCGTTTCGAACTCCTCTTTTCGGGGAGGCGGTGCGGGTTCGAGTTGAAGATCGTTGGATCCGCGGTTTTTTTCTGTATCGTTCGAGACCGGTTTCGTCGTCGTGGGTGGTCGCGTTTTTTTTAAATCTCTTATTTACTGGCGGCGGTTCGGTCGGTTTTTCATTCATATTTGTTTGGTCCGCTGTGGACAATTGCTCGATTGTTTGTGCCGTCGCTCCCGTAACTGTACAAAAATATTCTCAACACAATATGGCCGTCGCGCGTTCTGTCATATTTACGGCGAGAATTGAAGTTTTAAATGGTCAATACGGTTCAAAATATCGGTTTTTGACGTGCGAGATGTTATATTGAGGCGACGGAAAAGGTTTTTCAAAGAATTTGAGACGTTATTTGTGCATTTGAGACGTGAGTATGATTAGAAGATTTCAAAAGGTAACGGCTGTCAAAAATGTTTGCATTTCAAAACGTGACGAGGTTTCACATCTGGAACGTTATTTCGACAGACTAAAGTTATTTTTTGGTTTCAGGTAAAATTCCGATATATTTAAATACATTTTCAAGCTGAATTTCTATAAAATAGTGTTGAAAAAGAGGTAAGAGCTGTCAAAATTTTCGCATTTCAAAACGTGACGAGATTTCACATCTGGAACGTATTTTCGACAGACTAAAGCTATTTTTTGGTTTCAGGTAAAATTCCGATATATTTAAAAACATTTTCAAGCTGAATTTCGATAAAATAGTGTTAAAAAAGATTTATAGATATTAAAAATTACATGGTTAATTCATGTAGACGTTGGACAGACGTAAATGTGAAAATTTTCATGTGGCAAAATCCATTATTTATCAATTTGAAGATAATAAGGAATAGAATTTGGATAAAAAATATATCCAGATTCATTTCTGGACACGTTTTGGTAAGTGCAAAGATTAAATTTTAAAAGAATTACATGAAATAAATAGTTTTTCGGAGTTGTCAAAAGTTATCTATTCATTTTTAAGGTTAAAATGACATTTATGGCCCGAAATGCCTGTTTTAAAGAGAGAAATATTTGTTTGTGGCATTATAAATTATTTTTTAAAGAAATCCAATGTTTTTTGCAGTAAAAAGACTGATTTTAAAAAAAATTTCATAAAAATTAATATAACCGTAATAAATAAAAGAGTTACATTTCTTCTGTTTACAGCGACTCTATCGAAAGACGATACAATTACCGACAAATTTAGGAGCTAATTCAAAAATATTCACGTGTAGATGTATCATTGCGAGATAATATTTTGAGGCATGACAAAATGTTTTTCAAAGAATCTGTGTATTTTGTATTAATTACTTTACTAATTTTTGTAGGTCAAATGATTTCATGTAGAGAAATACGTAAGACGTTTATTCACTCTCCGAGGGATATCGACAAGAAATATTACCAAAGTATGTGAGTAAAAAAAGAGCTTTAGGAGCATTTATTGTTTTAAGTTTTCCAGATTAACGATTTCCAATTTAGTCAGATAGAAAAATGAACAAAAACTGAATTTGTACTAAAAATCATAATCCTAGATATTGTGCTGCGTTCTCTTCGTCATGAATAAAACACCAGCTGACTAAATGTACCGTGATGAATGTTTCCGTATGGTTTCAAAATGAAAAGATCTTTAAACCCAACTAATTATGAAGTTGCGACAGATCTTATGAAAAATTTATTAATCATAAATTGATATCTGTCAAATTTTGTTCACGGTTTATGAACGTTTAGAAAAAAAATTTCATAAATACTGTTTATAAACTGTTTTGACATCAATGTTTATAAATTAAAAATAGGTGTACTTAACCTCAATTTTTAAAGTTATTATTTTGTATTAATTTTGTAATTCTTTCAGATATCAGCGACGAGTACTACTTAATGCAAACAGAAAAATAAAAATAAAAACAAAACTGGTATTGTACTGAAAATTCTAATCATAATATAGTGACACGTTCTATGAAGAAATTTTTGTACGCTTTCAAAATGAAAAACATCTTTAAATCGAACTATTTATATAGGGCCTGATGGGTAAGCTTTGCATTTATATTGAGTTCAACTTTAATAATATTTATTTTTTCGATAGCATGTGAGTGTGGAGCTGATAAACAACGCACACCTGAAATCTTTGCGAACCATCAATAGTTCATCGGGGGATCCAGTGTATTCAAGAATTTAAGCGTCTCATACCACTCACAGATGGTTATGTGTGCTAACTATAATGGTTTGAAACTGTTCGTTGTAAATCATATAACTACATCTCGAGTAATTAATCAAAGGCATAGCTTCCGACTCTTCGGTTTAGTGCTTATAAAATAGTGTAGAACATAAATCATGAGCTTTAATATTATTATTATATTTCATTCATTTTAATAGAAAATATGTATTTTTAGTGCTTATAAAATAGTGCAGAAGATAAATCATGAGCTTTTTGAAAGAGATTACTGTGTTCGATTGATAATGAACTATTTATCTTAGGTATCGTGTTTTGAAAAGGATCATGGTTTTATAAACGGCCATTCTTTATATAAAATAAAGTTTTTATTCAAAGGAAATACAGAAAAATGTCCAGGTCATTTGTTTAATCCGATGAATTGTTAACAAAAACATATTTTATTCATTTTAATAAACAATATTTATTATTATATTTCATTCATTTTAATAGAAAATATGTATTATTTTTTTTTTAACCGATATGTAACCGACATTTTACTGTATAATAGAAAAATTAACTGGAGCTTTTATCTAAATAAAAGTCACTAAGATTTTTTTGCCAGTCGTCAGTTAATTTACGTTAGAATGTTAAAAAAAAGTTTAGTCTGTAGTTTTTTTAGATAATATCTTTTTATGTGAATTGTAAGCAATGTAAAAGAAAGCATATTTTGTATTGTGATGAACTGAAATTTGTTTTGTATATTTGTAATAATTTAATAGCACTTACTACTATCTGATAATATGATGGTAGATTGTAAAAATGTCTTTGTATTCAGCTATAGCGAAGTGAGTCGAAATAAATTATATTATTCTTTGGTTTGCTTGTATCTTATATTATCAAAGCAACATTTACACAACTCCTTGGGGACGCTTACTGCGCAAGGTGTTTTGCTAACCCTTCGTAAACATTTAATTAAATCTTAATCATAATGATCATAACCAACAAGTCTGAATTACAGCGCAAGGAAATTTTTTAAATGACATAAAGTCAGTAATACACTACAAAATAACTATATCTGGTTTGTCCTTCCAAAAGTGAACAGCATAGATAGACTATTCCAAACGTTTAGACGGAATTAAATTTTTATTTTTATAAGTTGTGATGAGCTCATTTTTTATGGTTTGAAATAGGCTTTTGCTAAACAAATTTATCAAAAGCCTCACTTCATCGGTAAAAGTTACTAAAATTGAAAATTTAGTTCAGCCTAAAGGTTTGGAATAGCCTTTATAAATTTTAGTACGGGATAAATGTGTAAACATCAATTTTCAAATAGATTTCAACAAAAAGAACAATTAAAAATTGATTAGAAAAGTTATATATTTGACATATAAGGAGAGCACCATCTATTAGCAAAAATTTAAAGTTTAAGTTTTTATGAGGTTGGCAACATATATGAAATAATTTTCTGAATATAATTAATTTTGGAGAATAATGTTACTTGCATGTTTTTAATGTAAATGTAGCTCTGTAAATATACAAATCAAGACATTTTTGTAGCCATAATAAATTTATTTATTCTTCCATTCCAGTTTCAATTTTTTTATGTAGTTCCGTCTAAACGTTGGGAATAGCCTTTATAAAATGATTTTCTTCCAAATAATCTAATAAATTTAGTACAGGATAAATGTGTAAACATCAATTTTCAAATAGATTTCAACAAAAAGAATAATTAAAAACTGATTAAAAAATTTATATATTTGACATATAAGTAAAGCACCATCTATTGTCAAAAGTTTAAAGTTTAAGTTTTTTTGAAGTTTGCAACATATTATATGAAATAATTTTCTGTATATAATTAATTTTTGAGAATAATGTTACTTCCATGTTTTTAATGTAAACATAGCCCAGTAAATATAAAAATCAAGACATTTTTGTAGCCATACTAAATTTATTTATTCTTCCATTCCAGTTTCAATTTTTTTATGTTGGCAACATTATATTCATTTTCAATTATTGTCAGTTTCCCAGTTTTTATAAACGCGAAAACAACATTTATGGCCAAAAATGGCTGTTTTAAAGAGAGAAATATTATTTTGTGGCATTAGAAAGTATTTTTTAAAGAAATCCAATATTTTTTTTTCAGTAAAAATGCTGATTTTAGAACTAATTACATAAAAATTAATATAACCGTACTATTTTGTTCGTTTACATTTGCAGTGTTTAAAACGAATTACAATTGTCTAAAGCGCCTCTCTCGAAGAACGAGACAACTACAATTCAAATTCAGGAGGGAATTGACATATATTCACGTGTAGATGAAAAAATTTACAAAAAAATTTGAATATTATACATATTTTTTAAATAGTTACAAAACACTAAATTTAATAACGTAAAATATTACTGATAAATATATAACGAAAATATGTAAGTTTCACATCAGTCAGTGTAACTAAAAAGTTTTTTTAAATTTCCAAGTGGCATAATTAATATTGTATCCCATGCACAAATATTTAACAAATCTTATAATATTAAAATAATTTTAATAATAATAATAATATTATTGATAATAATAATAAAAATAATAATAATCTTAGTAAAAGGGATAATAATAATAACAACAATGCCGCGGTTCGTCACTTTATTAACCATGTGATAGGCAGGGGGCCGGAGGCCCCCTGTTCATATTGAAGCGAGAGGGGGGGTTGGAGCATGCCTGTTCATGTTCGGGTTGGGATTGGGGTTGGGGTTGGGGTTTGGGTTGGGGTTGGGGTTGGGGTTGGGATTGGGATTGGGATTGGGATTGGGATTGGGATTGGGATTGGGATTTGGGTTGGGGTTGGGATTGGGATTGGGATTGGGATTGGGATTGGGGTTGGGGTGGAGATTTGGATTGGGATTGGGATTGGGGTTGGGGTGAGGATTGGGATTGGGATTGGGATTGGGATTCGGGTTGGGGTGGAGATTTGGATTGGGATTGGGATTAAGATTGGGATTGTAATATTGATAATAAAGTAAAAATGGTTATAATAATAATAATTTTTGCTGACGTGTCATGGACCATCCGCGGGCGTGCCCGCGGTGCATCAATTCATTAACCACGTGACATAAAAAAATGAGTCGAGAAGCGACGAGTTTTGTAATTGAAAAGTGCGGCAAAATGCTTTGTTATATTAAACGAGTCGCAAAGCGACGAGTTTTGTACACCATCACAGTACGTGCCGCGGGCGTGCCCGCGGTGCGTCAATATTTTAACCACGTGACAGGCAGGGGGCCGGAGGCCCCCTGTTTACGTAGAAGCGCAAATCGGCGAAGCACAAAACGTGCCACGGGCGTGCCCGTGGTGCGTTACTTTATTAACTACGTGACAGGCAGGGGGCCGGAGGCCCCCTGTTTACGTATGAGTGCAGGTCGGTGAAGCTCAGGATGTGCCGCGGGCGTGCCCGCGGTGCGTCATTTTAAAGACGGGCAGGGGGCCGGAGGCCCCCTGTTTATTTTTAAGCGCAGGCGCCGGCCTGCGCGTAAAGGTAACACAGCGCGTAAGAGCGCAGGTAATAATCGAAATAACATTAACTATAAGTATTTTAATAATAATAATTATAACAGTAAAAAAAATAATAATCGAAGTAAAAGGGATTTTTGTTCTCCTCTATAAAAATGTCATGTACCTATCATGATTCTGTGCACCATCACCGGACGTTCCGCGGGCGTGCAACTTCAATTAACACTGTACAGGCAGGGGGCCGAAGGCCCCCTGCTTCACGTAGGAGCGCAGGCCGGGCAGAGCCCGGCTAAGCTCCTAGTCTCTTATTATATTTTGTGATTCGGTTATGTTTGTATGTATTTTTCGGTGGAATATTGGTCATCCCTTGAGAGGCTGTCGTTTCGAACTCCTCTTTTCGGGGAGGCGGTGCGGGTTCGAGTTGAAGATCGTTGGATCCGCGGTTTTTTTCTGTATCGTTCGAGACCGGTTTCGTCGTCGTGGGTGGTCGCGTTTTTTTTAAATCTCTTATTTACTGGCGGCGGTTCGGTCGGTTTTTCATTCATATTTGTTTGGTCCGCTGTGGACAATTGCTCGATTGTTTGTGCCGTCGCTCCCGTAACTGTACAAAAATATTCTCAACACAATATGGCCGTCGCGCGTTCTGTCATATTTACGGCGAGAATTGAAGTTTTAAATGGTCAATACGGTTCAAAATATCGGTTTTTGACGTGCGAGATGTTATATTGAGGCGACGGAAAAGGTTTTTCAAAGAATTTGAGACGTTATTTGTGCATTTGAGACGTGAGTATGATTAGAAGATTTCAAAAGGTAACGGCTGTCAAAAATGTTTGCATTTCAAAACGTGACGAGGTTTCACATCTGGAACGTTATTTCGACAGACTAAAGTTATTTTTTGGTTTCAGGTAAAATTCCGATATATTTAAATACATTTTCAAGCTGAATTTCTATAAAATAGTGTTGAAAAAGAGGTAAGAGCTGTCAAAATTTTCGCATTTCAAAACGTGACGAGATTTCACATCTGGAACGTATTTTCGACAGACTAAAGCTATTTTTTGGTTTCAGGTAAAATTCCGATATATTTAAAAACATTTTCAAGCTGAATTTCGATAAAATAGTGTTAAAAAAGATTTATAGATATTAAAAATTACATGGTTAATTCATGTAGGCGTTGGACAGACGTAAATGTGAAAATTTTCATGTGGCAAAATCCATTATTTATCAATTTGAAGATAATAAGGAATAGAATTTGGATAAAAAATATATCCAGATTCATTTCTGGACACGTTTTGGTAAGTGCAAAGATTAAATTTTAAAAGAATTACATGAAATAAATAGTTTTTCGGAGTTGTCAAAAGTTATCTATTCATTTTTAAGGTTAAAATGACATTTATGGCCCAAAATGCCTGTTTTAAAGAGAGAAATATTTGTTTGTGGCATTATAAATTATTTTTTAAAGAAGTCCAATGTTTTTTGCAGTAAAAAGACTGATTTTAAAAAAAATTTCATAAAAATTAATATAACCGTAATAAATAAAAGAGTTACATTTCGAGATAATATTTTGAGGCATGACAAAATGTTTTTCAAAGAATCTGTGTATTTTGTATTAATTACTTTACTAATTTTTGTAGGTCAAATGATTTCATGTAGAGAAATAATTAAGACGTTTATTCACTCTCCGAGGGATATCGACAAAAAATATTACCAAAGTATGTGAGTAAAAAAAGATCTATAGTAGCAGTTATTTTTTTAAGTTTTCCAGATTAACGATTTCCAATTAAGCCAGATAGAAAAATGAACAAAAATTGAATTTGTACTAAAAATCATAATCCTAGATGTTGTGCTGCGTTCTCTTCGTCATGAATAAAACACCAGCTGACTAAATGTACCGTGATGAATGTTTCTGTATGGTTTCAAAATGAAAAGATCTTTAAACCCAACTAATTATGAAGTTCGTAACATGATCGGTAAGCATTGTATTAAAATAGTGTGCAAATTTAATAGCAAGTGACAGCGGAGCAGATAAGCAAAACGCATCTGACATTATTTAATTAGTTTTGGTTAGTGCAAAATGTGAATTTTGCGACAGATCTTATGAAAAATTTATTAATCATAAATTGATATCTGTCAAATTTTGTTCACGGTTTATGAACGTTTAGAAAAAAATTTCATAAATACTGTTTATAAACTGTTTTGACATCAATGTTTATAAATTTAAAATAGGTGTACTTAACCTCAATTGTTAAAGTTATTATTATGTATTAATTTTGTAATTCTTTCAGATATCAGCGACGAGTACTACTTAATGCAAACAGAAAAATAAAAATAAAAACAAAACTGGTATTGTACTGAAAATTCTAATCATAATATACTGACACGTTCTATGAAGAAATTTTTGTACGCTTTCAAAATGAAAAACATCTTTAAATCGAACTATTTATATAGGGCCTGATGGGTAAGCTTTGCATTTATATTGAGTTCAACTTTAATAATATTTATTTTTTCGATAGCATGTGAGTGTGGAGCTGATAAACAACGCACACCTGAAATCTTTGCGAACCATCAATAGTTCATCGGGGGATCCAGTGTATTCAAGAATTTAAGCGTCTCTTACCACTCACAGATGGTTATGTGTGCTAACTATAATGGTTTGAAACTGTTCGTTGTAAATCATATAACTACATCTCGAGTAATTAATCAAAGGCATAGCTTCCGACTCTTCGGTTTAGTGCTTATAAAATAGTGTAGAACATAAATCATGAGCTTTAATATTATTATTATATTTCATTCATTTTAATAGAAAATATGTATTTTTAGTGCTTATAAAATAGTGCAGAAGATAAATCATGAGCTTTTTGAAAGAAATTACTGTGTTCGATTAATAATGAACTATTTATCTTAGGTATCGTGTTTTGAAAAGGATCATGGTTTTATAAACGGCCATTCTTTATATAAAATAAAGTTTTTATTCAAAGGAAATACAGAAAAATGTCCAGGTCATTTGTTTAATCCGATGAATTGTTAACAAAAACATATTTTATTCATTTTAATAAACAATATTTATTATTATATTTCATTCATTTTAATAGAAAATATGTATTATTTTTTTTTTAACCGATATGTAACCGACATTTTACTGTATAATAGAAAAATTAACTGGAGCTTTTATCTAAATAAAAGTCACTAAGATTTTTTTGCCAGTCGTCAGTTAATTTACGTTAGAATGTTAAAAAAAAGTTTAGTCTGTAGTTTTTTTAGATAATATCTTTTTATGTGAATTGTAAGCAATGTAAAAGAAAGCATATTTTGTATTGTGATGAACTGAAATTTGTTTTGTATATTTGTAATAATTTAATAGCACTTACTACTATCTGATAATATGATGGTAGATTGTAAAAATGTCTTTGTATTCAGCTATAGCGAAGTGAGTCGAAATAAATTATATTATTCTTTGGTTTGCTTGTATCTTATATTATCAAAGCAACATTTACACAACTCCTTGGGGACGCTTACTGCGCAAGGTGTTTTGCTAACCCTTCGTAAACATTTAATTAAATCTTAATCATAATGATCATAACCAACAAGTCTGAATTACAGCGCAAGGAAATTTTTTAAATGACATAAAGTCAGTAATACACTACAAAATAACTATATCTGGTTTGTCCTTCCAAAAGTGAACAGCATAGATAGACTATTCCAAACGTTTAGACGGAATTAAATTTTTATTTTTATAAGTTGTGATGAGCTCATTTTTTATGGTTTGAAATAGGCTTTTGCTAAACAAATTTATCAAAAGCCTCACTTCATCGGTAAAAGTTACTAAAATTGAAAATTTAGTTCAGCCTAAAGGTTTGGAATAGCCTTTATAAATTTTAGTACGGGATAAATGTGTAAACATCAATTTTCAAATAGATTTCAACAAAAAGAACAATTAAAAATTGATTAGAAAAGTTATATATTTGACATATAAGGAGAGCACCATCTATTAGCAAAAATTTAAAGTTTAAGTTTTTATGAGGTTGGCAACATATATGAAATAATTTTCTGAATATAATTAATTTTGGAGAATAATGTTACTTGCATGTTTTTAATGTAAATGTAGCTCTGTAAATATACAAATCAAGACATTTTTGTAGCCATAATAAATTTATTTATTCTTCCATTCCAGTTTCAATTTTTTTATGTAGTTCCGTCTAAACGTTGGGAATAGCCTTTATAAAATGATTTTCTTCCAAATAATCTAATAAATTTAGTACAGGATAAATGTGTAAACATCAATTTTCAAATAGATTTCAACAAAAAGAATAATTAAAAACTGATTAAAAAATTTATATATTTGACATATAAGTAAAGCACCATCTATTGTCAAAAGTTTAAAGTTTAAGTTTTTTTGAAGTTTGCAACATATTATATGAAATAATTTTCTGTATATAATTAATTTTTGAGAATAATGTTACTTCCATGTTTTTAATGTAAACATAGCCCAGTAAATATAAAAATCAAGACATTTTTGTAGCCATACTAAATTTATTTATTCTTCCATTCCAGTTTCAATTTTTTTATGTTGGCAACATTATATTCATTTTCAATTATTGTCAGTTTCCCAGTTTTTATAAACGCGAAAACAACATTTATGGCCAAAAATGGCTGTTTTAAAGAGAGAAATATTATTTTGTGGCATTAGAAAGTATTTTTTAAAGAAATCCAATATTTTTTTTTCAGTAAAAATGCTGATTTTAGAACTAATTACATAAAAATTAATATAACCGTACTATTTTGTTCGTTTACATTTGCAGTGTTTAAAACGAATTACAATTGTCTAAAGCGCCTCTCTCGAAGAACGAGACAACTACAATTCAAATTCAGGAGGGAATTGACATATATTCACGTGTAGATGAAAAAATTTACAAAAAAATTTGAATATTATACATATTTTTTAAATAGTTACAAAACACTAAATTTAATAACGTAAAATATTACTGATAAATATATAACGAAAATATGTAAGTTTCACATCAGTCAGTGTAACTAAAAAGTTTTTTTAAATTTCCAAGTGGCATAATTAATATTGTATCCCATGCACAAATATTTAACAAATCTTATAATATTAAAATAATTTTAATAATAATAATAATATTATTGATAATAATAATAAAAATAATAATAATCTTAGTAAAAGGGATAATAATAATAACAACAATGCCGCGGTTCGTCACTTTATTAACCATGTGATAGGCAGGGGGCCGGAGGCCCCCTGTTCATATTGAAGCGAGAGGGGGGGTTGGAGCATGCCTGTTCATGTTCGGGTTGGGATTGGGGTTGGGGTTGGGGTTTGGGTTGGGGTTGGGGTTGGGGTTGGGATTGGGATTGGGATTGGGATTGGGATTGGGATTGGGATTGGGATTGGGATTGGGATTTGGGTTGGGGTTGGGATTGGGATTGGGATTGGGATTGGGGTTGGGGTGGAGATTTGGATTGGGATTGGGATTGGGGTTGGGGTGAGGATTGGGATTGGGATTGGGATTCGGGTTGGGGTGGAGATTTGGATTGGGATTGGGATTAAGATTGGGATTGTAATATTGATAATAAAGTAAAAATGGTTATAATAATAATAATTTTTGCTGACGTGTCATGGACCATCCGCGGGCGTGCCCGCGGTGCATCAATTCATTAACCACGTGACATAAAAAAATGAGTCGAGAAGCGACGAGTTTTGTAATTGAAAAGTGCGGCAAAATGCTTTGTTATATTAAACGAGTCGCAAAGCGACGAGTTTTGTACACCATCACAGTACGTGCCGCGGGCGTGCCCGCGGTGCGTCAATATTTTAACCACGTGACAGGCAGGGGGCCGGAGGCCCCCTGTTTACGTAGAAGCGCAAATCGGCGAAGCACAAAACGTGCCACGGGCGTGCCCGTGGTGCGTTACTTTATTAACTACGTGACAGGCAGGGGGCCGGAGGCCCCCTGTTTACGTATGAGTGCAGGTCGGTGAAGCTCAGGATGTGCCGCGGGCGTGCCCGCGGTGCGTCATTTTAAAGACGGGCAGGGGGCCGGAGGCCCCCTGTTTATTTTTAAGCGCAGGCGCCGGCCTGCGCGTAAAGGTAACACAGCGCGTAAGAGCGCAGGTAATAATCGAAATAACATTAACTATAAGTATTTTAATAATAATAATTATAACAGTAAAAATAATAATAATCGAAGTAAAAGGGATTTTTGTTCTCCTCTATAAAAATGTCATGTACCTATCATGATTCTGTGCACCATCACCGGACGTTCCGCGGGCGTGCAACTTCAATTAACACTGTACAGGCAGGGGGCCGAAGGCCCCCTGCTTCACGTAGGAGCGCAGGCCGGGCAGAGCCCGGCTAAGCTCCTAGTCTCTTATTATATTTTGTGATTCGGTTATGTTTGTATGTATTTCTCGGTGGAATATTGGTCATCCCTTGAGAGGCTGTCGTTTCGAACTCCTCTTTTCGGGGAGGCGGTGCGGGTTCGAGTTGTAGATCGTTGGATCCGCGGTGTTTTTCTGTATCGTTCGAGACCGGTTTCGTCGTCGTGGGTGGTCGCGTTTCTTTTTAATCTCTTATTTACTGGCGGCGTTTCGGTCGGTTTTTCATTCATATTTGTTTGGTCCGCTGTGGACAATTGCTCGATTGTTTGTGCCGTCGCTCCCGTAACTGTACAAAAATATTCTCAACACAATATGGCCGTCGCGCGATCTGTCATATTTACGGCGAGAATTGAAGTTTAAAATGGTCAATACGGTTCAAAATATCGGTTTTGACGTGCGAGATGTTATATTGAGGCGACGGAAAAGGTTTTTCAAAGAATTTGAGACGTTATTTGTGCATTTGAGACGTGAGTATGATTAGAAGATTTCAAAAGGTAACGGCTGTCAAAAAATTTTGCATTTCAGAACGTGATTTCACATCTGGAACGTATTTTCGACAGACTAAAGTTATTTTTTGGTTTCAGGTAAATTTCCGATATATTTAAATACATTTTCAAGCTGAATTTCCATAAAATAGTGTTGAAAAAGAGGTTATAGCTGTCAATGATTTTCGCATTTTAAAACGACGAGATTTCACATCTGGAACGTATTTTCGACATACTAAAGCTATTTTTTGGTTTCAGGTAAAATTCCGATATATTTAAAAACATTTTCAAGCTGAATTTCGATAAAAATAGTGTTAAAAAAGAGGTAATAGCTGTCAAAAAATTGCGATTTAAAACGACGAGATTTCATATGTGGAACGTATTTTCGACAGACTAATGCTATTTTTTGGTTTCAGGTAAAATTCCGATATATTTAATAACATTTTCAAGTTGAATTTCGATAAAATAGTGTTAAAAAAGATTTATAGATATTAAAAATTACATGGTTAATTCATGTAGGCGTTGGACAGACGTAAATGTGAAAATTTTCATGTGGCAAAATCCATTATTTATCAATTTGAAGATAATAAGGAATAGAATTTGGATAAAAAATATATCCAGATTCATTTCTGGACACGTTTTGGTAAGTGCAAAGATTAAATTTTAAAAGAATTACATGAAATAAATAGTTTTTCGGAGTTGTCAAAAGTTATCTATTCATTTTTAAGGTTAAAATGACATTTATGGCCCGAAATGCCTGTTTTAAAGAGAGAAATATTTGTTTGTGGCATTATAAATTATTTTTTAAAGAAATCCAATGTTTTTTGCAGTAAAAAGACTGATTTTAAAAAAAATTTCATAAAAATTAATATAACCGTAATAAATAAAAGAGTTACATTTCTTCTGTTTACAGCGACTCTATCGAAAGACGATACAATTACCGACAAATTTAGGAGCTAATTCAAAAATATTCACGTGTAGATGTATCATTGCGAGATAATATTTTGAGGCATGACAAAATATTTTTCAAAGAATCTGTGTATTTTGTATTAATTACTTTACTAATTTTTGTAGGTCAAATGATTTCATGTAGAGAAATAATTAAGACGTTTATTCACTCTCCGAGGGATATCGACAAGAAATATTACCAAAGTATGTGAGTAAAAAAAGAGCTTTAGGAGCATTTATTGTTTTAAGTTTTCCAGATTAACGATTTCCAATTTAGTCAGATAGAAAAATGAACAAAAACTGAATTTGTACTAAAAATCATAATCCTAGATATTGTGCTGCGTTCTCTTCGTCATGAATAAAACACCAGCTGACTAAATGTACCGTGATGAATGTTTCCGTATGGTTTCAAAATGAAAAGATCTTTAAACCCAACTAATTATGAAGTTGCGACAGATCTTATGAAAAATTTATTAATCATAAATTGATATCTGTCAAATTTTGTTCACGGTTTATGAACGTTTAGAAAAAAAATTTCATAAATACTGTTTATAAACTGTTTTGACATCAATGTTTATAAATTTAAAATAGGTGTACTTAACCTCAATTTTTAAAGTTATTATTTTGTATTAATTTTGTAATTCTTTCAGATATCAGCGACGAGTACTACTTAATGCAAACAGAAAAATAAAAATAAAAACAAAACTGGTATTGTACTGAAAATTCTAATCATAATATACTGACAAGTTCTATGAAGAAATTTTTGTACGCTTTCAAAATGAAAAACATCTTTAAATCGAACTATTTATATAGGGCCTGATGGGTAAGCTTTGCATTTATATCGAGTTCAACTTTAATAATATTTATTTTTTCGATAGCATGTGAGTGTGGAGCTGATAAACAACGCACACCTGAAATCTTTGCGAACCATCAATAGTTCATCGGGGGATCCAGTGTATTCAAGAATTTAAGCGTCTCATACCACTCACAGATGGTTATGTGTGCTAACTATAATGGTTTGAAACTGTTCGTTGTAAATCATATAACTACATCTCGAGTAATTAATCAAAGGCATAGCTTCCGACTCTTCGGTTTAGTGCTTATAGAATAGTGTAGAACATAAATCATGAGCTTTAATATTATTATTATATTTCATTCATTTTAATAGAAAATATGTATTTTTAGTGCTTATAAAATAGTGCAGAAGATAAATCATGAGCTTTTTGAAAGAGATTACTGTGTTCGATTGATAATGAACTATTTATCTTAGGTATCGTGTTTTGAAAAGGATCATGGTTTTATAAACGGCCATTCTTTATATAAAATAAAGTTTTTATTCAAAGGAAATACAGAAAAATGTCCAGGTCATTTGTTTAATCCGATGAATTGTTAACAAAAACATATTTTATTCATTTTAATAAACAATATTTATTATTATATTTCATTCATTTTAATAGAAAATATGTATTATTTTTTTTTTAACCGATATGTAACCGACATTTTACTGTATAATAGAAAAATTAACTGGAGCTTTTATCTAAATAAAAGTCACTAAGATTTTTTTGCAAGTCGTCAGTTAATTTACGTTAGAATGTTAAGAAAAAGTTTAGTCTGTAGTTTTTTTAGATAATATCTTTTTATGTGAATTGTAAGCAATGTAAAAGAAAGCATATTTTGTATTGTGATGAACTGAAATTTGTTTTGTATATTTGTAATAATTTAATAGCAATTACTACCATCTGATAATATGATGGTAGATTGTAAAAATATCTTTGTATTCAGCTATAGCGAAATGAGTCGAAATAAATTATATTATTCTTTGGTTTGCCTCTATCGTATATTATCAAAACAACATTTACATAACTCCTTTGGGAATGCTTACTGCGCAAGGTGTTTTGCTAACCTTTCGTAAACATTTAATCACAGTGATCATGACAAGTTTAGACAAAAAAGTTCAGTTGGTAGTTTTTTTTAGATCTTTTTATGTAAATTGTAAGCAATGTAAAAGAAAGCATATTTTGTATTGTGATGAACTGAAATTTGTTTTGTATATTTGTAATAATTTAATAGCACTTACTACTATCCGATAATATGATAGTAGATTGTAAAAATGTCTTTGTATTCAGCTATAGCGAAGTGAGTCGAAATAAATTATATTATTCTTTGGTTTGCTTCTATCTTATATTATCAAAGCAACATTTACACAACTCCTTGGGGACGCTTACTGCGCAAGGTGTTTTACTAACCCTTCGTAAACATTTAATTAAATCTTAATCATAATGATCATAACCAACAAGTCTGAATTACAGCGCAAGGAAATTTTTTAAATGACATATAAAGTCAGTAATACACTACAAAATAACTATATCTGGTTTGTCCTTCCAAAAGTGAACAGCATAGATAGACTATTCCAAACGTTTAGACGGAATTAAATTTTTATTTTTATAAGTTGTGATGAGCTCTTTTTTTTATGGTTTGAAATAGGCTTTTGCTAAACAAATTTATCAAACTCACTTCATCGGTAAAAGTTACTAAAATTGAAAATTTAGTTCAGCCTAAAGGTTTGGAATAGCCTTTATAAATTTTAGTACGGGATAAATGTGTAAACATCAATTTTCAAATAGATTTCAACAAAAAGAACAATTAAAAATTGATTAGAAAAGTTATATATTTGACATATAAGGAGAGCACCATCTATTAGCAAAAATTTAAAGTTTAAGTTTTTATGAGGTTGGCAACATATATGAAATAATTTTCTGAATATAATTAATTTTGGAGAATAATGTTACTTGCATGTTTTTAATGTAAATGTAGCTCTGTAAATATACAAATCAAGACATTTTTGTAGCCATAATAAATTTATTTATTCTTCCATTCCAGTTTCAATTTTTTTATGTAGTTCCGTCTAAACGTTGGGAATAGCCTTTATAAAATGATTTTCTTCCAAATAATCTAATAAATTTAGTACAGGATAAATGTGTAAACATCAATTTTCAAATAGATTTCAACAAAAAGAATAATTAAAAACTGATTAAAAAATTTATATATTTGACATATAAGTAAAGCACCATCTATTGTCAAAAGTTTAAAGTTTAAGTTTTTTTGAAGTTTGCAACATATTATATGAAATAATTTTCTGTATATAATTAATTTTTGAGAATAATGTTACTTCCATGTTTTTAATGTAAACATAGCCCAGTAAATATAAAAATCAAGACATTTTTGTAGCCATACTAAATTTATTTATTCTTCCATTCCAGTTTCAATTTTTTTATGTTGGCAACATTATATTCATTTTCAATTATTGTCAGTTTCCCAGTTTTTATAAACGCGAAAACAACATTTATGGCCAAAAATGGCTGTTTTAAAGAGAGAAATATTATTTTGTGGCATTAGAAAGTATTTTTTAAAGAAATCCAATATTTTTTTTTCAGTAAAAATGCTGATTTTAGAACTAATTACATAAAAATTAATATAACCGTACTATTTTGTTCGTTTACATTTGCAGTGTTTAAAACGAATTACAATTGTCTAAAGCGCCTCTCTCGAAGAACGAGACAACTACAATTCAAATTCAGGAGGGAATTGACATATATTCACGTGTAGATGAAAAAATTTACAAAAAAATTTGAATATTATACATATTTTTTAAATAGTTACAAAACACTAAATTTAATAACGTAAAATATTACTGATAAATATATAACGAAAATATGTAAGTTTCACATCAGTCAGTGTAACTAAAAAGTTTTTTTAAATTTCCAAGTGGCATAATTAATATTGTATCCCATGCACAAATATTTAACAAATCTTATAATATTAAAATAATTTTAATAATAATAATAATATTATTGATAATAATAATAAAAATAATAATAATCTTAGTAAAAGGGATAATAATAATAACAACAATGCCGCGGTTCGTCACTTTATTAACCATGTGATAGGCAGGGGGCCGGAGGCCCCCTGTTCATATTGAAGCGAGAGGGGGGGTTGGAGCATGCCTGTTCATGTTCGGGTTGGGATTGGGGTTGGGGTTGGGGTTTGGGTTGGGGTTGGGGTTGGGGTTGGGATTGGGATTGGGATTGGGATTGGGATTGGGATTGGGATTGGGATTGGGATTGGGATTGGGATTTGGGTTGGGGTTGGGATTGGGATTGGGATTGGGATTGGGATTGGGATTGGGGTTGGGGTGGAGATTTGGATTGGGATTGGGATTGGGGTTGGGGTGAGGATTGGGATTGGGATTGGGATTGGGATTCGGGTTGGGGTGGAGATTTGGATTGGGATTGGGATTAAGATTGGGATTGTAATATTGATAATAAAGTAAAAATGGTTATAATAATAATAATTTTTGCTGACGTGTCATGGACCATCCGCGGGCGTGCCCGCGGTGCATCAATTCATTAACCACGTGACATAAAAAAATGAGTCGAGAAGCGACGAGTTTTGTAATTGAAAAGTGCGGCAAAATGCTTTGTTATATTAAACGAGTCGCAAAGCGACGAGTTTTGTACACCATCACAGTACGTGCCGCGGGCGTGCCCGCGGTGCGTCAATATTTTAACCACGTGACAGGCAGGGGGCCGGAGGCCCCCTGTTTACGTAGAAGCGCAAATCGGCGAAGCACAAAACGTGCCACGGGCGTGCCCGTGGTGCGTTACTTTATTAACTACGTGACAGGCAGGGGGCCGGAGGCCCCCTGTTTACGTATGAGTGCAGGTCGGTGAAGCTCAGGATGTGCCGCGGGCGTGCCCGCGGTGCGTCATTTTAAAGACGGGCAGGGGGCCGGAGGCCCCCTGTTTATTTTTAAGCGCAGGCGCCGGCCTGCGCGTAAAGGTAACACAGCGCGTAAGAGCGCAGGTAATAATCGAAATAACATTAACTATAAGTATTTTAATAATAATAATTATAACAGTAAAAAAAATAATAATCGAAGTAAAAGGGATTTTTGTTCTCCTCTATAAAAATGTCATGTACCTATCATGATTCTGTGCACCATCACCGGACGTTCCGCGGGCGTGCAACTTCAATTAACACTGTACAGGCAGGGGGCCGAAGGCCCCCTGCTTCACGTAGGAGCGCAGGCCGGGCAGAGCCCGGCTAAGCTCCTAGTCTCTTATTATATTTTGTGTGTGTGGATATGTTTGTATATATGTATATATATTTGTATGCATGTTCCGGTACATGCGTGATTACTTTTTCTAAAGGCTTTCTTACGGCGACGTGTGGAGCGTGAAACTAAACTGAATAAGGTTTGTTAATCTTTCGTGTGTTGTTTTCGGACATTTTTATGTCTCTGGGGTGTCGAAATTTTTTTAAATTAACGTTTTCTTTAGGTCATGTTTCGAATTTTGAGAGGAAACAATTGAAATTTTACCTATGGAATTAACTGTCAAAAATCCAACATGGCCGTTCACGCACATTTACGAAGAGAATCAAAGTGAAAAAATGGTAATTTCGGTTCAAAATAGCTTTTTTAATGTGCCGAATACTATTTTCAGGTATCAGAGGACATTTTTCAAAAAATCTGGGTCATATTTTGTGTATTTTGAGGTGTAAATATGTTAAAAAGATTTCAACAGTTGACAACTGTCAAAATTTCAGCATATTAAATTATGACGAATTTTCATATTTTGAACGTATTTCTTGACAGAAGAAAGTTAATTAAGGTTTTAAGGTGAGTTTACGATAAAGTTTAAGACATTTGGAGGGCAAAAATTCGTAAAATAGTGTTAAAAAAATATTTATGCATATTAAAAATATTAGGGTTACTTCAGCGTTCACCAAGCGTAGGCTAGCAAAAACTGAATTCTCCCAGCCGCCAAAAATACATTTTTCTACCTAAAAATATAATTTACTACAACTAAAATATATTTAAAACATGTAAGTACTTCTTTTATAACATTAGAATGTTTTTTGCAAACGATTTTTAAGACTTTTGGGTCATAAATATCACAAGATTTCGAAACATGGCAGGTGTCAAATTTTTAGCATTTCAAAACGTGACGAGATTTCATATTTTGAACGTATTTTCGACAGACTAAAGCTATTTTTTGGTTTCAGGTAAATTTCCGATATATTTAAAGATATTTTCAAGCTGAATTTCCATAAAATAGTGTTAAAAAAGATTTAGAGGAATTAAAAATTACAAGGTTATATCATGCATGCGCTGGACAGACGTAAATGTGAAAATTTTCATGTGGCAAAATCCATTATTAATCAATATTAAGATATAAAGAAATATTAAATGAATAAACTAAATATCCAAATTCATTCTGGACACATTTTGGTAAGTGCAAAGATTAAATTTTAAAAGAATTACATGAAATTAATAATGTTTGGGAGATGTCTAAAGTAATCCATTAAATTTTAAGTTTAAAATGACATTTATGGCCCAAAATGGCTGTTTTAATGGGAGAAATATTTATTTGTGTCATTAGAAATTATTTTTTAAAGAAATCCAATGTTTTTTTGCAGTAAAAAGACTGATTTTAGAGGAAATTAAGAAAAAAGTAATAGAAACATACTAAATTGTGTGTTTACATTCGCACGTTGCAAATACTTCTCGATACTATTACAGCGCCTCTCTTGAAAAATTAAACAACTACCGACACTTCAAAGAACGTATTTTCCACAGACGAAAGCTATTTTTTGGTTTGAGGTAAATTTCCTATATATTTAAATACATTTTCAAACCGAATTTCCATAAAATAGTGTTAAAATGATTTATAGATATTAAAAATTACATGGTTAATTCATGTATGCGTTGGAAAGACGTAAATGTGAAAATTTTCATGTGGTAAAATCCATTATTTATCATTTTTAAGATATGAATAGATATGAAGATATGAGATAGGAATAGAATTTGGATAAAAAATATATCCAGACTCATTTCTGGACACGTTTTGGTAAGTGCAAAGAGAAAATTTTAAAAGAATTACATGAAATAAAATGATTTTTGGGAGATGTCAAAAGTTTTCTATTAATTTTTAAGTTAAAAATTACATTTATGGCCTAAATGGCTGTTTTAAAGAGAGAAATATTATTTTGTGGCATTAGAAACTATTTTTTAAAGAAATCCAATGTTTTTTTGCAGTAAAAAGACTGATTTTAGAAGAAATTAAGAAAAAAGTAATAGAAACATACTAAATTGTGTGTTTACATTCGCACGCTGCAAATACTTCTCGATACTATTACAGCGCCTCTCTTGAAAAACTAAACAACTACCGACAATTCAAATTTAGGAGGTAATTAACATGTAATATATTCACGTGTAGACGTTAAGGTTAGGATTGGGGTTGGGATTAAGATTGGGATTGGGACTGGGATGGAAAATATGCAAGTTTCACATCAATCAGTGTATCTAAAAAGTTTTTCTAAATTTCCAAAGTGGCATAATTAATAGTGTATCCCATAAACAAATATTTAAGATGCCTTATAATATTAAAATAATATAAACAATAATAATAAAATAATAGTAATAATAATAATTAACTGATAATAAAATATGAATAATAAAAATAATAAGAAATGATAATGACTGGGTTTGGGGTTGGGGTTAGGGTTGGGATTGGCATTGGGATTGAGATTGGGATTGGGAATGGAATTGGGATTGGGATTGGGATTGGGATTGGGATGGGGAATGGGATTGGGATTGGGATTGGAATTGGGATTGGGATTGGGATTGGGATTGGGATTGGGATTGGGATTGGGATTGGGAATGGGATTCGGATTGGGATTGGGATTGGGATTGGGATTGGGATTGGGATTGGGATTGGGATTGGGATTGGGATTGGGATTGGGATTGGGATTGGGATTGGGATTGGGATTGGGATTGGGATTGGGATTGGGATTGGGATTGGGATTGGGATTGGGATTGGGATTGGGATTGGGATTGGAATTTTGATATTGATAATAAAGTTAAAATGGTTTTAATAAAAATAGTTTTTGCTGACATTTCGTGGAATATCCGCGGGCGCGTCCGCGGTGCGTCAATTCATTAACCACGTGACATATTAAAAATGACTCGCAAAGCGACGAGTTTTGTAATTGACAAGTTCGGCAAAATGCTTTATTATATTTAAACGAGTCGCGAAGCGACGAGTTTTGTACACCATCACAGTACGTGCCGCGGGCGCGCCCGCGGTGCGTCCTTTTTTTAACTTTGCGACAGGCAGGGGGCCGGAGGCCCCCTGTTTACGTAGAAGCGCAAGTCGGCAAAGAAAAAGACGTGCCACGGGCGTGCCCGTGGTACGTCACTTTATTAACTAGGTGACAGGCAGGGGGCCGGAGGCCCCCTGTTTACGTATGAGTGCAGGGCAGTGAAGCTCAGGACGTGCCGCGGGCGTGCCCGCGGTGCGTCCCTGTTCGTGCCCTGTTTATTTTTTAAGCGCAAGCCGGCGACCCAGCGCGTAAGAGCGCAGGTAATAATCGAAGTAACATTAACTTTAACTATTTTAATAATAATACTAATAACAGTTAAAATAATAATAATCAAATTTAAAAAGATTTTTGTTCTCCTCTACAAAAATATTACCTATCGTGATTCTGTGCACCATGACAGCAAGTTCCGCGGGCGTGCCCGCGGTGCGTCTTTTCATTAACCACTGTACAGGCAGGGGGCCGGAGGCCCCCTGCTTCACGTAGGAGCGCAGGTCGGCGAAGCCGACTAAGCTCCTAGTCTCTTATTATATTTTGTGATTCGGTTATGTTTGTATGTATTTCTCGGTGGAATATTGGTCATCCCTTGAGAGGCTGTCGTTTCGAACTCCTCTTTTCGGGGAGGCGGTGCGGGTTCGAGTTGTAGATCGTTGGATCCGCGGTGTTTTTCTGTATCGTTCGAGACCGGTTTCGTCGTCGTGGGTGGTCGCGTTTCTTTTTAATCTCTTATTTACTGGCGGCGTTTCGGTCGGTTTTTCATTCATATTTGTTTGGTCCGCTGTGGACAATTGCTCGATTGTTTGTGCCGTCGCTCCCGTAACTGTACAAAAATATTCTCAACACAATATGGCCGTCGCGCGATCTGTCATATTTACGGCGAGAATTGAAGTTTAAAATGGTCAATACGGTTCAAAATATCGGTTTTGACGTGCGAGATGTTATATTGAGGCGACGGAAAAGGTTTTTCAAAGAATTTGAGACGTTATTTGTGCATTTGAGACGTGAGTATGATTAGAAGATTTCAAAAGGTAACGGCTGTCAAAAAATTTTGCATTTCAGAACGTGATTTCACATCTGGAACGTATTTTCGACAGACTAAAGTTATTTTTTGGTTTCAGGTAAATTTCCGATATATTTAAATACATTTTCAAGCTGAATTTCCATAAAATAGTGTTGAAAAAGAGGTTATAGCTGTCAATGATTTTCGCATTTTAAAACGACGAGATTTCACATCTGGAACGTATTTTCGACATACTAAAGCTATTTTTTGGTTTCAGGTAAAATTCCGATATATTTAAAAACATTTTCAAGCTGAATTTCGATAAAAATAGTGTTAAAAAAGAGGTAATAGCTGTCAAAAAATTGCGATTTAAAACGACGAGATTTCATATGTGGAACGTATTTTCGACAGACTAATGCTATTTTTTGGTTTCAGGTAAAATTCCGATATATTTAATAACATTTTCAAGTTGAATTTCGATAAAATAGTGTTAAAAAAGATTTATAGATATTAAAAATTACATGGTTAATTCATGTAGGCGTTGGACAGACGTAAATGTGAAAATTTTCATGTGGCAAAATCCATTATTTATCAATTTGAAGATAATAAGGAATAGAATTTGGATAAAAAATATATCCAGATTCATTTCTGGACACGTTTTGGTAAGTGCAAAGATTAAATTTTAAAAGAATTACATGAAATAAATAGTTTTTCGGAGTTGTCAAAAGTTATCTATTCATTTTTAAGGTTAAAATGACATTTATGGCCCGAAATGCCTGTTTTAAAGAGAGAAATATTTGTTTGTGGCATTATAAATTATTTTTTAAAGAAATCCAATGTTTTTTGCAGTAAAAAGACTGATTTTAAAAAAAATTTCATAAAAATTAATATAACCGTAATAAATAAAAGAGTTACATTTCTTCTGTTTACAGCGACTCTATCGAAAGACGATACAATTACCGACAAATTTAGGAGCTAATTCAAAAATATTCACGTGTAGATGTATCATTGCGAGATAATATTTTGAGGCATGACAAAATATTTTTCAAAGAATCTGTGTATTTTGTATTAATTACTTTACTAATTTTTGTAGGTCAAATGATTTCATGTAGAGAAATAATTAAGACGTTTATTCACTCTCCGAGGGATATCGACAAGAAATATTACCAAAGTATGTGAGTAAAAAAAGAGCTTTAGGAGCATTTATTGTTTTAAGTTTTCCAGATTAACGATTTCCAATTTAGTCAGATAGAAAAATGAACAAAAACTGAATTTGTACTAAAAATCATAATCCTAGATATTGTGCTGCGTTCTCTTCGTCATGAATAAAACACCAGCTGACTAAATGTACCGTGATGAATGTTTCCGTATGGTTTCAAAATGAAAAGATCTTTAAACCCAACTAATTATGAAGTTGCGACAGATCTTATGAAAAATTTATTAATCATAAATTGATATCTGTCAAATTTTGTTCACGGTTTATGAACGTTTAGAAAAAAAATTTCATAAATACTGTTTATAAACTGTTTTGACATCAATGTTTATAAATTTAAAATAGGTGTACTTAACCTCAATTTTTAAAGTTATTATTTTGTATTAATTTTGTAATTCTTTCAGATATCAGCGACGAGTACTACTTAATGCAAACAGAAAAATAAAAATAAAAACAAAACTGGTATTGTACTGAAAATTCTAATCATAATATACTGACAAGTTCTATGAAGAAATTTTTGTACGCTTTCAAAATGAAAAACATCTTTAAATCGAACTATTTATATAGGGCCTGATGGGTAAGCTTTGCATTTATATCGAGTTCAACTTTAATAATATTTATTTTTTCGATAGCATGTGAGTGTGGAGCTGATAAACAACGCACACCTGAAATCTTTGCGAACCATCAATAGTTCATCGGGGGATCCAGTGTATTCAAGAATTTAAGCGTCTCATACCACTCACAGATGGTTATGTGTGCTAACTATAATGGTTTGAAACTGTTCGTTGTAAATCATATAACTACATCTCGAGTAATTAATCAAAGGCATAGCTTCCGACTCTTCGGTTTAGTGCTTATAGAATAGTGTAGAACATAAATCATGAGCTTTAATATTATTATTATATTTCATTCATTTTAATAGAAAATATGTATTTTTAGTGCTTATAAAATAGTGCAGAAGATAAATCATGAGCTTTTTGAAAGAGATTACTGTGTTCGATTGATAATGAACTATTTATCTTAGGTATCGTGTTTTGAAAAGGATCATGGTTTTATAAACGGCCATTCTTTATATAAAATAAAGTTTTTATTCAAAGGAAATACAGAAAAATGTCCAGGTCATTTGTTTAATCCGATGAATTGTTAACAAAAACATATTTTATTCATTTTAATAAACAATATTTATTATTATATTTCATTCATTTTAATAGAAAATATGTATTATTTTTTTTTTAACCGATATGTAACCGACATTTTACTGTATAATAGAAAAATTAACTGGAGCTTTTATCTAAATAAAAGTCACTAAGATTTTTTTGCAAGTCGTCAGTTAATTTACGTTAGAATGTTAAGAAAAAGTTTAGTCTGTAGTTTTTTTAGATAATATCTTTTTATGTGAATTGTAAGCAATGTAAAAGAAAGCATATTTTGTATTGTGATGAACTGAAATTTGTTTTGTATATTTGTAATAATTTAATAGCAATTACTACCATCTGATAATATGATGGTAGATTGTAAAAATATCTTTGTATTCAGCTATAGCGAAATGAGTCGAAATAAATTATATTATTCTTTGGTTTGCCTCTATCGTATATTATCAAAACAACATTTACATAACTCCTTTGGGAATGCTTACTGCGCAAGGTGTTTTGCTAACCTTTCGTAAACATTTAATCACAGTGATCATGACAAGTTTAGACAAAAAAGTTCAGTTGGTAGTTTTTTTTAGATCTTTTTATGTAAATTGTAAGCAATGTAAAAGAAAGCATATTTTGTATTGTGATGAACTGAAATTTGTTTTGTATATTTGTAATAATTTAATAGCACTTACTACTATCCGATAATATGATAGTAGATTGTAAAAATGTCTTTGTATTCAGCTATAGCGAAGTGAGTCGAAATAAATTATATTATTCTTTGGTTTGCTTCTATCTTATATTATCAAAGCAACATTTACACAACTCCTTGGGGACGCTTACTGCGCAAGGTGTTTTACTAACCCTTCGTAAACATTTAATTAAATCTTAATCATAATGATCATAACCAACAAGTCTGAATTACAGCGCAAGGAAATTTTTTAAATGACATATAAAGTCAGTAATACACTACAAAATAACTATATCTGGTTTGTCCTTCCAAAAGTGAACAGCATAGATAGACTATTCCAAACGTTTAGACGGAATTAAATTTTTATTTTTATAAGTTGTGATGAGCTCTTTTTTTTATGGTTTGAAATAGGCTTTTGCTAAACAAATTTATCAAACTCACTTCATCGGTAAAAGTTACTAAAATTGAAAATTTAGTTCAGCCTAAAGGTTTGGAATAGCCTTTATAAATTTTAGTACGGGATAAATGTGTAAACATCAATTTTCAAATAGATTTCAACAAAAAGAACAATTAAAAATTGATTAGAAAAGTTATATATTTGACATATAAGGAGAGCACCATCTATTAGCAAAAATTTAAAGTTTAAGTTTTTATGAGGTTGGCAACATATATGAAATAATTTTCTGAATATAATTAATTTTGGAGAATAATGTTACTTGCATGTTTTTAATGTAAATGTAGCTCTGTAAATATACAAATCAAGACATTTTTGTAGCCATAATAAATTTATTTATTCTTCCATTCCAGTTTCAATTTTTTTATGTAGTTCCGTCTAAACGTTGGGAATAGCCTTTATAAAATGATTTTCTTCCAAATAATCTAATAAATTTAGTACAGGATAAATGTGTAAACATCAATTTTCAAATAGATTTCAACAAAAAGAATAATTAAAAACTGATTAAAAAATTTATATATTTGACATATAAGTAAAGCACCATCTATTGTCAAAAGTTTAAAGTTTAAGTTTTTTTGAAGTTTGCAACATATTATATGAAATAATTTTCTGTATATAATTAATTTTTGAGAATAATGTTACTTCCATGTTTTTAATGTAAACATAGCCCAGTAAATATAAAAATCAAGACATTTTTGTAGCCATACTAAATTTATTTATTCTTCCATTCCAGTTTCAATTTTTTTATGTTGGCAACATTATATTCATTTTCAATTATTGTCAGTTTCCCAGTTTTTATAAACGCGAAAACAACATTTATGGCCAAAAATGGCTGTTTTAAAGAGAGAAATATTATTTTGTGGCATTAGAAAGTATTTTTTAAAGAAATCCAATATTTTTTTTTCAGTAAAAATGCTGATTTTAGAACTAATTACATAAAAATTAATATAACCGTACTATTTTGTTCGTTTACATTTGCAGTGTTTAAAACGAATTACAATTGTCTAAAGCGCCTCTCTCGAAGAACGAGACAACTACAATTCAAATTCAGGAGGGAATTGACATATATTCACGTGTAGATGAAAAAATTTACAAAAAAATTTGAATATTATACATATTTTTTAAATAGTTACAAAACACTAAATTTAATAACGTAAAATATTACTGATAAATATATAACGAAAATATGTAAGTTTCACATCAGTCAGTGTAACTAAAAAGTTTTTTTAAATTTCCAAGTGGCATAATTAATATTGTATCCCATGCACAAATATTTAACAAATCTTATAATATTAAAATAATTTTAATAATAATAATAATATTATTGATAATAATAATAAAAATAATAATAATCTTAGTAAAAGGGATAATAATAATAACAACAATGCCGCGGTTCGTCACTTTATTAACCATGTGATAGGCAGGGGGCCGGAGGCCCCCTGTTCATATTGAAGCGAGAGGGGGGGTTGGAGCATGCCTGTTCATGTTCGGGTTGGGATTGGGGTTGGGGTTGGGGTTTGGGTTGGGGTTGGGGTTGGGGTTGGGATTGGGATTGGGATTGGGATTGGGATTGGGATTGGGATTGGGATTGGGATTGGGATTGGGATTTGGGTTGGGGTTGGGATTGGGATTGGGATTGGGATTGGGATTGGGGTTGGGGTGGAGATTTGGATTGGGATTGGGATTGGGGTTGGGGTGAGGATTGGGATTGGGATTGGGATTGGGATTCGGGTTGGGGTGGAGATTTGGATTGGGATTGGGATTAAGATTGGGATTGTAATATTGATAATAAAGTAAAAATGGTTATAATAATAATAATTTTTGCTGACGTGTCATGGACCATCCGCGGGCGTGCCCGCGGTGCATCAATTCATTAACCACGTGACATAAAAAAATGAGTCGAGAAGCGACGAGTTTTGTAATTGAAAAGTGCGGCAAAATGCTTTGTTATATTAAACGAGTCGCAAAGCGACGAGTTTTGTACACCATCACAGTACGTGCCGCGGGCGT
The DNA here is from genome assembly GCA_963971575.1 of Liopterus haemorrhoidalis. Taxonomy (NCBI): domain Eukaryota; kingdom Metazoa; phylum Arthropoda; class Insecta; order Coleoptera; family Dytiscidae; genus Liopterus; species Liopterus haemorrhoidalis. Next base: position 29,858,967 of record OZ020623.1, read on the forward strand.
GCCCGCGGTGCGTCAATATTTTAACCACGTGACAGGCAGGGGGCCGGAGGCCCCCTGTTTACGTAGAAGCGCAAATCGGCGAAGCACAAAACGTGCCACGGGCGTGCCCGTGGTGCGTTACTTTATTAACTACGTGACAGGCAGGGGGCCGGAGGCCCCCTGTTTACGTATGAGTGCAGGTCGGTGAAGCTCAGGATGTGCCGCGGGCGTGCCCGCGGTGCGTCATTTTAAAGACGGGCAGGGGGCCGGAGGCCCCCTGTTTATTTTTAAGCGCAGGCGCCGGCCTGCGCGTAAAGGTAACACAGCGCGTAAGAGCGCAGGTAATAATCGAAATAACATTAACTATAAGTATTTTAATAATAATAATTATAACAGTAAAAAAAATAATAATCGAAGTAAAAGGGATTTTTGTTCTCCTCTATAAAAATGTCATGTACCTATCATGATTCTGTGCACCATCACCGGACGTTCCGCGGGCGTGCAACTTCAATTAACACTGTACAGGCAGGGGGCCGAAGGCCCCCTGCTTCACGTAGGAGCGCAGGCCGGGCAGAGCCCGGCTAAGCTCCTAGTCTCTTATTATATTTGGTGATTCGGTTATGTATGTATTTTCGGTGGAATATTGGTCATCCCTTGGCAAGCTCCCGTTTCGAACTCCTCTTTTCGGAGAGGCGTTGCGGGTTCGAGTTGAAGATCGTTGGATCCGCGGTTTTTTTCTGTATCGCTTAAGACCGGTTTCATCGTCGTGGGTGGTCGCGTTTTTTTTTAATCTCTTATTTACTGGCGGCGGTTCGGTCGGTTTTTGATTCATATTTGTTTGGTCCGCTGTGGACAATTGCTCGATTGTTTGTGCCGTCGCTCCCGTAACTGTACAAAAATATTCTCAACACAAGATGGCCGTCGGGCGGTCTGTCATATTTACGGGGAGAATTAAATTTTAAAATGGTCAATACGGTTCAAAATATCATTTTTGACGTGCGAGATGTTATATTGAGGCAACGGAAAAGATTTTTCAAAGAATTTGAGACATTATTTGTGCATTTGAGACGTGAGTATGATTAGAAGATTTCAAAAGGTAACGGCTGTCAAAAATTTTTGCATTTCAGAACGTGACGATATTTCACATCTGGAACGTATTTTCGACAGACTAAAGCTATTTTTTGGTTTCAGGTAAATTTCCGATATAATTAAATACATTTTCAAGCTGAATTTCCATAAAATAGTGTTAAAAAAGAGGTTATAGCTGTCAAAATTTTTTCATTTTAAAACGACGAGATTTCACATTTGGAACGTATTTTCGACAGACTAAAGTTATTTTTTGGTTTCAGGTAAATTTCCGATATATTTAAATACATTTTCAAGCTGAATTTCCATAAAATAGTGTTAAAAAAGAGGTAATAGCTGTCAAAAATTTGCAATTTAAAACGACGAGATTTCATATTCGGAACGTATTTTCGACAGACTAAAGCTATTTTTTGGTTTCAGGTAAAATTCCGATATATTTAAAAACATTTTCAAGTTGAATTTCGATAAAATAGTGTTAAAAAAGATTTATAGATATTCAAAATTACATGGTTAATTCATGTATGCGTTGGACAGACGTAAATGTGAAAATTTTCATGTGGTAAAATCCATTATTTATCAATTTTAAGATAATAAGGAATAGAGTTTGGATAAAAAATATATCCAGATTCATTTCTGGACACGTTTTGGTAAGTGCAAAGAGAAAATTTTAAAAGAATTACATAAAATAAATGGTTTTTGAGAGACCTATTTGTTAATCTACGTATTAATTAACTAAGTTATCTATTAATTTTTAAGTTTAAAATGACATTTATGGCCAAAAATGGCTGTTTTAAAGAGAGAAATATTATTTTGTGGCATTAGAAAGTATTTTTTAAAGAAATCCAATTTATTTTTCAGTAAAAATGCTGATTTTAGAAGAAATTTCATAAAAATTAATATGAACGTACTATTTTGTTCGTTCACATTTTCCGTGTTTAAAACGATTTACAAACAAACACAGCGCCGCTCTCGAAGAACGAGAGAACTACAATTCAAATTTAGGAGGGAATTGACATATATTTACGTGTAGATAAAATTATTTACAAAAAAATTTGAATATTGAAAATATTTTTTAAATAGTTACGAAACACTAAATTTAATAACGTAAAATATAACTGATAAATATCAGTGTGACTAAAAAGTTTTTCTAAATTTCCAAGTGGCATAATTAATAGTGTATCCCATGCACAAATATTTAACATGTCTTATAATATTAAAATAATTATAATAATAATAATAAAATGATAATAATAATATTAGTGATAATAATAATAAAAATAATAATAATCTTAGTAAAAAGGATAATATAAATAACAATAAATCCGCGGGCGTGCCCGCGGTGCGTGACTTTAATAACCACGTAATAGGCAGGGGGCCGGAGGCCCCCTGTTCATGTTGGAGATGGGGGGGGAGGTTATGGCATGCCTGTTCATGTTCGGGTTGGGATTGGGATAAAGATTGGGATTGGGGTTTGGTGTTCAGGTTGGGGGGGGGGTTTGTTGGGGTTTAGGTTAGGTTTGGGATTGGGATTGGGATTGGGATTGGGATTGAGATTTGGATTGGGATTTGGATTGGGATTGGGATTGGGATTGGGATTTGGATTGGGATTGGGATTGGGATTGGGAGTGGGAGTGGGAGTGGGAGAGGGAGTGGGAGAGGCAGAGGGAGAGGGAGAGGGAGAGGGAGAGGGAGAGGGAGAGGGAGAGGGAGAGGGAGAGGGAGAGGGAGAGGGAGAGGGAGAGGGAGAGGGAGAGGGAGAGGGAGAGGGAGAGGGAGAGGGCGAGGGAGAGGGAGAGGGAAAGGGTTTGGGATAGGGAGTGGGATAGGGAGTGGGAGTGGCCCCCTGTTTACGTAGAAGCGCAAGTCGGCGAAACACAAGCGTGCCACGTGCGTGCCCGTGTTGGGTCACTTTATTAACTACGAGACAGGCAGGGGGCCGGAGGCCCCCTGTTTACGTATGAGTGCATGTCGGTTAAGCACAGGACGTGCCGCGGGCGTGCCCGCGGTTCGTCATTTTAAAGACGGGCCGGGGGCCGGAGGCCCCCGGTTCGTTTTTTAGCGCAGGCCGGCGACACAGCGCGTAAGAGCGCAGGTAATAATCGAAATAAGATTAACTATACATATTTTAATAATAATAATAATATTAATAACAGTAAAAATAATAATAATCGAAGTAAAAGGGATTTTTATTCTCCTCTATAAAAATGTCATGTACCTATCATGATTCTGTGCATCATCACCGGACGTTCCGCGGGCGTGCCCGCGGTGTGTAACTTCATTAAACACTGTACAGGCAGGGGGCCGAAGGCCCCCTGCTTCACGTAGGAGCGCAGGCCGGGCAGAGCCCGGCTAAGCTCCTAGTCTCTTATTATATTTTGTGATTCGGTTATGTTTGTATGTATTTCTGGGTGGAATATTGGTCATCCCTTGAGAGGCTGTCGTTTCGAACTCCTCTTTTCGGGGTGGCGGTGCGCGTTCGAGTTGTAGATCGTTGGATCCGCGGTGTTTTTCTGTATCGTTCGAGACCGGTTTCGTCGTCGTGGTGGGTCGCGTTTTTTTCTAATCTCTTATTTACTGGCGGCGTTTCGGTCGGTTTTTCATTCATATTTGTTTGGTCCGCTGTGGACAATTGCTCGATTGTTTGTGCCGTCGCTCCCGTAACTGTACAAAAATATTCTCAACACAATATGGCCGTCGGGCGGTCTGTCATATTTACGGAGAGAATTGAAGTTTTAAATGGTCAATACGGTTCAAAATATCGGTTTTGACGTGCGAGATGTTATATTGAGGCGACGGAAAAGGTTTTTCAAAGAATTTGAGACGTTATTTGTGCATTTGAGACGTGAGTATGATTAGAAGATTTCAAAAGGTAACGGCTGTCAGAAATGTTTGCATTTCAGAACGTGACGAGATATCACATTTGGAACGTATTTTCGACAGACTAAAGTTATTTTTTGGTTTCAGGTAAATTTCCGATATATTTAAATACATTTTCAAGCTGAATTTCTATAAAATAGTGTTGAAAAAGAGGTAAGAGCTGTCAATGATTTTCGCATTTTAAAACGACGAGATTTCACATTTGGAACGTATTTTCGACAGACTAAAGCTATTTTTTGGTTTCAGGTAAAATTCCGATATATTTAAAAACATTTTCAAGCTGAATTTCCATAAAATAGTGTTGAAAAAGAGGTAAGAGCTGTCAATGATTTTTGCATTTTAAAACGACGAGATTTCACATCTGGAACGTATTTTCGACAGACTAAAGCTATTTTTTGGTTTCAGGTAAAATTCCGATATATTTAAAAACATTTTCAAGCTGAATTTCGATAAAATAGTGTTAAAAAAGATTTATAGATATTAAAAATTACATGGTTAATTCATGTAGGCGTTGGACAGACGTAAATGTGAAAATTTTCATGTGGCAAAATCCATTGTGGATAAAAAATATATCCAGATTCATTTCTGGACACGTTTTGGTAAGTGCAAAGATTAAATTTTAAAAGAATTACATGAAATAAATAGTTTTTCGTAGTTGTCAAAAGTTATCTATTCATTTTTAAGGTTAAAATGACATTTATGGCCCGAAATGCCTGTTTTAAAGAGAGAAATATTTGTTTGTGGCATTATAAATTATTTTTTAAAGAAATCCAATGTTTTTTGCAGTAAAAAGACTGATTTTAAAAAAAATTTCATAAAAATTAATATAACCGTAATAAATAAAAGAGTTACATTTCTTCTGTTTACAGCGACTCTATCGAAAGACGATACAATTACCGACAAATTTAGGAGCTAATTCAAAAATATTCACGTGTAGATGTATCATTGCGAGATAATATTTTGAGGCATGACAAAATATTTTTCAAAGAATCTGTGTATTTTGTATTAATTACTTTACTAATTTTTGTAGGTCAAATGATTTCATGTAGAGAAATAATTAAGACGTTTATTCACTCTCCGAGGGATATCGACAAAAAATATTACCAAAGTATGTGAGTAAAAAAAGAGCTTTAGGAGCATTTATTTTTTTAAGTTTTCCAGATTAACGATTTCCAATTAAACCAGATAGAAAAATGAACAAAAACTGAATTTGTACTAAAAATCATAATCCTAGATATTGTGCTGCGATCTCTTCGTCATAAATAAAACACCAGCTGACTAAATGTACTGTGATGAATGTTTCCGTATGGTTTCAAAATGAAAAGATCTTTAAACCCAACTAATTATGAAGTTCGTAACATGATCGGTAAGCATTGTATTAAAATAGTGTGCAAATTTAATAGCAAGTGACAGCGGAGGAGATAAGCAAAACGCATCTGACATTTATTTAATTAGTTTTGGTTAGTGCAAAAAATGTGAATTTTGCGACAGATCTTATGAAAAATTTATTAATCATAAATTGATATCTGTCAAATTTTGTTCACGGTTTATGAACGTTTAGAAAAAAATTTTCATAAATACTGTTTATAAACTGTTTTGACATCAATGTTTATAAATTTAAAATAGGTGTACTTAACCTCAATTGTTAAAGTTATTATTTTGTATTAATTTTGTAATTCTTTCAGATATCAGCGACGAGTACTACTTAATGCAAACAGAAAAATAAAAATAAAAACAAAACTGGTATTGTACTGAAAATTCTAATCATAATATAGTGACACGTTCTATGAAGAAATTTTTGTACGCTTTCAAAATGAAAAACATCTTTAAATCGAACTATTTATATAGGGCCTGATGGGTAAGCTTTGCATTTATATCGAGTTCAACTTTAATAATATTTATTTTTTCGATAGCATGTGAGTGTGGAGCTGATAAACAACGCACACCTGAAATCTTTGCGAACCATCAATAGTTCATCGGGGGATCCAGTGTATTCAAGAATTTAAGCGTCTCATACCACTCACAGATGGTTATGTGTGCTAACTATAATGGTTTGAAACTGTTCGTTGTAAATCATATAACTACATCTCGAGTAATTAATCAAAGGCATAGCTTCCGACTCTTCGGTTTAGTGCTTATAAAATAGAGTAGAACATAAATCATGAGCTTTAATATTATTATTATATTTCATTCATTTTAATAGAAAATATGTATTCTTAGTGCTTATAAAATAGTGCAGAAGATAAATCATGAGCTTTTTGAAAGAAATTACTGTGTTCGATTGATAATGAACTATTTATCTTAGGTATCGTGTTTTGAAAAGGATCATGGTTTTATAAACGGCCATTCTTTATATAAAATAAAGTTTTTATTCAAAGGAAATACAGAAAAATGTCCAGGTCATTTGTTTAATCCGATGAATTGTTAACAAAAACATATTTTATTCATTTTAATAAACAATATTTATTATTATATTTCATTCATTTTAATAGAAAATATGTATTATTTTTTTTTTAACCGATATGTAACCGACATTTTACTGTATAATAGAAAAATTAACTGGAGCTTTTATCTAAATAAAAGTCACTAAGATTTTTTTGCCAGTCGTCAGTTAATTTACGTTAGAATGTTAAAAAAAAGTTTAGTCTGGAGTTTTTTTAGATAATATCTTTTTATGTGAATTGTAAGCAATGTAAAAGAAAGCATATTTTGTATTGTGATGAACTGAAATTTGTTTTGTATATTTGTAATAATTTAATAGCAATTACTACCATCTGATAATATGATGGTAGATTGTAAAAATATCTTTGTATTCAGCTATAGCGAAATGAGTCGAAATAAATTATATTATTCTTTGGTTTGCCTCTATCGTATATTATCAAAACAACATTTACATAACTCCTTTGGGAATGCTTACTGCGCAAGGTGTTTTGCTAACCTTTCGTCAACATTTAATCACAGTGATCATGACAAGTTTAGACAAAAAAGTTCAGTTGGTAGTTTTTTTAGATCTTTTTATGTAAATTGTAAGCAATGTAAAAGAAAGCATATTTTGTATTGTGATGAACTGAAATTTGTTTTGTATATTTGTAATAATTTAATAGCACTTACTACTATCTGATAATATGATAGTAGATTGTAAAAATGTCTTTGTATTCAGCTATAGCGAAGTGAGTCGAAATAAATTATATTATTCTTTGGTTTGCTTCTATCTTATATTATCAAAGCAACATTTACACAACTACTTGGGGACGCTTACTGCGCAAGGTGTTTTACTAACCCTTCGTAAACATTTAAACACAGTGATCATGACAAGTTTAGACAAAAAAGTTCAGTTGGTAGTTTTTTTAGATCTTTTTATGTAAATTGTAAGCAATGTAAAAGAAAGCATATTTTGTATTGTGATGAACTGAAATTTGTTTTGTATATTTGTAATAATTTAATAGCACTTACTACCATCTGATAATATGATAGTAGATTGTAAAAATGTCTTTGTATTCAGCTATAGCGAAGTGAGTCGAAATAAATTATATTATTCTTTGGTTTGCTTCTATCTTATATTATCAAAGCAACATTTACACAACTCCTTGGGGACGCTTACTGCGCAAGGTGTTTTACTAACCCTTCGTAAACATTTAAACACAGTGATCATGACAAGTTTAGACAAAAAAGTTTAGTTGGTAGTTTTTTTAGATCTTTTTATGTAAATTGTAAGCAATGTAAAAGAAAGCATATTTTGTATTGTGATGAACTGAAATTTGTTTTGTATATTTGTAATAGTTTAATAGCAATTACTACCATCTGATAATATGATGGTAGATTGTAAAAATGTCTTTGTATTCAGCTATAGCGAAATGAGTTGAAATAAATTATATTATTCTTTGGTTTGCTTCTATCTTATATTATCAAAGCAACATTTACACAACTCCTTGGGGACGCTTACTGCGCAAAGTGTTTTACTAACCCTTCGTAAACATTTAATTAAATCTTAATCATAATGATCATAACCAACAAGTCTGAATTACAGCGCAAGGAAATTTTTTAAATGACATATAAAGTCAGTAATACACTACAAAATAACTATATCTGGTTTGTCCTTCCAAAAGTGAACAGCATAGATAGACTATTCCAAACGTTTAGACGGAATTAAATTTTTATTTTTATAAGTTGTGATGAGCTCTTTTTTTTATGGTTTGAAATAGGCTTTTGCTAAACAAATTTATCAAACTCACTTCATCGGTAAAAGTTACTAAAATTGAAAATTTAGTTCAGCCTAAAGGTTTGGAATAGCCTTTATAAATTTTAGTACAGGATAAATGTGTAAACATCAATTTTCAAATAGATTTCAACAAAAAGAATAATTAAAAATTGATTAGAAAAGTTATATATTTGACATTTAAGTAAAGCACCATCTATTATCAAAAGTTTAAAGTTCAAGTTTTTATGAAGTTGGCAACATATATGAAATAATTTTCTGAATATAATTAATTTTGGAGAATAATGTTACTTGCATGTTTTTAATGTAAATGTAGCTCTGTAAATATACAAATCAAGACATTTTTGTAGCCATAATAAATTTATTTATTCTTCCATTCAAGTTTCAAGTTCCGTCTAAACGTTGGGAATAGCCTTTATAAAATGATTTTCTTCCAAATAATCTAATAAATTTAGTACAGGATAAATGTGTAAACATCAATTTTCAAATAGATTTCAACAAAAAGAATAATTAAAAACTGATTAAAAAAGTTATATATTTGACATATAAGTAAAGCACCATCTATTGTCAAAAGTTTAAGTTTTTTTGAAGTTTGCAACATATTATATGAAATAACTTTCTGTATATAATTAATTTTTGAGAATAATGTTACTTCCATGTTTTTAATGTAAACATAGCCCAGTAAATATACAAATCAAGACATTTTTGTAGCCATACTAAATTTATTTATTCTTCCATTCCAGTTTCAATTTTTTTATGTTGGCAACATTATATTCATTTTCAATTATTGTCAGTTTCCCAGTTTTTATAAATGCGAAAACAACATTTATGACAAAAAATGGCTGTTTTAAAGAGAGAAATATTATTTTGTGGCATTAGAAAGTATTTTTTAAAGAAATCCAATATTTTTTTTTCAGTAAAAATGCTGATTTTAGAACTAATTACATAAAAATTAATATAACCGTACTATTTTGTTTGTTCACATTAGCCGTGTTTAAAACGATTTACAAACAAACAAAGCGCCTCTCTCGAAGAAAGATACAACTACAATTCAAATTTAGGAGGGAATTGACATATATTCACGTGTAGATAACATTATTTACAAAAAAAATTTGAATATTAAAAATATTTTTTAAATAGTTAAGAAACACTAAATTTAATAACGTAAAATATAACTGATAAATATACAAGGAAAATATGCAAGTTTCATATCAATCAGTGTAACTAAAAAGTTTTTCTAAATTTCCAAGTGGCATAATTAATAGTGTATCCCATGCACAAATATTAAAATAATAATAATAATAATAATAAAAATAATAATAATCTAAGTAAAAGGGAAAATAATAATATTAACAAAGCCGCGGGCGTGCCCGCGGTGAGTGACTTTATTAACCACGTAACAGGCAGGGGGCCGGAGGCTCCCTGTTCATGTCGGAGCGGGGGGGGAGTTATGGCATGCCTGTTCATGTTCGGGTTGGGATTGGGATAAAGATTGGGATTGGGGTTGGGGTTGGGGTTTAGGTTGGGTTTGGGATTGGGTTTGGGATTGGGATTGGGATTGGGATTGGGATTGGGATTGGGAGTGGGAGTGGGAGTGGGAGTGGGAGTGGGAGTGGGAGTGGGAGTGGGGAGTGGGATTGGGAGTGGGGAGTGGGGAGTGGGAGTGGGGAATGGGAGTGGGAGTGGGATACGGATACGGATACGGTAAGGGATGGGGATAGGGATAGGGATAGGGATAGGGATGGGGATAGGGATAGGGATAGGGATAGGGATAGGGATAGGGATAGGGATAGGGATAGGGATAGGGATAGGGATAGGGATAGGGATAGGGATAGGGAGTGGGAGTGGCCCCCTGTTTACGTAGAAGCGCAAGTCGGCGAAGCACAAGCGTGCCACGTGCGTGCCCGTGTTGCGTCACTTTATTAACTACGAGACAGGCAGGGGGCCGGAGGCCCCCTGTTTACGTATGAGTGCATGTCGGTAAAGCACAGGACGTGCCGCGGGCGTGCCCGCGGTTCGTCATTTTAAAGACGGGCAGGGGGCCGGAGGCCCCCTGTTCATTTTTAAGCGCAGGCCGGCGACACAGCGCGTAAGAGCGCAGGTAATAATCGAAATAACATTAACTTTAACTATTTTAATAATAATACTAATAACAGTAAAAATAATAATAATCGAAGTAAAAGGGTTTTTTGTTCTCCTCTAGAAAAATCTTATGTACCTATCATGATTCTGTGCACCATCACAGCAAGTTCCGCGGGCGTGCCCGCGGTGCGTCTTTTCATTAACCACTGTATAGGCAGGGGGCCGAAGGCCCCCTGCTTCACGTAGGAGCGCAGGCCGGGCAGAGCCCGGCTAAGCTCCTAGTCTCTTATTATATTTGGTGATTCGGTTATGTATGTATTTTCGGTGGAATATTGGTCATCCCTTGGCAAGCTCCCGTTTCGAACTCCTCTTTTCGGAGAGGCGTTGCGGGTTCGAGTTGAAGATCGTTGGATCCGCGGTTTTTTTCTGTATCGCTTAAGACCGGTTTCATCGTCGTGGGTGGTCGCGTTTTTTTTTAATCTCTTATTTACTGGCGGCGGTTCGGTCGGTTTTTGATTCATATTTGTTTGGTCCGCTGTGGACAATTGCTCGATTGTTTTGTGACGTCGCGCCCGTAACTGTACAAAAATATTCTCAACACAAGATGGCCGTCGGGCGGTCTGTCATATTTACGGGGAGAATTAAATTTTAAAATGGTTAATACGGTTCAAAATATAATTTTTGACGTGCGAGATGTTATATTGAGGCGACGGAAAAGATTTTTCAAAGAATTTGAGACATTATTTGTGCATTTGAGACGTAAATATGATTAGAAGATTTCAAAAGGTAACGGCTGTCAAAAAATATTGCATTTAAAAACGTGACGAGATTTCACATTTGGAACGTATTTTCGACAGACTAAAGCGATTTTTTGGTTTCAGGTAAATTTCTGATATATTTAAATACATTTTCAAGCTGAATTTCCATAAAATAGTGTTAAAAAAGAGGTTATAGCTGTCAAAATTTTTTCATTTTAAAACGACGATATTTCACATTTGGAACGTATTTTCGACAGACTAAAGTTATTTTTTGGTTTCAGGTAAATTTCCGATATATTTAAATACATTTTCAAGCTGAATTTCCATAAAATAGTGTTAAAAAAGAGGTAATAGCTGTCAAAAATTTGCAATTTAAAACGACGAGATTTCATATTTGGAACGTATTTTCGACAGACTAAAGCTATTTTTTGGTTTCAGGTAAAATTCCGATATATTTAAAAACATTTTCAAGTTGAATTTCGATAAAATAGTGTTAAAAAAGATTTATAGATATTCAAAATTACATGGTTAATTCATGTATGGTTGGACAGACGTAAATGTGAAAATTTTCATGTGGTAAAATCCATTATTTATCAATTTTAAGATAATAAGGAATAGAATTTGGATAAAAAATATATCCAGATTCATTTCTGGACACGTTTTGGTAAGTGCAAAGAGAAAATTTTAAAAGAATTACATAAAATAAATGGTTATTGAGAGACCTATTTGTTAATCTATGTATTAACTAAGTTATCTATTAATTTTTAAGTTTAAAATGACATTTATGGCCAAAAATGGCTGTTTTAAAGAGAGAAATATTATTTTGTGGCATTAGAAAGTATTTTTTAAAGAAATCCAATTTTTTTTTCAGTAAAAATGCTGATTTTAGAAGAAATTTCATAAAAATTAATATAAACGTACTATTTTGTTCGTTCACATTTTCCGTGTTTAAAACGATTTACAAACAAACACAGCGCCGCTCTCAAAGAACGAGAGAACTACAATTCAAATTTAGGAGGGAATTGACATATATTCACGTGTAGATAAAATTATTTACAAAAAAATTTGAATATTGAAAATATTTTTTAAATAGTTACGCAACACTAAATTTAATAACGTAAAATATAACTGATCAGTATCAGTGTAACTAAAAAGTTTTTCTAAATTTCCAAGTGGCATAATTAACAGTGTATCCCATGCACAAATATTTAACATGTCTTATAATATTAAAATAATTATAATAATAATAATAAAATGATAATAATAATATTAGTGATAATAATAATAAAAATAATAATAATCTTAGTAAAAAGGATAATAATAATAACAATAAATCCGCGGGCGTGCCCGCGGTGCGTGACTTTAATAACCACGTAATAGGCAGGGGGCCGGAGGCCCCCTGTTCATGTTGGTGATGGGGGGGGAGGTTATGTTATGCCTGTTCATGTTCGGGTTGGGATTGGGATAAAGATTGGGATTGGGGTTTGGTGTTGAGGTTGGGGGGGGGGGGTTTGTTGGGGTTTAGGTTAGGTTTGGGATTGGGATTGGGATTGAGATTGGGATTGGGATTGGGATTGCGATTGGGATTGGGATTGGGATTGGGATTGGGATTGGGATTGGGATTGGGATTGGGATTGGGATTGGGATTGGGATTGGGATTTGGATTGGGATTGGGATTGGGATTGGGATTGGGATTGGGATTGGGATTGGGATTGGGATTGGGATTGGGATTTTGATATTGATAATTAAGTAAAAATGGTACTAATAAAAATGATTTTTAGGGATAGGGATTGGGATTGGGATTGGGATTGGGGAGTGGGATTGGGATTGGGATTGTGATTGTGATTGGGATTGTGATTGGGATTGGGATTGGGATTGGGGAGTGAAGAGTGGGGAGTGGGGAGTGGGAGTGGGAGTGGGAGTGGGAGTGGGAGTGGGAGTGGGAGTGGGAGTGGGAGTGGGAGTGGGAGTGGGAGTGGGAGTGGGAGTGGGAGTGGGAGTGGGAGTGGGAGTGGGAGTGGGAGTGGGAGTGGGAGTGGGAGTGGGAGTGGGAGTGGGAGTGGGAGTGGGAGTGGGAGTGGGAGTGGGAGTGGGAGAGGGATAGGGATAGGGTTTTGGATAGGGAGTGGGAGTGGCCCCCTGTTTACCTAGAAGCGCAAGTCGGCGAAGCACAAGCGTGCCACGTGCGTGCCCGTGTTGGGTCACTTTATTAACTACGAGACAGGCAGGGGGCCGGAGGCCCCCTGTTTACGTACGAGTGCATGTCGGTTAAGCACAGGACGTGCCGCGGGCGTGCCCGCGGTTCGTCATTTCAAAGACGGGCCGGGGGCCGGAGGCCCCCGGTTCGTTTTTTAGCGCAGGCCGGCGACACAGCGCGTAAGAGCGCAGGTAATAATCGAAATAAGATTAACTATAAGTATTTTAATAATAATAACAGTAAAAATAATAATAATCGAAGTAAAAGGGATTTTTGTTCTCCTCTATAAAAATGTCATGTACCTATTATGATTCTGTGCACCATCACAGCAAGTTCCGCGGGCGTGCCCGCGGTGCGTCTTTTCATTAACCACTGTATAGGCAGGGGGCCGAAGGCCCCCTGCTTCACGTAGGAGCGCAGGCCGGGCAGAGCCCGGCTAAGCTCCTAGTCTCTTATTATATTTTGCGAGTGCGGATATGTTTATATGTATATATATTTGTATGTTTGTTCCGCAAACCTTCCTCATTTCTTTTTCTAAAGGCTTTCTTTGGGCTATACGTTGAACGTGAAACTAAATTGAATCAGGTTCGTTAATCTTTCGTGTGTTGTTTTCGGACTTTTTTATGTCTCTGGGGGGTCGAAATTTTTCAAAATTAACGTTTTCTTTCGGTCGTGTTTCGATTTTTGAGAGGAAACAATTGAAATTATACCCGTAGAATTAACTGTCAAAAATCCAACATGGCCGCTCACGCACATTTACGAAGAGAATCAAAGTGAAAAAATTGTAATTTCGGTTCAAAATAGCTTTTTTAATGTGCCGAATACTATTTTCAGGTATCAGAAGACATTTTTCAAAAAATCTGGGTCATATTTTGTGTATTTTGAGGTGTAAATATGTTAAAAAGATTTCAAGAGTTGACAACTGTCAAAATTAATTGCATTTTAAAAGTGACGAGTTTTCATATTTTGAACGTATTTTTTGACAGAAGAAAGCTAATTAAGGTTTTAAGGTGAGTTTACGATAAAGTTTGAGACATTTGCCGGGCAAAAAATCGTAAAATAGTGTTAAAAAAATATTTATGCATATTAAAAATATTAGGGTTACTTCAGCGTTCACCAAGCGTAGGCTAGCAAAAACTGAATTCTCCCAGCCGCCAGAAATACATTTTTCTACCTAAAAATATAATTTACTACAACTAAAATATATTTAAAACATGTAAGTACTTCTTTTATAACATTAGAATGTTTTTTGCAAACGATTTTTAAGACTTTTGGGTCATAAATATCACAAGATTTCAAAACATGATAGCTGTCAAATTTTTAGCATTTCAAAACGTGACGAGATTTCATATTTTGAACGTATTTCTTGACAGAAGAAAGCTAATTAAGGGTTTAAGGTGAGTTTACGATAAAGTTTAAGACATTTGCAGGGCAAAAAATCGTAAAATAGTGTTAAAAAAATATTTATGCATATTAAAAATATTAGGGTTACTTCAGCGTTCACCAAGCGTAGGCTAGCAAAAACTGAATTCTCCCAGCCGCCAGAAATACATTTTTCTACCTAAAAATATAATTTACTACAACTAAAATATATTTAAAACATGTAAGTACTTCTTTTATAACATTAGAATGTTTATTGCAAACGATTTTTAAGACTTTTGGGTCATAAATATCACAAGATTTCGAAACATGGCAGCTGTCAAATTTTTAGCATTTCAAAACGTGACGAGATTTCATATTTTGAACGTATTTCGACAGACTAAAGCTATTTTTTGGTTTCAGGTAAATTTCCGATATATTTAAAGATATTTTCAAGCTGAGTTTCCATAAAATAGTGTTAAAAAAGATTTATAGTAATTAAAAATTACAAGGTTATATCATGCGCTGGACAGACGTAAATGTGAAAATTTTCATGTGGCAAAATCCATTATTAATTAATATTAAGATATAAAGAAATATTAAATGAATAAACAAAATATCCAAATTCATTCTGGACACATTTTGGTAAGTGCAAAGATTAAATTTTAAAAGAATTACATGAAATTAATAATGTTTGGGAGATGTCTAAAGTAATCCTTTAAATTTTAAGTTTAAAATGACATTTATGGCCCAAAATGGCTGTTTTAATGGGAGAAATATTTATTTGTGTCATTAGAAATTATTTTTTAAAGAAATCCAATGTTTTTTTGCAGTAAAAAGACTGATTTTAGAGGAAATTAAGAAAAAAGTAATAGAAACATACTAAATTGTGTGTTTACATTCGCACGCTGCAAATACTTCTCGATACTATTACAGCGCCTCTCTTGAAAAATTAAACAACTACCGACACTTCAAAGAACGTATTTTCCACAGACGAAAGCTATTTTTTGGTTTGAGGTAAATTTCCGATATATTTAAATACATTTTCAAACCGAATTTCCATAAAATAGTGTTAGAATGATTTATAGATATTAAAAATTACATGGTTAATTCATGTATGCGTTGGAAAGACGTAAATGTGAAAATTTTCATGTGGTAAAATCCATTATTTATCATTTTTAAGATATGAATAGTTATGAAGATATGAGATAGGAATAGAATTTGGATAAAAAATATATCCAGACTCATTTCTGGACACGTTTTGGTAAGTGCAAAGAGAAAATTTTAAAAGAATTACATGAAATAAAATGGTTTTTGGGAGATGTCAAAAGTTTTCTATTAATTTTTAAGTTAAAAATTACATTTATGGCCCAAATGGCTGTTTTAAAGAGAGAAATATTATTTTGTGGCATTAGAAATTATTTTTTAAAGAAATCCAATGTTTTTTTGCAGTAAAAAGACTGATTTTAGAAGAAATTAAGAAAAAAGTAATAGAAACATACTAAATTGTGTGTTTACATTCGCACGCTGCAAATATTTCTCGATACTATTACAGCGCCTCTCTTGAAAAACTAAACAACTACCGACAATTCAAATTTAGGAGGTAATTAACATGTAATATATTCACGTGTAGACGTTAAGGTTAGGATTGGGGTTGGGGTTGGGATTGGATTGGGATTGGGATTAAGATTGGGATTGGGACTGGGATTGAAAATATGCAAGTTTCACATCAATCAGTGTATCTAAAAAGTTTTTCTAAATTTCCAAAGTGGCATAATTAATAGTGTATCCCATATACAAATATTTAAGATGCCTTATAATATTAAAATAATATAAACAATAATAATAAAATAATAGTAATAATAATAATTAACTGATAATAAAATATGAATAATAAAAATAATAAGAAATGATAATGACTGGATTTGGGGTTGGGGTTAGGGTTGGGATTGGCATTGGGATTGAGATTGGGAATGGGATTGGGATTGGGATTGGGATTTGGATTGGGAATGGGATTGGGATTGGGATTGGGATTGGGATTGGGATTGGGATTGGGATTGGGATTGGGATTGGGATTGGGATTGGGATTGGGATTGGGATTGGGATTGGGATTGGGATTGGGATTGTGTTTGGGGTTGGTGTTGGTGTTGGTGTTGGGGTTGGGATTTGGATTGGGAAAGGGAATGGGATTGGGATTGGGATTGGGGTTGGGGTTGGCATTGGGGTTGGGGTTGGGGTTGGGATTAGGGTTTGGGTTGGTGTTGGGGTTGGGGTTGGGGTGGAGATTTGGATTGAGATTGGGATTGGGAATGGGAATGGGAATGGGATTGGGAATGGGAATGGGAATGGGAATGGGAATGGGAATGGGAATGGGAATGGGAATGGGAATGGGAATGGGAATGGGAATGGGAATGGGAATGGGAATGGGAATGGGAATGGGAATGGGAATGGGAATGGGAATGGGAATGGGAATGGGAATGGGAATGGGAATGGGAATGGGAATGGGAATGGGAATGGGAATGGGAATGGGAATGGGAATGGGAATGGGAATGGGAATGGGAATGGGATTGGGATTGGGATTGGGATTGGGATTGGGATTGGGATTGGGATTGGGATTGGGATTGGGATTGGGATTGGGATTGGGATTGGGATTGGGATAGGGATAGGGATAGGGATTGGGATTGGGATTGGGATTGAAATAGGGATTCGGGTTGAGTTTGGGGTTTGGGTTGGGGTTGGGATTGGGATTTAAATTGGGATTTTGATTGGGATTGGGATTGGGATTGGGATTGGGATTGGGATTGGGATTGGGATTGGGATTGGGATTGGGATTGGGATTGGGATTGGGCCTGGGATTAAGATTCTGATTGGGATTGGGATTGGGATTGGGCCTGGGATTAAGATTCTGATTGGGATTGGGATTGGGATTGGGATTGGGATTGGGATTGGGATTGAGATTGAAATAGGGATTCGGGTTGAGTTTGGGGTTTGGGTTGGGGTTGGGATTTAATTGGGATTTTGATTGGGATTGAGATTGGGATTGGGATTGGAATTGGGATTGGGATTGGGATTGGGATTTTGATATTGATAATAAAGTAAAAATGGTTTTAATAAAAATAATTTTTGCTGACATTTCGTGGAATATCCGCGGGCGCGTCCGCGGTGCGTCAATTCATTAACCACGTGACATATTAAAAATGACTCGCAAAGCGACGAGTTTTGTAATTGACAAGTTCGGCAAAATGCTTTATTATATTAAAACGAGTCGCGAAGCGACGAGTTTTGTACACCATCACAGTACGTGCCGCGGGCGTGCCCGCGGTGCGTCCAATTTTTAACTACGTGACAGGCAGGGGGCCGGAGGCCCCCTGTTTACGTAGATGCGCAAGTCGGCGAAGCAAAAAACGTGCCACGGGCGTGCCCGTGGTACGTCAATTTATTAACTACGTGACAGGCAGGGGGCCGGAGGCCCCCTGTTTACGTATGAGTGCAGGTCAGTGACGCTCAGGACGTGCCGCGGGCGTGCCCGCGGTGCGTCCCTGTTCGTGCCCTGTTAATTTTTTAAGCGCAGGCCGGCGACACAGCGCGTAAGAGCGCAGGTAATAATCGAAATAACATTAACTTTAACTATTTTAATAATAATACTAATAACAGTAAAAATAATAATAATCGAAGTAAAAGGGTTTTTTGTTCTCCTCTATAAAAATGTTATGTACCTATCATGATTCTGTGCACCATCACAGCAAGTTCCGCGGGCGTGCCCGCGGTGCGTCTTTTCATTAACCACTGTACAGGCAGGGGGCCGGAGGCCCCCTGCTTCACGTAGGAGCGCAGGTCGGCGAAGCCGACTAAGCTCCTAGTCTCTTATTATATTTTGTGTTTCGGTTATGTTTGTATGTATTTTTCGGTGGAATATTGGTCATCCCTTGAGAGGCTGTCGTTTCGAACTCCTCTTTTCGGGGAGGCGGTGCGGGTTCGAGTTGTAGATCGTTGGATCCGCGGTGTTTTTCTGTATCGTTCGAGACCGGTTTCGTCGTCGTGGGTGGTCGCGTTTTTTTTTAATCTCTTATTTACTGGCGGCGTTTCGGTCGGTTTTTCATTCATATTTGTTTGGTCCGCTGTGGACAATTGCTCGATTGTTTGTGCCGTCGCTCCCGTAACTGTACAAAAATATTCTCAACACAATATGGCCGTCGCGCGATCTGTCATATTTACGGCGAGAATTGAAGTTTAAAATGGTCAATACGGTTCAAAATATCGGTTTTGACGTGCGAGATGTTATATTGAGGCGACGGAAAAGGTTTTTCAAAGAATTTGAGACGTTATTTGTGCATTTGAGACGTGAGTATGATTAGAAGATTTCAAAAGGTAACGGCTGTCAAAAATTTTTGCATTTCAGAACGTGACGAGATATCACATTTGGAACGTATTTTCGACAGACTAAAGTTATTTTTTGGTTTCAGGTAAATTTCCGATATATTTAAATACATTTTCAAGCTGAATTTCTATAAAATAGTGTTGAAAAAGAGGTAAGAGCTGTCAAAATTTTCGCATTTCAAAACGTGACGAGATTTCACATCTGGAACGTATTTTCGACAGACTAAAGCTATTTTTTGGTTTCAGGTAAAATTCCGATATATTTAAAAACATTTTCAAGCTGAATTTCGATAAAATAGTGTTAAAAAAGATTTATAGATATTAAAAATTACATGGTTAATTCATGTAGACGTTGGACAGACGTAAATGTGAAAATTTTCATGTGGCAAAATCCATTGTGGATAAAAAATATATCCAGATTCATTTCTGAACACGTTTTGGTAAGTGCAAAGATTAAATTTTAAAAGAATTACATGAAATAAATAGTTTTTCGGAGTTGTCAAAAGTTATCCATTAAATTTTAAGGTTAAAATGACATTTATGGCCCAAAATGCCTGTTTTAAAGAGAGAAATATTTGTTTGTGGCATTATAAATTATTTTTTAAAGAAATCCAATGTCTTTTGCAGTAAAAAGACTGATTTTAAAAAAAATTTCATAAAAATTAATATAACCGTAATAAATAAAAGAGTTACATTTCTTCTGTTTACAGCGACTCTATCGAAAGACGATACAATCACCGACAAATTTAGGAGCTAATTCAAAAATATTCACGTGTAGATGTATCATTGCGAGATAATATTTTGAGGCATGACAAAATATTTTTCAAAGAATCTGTGTATTTTGTATTAATTACTTTACTAATTTTTGTAGGTCAAATGATTTCATGTAGAGAAATAATTAAGACGTTTATTCACTCTCCGAGGGATATCGACAAGAAATATTACCAAAGTATGTGAGTAAAAAAAGAGCTTTAGGAGCATTTATTTTTTTAAGTTTTCCAGATTAACGATTTCCAATTAAACCAGATAGAAAAATGAACAAAAACTGAATTTGTACTAAAAATCATAATCCTAGATATTGTGCTGCGTTCTCTTCGTCATGAATAAAACACCAGCTGACTAAATGTACCGTGATGAATGTTTCCGTATGGTTTCAAAATGAAAAGATCTTTAAACCCAACTAATTATGAAGTTCGTAACATGATCGGTAAGCATTGTATTAAAATAGTGTGCAAATTTAATAGCAAGTGACAGCGGAGGAGATAAGCAAAACGCATCTGACATTTATTTAATTAGTTTTGGTTAGTGCAAAAAATGTGAATTTTGCGACAGATCTTATGAAAAATTTATTAATCATAAATTGATATCTGTCAATATTTGTTCACGGTTTATGAACGTTTAGAAAAAAATTTCATAAATACTGTTTATAAACTGTTTTGACATCAATGTTTATAAATTTAAAATAGGTGTACTTAACCTCAATTTTTAAAGTTATTATTTTGTATTAATTTTGTAATTCTTTCAGATATCAGCGACGAGTACTACTTAATGCAAACAGAAAAATAAAAATAAAAACAAAACTGGTATTGTACTGAAAATTCTAATCATAATATACTGACAAGTTCTATGAAGAAATTTTTGTACGCTTTCAAAATGAAAAACATCTTTAAATCGAACTATTTATATAGGGCCTGATGGGTAAGCTTTGCATTTATATTGAGTTCAACTTTAATAATATTTATTTTTTCGATAGCATGTGAGTGTGGAGCTGATAAACAACGCACACCTGAAATCTTTGCGAACCATCAATAGTTCATCGGGGGATCCAGTGTATTCAAGAATTTAAGCGTCTCATACCACTCACAGATGGTTATGTGTGCTAACTATAATGGTTTGAAACTGTTCGTTGTAAATCATATAACTACATCTCGAGTAATTAATCAAAGGCATAGCTTCCGACTCTTCGGTTTAGTGCTTATAAAATAGTGTAGAACATAAATCATGAGCTTTAATATTATTATTATATTTCATTCATTTTAATAGAAAATATGTATTTTTAGTGCTTATAAAATAGTGCAGAAGATAAATCATGAGCTTTTTGAAAGAAATTACTGTGTTCGATTAATAATGAACTATTTATCTTAGGTATCGTGTTTTGAAAAGGATCATGGTTTTATAAACGGCCATTCTTTATATAAAATAAAGTTTTTATTCAAAGGAAATACAGAAAAATGTCCAGGTCATTTGTTTAATCCGATGAATTGTTAACAAAAACATATTTTATTCATTTTAATAAACAATATTTATTATTATATTTCATTCATTTTAATAGAAAATATGTATTATTTTTTTTTTAACCGATATGTAACCGACATTTTACTGTATAATAGAAAAATTAACTGGAGCTTTTATCTAAATAAAAGTCACTAAGATTTTTTTGCCAGTCGTCAGTTAATTTACGTTAGAATGTTAAAAAAAAGTTTAGTCTGTAGTTTTTTTAGATAATATCTTTTTATGTGAATTGTAAGCAATGTAAAAGAAAGCATATTTTGTATTGTGATGAACTGAAATTTGTTTTGTATATTTTTAAAAATGTGAATAGCAATTACTACCATCTGATAATATGATGGTAGATTGTAAAAATATCTTTGTATTCAGCTATAGCGAAATGAGTCGAAATAAATTATATTATTCTTTGGTTTGCCTCTATCGTATATTATCAAAACAACATTTACATAACTCCTTTGGGAATGCTTACTGCGCAAGGTGTTTTGCTAACCTTTCGTAAACATTTAATCACAGTGATCATGACAAGTTTAGACAAAAAAGTTTAGTTGGTAGTTTTTTTAGATCTTTTTATGTAAATTGTAAGCAATGTAAAAGAAAGCATATTTTGTATTGTGATGAACTGAAATTTGTTTTGTATATTTGTAATAATTTAATAGCACTTACTACTATCTGATAATATGATAGTAGATTGTAAAAATGTCTTTGTATTCAGCTATAGCGAAGTGAGTCGAAATAAATTATATTATTCTTTGGTTTGCTTCTATCTTATATTATCAAAGCAACATTTACACAACTCCTTGGGGACGCTTACTGCGCAAGGTGTTTTACTAACCCTTCGTAAACATTTAATTAAATCTTAATCATAATGATCATAACCAACAAGTCTGAATTACAGCGCAAGGAAATTTTTTAAATGACATATAAAGTCAGTAATACACTACAAAATTACTATATCTGGTTTGTCCTTCCAAAAGTGAACAGCATAGATAGACTATTCCAAACGTTTAGACGGAATTAAATTTTTATTTTTATAAGTTGTGATGAGCTCTTTTTTTTATGGTTTGAAATAGGCTTTTGCTAAACAAATTTATCAAACTCACTTCATCGGTAAAAGTTACTAAAATTGAAAATTTAGTTCAGCCTAAAGGTTTGGAATAGCCTTTATAAATTTTAGTACGGGATAAATGTGTAAACATCAATTTTCAAATAGATTTCAACAAAAAGAATAATTAAAAATTGATTAGAAAAGTTATATATTTGACATTTAAGTAAAGCACCATCTATTATCAAAAGTTTAAAGTTCAAGTTTTTATGAAGTTGGCAACATATATGAAATAATTTTCTGAATATAATTAATTTTGGAGAATAATGTTACTTGCATGTTTTTAATGTAAATGTAGCTCTGTAAATATACAAATCAAGACATTTTTGTAGCCATAATAAATTTATTTATTCTTCCATTCCAGTTTCAATTTTTTTATGTAGTTCCGTCTAAACGTTGGGAATAGCCTTTATAAAATGATTTTCTTCCAAATAATCTAATAAATTTAGTACAGGATAAATGTGTAAACATCAATTTTCAAATAGATTTCAACAAAAAGAATAATTAAAAACTGATTAAAAAAGTTATATATTTGACATATAAGTAAAGCACCATCTATTGTCAAAAGTTTAAAGTTTAAGTTTTTTTGAAGTTTGCAACATATTATATGAAATAACTTTCTGTATATAATTAATTTTTGAGAATAATGTTACTTCCATGTTTTTAATGTAAACATAGCCCAGTAAATATACAAATCAAGACATTTTTGTAGCCATACTAAATTTATTTATTCTTCCATTCCAGTTTCAATTTTTTTATGTTGGCAACATTATATTCATTTTCAATTATTGTCAGTTTCCCAGTTTTTATAAATGCGAAAACAACATTTATGACAAAAAATGGCTGTTTTAAAGAGAGAAATATTATTTTGTGGCATTAGAAAGTATTTTTTAAAGAAATCCAATATTTTTTTTTCAGTAAAAATGCTGATTTTAGAACTAATTACATAAAAATTAATATAACCGTACTATTTTGTTTGTTCACATTAGCCGTGTTTAAAACGATTTACAAACAAACAAAGCGCCTCTCTCGAAGAAAGATACAACTACAATTCAAATTTAGGAGGGAATTGACATATATTCACGTGTAGATAACATTATTTACAAAAAAAATTTGAATATTAAAAATATTTTTTAAATAGTTAAGAAACACTAAATTTAATAACGTAAAATATAACTGATAAATATACAAGGAAAATATGCAAATTTCATATCAATCAGTGTAACTAAAAAGTTTTTCTAAATTTCCAAGTGGCATAATTAATAGTGTATCCCATGCACAAATATTAAAATAATAATAATAATAATAATAAAAATAATAATAATCTAAGTAAAAGGGAAAATAATAATATTAACAAAGCCGCGGGCGTGCCCGCGCTGTGTGACTTTATTAACCACGTAACAGGCAGGGGGCCGGAGGCTCCCTGTTCATGTCGGAGCGGGGGGGGAGTTATGGCATGCCTGTTCATGTTCGGGTTGGGATTGGGATAAAGATTGGGATTGGGGTTGGGGTTGGGGTTTAGGTTGGGTTTGGGATTGGGATTGGGATTGGGATTGGGAGTGGGAGTGGGAGTGGGAGTGGGAGTGGGAGTGGGAGTGGGATAGGGATAGGGATAGGGATGGGGATAGGGATAGGGATAGGGATAGGGATGGGGATAGGGATAGGGATAGGGATAGGGATAGGGATAGGGATAGGGATAGGGATAGGGATAGGGATAGGGAGTGGGAGTGGCCCCCTGTTTACGTAGAAGCGCAAGTCGGCGAAGCACAAGCGTGCCACGTGCGTGCCCGTGTTGCGTCACTTTATTAACTACGAGACAGGCAGGGGGCCGGAGGCCCCCTGTTTACGTATGAGTGCATGTCGGTAAAGCACAGGACGTGCCGCGGGCGTGCCCGCGGTTCGTCATTTTAAAGACGGGCAGGGGGCCGGAGGCCCCCTGTTCATTTTTAAGCGCAGGCCGGCGACACAGCGCGTAAGAGCGCAGGTAATAATCTAAATAACATTAACTTTAACTATTTTAATAATAATACTAATACAGTAAAAATAATAATAATCGAAGTAAAAGGGTTTTTTGTTCTCCTCTAGAAAAATCTTATGTACCTATCATGATTCTGTGCACCATCACAGCAAGTTCCGCGGGCGTGCCCGCGGTGCGTCTTTTCATTAACCACTGTATAGGCAGGGGGCCGAAGGCCCCCTGCTTCACGTAGGAGCGCAGGCCGGGCAGAGCCCGGCTAAGCTCCTAGTTTTAATAATAATTTGCGAGTGTACGTATGTATGTTCTATTCACTTTCAGACATATCTTAATTTTTTTAACGTGGAGAGAAGAAAATGAACCGCCGTCTTGCCCGTGTGATAGTTTTTATTGCTTAGTGTTTGTTTATTTTTTGTGGGCGATGTGTTTTTTAAAGTCTATATTCTAGTCTATTTCCTTTATTTGAGTAAAGGAGTTTTATAACTGTGTCAAATTTCAACTTTCTAGGTCCAGCCGTTGGGTCACAGACAGACAAAGAGACAGTGTCTTCGTCAAACCTGCAAAAACTTAAAAAAGAGAGTAGCACTAATATAGAGCAGCTACCTGTGGAGCCTGCAGTAAGTAAACAACAGAAAAGGTACGAATTAAATATGTATAACATTCAAAATCAGAAAGTTAATAGCGGAGGAAAAAACGTAAGCTCTTTACGTAATGTTGAGCAAGCTATTGAACATTTAAATTCTTTGGAGAATTTAGTAGTTATTGAGCCTTGGTTAGCAAGTATAGCAAAAGAATTAAATAAACGTTGTAGGGAACTACGTAAAGATATAAGAGAAAATGCTAATTCTTGGTCTTATTCACTGTATTGTAAGCGTTTAGCTTACCACTATTATAATCTTGCTTGCTATTATAACGACGAATTGTTTAAAAAACAAAAAGTTGACTTAGAAATCATTAAAAAATATCTAGGAAAGTGTTTAGACAAGCTTGCTGAAGTTTCTCAAGAAGATTATTCAAGTGAAATAAATGAATTAAAGAGTGATGCTGAATTTTTTTTGGCAGAAATAAATAAAATATACAAGAAGCAAAACAATCTGCTAACAAAATATAGTTCCAATGTAAAAAAGTATACAAAGTTATGCATTATTTTAGGTAATATAAATCACTTTATTTTGCAACAATGTTCTGATGAGGATAAGAAATATTTAGAACAACAGATTCAAAATATTCAGTTGTTACGGGTTATTAATACACTAGAAGATGCAATTACTGTACCTGAGTATAAACATACTTTCATTATAGCAGAACAATCTAATTATTTAGGTCAGGCATACCAATTAGCTGGTCAATCTTCATTGAGCATGCGGTATAAGAGCACTGCTGAAAATCTCATTAAAAAATTAATAAATCCCGAAGCAAAAGATAATAACAACGCAAAACAACACATAAAATCCATCATTACTGAAGAAATTACAGAGTACAAAAGTAATTTAGATCAGATTAAAGAATATATAGAAGAAAAGTTTCATAAATCACTTAGTTCTATCGACAAAGCTTATATTGATAGAAAATATATAAAATATTGCTCAAAATTTTGGCTCACAGATGCAACAAATATGTTAAAAGAACTTACTGATAATAAAAGTAGGAATATTATTCGAGAGGTTTTTAATTCGCTAGACAATATCGAAAGCTTAAGCGACGTTCCTGTTTTCTTTAAACGAGAGTATTATGATCTTTTAATGGAGCATTACGAATTTTTAAATAAGGATAATGAGAAAACTCTCATAAGTCAATTTAAGAAAGAGTGCTTGGAACAAATAGTTGCCTATAGTGATTCTGCTAAAAAAGAATTAGTGTTTCTAGAAGTTTTTATTGATTTTTTAAGTACTTTTCGAAACCTTCAATCGGTTATTGCTGAACTAGAATTAGAGGAATTTTGTTGTGATGAATTATCGTTTGATGAATTACTCAAAGGGATTATTGCTCTTGATGTAAATACCTATGGTGTAAATCTTGCAGCATTGCAAGAAGCAGCAAAATGTTTAGAGCTAGAAGATCTTTTTTTAATAGATAAATTTCAGGATGTCGTACGTGCTTATATAAAGCCAGTAAAGATACAAAAAAGAAAAATAGATGGTCGATTAGTTATTGAAGTAAACGGGAAGAATTTAGTTGTCAGTGTAATTTTATCGGAGCTAGAGAATAAACTTTCAGAAAATTTGAATATAGAAGAAGTACGTTTTATTGGTGCTGATATCATACATATTGATACAGATTTTACAAATGAAGTTTGGCACGGTAAAAATGTAGTTATTTTAACAAAAACAATAAAGATCTATGATAAAGTAATCTGGAATGTATCTGGGAAAGATAACCATTATATTTATTCCAATAATGCAGGCACTGGAAAAGATGGTAATGGTAAAGTAGGAGCTGACGGTTATGCTGGAGAAAGTGGTGGCAATGTTTTAATTTTAACGAAAAATATAGAAAATCCGGAAAATTTTACAATTATTTCAAATGGTGGAAAAGGTGGTAAAGGTCAAGATGGTGGTGATGGAAGAAAAGGGAAAGATGGAAAAGGAATTACAAGTTCAGAATTTTCTAATAAATTTCCTCCTATTGCTGATTTGAATTTAGAATTAAGTTCAAAGACGGAATATAAATTAATAAAAACTCTTAAAAACATGTTAAATGATTCATTAACTGTAAAAACTATGTGGTGCACAGGGGATAATATTGTAACAATTGACGAACTTATTAGATTTATTGAAAATTTACATTTTGTGAAGAAATTAGCATTGGTATTTGCAATGGAAACTGATTATGATCTACCAATAGATTTTAATGGGAATATTTTTATAGAAACAGTTACAAATCAAGGAAATAAGATCACTTTTTCTTTTGAGCGTGGAGGTGGATTTACATGTCGTCAGGCTTTTCTTTTTCATGAAGGATCACTAGGGCAACCTGGAGGAGATGGTGGAGAATATGGATTGGGGGGTCAAGGAGGATATACTGGAGAGATAATAGTAAGAAATATAGAAAATAGCATGCAGGAATTTGATATTGTTAAAAATACCAAGCAAGGAGAAGAAGGAGAAAAAGGCCAGAGAGGACTATATGGTAACCATGGAAAAAATGGTTTGGATATGGGTTATCTGGATCACAGGTTTTGGAGGAAACCTAAGTTCCGTCAACAAGGTAAATATAAAATAGAATATTATGATAGTGATAATAATCCAAGCGACAGAGTATGGTGTCCATATAAATCGAAATATGCTGGAATCATAGCTGTTAATAATGAGCGTCAAAAGCTAAAAAAATATGAAGAAAGAAAGAGTACTAGACAGAATAATGAGCGACAACATCGTGCACAAGCTGTAAGAAAAAAAGGTACAACACAAAGCACTATTTTAGTTAGATATTCTCATCATTTGCGCTCTATAGAAAAAAGTGCATTACAAGATTTGCGATTAGATTTAGAAAATACTAAACAACGCGCTTTACAAGCAATTACTGAAAATCGAGAACAACAAGTGAAGCAGACTATGGAGATAACAATTAAACGTCATATTAGTACTATTGAAGGTAAAAATAAGCGTTGTAGTGTCATTACCCCTCCTGCCACATATAAAGGGGCAACTAATGATGGTTTGATAGATAAGTTGAAAAAAAATCCTCAATTATTAAACAACTGGTTAGAGTTAAAATGTATAGAACTAAATCGCAATGAACTTGATCAGGTATGTCTCATTTTTGAAACAGTAAAAGAGAGCTTTGAAAAACAAAATTCACAGAATACAGAGAACATCAAGTTACAAAGTATAGAAAATCTTTTGAAAGATAAGTGTAGATTTGCTACGTTGCAAGAAATTGAAAAGCAATTACCACCTTATCAGGAAGTTGCAGATACAAAATTAACACCCGAAAGTGCAGCAAGATATCTTGTTGAAGATAAAGAAAAAGGGAACAACATTTCCCATCCTATTTTGGGAACTCTAAATCAATATCTTTATGAAAATAGAAGGGAACAACGTGAAAAGATCTCCGATTTTTGTAAACAAAATATAGATAGTGAAGCTTTGAAGTTCTCCATTACAGCATTTGTTTTAGAGGTAGGAAAATCTGAAGATGCACATACAATTATTAACAAATACTGCAAAGAGTATAAAGAATTTTTAGAAAAACAAGAATCCAGTTTAAATATATTCTTTAAGGCATTTAAAACTGAGCTAGCGCAGCCCAGGCATACCGAAGTATTTGATGTGTGTATTGAAAGTATTGAAGATAAATCTCTAACAAGTGATCTAGAGGAAAAAATACAAAAGGATGATTTTCTGAACGCTCTCTATAATCGTTTTAATAATCAGCTTAAGCAGGAATATAACTGGGATAAATGTTTTAATGATCAAGATATTCTAAAAGAGTACAATGATTACATCCAAGAGAAAGGCCCACAATCAAAAAGTTATCGAGTTTTATTAGCTTATATTTTTGATATTAATATCAGATTATATGTTGAAGATAAGTTGTTTCTACAAGAGAATCACAACTCTTTTTCTACACAGATAGTTTATGTGTTACGTAGAGGTGATGAATTTATACAATTAAACATTGATAAAAACTATTTAGAGTTAGAAGAAGAGCGTCGGAAGAAAGATGATTTTTACGCAAAAGTTTTTATAGAAATTGAGTCTTTGAAACAAAAACATGAGTTTGATAATTTCTTAAATAATAAAGACTTTCTTCACAACAGTCCTTCACAAGATGATCAATATTTTAATGAAGACGAAGAGATAGGAAAGATCATAACATACTTTCCTAAAGGGGAAAAGGAACAATTAAAAGAACGGTTGGACAAAATTATGTTTCAATATACTGGCCAACGAGGAATTCTTCATAACATATTGAAACGCTTTTCAAGTGAAGGAAGGCATGTATCCTTTCAAGAATTATGTTATCTAATAAATTCAGTTATATCTTCCAGCCTTGAAGAAAGGAACGAACAATATACTTTTTGCTGGATAATCGCTGCGTATCCTCAAAAAAATTGGATACGTGAATTGATATTACAGCAACTCGAGAACCATTTCAAAAAAACCTTCATAGAGAAATCTAAATGGAGAGAATATCTATCTAAAATAGAAAATAAGGATATTTTGTTGTTATTTATTGTAAAATTAGATCAGTGTTTTCCAAATGGTTCTATTTCTACCGAGTGTATTGATAATATTCTGTACTTATTAAGTAACATTTCGAATGAGTCAATTAGTCTGGAAGGACTAGGATTACCCGAATGGCCATATGCCTTAAAAGAAAAATATTGGTCATATAGGCTATCACAAATAACAAATTGGCAGGAAAGAGAAAAATTATCAACGGCTTCTTATTATCTCTTATCTGTCGAAAATGTTTTTGGTACTGATTTAGCAATAAAATTATTAAAAATTCTGGAAGAAAAGAAAGAAGAGTTATCTTCTGCTGCACTTACTGTTTTTTTATCTAATTTTCATAATGAAAAATGGAATCTAAGTGAAGAAGTATTGAAGGAACTCGACAGTTTTAAAATTAATGAATGGGAACAAAAAATGTATCAAAAGTTTATTGCTGATAAAGAAGACCGAAACGTAACGCAGTTAGTAAAACTGATTATGGATAATACTAATACTTCAAAAGGAATTTCTGACAACTTAACAAAAATCGAAAACTGTATCAAGAATATTTGTACTGGAGATATAATCGCTAAAAAATCTATAGGCAATTTTACAGAAGATGATATACAAAATTGGGTACAAAAATTTCAAGGTAATATGGGTAAAAGAAAACAAGATATTGAGACGCATAAGGAAATTCTTGCTGTAATAGATAGAACGATAGAGCTGAAGAGAGGATTTAAACTTCGTGATACTCAGAAATTAACTGTATTAGCATTATTGACAAATGAACATAGTACATTAGCACAGGTGTCTACTGGTGAGGGAAAATCGTTAATTGTAGTTGCAGTATCAATTATGAAAGCCCTCCGTGGAGAGAAGGTACATGTTGTTACTAGTTCCTCCGTATTAGCTAAACGCGATGCAGAAGGTAATAGCGATATTTATAGTTTGTTTGATATTTGTGTATCGCATAATTGCAGTGAAGATATTGATAAACGAAAGAAAGCGTACTCGGGTGATCAGGTAATCTATGGTGATCTATCTAATTTTCAGCGCGATTTTTTATTAGATAAATTTTATGGAAAAAACATTTTAGGGGGTCATAATTTTAAAAATGTAATCGTTGATGAAGTAGACAGTATGTTACTTGATAAAGGAAATTATATGTTGTACTTATCTCACGATTTAGCATGGTTAGACAAGCTGGAATCTGTTTACATTTACATTTGGCAGTGGATTAATAAACCAGCTAGAGACCACGAGGAACTTACCTCCGTTTTTAACACTAAAGCAATTAAAGAAGCAGTGCTTAGAGACTTATATGGCTTAGTAAAAAAAGAATATATTGGAAAACTTGATTCTGAGTTAACCGAACACCAAAAAAATATTATATGGGAACGTTTGATCAAAACTGACATATTAGATGATCAGGGCAAAATGTTAAGAGAATACGTTGATGATAAAAAACTGAATGAGTTGCTTTCACCTGAATTTATTAGTTATAAGGATCGTCTTAGTTACCTTTTTAAGGAATGTGTTGAAAGAGAAAAATGTATACATGTACCTAACCATCTAAAGCCTTTTATTGAACAGCACTTAGAATCCTGGATTAATAGTGCTGTAACCGCTTACTTCATGGAAGCACGTCAGGATTACGTGGTAGATGTGGATAGAACTGGATCTAGTCCAGACCCCAATCCGAATATTACAATTCTTGACAGGGATACTGGAACAGATCAAGCAAATTCTCAATGGGATGAAGCACTTTATCAGTTTTTACAACTTAAACATGGTTGCAAATTATCTTTGCAAAGTTTAAAAGTAGTTTTTATTTCTAATGTTTCTTTCTTTAAATTGTATAATAACTTATACGGTCTAACAGGCACTTTAGGGTCACGGAGAGAAAGAGATTTACTGCAGGAAATGTATAAAGTTGACTTTGTTACCATTCCTACAGCCAAATCAAAGCAATTTTGTGAGGATAAACCTATTATTTGTGCTAGCAAAGAAGAATGGATAAATCAGATATGTAATTCAGTACAAAATCAAACTGAAAATAAGAAACGATCTGTTTTAGTTGTCTGTGAAACTGTTAATGATGTAGAAATCTTACACAAATCTTTTGGGGGAAAAGATGCAAAACACGTTCATACTTATACACGTGATTATGAAGAGTTCGATATTGCTGAAGGCACTATGGAACTGGAACAAGGTCAGATTATTATTGCAACAAATTTAGCTGGTCGCGGAACTGACATAAAAATTACAAAAGAATTGAAACAAGCAGAAGGATTACATGTTTGTTTAACGTATCTACCGAACAATATTCGAATAGAACAGCAAGCGTTTGGACGAGCGGCAAGAAGTGGCGATAAAGGTTCTGGTCATTTAATCATTATGAATACAAAAGGAAAAGAATATAGTAATTCAAGAATTTTAGACTTGAAGAAAGAGCGTGATGCTGAAGAATTATATCGTATATCTGATATTAAAGCCTACTATGAAAATCAAATTACTGTTGAAGAAAATTGCTTTCAAAAATTTACAGAACAATACGAACAAATAAAAAAACACCTTGATAATACCCAAGTGCCTAAAAAAGTTAAAGAAATTATTTTGCAGAGCTGTTTAGACAAATGGGCTTTCTGGTTAGATGAACACAGTAAATATATAAAAAATTTGACAGATGAAGAAAGTAAAAGAAATTTTAACGGTCAACTGAACAAGTTTATTGCACAATTAAAAAATTTAGATCTTAACTACAGCGTAATTTGGGTACCGTTGCCTATCGGACTTTCAATTCGAATTTACAAACATGATAGCAATAGTTGGTTTGCTTGGGTTGATAAACACCCAGCTCTAATGATTAAGTTAGGGAAATATCTCTCTCAAAATGAAGAGAGTTGTAATGCTGTCCCAGTGTTTGAGAAGGTAATTAAGCAGGAACCATACTTTTCTGAAGCAGCACATTACTACAAGGCATTTGCACTGGCGAAAATGATTGATTGGAAGCAACGAGATAAGAAATTCTTGAAAAGACTCAAGGAAGAATTACGAAAAGCTGCTAAACTATTAGATAAACGTAGTAAGTTTGCTATAAATGCTGCAGGTATTATTGGTGGGATTAAGAAAAGTAATAAGAGCATTATTCAAATCAATGCTTACCAAGAACAGCAGAAAAGCTTAGCTAATCTTTACTATATGTTTTCACGATCCATAGATGATATCTTAGGTCACTTTGTAACTCCACAATCATTTGTTAATAATGATATCAACGAAGAATTGGCTGAAATTCTATATGAAGATTTGCTTAGTGTAGGTATTTTAAAAAAACCGAAAGTAAAAAAGAACATTTCTGAAGTAGAACTAAAAGTGATCAGCTCTGGTTATGGAGTATCGGTTGAAACATTAAAGAACTGTCTTTGTAAGTATAAAGGACGAGAGGTTGACATTATAGAATTACAGAAAGTGTTGAAAACTGAAATACAACTACCTAGTAGGGAAGCATTCTGGAAATTGCTAATTGAACAAAAAACCTTAAATGAAGAAATTAAGTACGTCGTAGTTGATAATGAGAAACTGGGAGAAGCTGAAGAAGTGGATAGAAAAAGATTGGAAAAACAAACTCTGGAGTATGATAATGGACAGATTTTCTTACATATGGAACGGATTATACAACAAAAAAGTAACGGCAATGTTTTTAGAAAAAACGATTTTATAAATTACGTAGGAAAAGACAAATATAAAGTACTAAAAAAGAAAGGGATACTATCATTTAACAGAAAAGCGCGTATAGATAGAAGTAGAATTGGATTAGTTAACTTCTGTCACTATGATTCTATTGCTCTGGATGATTTTACTAAGATTAATATCACTAAAAAGGAAGCTGAAATAATTTTAACACAACTCGTTGAACAAAAGGTTATTGAAAAGAAGGTTGGCTCAGATAGTGCTTATGAATTAAAAATTAAATTTGATGAAATTGAACAAGTTCAGCTTTCTTCCTGTCCAGTTTATAAGAATGCTGTAATAGAACTATTATCTGCATGTTTTACCTATAGAATAGCTCTTCAAAGAATTGTAAGAGACATGGAAGAGAAAAACTCTCCTGTCCATCTGCAATTAATGACAAAACCACATCAAAACCTAGTATCAGAATTATTTGAACAAAACATTATCAAACCTGTTACGGTGACAACTAAACATGAAGACTTAGAAGAAAAGTTAAAGGGTATGTATAATAGGATTGGCGGACTGGCTTACAGGGACACCCAGCAATTTCTCGGTGGGTTGGGCTCAACGGTCCTGCTGGAATCCATTGGGCTGATTTGTTCCAATTGTCCAGGATCTGTAAAATCTGATAGAATTTTGCCTTTAACAAAAGAAGATACAATTAAAAATATTGCCAGAAATCTAGAACGGTCAAGAAGTGCATTAAAAATTTTAAAAGTTCCTAATCCGAAAATAAAACCCCTTACTGAAGTTTGTGGGCATGGTGAATTTGCAAACATAGAGGAAATTCATGTCTTTTTTCTCAATGGGTTAGATCAACTTATACAACTAGAAGAGAAAAAATGGACAGGAAAAATGCTGTTGAATACTGCAGTTGTAGTTGCGATGGGAATGGCCCAAATAGCTATAGGTACAGCAATTGAGCTATACTCAGTGGGTATTATGACTCATGTTGGTGCTGCGTTTGTTAATGAAGGTTTAAACGACATATTTTTTGCTGCTGGTGCTTTAAAGTCAGGTTATTTGAATTATAAAGATTATAGGAAGCATAAATTGGAGAGTTTGAAAGTTACAGCTGCTACTGTTGTTATAGGAGCCTTCTTGTCACAAGGCGCCAAGGTGTCACGTTTTGGTCATAAACTAGCTGGACCTAACTTTGTGGCTGAAGGTATGAAAGTAGCAGAAATGTCTGGCAGTCAACTGATTAAGACGGTAGGTTGGAAGGTAGTAGGAAAAGAAGTTGCAAAACGCGTTACACTAAAAGCTATAGAAGGCGTAGCATTTGGCTTAGCTAATGCAGGAGTTGATCTGCTCATGGAAAATTATCTTCAATCATTATGTGAAGGTATTGCCTCTGACATTTTGTCAAATATTGAACGCGAAGTAGAAAGACATAATATCTCTACAAGCTTGAAAGAAGCTTATAAGATTTTAGGAGAAGAAAAAGCAAAAAATATTATAGGTTATTTAACCAATAGTGTTTTTTCCAGACAAAGTTGCGTGGAGGACTTTTTATCTATTGGTAACAAGATTGCTAGTTCTGTTACTCAAGGAATTGCTGCAGCTGTTAAAAAAAGAAGCAAAACAGAAAATAAGTTGGAATTGCCTATGAATGCTATTGGTTCGATAGTGGTTTGGTCAGAACGTGCCACTCAGATTTCCAAAATAATATTAATTACTAATAATCTTTTAAATAACTTAGATCAGGAAATAAAAGATAAACTAAATAAGTCAGAAGAATATGTAGAGCAGTTAAGGCAAACAGAAGAAACAGAGGAAGGGTATGAGAATTTTAAAAAAGAAGTAATTGATCAGTGGAAATCCCTATTTCATGGTATAGTTGGGCAAATTATAGCACTGCATATTGTAAAACCTATCCTGCAAGAAAGCACTAAACATATTGTCAGATATGTTGGTAAAAAACTGCAAGAAACATACCAATCCTCCAAAGAAAGTGGATATCTTGAATACTTTGAAAAACTGAAACGGGAACATAAAGAACAGTTACAGAGTGAAAAACCAAGTGACAATAAATCTAAAACAGAAGAACATATTACGAAAAAATATCATGAAGATTTACGTAAGTTGATGGTTAAAACTAAAAATCCTAATTTACTCGCAGCTATGATTCGAGAAAACATTCCAATGGATTTTATATGTCTTAGTGCATGTCTTCCAGTAATACATGCAATATTAAAAAAGCAAGGAACCGTTATCCCTGGACTAACCATTGTTGTTAGAGGAGAAGGTGGTATAAGACAAGAATTTTCCTCCGTGCCAGAAGGAACAGAAAAGATAATTATTCCACTTGAGCTTGAAGGTAATCATTTTCAACTTTCTGGTTGCGGTACATTGGAAAACAATAGAAATGATAATAACTGCTTATTTGACGCTTTATCAGAAGCTATACCTGAACTAAGAAATGAATCGTCAGATGTATTTAGAAATAGTGTAGCTGACTGTGTTGAGCGAGATCCAAAAATACGGTATCACATTCAGCAAGGCTGGCATCAACTTCCTATATCTCTTGGTGCGTTCGGCGGTTATAGAGCTCCTTCAAACCAATTCAATGAAGAAGAGTCATCAGAAATAGGTGATCGCAATGTAGAAGAGTATAAAAATAGAACCCATACCGTTTCCTCACATTTAATAAGTCGTTTAACAACGAATTTTCGTTTTGGTGGAGCGAGACAAAGAATTTCTGAACAAACAAATATACCTAGAAATCAAATAGTTAAAGATGGACCAAGTCGATTCCAGGATAAAAGTAGCAATAGAGGAAAAGATATCCAAGCTGCTCATAAGATTAGAGTGTTTGAGATTAATCCAAAGATAGGAAATTATAAGCAATATAAACAAGGAAAGTCGTCAAAAATTTATAATGAACTCATAAATTTTTCAGGTCATACACAAAATGTACCAAAATACGCGAATGAGTGGCATGGGCTAGGTGGTGACATAGATAGATTACAACCATGGATCCAAAATCAATTAGAGAACATAGATTTTAGTGGAAGTCTTACTGCAGAAAATGCCGCAATAATAGATGCTGTCAATCAGAAATATGTACATATACTAGACTATCACATTGAAAAAGGAAAACTTGACAACGAACAGAAAATAGAACTTAAAAAAGCAAAGACAGAGTTGACTAATTATACAACTGAATTGTTTGACAAAGGAAAAAAAGGTTATTCAGGTGAAGGTGTGGGAAGGTATCAAGAAGGACGTCGAAAAGGATATCATTATCATACATGAGTACGTAAAGCTTGTATACATGCAGCTCTATGGCAAAGAAATAAGTAGACAGGAAATACCAAACAGTACAGTGAGATCATTAATTACTGAGCGTTTTATAATAATAAGGGAGGTTTTCCAGGGAGATTCCCTGAGCCCGCTACTATTTTGCATTTCACTTCTTCCCCTATCAATCGAGCTCAGACGCGGCAGTGGCTACATGGCGGGTCCCCCGTCGAGGCGTAAGCACAAAATTACCCATCTTTTTTATATGGATGATTTGAAGCTCTACGCCTCGAACGAGAGAAACCTTCAGGCCACTTTAGATGCTGTTGCTGAGTACACTGCCGCGATAGGTATGCAATTCGGGTTGTAAAAATGCGCTGTTTTTCATATTTACAGTGGAAAAGGTTTGGACAACGGTGAAGATGTTCAATTGGTTGATGGGAGCATTATAAAACATCTTAATGCCGAAGGGTCTTACACATTTTTAGGCATCAGTGAGGGAAATGTCCAAGATATCACTTTTATTAAGCAGGCCCTTCACAGTAAGTATATAGCACGACTTAGGCAGATATGGAGATCTTGTCTGTTTGGCAAGAACAAGATCGCTGCCACAAACATGCTTGCTGTCCCATTAATTTCCTACACTTTTGGTGTAATGAAATGGAATGTTGATGATCTTAAGGATCTCGACAGAAGAACCAGAAAGATCATGAACATCAACCGAAGTCTTTACCCGAAATCTTTGGGCAGCGCATTTACCTCCCTCGTCTAAAGGGGGGTCGGGGATTACTTAATCTGGAGTGGTTGCACAATCGACTCGTCTAGGTTACAGCTAACAGTATCCTCAGAAGTCAGGACCCACTATTACAGTTCGTTAGTGAGCACGAATTTAGTGGCAAAAGGGCGTTTCAGACCAGCAACGAGATATAACCTGGCAGACTTGAGTCCCGTCAGAGAAAACGCTGGAGTACAACTCTCTCTCGAGAGGAGTACGACAGAGTTATCTGTTGGGTGAAACGAGGAGAGATAGACATATTGACAAAAGAACACATGAGTAAAAGTATGCACTCCGTGTTCTTCAAACATGTTAAAAGTCTAGAGTTGTCCACCGAACTCACGTTCTCGTTTCTTTAGTCTGCGGGTTTGAGATCGGAAACAGTAGGTTTTGTGTTTGCGTGTCAGGATGGTGTTATAAATATTTTGGCGTACAGGGCCCACATATTCCAAATGGCGGAGTGCCGAATTTATTGGAATTACTCTTTCCCCACCTCGAGGTTACTGACAGCCACTAAGCCGGACATAACCCTCCTGGATATCGAGACCAAACAGATGTTTGTGATCGAATTCTCAAGTCCAGCTGAGAAGAATATGTCTCTCAAGGAAGAGGAAAAGAGGTACAAGTATATGGATCTCTTGTCCGAGCTCAAAAATCTGTATCCAGAGTATAAAGTTAAGCTTGTAGTCCTGATAGTTGATGTTTTGGGTGGTATGAAAGCCTCCTATCGAAGCGAAATTGAGTCCATTCCCGCCTGCAGATCTTCTGCCACCTCTTTGATCTGCAGGATGCAGAAAGCAGTGCTTCTCGGGTCACTCCGCATTGTGCGGGCACTGGATCTGGCGTAATTTCCGCGTCTGCATATCGCCAGAGTTTGGGATGTAGTCGTGTGTATTTAGCTCCACTAGTCTCTAGTATGATGCGGATCAAAAGGTTGCTGAAGTTTGCGATTAGTGGACGCTTGTCAAGACTTGACAAACCCCATAACAATAATAATAATAATATTAAATTTATTTAAATTTAAGGGACAAGAACATATACATAATTTATGTCACTATTACAAACATGTAATACAAAGAAATGTTTATTTTACATACAATAATACCTCGCCACTCGATTGCCTTTTAGCTCGACGTTTTCGCCATTCGACGTAAATGTCGAGAGTGAGAGTCGACGGAAGCATCGCTATCCGACTCGTGATCGAGTACCGTCACGTGATACATATTTTGGTAAACAAAGCGAAATGAAAGCATGGCCAGCTTTTCACGCCTAGATATTTTGACGAAAACAACTCAGAATTAGTGCTGCTATCAACTGTTTGTTTTTTACTAAAATAAGTGATTTATATTTATAATTATGGGTCCAAAGAAGGCTAGAGATGCAAGCATAGCTAAAATACATATATGTATGTCCTTATATGTATATGTATATATGTACTCTAAACTAATTATAGATTTTCCTCCTGATAACTTAAATATTTCACATATAAATATTCAAGCCCTAAATAATAAGACAGACGAAATTTCATCATTGCTCACTAATTTCCCTTATGAAATCATCTCTATAAATGAGCACTGGCTCAGTGATACTCAAATTAAAAATTTAGTACTTGATAATTACTCATTAGTTAATCACTTTTCTCGATCAATCTACGAGAAGTGTAGCACGGCTATCTACTTAAAAAACAACTATTTCAATTTGAGTGCTAAAAACGTTCCTTTACAGTCTAAGGAAATAGATGGTGAATTTTGTTGCTCAGTCGTAACTGAACTTGGTCTGCTAATTGTATCTCTCTATAGATCGCCCAAAAGCTGTTTTGATACGTTTTTGGAGCTTCTTGAAGATGTCCATGTTACTATTTATGCGAAGTATGCTAATTATAAGACAGTTTTTGTTGGTGATTTTAACGTGTATTTTCACTTGCAAACTAAACAAGGTGCAGTTCTTCTCGATATGCTTGCCACGTTTGGTTTGCATAAAGTAATCACCTCCGCAACCCGCGTATTTCAACTTCTGCAACCTGCATCGACAATTTATTCACCACTTTGCATCCAAATTACTATACATCATCTGTATTTGAGCCCTGTCTATCTGACCATAGAGCAATCTCTTTTCATCTTAAGAATTTTAAAAACAAGATCTTATACAAATTAATGAGAAAGTTAAAGTAATCAATAACAGTAATTTGGAAATATTCAAATCTAATTTTGAAAATCTTGATTTCAGTTCTTTCCTCACACTTACTGATCCTAATGGTTTAGCTGATAGTCTGCTTCAAATTTTTAAGATGTATATTGATTCTTGCTTCAGATTTAAGACAGTCAATTCTAATAATAAGAAAATTAAATGGTTTAGTGAAAAATTAAAAGTCATGAGAGACAAGCTTGACATTCTTAACACTATGTACGAATCAACCAAGAATGAGGAATATAAGAGAGTATACAGTGACTTCCGTACAATTTATAAACGAGACATAATAATCCATAAAAAAATGCTTTTAATAATTTCATTGGTTCGGCAGATAATAAATGTAAGGCAGCATGGTATTTAATTAACCAACATAGACCTCCCAAAAAGGTAAATCACCAAACGGATTTAGATGCTGATCTATTTAATGAGTATTTTGTGAATATATCTGTAAAATTAATTGAGTCAATACCGATTTCTAATTCTAACCCGTTATCTTTTATTAACTAATTTCCCACTTCTAACAATATCTATCTACGAGCTACGGATAAATATGAAGTAGTGTCGATTATTAACTCACTAAAAAATAGTAACAGTATAGATGCTTACGGAATTAGTAGCAAAATGCTCAAAGTCACTGCTAATTCTGTATCTGACATAATAGCTCATCTTATAAATCAAATATTTTTGACTGGAATTTTTCCTTCAGCTCTTAAATGTAGTAAGGTTATTCCTGTTTTTAAAAAAGGTGATGTTGCCCTTCCTGACATCTACCGTCCAATTTCGATTACGCCTATATTGTCTAAAATTTGTGAAAAAGTTCTCCAAATCCGTCTTTTACACTTCTTTGATACCAATCTAATATTAAATACAAGGCAGTTTGGTTTTAGGAGAAATTTCAGCACCACTTCGGCTGTTCAAACTCTGGTTGCTAATCTCAATAAAGGAGAACTCACTTCTACTTACTTATGTGATCTCATACTTATGTGATCTCATTTGACTGTGTTTCTCATAACATTCTATGTGATAAACTGGAATGTTATGGAGTCAGGGGAACGCCATTGAATCTATTGAGATCCTACTCTTACATGGTCGAAACCAATATGTTAATATTGACAATAAATGTTCTAATAATCTCAATCTATCCCATGGCGTTCCTCAGGGCAGTTTTCTTGGTCCGCTTCTCTTCATCATATACATCAATGATCTTCCTTCTTACATAGGTCAAAATGACTGTTTACTTTTTGCAGATGATACAACTCTTATTAGTGGAAACAGAGATGTGGATTTACTAACTGAATCTGCCGAAGCTTCTCTAGCTAAAGCTTGTGATTGGTTCAATTCCAATTTACTTACTATTAATGTGGCTAAAACCCAGAAAATCATATTTTCCTCTAACCCAAGTCATTCTTGCGAAACAATGGTGGTGAAAGTTTTAGGTTTCACTCTGGACTCAAAACTTTCTTGGACAAGTCACATTGATTCTCTTAAAAAAAGCTTATCTACATCTCTTTTTCTATTAAGAAGACTCTCTCAGCTCGTCTCTCATGACATCCTCTTACCAGCATACTACGCGCTTTTCCATTCGCACTTATCCTATGGTATAGAGCTATGGGGGACTGCTAGTGAAGCAGCCTCCGTTTTAATAATTCAAAAAGCTGCTATTAGAGTACTGGCTGAAGTTGGTCGACGTGATCACTGCAAACCCCATTTTATTAAATTTCAAATACTTACTGTTCCTGCTTTATACACTTTTGTTAGCCTGTGCGAACTACACAAAGAGACTAGTCAATTAGTTAAAAACAGTAATATCCATAATTATAACACCAGGAACAGTTGTCATATCCATCTGCCACGTCACCGTTTAGGCACTACTTTAAATAATTCTAATCACCTAATAATTAAATTTTATAACAGCTTTAGTGCGGAGTGGAAAGACCTTCGGCCCAGTATTTTTAAAAGTAAGCTTAAAAAATTATTGAGTAATTATCCAATTTATAGCATTGATGTGATTTCGTCTATAAAACTAAATTAATACCAAAAAGGTTATATATATATTTGTGGATAATAGCCTCTTTGTATAGATATTATTATTACAATTTGAGTATCAATTTGTATTTTAATCTGTACTTTAATTTGTTTTTTTATTTGTATTTTTATTTTTTTTACTTGTATATTGACGTGCTATAAACATGTATAATGTAACATTGTTAATAAATATTATTATTATTATTATTATTACTGATATTATAAACTGATAAGTTATCTTAACCTACAAATTTTATTAAATCCTGATTTACAATGTAAAAAAGAACTCGTCAAAAGTCCCATCTCATCATTAAAAGTCACTAGATTTCAAAATCTAGTAAATCTACAAGAAATGTAGTATACCTACTCATCATATTTATTATTATAAATTTGTTAAATTATTGGGAAATTATTGTTCATTGGGCAATACATGTAGAAGAAGATGAAGTAATAGATGAAATGAAGAAAACACCTCGACGATCACTGTTATGATTATTTAGTGATTATATATTCTGATAATAATTAAATTACTGCGTTCTATTTGCTAATGTTTTTTTAATTTATTATATTTTCTGATGAAATAAATTTTGGTTCTTATTGTGATTATAGTTACATATAAATTTCTTTTGAAAAGAATAAATACATTTCATAATATAAAGTATGTGGATTAATTTCATAAAAATAATGTATGTTTTGAAAAAAAATAGTCCCCCCCCCCCAAGAGGAATTTCTGGTTACGCTACTGATTGTAACAGACCAGTGGCGGCTCGTGACAAAAAAGTTTGGATGTTCTGCAAGGAAGAAGAAAAAAAAATAATAAAAGTGTAAAAATTTTATGCTTATGTTGTTCCCTGAATGCAATTTCTTGAATATTAATGCAATACGCCCTAGCGTATTGCATTAATACGTCTTTCTTAGCAGCAAATTTATCTTTAACTTTATCGGTAAAGTTCGGTATTGTTGATATGATTTTTTTTTTCTATTGATAGCGCTTAGACGATCTTCACACATTGAGTTTCTGAGAAAAGTTTTTATCCGTTTTAGAGTGGAAAAACAACGTTCATCTGTAACTATGGGTGTTATTCCAAGAATTTGTAACAATTTCTTTGTCTCCGCCATCGATTCGTCCAAATTATTTAAAATTATAAATTTTAGGAAAGACACAACGCTACATATTTTTCTGCATACACTATTTGAATATATTAAAGAAAGTTCTGTTTTAAGACGTTCCTTATTTAAATTAAAAATCACATCCATTTTTATCTACTAAACGTTAAATTTTTACACATTAAACTCATTCACTAAAATAATCATAAAAATATAAGAACGAAATATCAGCGCTGAGCACAACAAATATTCTACTATTGACGACACGTGACAATTTGATCTGCACGACCTTGCAGCTCAGAAGCCATTCATTGGAACTTTCGTTCCGGAAGATTTACGGACCCGATCCACAGCCGAATAATAACGAAAGAGGATATTTCTGAGCACCGAACTGCGAAGTTCGTCAGCAAATTAATAAAGAGAAACGGAGTGTATTGAAGGTACAATAATTATCTAACCCACTGTAAAGCTACGTGCTGTCTTTCGTTGCGCTACAGATACAATGCGTTTTTCAGAATACAACTCGTCGATACACATATAAATCCAAAAATCTTTCAAATATTATGCAATATAAATAATAATTTAATGAATATATTTTTACTATATTTATTGGCAGTTCTGCAGCTCTGCAGCACCTATTGACCAGCCGCCACTGTAAAGGTGCCTGTTCACTTGAGAGTACTCTCGAGAGTAACTCTTGATAGCAGCTCTCACGGGCTGGTCCGCTAGAGAGCTGATTTCGATCGGATGTACTCTCGAGAGTACCCGGTGAGTTGCTCGCCGAGAGTACTCTCAAGAGAACTCTCAAGCCTGTGTCTACTTGATCAGTTGTGGAGAGTATTCAAGATGGCTTCGTACTATAGAAAGATCGCAGCAGCTGTAATAATTTAATATGTATAAAAAAAGAAAAAGTTGAATAAAAAAAATCTGCTGGATTAATGGCCGGTTGCTAAAGTAAGAATTATCCCTAACTCAAGTTAAAATCATTTGTTTTTGTATGTTGTAACATATAAAAACAAATGATTTTAACTTGAGTTAGAGATAACTCTTACATTAGCAACCCGACATGAGTCATGGATTGATAGAAGAAGTGTTTTAGGTGCCTTCAATAATTTCTGGAAATCAAAAATGAAATGTTGCTGCCAGAGCCGCAGTAAGGAAAACTTGTACTAGGGGCAGAGCCGTGTTTTGGCGCCCTTGGCAAATAAAAACAAGGTTCTCACCTCTCAAAATTTAAGTGATGAGCAAAAAAAAAGGTCCTCACCCCTCAAAATCCAAGTGACGAGCAAAAAAAAGGTCCTCACCTCCCAAAATCCAAGTGACGAGCAAAAGAAAAGGGTCCTCACCCCTCAAAATTCAAGTGACGGGCAAAAAAAAGGTCCTCGCCTTCGCAATGGCGCCCCTTAGTCAAACCCGTCAGCGCCCTTTTCCTTAGTGCGCCCAGTTTTAAACTTTATTTTAATAAAAAAACATATATATTTTTATTTTTGAATTGAATTAAATTTAAACTAATTAATTATTTTTAATAAATCGGTTCCACAAAATTTCCCGGAGCTCGTACAAGCCGTTTAATTTATTTATTTCCTCCGGTGACCAATTTTTGAACATCTTGTAAGCAGACAGCTCTCGATAGCACTCTCAAAAATTCGAACACAGTTCGTATTTGGCGAGCTACTATCGGAGAGTGTAGGGAGCACGTGTCCACTACCGAGTACGTTGGGAGTAGTTAGCTCTCGGAGAGTAGCTCGCCACTTTCCGCGAGTTACTCTCAGATGTGTGTCCATTGGCGAGTAACTGCTATCGAGAGCTTCTCGCCACTATTTACTGTCAAGTGGACAGACACCTTAACAGACTCTATCTATGATATAAAAATTCTGGTTTTTATCCAACCTAATATATCGCCTAGCGACCAGCAACCCGCTAGGCAGCAATGTCCCTTCGGTTACCTGGCACATATGACATTTACAACAGTGAACCGTCTGTAAACATGTTAACATAACAACCTAACGATTATGCAGGATACTTTTGGTCATTTCATTTGTACGTACTGTTTAAGTGAGATGTGTCGCAAAAAGAGATACAAAATGTATCAGCAATCAGGAAATCAAGGTAAGTGTATTACATTAAATGATTTGAAAATAAAATATTTTACAATTTATTTAGAAATTAAGATTAATAGCAATTTTATGCATTTAAATTAGAACTTTTTTAAAAACAATAAAAATGTCAAATTTGAATTTACCCCAAAATTTATTTAATTTTAAATTATAAACTTTGAATTAATTTTAAATTATAAAATTTGATGC
This sequence comes from Liopterus haemorrhoidalis, assembly GCA_963971575.1. NCBI lineage: Eukaryota > Metazoa > Arthropoda > Insecta > Coleoptera > Dytiscidae > Liopterus > Liopterus haemorrhoidalis. The sequence goes on from OZ020623.1 coordinate 29,903,804, forward strand.
AGTGTGAAACCGGCAGGCTCGCAGCTCCATCTACTTCGTTCTTAAAAATAATAGAGTATATGGCATAGGGTGATATGTTTTTTTAGATGTTTTAGTATTTTTCCTATGTGCGGGTCAAAGAGTTGTATAAGCATGCCAAATTTCAACTCTCTAGGTTTAGCCGTTTGGCTACAATTTTTACCGAACAGACAGACAGATGACAAAATGACGGTATAAGGATTTTTTGGTCATACCTACAAAACCCTAAAAATGCAAAAAAATAAATAAATTGTCTCCAGCCCGGAAGCGAACCCTAGTTTGCAGCTTAGGAAGCGAGAAGTCTAACCATTAGACTATGAACGCTTACTGGTTTACTGTGTAACATAAGGTATTAAATATTTTACATCGTCAACAAAAAAAATGCGTTATTTTCCGAAAACATAATCTGATGAAAAATTCTTGTTGTACTATTCCGGTTTACACCAATGTTCATTACTTAGAATTTTTTCAGATTTTTAGATTACCCCCTCTGGCTTACAGAGATTGTGACAATTTTTTTTTTGCCCAATTTTAGCAAAATTCGCTCCAAAATAATTTATTTTGCAAAAATAAAATTTTGATCGTTAATCCACGTACTAAGGACTTTCATTTGATACCCTAATCAGAATAAAAAAAAAAAAAATTCGATGAGCACATATTTGTTTATATGTTTAGGGGGATATGTTTTTTAGATGTTTTAGTATTTTTCTTATGTGCGGGTCAAAGAGTTGTATAAGCATGCAAAATTTCAACTCTCTGGGTTTAGCCGTTTGGCTACAATTTTTACCGAACAGATAGACAGACAGACACACGACAAAATGACGGTATAAGGGTTTTTTGGTCATACCTACAAAACTCTAAAAACTGTTGATTTTGATGTGATTATAGAACAAATACTGTCCTAGACATCTAGTATCCTGTTGGCTTCTTACACTTATTAAATACCTGCAATATCCTGAAATGTGTGAAAATTCACACTTCACTTCAATTTTTTTTTATTATAATCCAAACATTTTGTTACAGTATTTATGGCAGGACAAGGTACGCATTGAAGAGGCGCGCAATAGGGGATACGCATAAAATTTATATTTTCTTAAAAGTACATTTTTTTGATATGTTAATATTAGTTATGTCACCTCACAAAACAAAAATCACATTTTAATTAATATTTCAACGAAATTTTTTAATTAAAATATTATAAATTTGAAATAAAGCCGACCATAGCGCGAAGGTTGCCGAGTAAATACGACTGAGCATGACGTCAGAAGCTACACGTCTCAGACTACCTACCCAAGCCTTTACGTGTGTATTAGAGATAACAACGATAAATCGAATATTGAAATAATCGATTATTTTGTTTCAATTAATCGATTGATCATACAATAGTTTTTATATTTATTGGCAGTTCTGCAGCTCTGCAGCACCTATTGGCCAGCCGCCACTGTAAAGGTGCCTGTTCACTTGAGAGTACTCTCGAGAGTAACTCTTGATAGCAGCTCTCACGGGCTGGTCCGCTAGAGAGCTGATTTCGATCGGATGTACTCTCGAGAGTACCCGGTGAGTTGCTCGCCGAGAGTACTCTCAAGAGAACTCTCAAGCCTGTGTCTACTTGATCAGTTGTGGAGAGTATTCAAGATGGCGTCGTACTATAGAAAGATCGCAGCAGCTGTAATAATTTAATATGTATAAAAAAAGAAAAAAGTTGAATAAAAAAAATCTGCTGGATTAATGGCCGGTTGCTAAAGTAAGAATTATCCCTAACTCAAGTTAAAATCATTTGTTTTTGTATGTTGTAACATATAAAAACAAATGATTTTAACTTGAGTTAGAGATAACTCTTACATTAGCAACCCGACATAAGTCATGGATTGATAGAAGAAGTGTTTTAGGTGCCTTCAATAATTTCTGGAAATCAAAAATGAAATGTTGCTGCCAGAGCCGCAGTAAGGAAAACTTGTACTAGGGGCAGAGCCGTGTTTTGACGCCCTTGGCAAATAAAAACAAGGTTCTCACCTCTCAAAATTTAAGTGATGAGCAAAAAAAAGGTCCTCACCCCTCAAAATCCAAGTGACGAGCAAAAAAAAGGTCCTCACCTCCCAAAATCCAAGTGACGAGCAAAAGAAAAGGGTCCTCACCCCTCAAAATTCAAGTGACGGGCAAAAAAAAGGTCCTCGCCTTCGCAATGGCGCCCCTTAGTCAAACCCGTCAGCGCCCTTTTCCTTAGTGCGCCCAGTTTTAAACTTTATTTTAATAAAAAAACATATATATTTTTATTTTTGAATTGAATTAAATTTAAACTAATTAATTATTTTTAATAAATCGGTTCCACAAAATTTCCCGGAGCTCGTACAAGCCGTTTAATTTATTTATTTCCTCCGGTGACCAATTTTTGAACATCTTGTAAGCAGACAGCTCTCGATAGCACTCTCAAAAATTCGAACACAGTTCGTATTTGGCGAGCTACTATCGGAGAGTGTAGGGAGCACGTGTCCACTAGCGAGTACGTTGGGAGTAGTTAGCTCTCGGAGAGTAGCTCGCCACTTTCCGCGAGTTACTCTCAGATGTGTGTCCATTGGCGAGTAACTGCTATCGAGAGCTTCTCGCCACTATTTACTGTCAAGTGGACAGACACCTTAACAGACTCTATCTATGATATAAAAATTCTGGTTTTTATCCAACCTAATATATCGCCTAGCGACCAGCAACCCGCTAGGCAGCAATGTCCCTTCGGTTACCTGGCACATATGACATTTACAACAGTGAACCGTCTGTAAACATGTTAACATAACAACCTAACGATTATGCAGGATACTTTTGGTCATTTCATTTATACGTACTATTTAAGTGAGATGTGTCGCAAAAAGAGATATAAAATGTATCAGCAACCAGGAAGTCAAGGTAAGTGTATTACATTAAATGATTTGAAAATAAAATATTTTACAATTTATTTAGAAATTAAGATTAATAGCAATTTTATGCATTTAAATTAGAACTTTTTTAAAAACAATAAAAATGTCAAATTTGTATTTACCCCAAAATTTATTTAATTTTAAATTATAAACTTTGAATTAATTTTAAATTATAAAATTTGATGCAGTGTGAAACCGGCAGGCTCGCAGCTCCATCTACTTCGTTCTTAAAAATAATAGAGTATATGGCATAGGGTGATATGTTTTTTTAGATGTTTTAGTATTTTTCCTAAACATTTATTTTTTACAATCTTTTATTTCAAAATATAATTACTATACACATACATAGACACAATTTTATTATTAACTAGCTGGCGTACACGTACTTCGTCCGGTTTTTGTTATGTAAGTTTTTGCTGTTAACATAAATCATAAGTAACATATTTCAATTTCAAGTAGAACAGAAAATAATCGCTTCTTTATTCTAAACTACTCTTACATATATTTTTGATGTTAGATAAATAATAAGTGATGTTCTTAAAAGCTACTTTGAACAGAAAAGAAACGTTTCTTTATTCTAAACAAATTTTCTTATGTACAAAAAAAAAAGGTAAATAGGTATAACTTCCAATTTTATTAATATAGATTAAAATTGGTCAATGGCCATCAAATAGGTGGAATATTTGTACCATGGTTAACCAATCTGAGCTAAAAATAATTAAAATGTATCATCACTCATGATTGGAGATTGCAAATTTGCCATTGCACAGCAAATAATAATTATATCGTCAATATAGCGTACAAGTGTCCATGGAAGAGTGTTATTTAAAATGTCGAACACACGAATACACTGGTTCATTCTCTCTACGTGAACTCTAGCACATGCAATTCTTACGTTTATTTTAGCTTCAGCTGGGCTTAGTTGAATTTTTTTCTTAAAAACGGAGGTCGAATTACAGATATACAATGCTGCTCACATAACTTATCAATAAAAAATCCTTTACCGACCATTACACCATCTATATGTGGTTCTAACTTTTCTATTATTTTGCTCTGCTCAAATATGACCTTATCGGAAGTACGTCCACCATAACATTTCGAAACAAATGTTAAAAGTCCTCTTGGACTTACACCTGTCATAAGTTTTATTGTGTTTTTTCCCTTGTACTGAGAGTACGTCCTTATCCGACAACATAAACATTTTGGTTTTTGTACTGGAACTTCTGTACAATCTACAATGACCCTTACGTTTGAAAAATCCGTGAAATATTTTGGAATATTATTCTTTACTTCTTCCAGAGAAGGCCATTTTATACACGAATGTAAAATTGATGATAAATATGTAACATATTCTGCAAATATACTACTGCAGAGCGATGTTGAAATTTTGAAAAAGAAAGATAGCAGTTTAAATTTTAATGCCAGCTTTAATTTCATGAAAACCAGTAAAATTCTGTCTTTAACACTAATCGACAAAATGCTTTTTTGGGGAAAGTGTTCTTTCACCATATCCGTTAACTGATTTAATAGTTCTAAAGAAATTATACCACTTAAAGAGTTCAGAGATGAATTATCTTTTATAATGTTTGAAAAACTCGAAATAAAATCACCACTGGTCACTTGCACACTTTTATCTTCATGTGCTAAATCCAGCGGAGGTAAATTTACTAGGTCAAATAACCCACTTACAGCTACTTTTTCCTTTCCCGAAAGATCTCGCAATGATATATTCTCCTCCGATAAATTGTTTATCAATTGTTGATCATGAAGAATTTCGCTTGAAACTGGGTTATCAAAAAATTTCCCATATTTTTCCCGTAACAATTTTCTTCTTTCGATCTTTTTTGATGATTTTTGTCACACAAACTTTCCTTCTTATTAAACGATTTCATTGGTAAATTTGATTATGGAACTGAAATATTTTTAAGTCGGGGACTTGTATTTTGCAAAAATCCTAGAAAACAGAGTTATAAATATTGATGTTTAGTAAAATAAAATGCGTTTTATACCTGACATATTGATGTAATCTCTAGCTTTGAAACGCTTTGAGCACACCCTCATACTTTTTGTCACCCTTTTTCCCGTATTTATAGCATTTTCCCATGCTTTTTTCCTATTTATCTCTTCCACAACACCAAATTTATTTATTATTTTCACAAATTGTTTTTCATTTGGAAAATAGTTGAAGTGAACATTTTTGTTACTCCTTTTTCTAGAGTGACAGCCAAACACACAGCAATTTGTGTTATGATAACTCATTATAACATAAAGTAATGTAAAAAAGAATAATAATTGCTATCAAATGTTAATATAACAAACAAACTGCAACACTAACGTTTAAAAGCAATACAAACTACACGAGAAAACACATGTAAACCAGATGTAAACAATAAACCATTACTCGTTTCGCCTAGTTCATTTTTTGTCCGCTTGGCGTCACTTCATAGCCAGTGTTGCCAAAGACAGGGAAAAGTCTCCAAATATAGGGTATTTGAGAGCAAGATTATTAAAGTAAAGGTTGTCTCGTAACGTTCTGACCAATCAGAGCGTGAGAGGGAATACGTCATAATACGGATTAGTTCAAACTAGAATACAGAATTAATATAAATGCTAATAATTTTATACTGATTTATATAAAATTTAAGGTGATGGGTATTTGTATTATAGTTAATAAATAACAATAAAATCGAATTCAAATATAATTTTACGAATATTCAAATAAAAATAGAAAAACAAATTGCTATAATAATATAGTAATTAATAAAATTGGAGGTTTTATCAGTTTTTAAAAACAGCTGGACGTATTTTAACGAAATTTGGTACAATAGGGTAGAACCAGGATCAAATATAGGCATATCTCAAAAAAAAATCTTAGGGTGTGTTTCTGGGTAAAAACTGGTATTAAAAAACTTAAAATATTTCATTTATAAACAGAACTATCTTAACAGAAAAAACTATACAATAAAAATTGTTTATAAGAAAACAAATCTTATTTGTTCTATGCATTTATTCAATTTGATGAATATTAGGGTAGTTTCAGGGGGACACCCTAAAACTAAAATATTGAAATATTTCACTTATTATTCTCTTCATATCAAAAATGAATGTAAGAAAATTTATTTAGAACAAAGAAACATTCCTTTCGAAGGAAAAACACATTAACACAAGTAGAAAATCAAAAAATTTAACGATATTTTTATATTTATATACAAAATGCAAACTTCACGTGTATATAACATATATATAAACAAAGGCTGAGTACCGTTAGCATAGAGATGACGTACATTTACCCCCACCAGTTCAAGTTATGAGACAACCTTTACTTTAATAATCTTGATTTGAGAGGACGTTTAGCGACAAGAAAACTACATTTGGGATTAGCGACATTTTTAGAGTATTTTAAAGTTAACTGACGACAAATTTGGAGAATTTTAGGATTTCACTTATTCTGTTTTAATTATATATTTTTTATATAACGTATATAGGTCTAAATTTGATGCTATAGAATGCCTGTATACTAAATATTTGTAAAATAAAATATGATGTTTTCGTCAAAATAGTTTCAGTGTATAGGAACTAGGGATGGGAACGATATATCGATATTTCGAAAATATCCATACTTCAGAAAAACATATCGATATTTGAATTGCGATATATCGCGCAAAATATCGATATTCGCACAAAATATCGGAATTCTTGTATATTTTTTACATTTAAATATATGATGTTCACTTTTGTAAAAGCAAACTACAGGCAATTTCAAACGTTTAGGCGGAACTAGATTTTGAAATCTAGTAATTTTCTATTAATTCGGACTTTTGGTCATATTGTTTAAGCTTTGTAAATCATACTCACATTAAAAATTCTAGATTACATTGATTGTCATTATAAAATGTCCTTTTCATTGCATTATATATTTTGTCATTCTTAATAAAAATTTCCCTTTTATTTATTTTTCTGTCTTCAAAATATGGAAAAATGTATTAAAATATTTGACATTGACATAGTTTGATAAAAATTATTATTATTATTATTATTATTCATTATAGATATTCAGCATTGTATATCTGAAGTCCCAAACACTATAAACACAATTAATTGTAGTAATAGTGTTTTTATTTTGGTATTGAAAAATTTGGCGACTTTTTCTTGAAAATAGCCACTTTCATCAATGCTTTAGCTACTTTCTTAAAAGTCAAGTTGGCAACACTGTTCATAGTGCTGTGGAACCCAATACTTACAAATACTAATATCCTTTTCACACTAGATCTTTAAGACGAGTGAACTTAAAGTTCACCGATGTTTAAGATCGGTATGCTTTCACACTTGATGTTTAAATCTCTGGTGCTGTCATCAGCTACAGTAATTTTGTCCTTAAGTTACCGTCATGAAATTACCAGTTTTGAACTGTCTGCGCAGACGCACATTTTGAATTATTATAAACAATTATGGATATTTCATTTCATTCTACAATAAAGACACTACAATAAAGAATATATTACACCTGTATTAACATGTTTGTCGATACATTTTATCTCAATTATTGTAGCTCTGTATTTTATTAAACACATTATTCAAATAAATAATTTTATTATAACAATAAGTATAAACTTCTTATAACGTCGATATAATACAGTATTCTTGTTTATGATAATATAAAATGTTGACAGCATAAATTCAAGGAGTATTTTTTTATAATAGAAATTAAGTTGGCAATGCGGACGAAGTTTAAGACGCAGATCTCTGTCTTAAACATCGCTTATATTTAGACGAGGCCATACGGTTTCACATTAGCGTTTAAAGGTACATTCACTTTAACATCCGATCTTAAAGATCTAGTGTGAAAAGGGTATAATAAACGAAAGTGAAGACACATGGCATGAAATAAGGGACGCCCTGATGATATTTCTATCAAACTATTAAAAGAAACATTTCAAGTAGTTTGTATCCGTTATTAAATAATATGAGCAAATGCATATCTACTGAGGTACGTTACAAAATACAAGTCTTGGTGTTCGGCGATGCTCAAAGATAATATGATCATGTGATCAGGTTTTGGAACGGCGATTTTAAGGTTAGAAGTGCTTATAAAAAATGTCCACTCAAATAATGTCAACACGACATATTATTTTAAATAATTATTAATATCTTTTAACAGTGATGGATAAATCGGTCACTAGTCTTAAAATTTGGTTGTGATTTTGGGGTTACCGACTATCGTAATAAGGGAAACTTCCTAAGCGCTCTGACATCTGGTGGCAATTTGCGGAAGATACGAAAGTGAGATTGTTTTGTTTTGTTCAATGGAGAAATACGTTTTTTTTTGTTGTTTATGTTTTATTTTTGTGAATCATGGAACAAATCAATCAATTTTGTTGTGTGCCGCAATGTAAATCGTGAATAAGGAAGAACTCCTCTTAAAAATTCCATAATAGGGATTTGCAGCTAAGCACCTTACTATCTGGTGAGCGTTTCATGAACTTGTGTACTACACATAACATTTCGTTTTGTGTATTGGTTTTGTAGGAAGTTTGTTTTTAAAGTTTTATTATAATCATTGAAAAATGTATAATACATATTGTTGTGTGCCTATGTGCAATTCATTGAAAAGAAGAAATCCGGAAATATCGTTTCATTTGTTTCCACCAATATCAGACACCGTACGGTTCGAAACAAAATTGGGAAAGCAAGAGGTTAGGAATCGACGCGATGTTTAGATAAACAATTTAAAAATTGGAAAAAAAGTGAGCCCTTATATCAAAGTTTGCTCATTACATTTTAATGATAGTGACTACAAAAAATATTTTCAATTTTGTATTTATTATCGCATATCTTGAAAATTCCTGTTATTGTGTGTGGGTTTGTAATGCACAAGTTTGTAGGCATAATGCATAAATCCTTATGAACTCTCTGTTTTTTTCAGTGACTCCACACAATATTATATGCCCAGCATTGTAGATTTCTACCCCTTGGTAAACAACACGGGAATTATTATTTCCCCCAATATAGTTAAAATAATCGACAATGGAAAACCGCCATAACTTAAAACCAGATCACAAAATGTAGTATTTTAGATGTTTACAAGTACACAAAATCAGAAAATCCCAAACAATTATTTATTTTTTGTCGTTTTTTGATACACTTTTCGCTATTATTTACTAGTAAATGTCAAGTGGTATCTGATTTAGAATGGTTTCAAAAAAATCCGCGTGGCGCTACGATCTTAAAATTTTTCCCCTATACCTAAATCGAAAAAAATATCAATTAAAACGACGTTTGGAGGCAGAGAAAAAGTGGATCGTAGGTTTTAATGGACCCAAAAACTAAAAATGCATAAGCTGCACGGACTGTTACATATCGAATTTATTTAATAAACCACCTGATTGTATTAAATTATTGGAAGAATCTGCAATATAATGTATTTTTTAACTGATATTTGCTGTGTCTGTCTTAAACATGAGAAACAATTACGTAAACTTCTCAACAGTAGTGAAAGAGTAAATTATTATCCCAGGTTACAATTAATATGTCCGGAAATGGTAAGAACTTTTTTATTATAATATATACTTAACTTGAGCCACATCTGCGTACTCTAACGGAAACTCAAACTGCATTTCTACCTCACTGATGCATTTGAAAAAATGGGTAATATTTTTGAAATTATTTTGTAATAGTCCAATATTAATGCGGACACCGTTATTTTGGACGGTTGCCAGTGCTGATAGAACTAGGTTAGAATACTACAATATAATGAGTATTAGTATCAAAAAGATATAATACTTCATGAGTTATATAAAATATTTATGGACGTTTCGGAAACTGCTCAACGATCTGTTTCCGTCTTTAGCGATCACGAGAAGTGATAAACATTTCAACTTACTTCGAGTTTTTATACCGGGTCATTAAATTATTACTGATGCTATCAATCAGGGGGGTGGCCGAAGTGAGATATGTCTCTACGCCCCAATATAAAGAAGTATCTGAGAAAATTCGTAAAATACTAAAGAAGCACAATATTCAAGTAGCCTGCAAAGCGAGTTCGACTTTAAGATCTATTCTATCATGTATGAAACCCAAATCTGTCCTAAACAAAAACTGTGTCTACTCTATTCCTTGCCAGTGCGGGAAACAATATATTGGCGAGACTTGCAGACGTTTGCATGTGAGGGTCGACGAGCATAAGAAAAAAGTTCAGCAGGCCGAAATTTACAGTTCCAAACTGGCCAAACATGCTTGGGAAAATAAATACCATTTCTAATGGAGATGCTAAATCATTAATGTATGAGGAAAACAAGTTCAAAAGAAAATTGAAAGAGTCTGCTTTGATCGAAAACTCTGAAACTCTGGCTTTCTATTAATCAAAACAACTTTTATAATCCTCAGGTCACTAATTCGGTAAAAAACAACTCATTACCACACAACAATGTGACAAACAACCTTAATCCACTCGTTAATCCCCAGCAAGTAGTCCCGTCCTTACCTATAGCTGACCCTAACCACCCAAATAACAGCAACACACCTATAACCTGGACCCACCCTTACAATACCCGGTATAAAAACTCGAAGTAAGTTGAAAGGTTTATCACTTCTCGTAATCGCTGAAGACGGAAATAGATCGTTGAGCAGTTTCCGAAACGTTCAAGACTATTTTATATAACTCATGAAGTATTATATCTTTTTGATACTAATACTCATTATATTGTACTCTTCTAGCCTTGTACTATCAGCAATGGCAAACGTCCAAAATAACGGTGTTTATTTAAACTTTTGTAAATATTTTAACGATAAAATCGATACGGGAGAACTCAAGTGATTTTGGGCTCGTAATTGGGAGACACTTTTAACATTTGTAAATAAAAATATTTTACTTTCGAGTCGTTCCAAAGAATATAATTTTATATAATTTTTCCTAAACAGTAAAAAATGTTTAAGTTATAGTTTTTTCTTTTCAAAAAATACCCAACTCGATATACCTTACCTTTTAAAAAATCGAAGAATTCCTTCATATCCTGTACTTCCGGAAAATTTCACTACTAGTATCTGATTATTTGGAAAAACTATGTTCAAAAACTTGTTTAACCTTTGCGTTTCGAGAAAAAATGGGTGGACGAATGGCCTGATACACCTGTATTATATATTTTTCCAAATCTATCTAAGACGGACAAATCTCTGAACAATGTTAACAATTATTTTCAGGTCCCTCCAGTGTTGCACAATCAGGGAGCGATATGTTCAAAATGTTGCAGTAAAGTGGATGGTTTCTATGAATTCCGTGAGCAATACTTGCGGAACAGTCAAATATATATAAATTACACATCACAACTGAGTTCTGCCTCTGAAACTAGCGGAGAGTTGTGTGTTTATTTGACGGATTTCAAAAATGAACAGAATCAATGTTTGGAGGCCTTGGAAGAGCACTATCATAGCAGTAACACAGTGAAAAGAGAAAAGGAAGATTGCACAGGTATTGTAACAGCTGTCACACTTAAGCGGGAATGTATGGGGATCTCGAAAACTACAAGAAATATGACTTCGGTTAAATTAGACCAAATTATCTCTATAACTAGTGCAGCTCAATGGCACGTCGTTTGCTTTGATAAAATATATAGCGCACTAGATATAAGCAAAATACAGGTACTCGTTAAAGTGAATTTTCCCCTTATAACGTTTTTTGTATTGAAAATAATAATTTTTCTTCAGTCAACTGTATGCTTACTTTCCAGTGACGAAGTAAGAAAAAATCACTGATTATTTTATAGGGTTTTGTTGGTATGACTACTAAAAAACCCTTATAACGTCACTTATGTGTCTGTCTGTGTCTGTCTGTCTGTCTGTCTGTACAGTAGAAACTGTAGCCTAACGGCTGAACATAAAAAGTTGATACTTGGCATGCTTGTACAACTCTTTGACCCAACTATAGGAAAAATATTGAGAGTTCAAAAGAGACATCAAGAGATAAATAAAAGAAATATGTATTTAATGATAAAATAAATATTTTTTTGAAATTTTGAGTGGGATTTCAAACTTTGTGAATAATGCGTGAATATATATGCATATTTTTATTTATGACAAATTGATTTTTTTTAGGATTTTTGCCAAAAATATATCCAAAAACTTTTGCCCACCATCCTACTTCCTAGTAAGGTTGATTTAAAAATCTGAAAAGAATCTCAATAATGTACATTGATGGAAACCAGAATAGTTCAACAGGAATTTTTGATCAGATTTGTTCGAAAGATAACTATTATAATAAACTATTTTTTTTGTGTAATATTATTTTTTTAGAATTTATTGTGTGGTATTAAAAGAAAGCTCTTAAGATGTATATTAAGAAACAAAAAGTAATTTTTCGTCTTTATTTATTTTTTTATTTGAATGCTTTTTCCAAAAAAGTACAAAGAAAATATCCAGCACCGTTTAATGCAGAGGGGTTGAACTTAAAATCTGAAAAAATTATGTACATTGATCGAAATCGGAAATGTACAAGAGGAATTTTTGATCAGATTTCGTTATAAAATAGAAATATAAATACTTAATATAAAAAATAATATAATATAAATATATTTTTTTTTTGTTTTTAACAAAATTAATTATTTTTATAAATGTCGGCTAACAATGCTATGGATTTTTCGTATTTATGACTGAGGTAGTGTCTTTCTTTTTTTAAACTAAAAATAAAATTAAAAAAAACAAAAAATTAACAGCTGGTAACCGAGTTCATGTGTGTAGTGTGTAGTATTCATTATGCCCCGCCCACTATTATGCGTCGCGATTCAATCTATTGTTTAAATTACTCTTGCTTTTTGTTTTTAATGTATCAAAGAATAATAAATTATTTATAGTAATTAAATAATTATAAATCAAATAACACGATTTTAATAATGAGAAATACGATTTTTGGAAATTAAGCATTCTGTTGGATTCTTACGCTTATTAAATACCTACAAAACCATGAAATGTGTGAAAATTCACACTTCACATACAGCTTATTTATTAGTAATAATTTAAAATTTTCTCATATTTTCGCGTTAGTCAAGGGGCGCTGAATATACATGTATATCATATCACAATCACTTATCAATAAAAATGTATTTAAAAAGATCCGTAATAAGTACGGGTACATCAGCTAGTATGTATAATTTTTTTCAATAATTTTCTCTATGTAAGTCTATACAAGTAGCTGAATTTTATGTTTCAGATCAAAATTCTAACTTCTTTGTTTTGAAATATGGTACATATTAACTTTGTTCGCGGATGACAATTATAATAAGGTATCAATAATTATAGAATAATTCATGAACAGATGTAATGCGCATGTCCGACTTGAGACGTGTTAAATATTCTTGTCACCATAAACGCTTAAATTTTCTGATTGGTAATATCGTTATCACGGTGTAGTAAATTTAAATGCAAGAACTTTGCTTATCGATTAAATTCAGCGAAATTAACAACACGCATGTTCTGACTAAGAGTTTTTGCTCTAATCTACAAAGACGACTGACTTGCTATGAACAGATTACGTAACTATCTAACGGTCACTAAAAAAATATTGCGCATGCGTGTGGTGCAAGTAACTTCATACCGCGAATAAAATTAATATAACATTGTAAAAAAAATTGTAACATCTATATTAGTTGCTATTTTATAAATTATTAAAATTTCTAGGAAGGCATTTGGTTTATATTTCACTGATGTTGTGTTTATTTCAGGTCTCACAGATGGAGTTACAGTTACCGCTTATCGTGATGATGGGACTGTCGTCAAGTTTGAACCAGTGGACAGCAGTGAATGTGAAGGAAATGTACCAGCAAGTACAGCTGTCTCAAACATTGTTCAGTACAGCTAGCTTTATTAACAGTTTAACGCGTAGCCCCTTGTCTATCACGGGCGCCTAGTACTGTAAAATGTTCACCGGCACAATATCAACTTTGTCAAATTTTCATTAACTATGAGTATATATATATTTCAGAGAGTTGCGATACTCGGAAAACATGCATCATATCATCTGCTGACGACATGTATCAGTATAACTACAATACTAATATAATAATTAATGAGGAGATTGACATCAAGCCTGAATGTGGAGATGATGGTGAATATGAGGAGAGTGCAGCTGGACAAAATACAGGTCAGTTAATAATTTAATATTATTGTGCTAGTTTAACGCGTAAAAATGTTCTCAGGCACAATATCAACTATGTGAAATTTTCATTAACTATGAGTATATATTTCAGAGAGTTGCGATACTCGGAAAACATGTATCATATCTTCTGCTGACGACATGTTCCTGTATAACCACAACACTAATAGAATCATCAATGAGGAGATTGACATCAAGAGTGAATATGGCGATGACGGTGAATATGAGGAGAGTGCAGCTGGACAAGATACAGGTCAGTTAATTATTTAATATTATTGTGTTAGTGAGCTTCCAATACTGATATTCTCAGTTTCCATTTACTGAATACATGCATGGAATCACAATGTGTAATAGTTTGCTAGTTGTAGTAATACGTTGATATAATTTATCCAATAAATGATTTAATTCATATCGACTTGCAATGGCGTAACTACAATGCCGCAGACCCTGCGTTGCAACGGGGCCTGGAGTTGTAAAGGGCCCAGAATTTTTGGAACTTTTTATAAAAATTATAAATTTAAAAACAACATTAAAAAATTATAACATACCTACTTTAGAGTTATCTGTATTTTCTTATTGTTATATTTAACATTTTGAATAATTAAACTTAACCACAGTAAAACTAATATGTTATATTTTTAAAATGATATTACTGTATGTTTTTATAGCAACGCCTGGCCTATTACTAAGCTAAAACAAAATTTATAACATTGAGGAAACTAAGAACAGTTTTATCGCAAAATCACGTTGACTATTTGCTACCTAAACGTAGCAAATCTGGTTTTATATTGAACAAGCTGCTTCCTTTGGGATGTTTCACGCAACCACGTGCTATGTCATTTTGTTTAAGGGTAGTTCCTCTTTATTATAAAAAGTTTTTCTAGTTCAAAATCATGCTATTCGCATAATATCTGGTGCCCCCTTTAGATCATCTTGCGGATCCCTTTTTCGAGATTTGTCTATTTAACTCTTCCATCTGTTTATATATTGGAAGCCGTAATGTTTATTAAAAATAATCCGTACCTTATTGCTACTAATACAGATTTCCATATTTATCATACCGGCAATATATAGCACTGCACTGTACAGTAAAAGTCCCCACTATATGGCTTTAACATTTTTTAACTGTGTACCAACTGCATTAGAATCTATAACGGCCTGTAGTTTTACAGTATAGAGGAATATTGACACCATAAATGCTAATATTGAATAATTTAACTGCACTGTTTGTTAAATTCATATGTGTTGCATGTAAACCTATTTTGTTATGTCATGTTGTTTTAATTTGTATTATACGTGTAATTTTGAATAAACCCTTAATTTAGGTATTAGGTTGTTGGTTAAATAAATTTATTATTCATTAGAAAATAACTATATTTCCACAACTGAATTCGTCTCGATAATCAATGCAAAATTGTTTGCAGCCAGTGAAATATCTTCCAGTGAGTCGGATGAGATTTGGGAGCCCTTGGCCATTAAGAAGCGTAAGCAACCCACGACAACAAGGTCCACACACAATAAAATGTATTCTAGAGGAAAACCATTCAAATGTGAGCAGTGTAGTAAAGCATTTTCATGGCCATCAATTCTCATTACTCACAAACGCATTCATTCTGGAGAGAAACCTTTAAAATGTGACCAGTGCGATAAATCATTTTCACAGTCATCAGGTCTCATATATCACAAACGGATACATTCTGGAGAGAAACCATTCAAATGTGATCAATGTGATAAAACATTTTCACAGTCATCAAGTCTCATTATTCACAAACGGTTACATTCTGGAGCGAAATTATTCAAATGTGATCAGTGCGATAAATCATTTTCACACTCAACAGGTCTCATGTATCACAAACGGTTACATTCTGGAGATACACCATTCAAATGTGATTAATGTGATAAAACATTTTCACAGTCATCAAGTTTCATTAGTCACAAACGGTTACATTCTGGAGAGAAACCATTCAAATGTGATCAATGTGATAAAACATTTTCACAGTCATCAAGTTTCATTAGTCACAAACGGTTACATTCTGGAGAGAAATTATTCAAATGTGATCAATGTGATAAAACATTTTCACAGTCATCAAGTCTAATTAGTCACAAACGGTTACATTCTGGAGAGAAATTATTCAAATGTGATCAGTGCGATAAATCATTTTCACAGTCATCAAGTTTCATTAGTCACAAACGGTTACCTTCTGGAGAGAAATTATTCAAATGTGATCAATGTGATAAAACATTTTCACAGTCATCAAGTCTAATTAGTCACAAACGGTTACATTCTGGAGAGAAATTATTCAAATGTGATCAGTGCGATAAATGATTTTCACACTCAACAGGTCTCATGTATCACAATCGGATACATTCTGGAGAGAAACCATTCAAATGTGATCAATGTGATAAAACATTTTCACAGTCATCAAGTTTCATTAGTCACAAACGGTTACATTCTGGAGAGAAATTATTCAAATGTGATCAGTGCGATAAATCATTTTCACACTCAACAGGTCTCATGTATCACAATCGGATACATTCTGGAGAGAAACCATTCAAATGTGATCAATGTGATAAAACATTTTCACAGTCATCAAGTCTAATTAGTCACAAACGGTTACATTCTGGAGAGAAATTATTCAAATGTGATCAGTGCGATAAATCATTTTCACACTCAACAGGTCTCATGTATCACAATCGGATACATTCTGGAGAGAAACCATTCAAATGTGATCAATGTGATAAAACATTTTCACAGTCATCAAGTTTCATTAGTCACAAACGGTTACATTCTGGAGAGAAATTATTCAAATGTGATCAGTGCGATAAATCATTTTCACACTCAACAGGTCTCATGTATCACAAACGGTTACATTCTGGAGAGAAACCATTCAAATGTGATCAATGTGATAAAACATTTTCACAGTCATCAAGTTTCATTAGTCACAAACGGTTACATTCTGTAGAGAAATTATTCAAATGTGATCAATGTGATAAAACATTTTCACAGTCATCAAGTTTCATTAGTCACAAACGGTTACATTCTGTAGAGAAATTATTCAAATGTGATCAATGTGATAAAACATTTTCACAGTCATCAAGTCTAATTAGTCACAAACGGTTACATTCTGGAGAGAAATTATTCAAATGTGATCAGTGCGATAAATCATTTTCACAGTCATCAAGTTTCATTAGTCACAAACGGTTACATTCTGGAGAGAAATTATTCAAATGTGATCAATGTGATAAAACATTTTCACAGTCATCAAGTCTAATTAGTCACAAACGGTTACATTCTGGAGAGAAATTATTCAAATGTGATCAGTGCGATAAATCATTTTCACAGTCATCAAGTTTCATTAGTCACAAACGGTTACATTCTGGAGAGAAATTATTCAAATGTGATCAATGTGATAAAACATTTTCACAGTCATCAAGTCTAATTAGTCACAAACGGTTACATTCTGGAGAGAAATTATTCAAATGTGATCAGTGCGATAAAACATTTTCACAATCATCAAGTTTCATTAGTCACAAACGGTTACATTCTGGAGAGAAATTATTCAAATGTGATCAGTGCGATAAATCATTTTCACACTCAACAGGTCTCATGTATCACAATCGGATACATTCTGGAGAGAAACCATTCAAATGTGATCAATGTGATAAAACATTTTCACAGTCATCAAGTCTAATTAGTCACAAACGGTTACATTCTGGAGAGAAATTATTCAAATGTGATCAGTGCGATAAAACATTTTCACAGTCATCAAATTTCATTAGTCACAAACGGTTACATTCTGGAGAGAAATTATTCAAATGTGATCAGTGCGATAAAACATTTTCACAGTCATCAAGTTTCATTAGTCACAAACGGTTACATTCTGGAGAGAAATTATTCAAATGTGATCAGTGCGATAAATCATTTTCACACTCAACAGGTCTCATGTATCACAATCGGATACATTCTGGAGAGAAACCATTCAAATGTGATCAATGTGATAAAACATTTTCACAGTCATCAAGTCTAATTAGTCACAAACGGTTACATTCTGGAGAGAAATTATTCAAATGTGATCAGTGCGATAAATCATTTTCACAGTCATCAAGTTTCATTAGTCACAAACGGTTACATTCTGGAGAGAAATTATTCAAATGTGATCAATGCGATAAAACATTTTCACAGTCATCAAGTTTCATTAGTCACAAACGGTTACATTCTGGAGAGAAATTATTCAAATGTGATCAATGTGATAAAACATTTTCACAGTCATCAAGTCTAATTAGTCACAAACGGTTACATTCTGGAGAGAAATTATTCAAATGTGATCAGTGCGATAAATCATTTTCACAGTCATCAAGTTTCATTAGTCACAAACGGTTACATTCTGGAGAGAAATTATTCAAATGTGATCAATGTGATAAAACATTTTCACAGTCATCAAGTCTAATTAGTCACAAACGGTTACATTCTGGAGAGAAATTATTCAAATGTGATCAGTGCGATAAATCATTTTCACACTCAACAGGTCTCATGTATCACAATCGGATACATTCTGGAGAGAAACCATTCAAATGTGATCAATGTGATAAAACATTTTCACAGTCATCAAGTCTAATTAGTCACAAACGGTTACATTCTGGAGAGAAATTATTCAAATGTGATCAGTGCGATAAAACATTGTCACAGTCATCAAATTTCATTAGTCACAAACGGTTACATTCTGGAGAGAAATTATTCAAATGTGATCAGTGCGATAAAACATTTTCACAGTCATCAAGTTTCATTAGTCACAAACGGTTACATTCTGGAGAGAAATTATTCAAATGTGATCAGGGCGATAAATCATTTTCACACTCAACAGGTCTCATGTATCACAATCGGATACATTCTGGAGAGAAACCATTCAAATGTGATCAATGTGATAAATCATTTTCACAGTCATCAAGTTTCATTAGTCACAAACGGTTACATTCTGGAGAGAAATTATTCAAATGTGATCAGTGCGATAAATCATTTTCACAGTCATCAAGTTTCATTAGTCACAAACGGTTACATTCTGGAGAGAAATTATTCAAATGTGATCAGTGCGATAAAACATTTTCACAGTCATCAAGTTTCATTAGTCACAAACGGTTACATTCTGGAGAGAAATTATTCAAATGTGATCAGTGCGATAAATCATTTTCACACTCAACAGGTCTCATGTATCACAATCGGATACATTCTGGAGAGAAACCATTCAAATGTGATCAATGTGATAAAACATTTTCACAGTCATCAAGTCTAATTAGTCACAAACGGTTACATTCTGGAGAGAAATTATTCAAATGTGATCAGTGCGATAAAACATTGTCACAGTCATCAAATTTCATTAGTCACAAACGGTTACATTCTGGAGAGAAATTATTCAAATGTGATCAGTGCGATAAAACATTTTCACAGTCATCAAGTTTCATTAGTCACAAACGGTTACATTCTGGAGAGAAATTATTCAAATGTGATCAGGGCGATAAATCATTTTCACACTCAACAGGTCTCATGTATCACAATCGGATACATTCTGGAGAGAAACCATTCAAATGTGATCAATGTGATAAAACATTTTCACAGTCATCAAGTCTAATTAGTCACAAACGGTTACATTCTGGAGAGAAATTATTCAAATGTGATCAGTGCGATAAATCATTTTCACACTCAACAGGTCTCATGTATCACAATCGGATACATTCTGGAGAGAAACCATTCAAATGTGATCAATGTGATAAAACATTTTCACAGTCATCAAGTCTAATTAGTCACAAACGGTTACATTCTGGAGAGAAATTATTCAAATGTGATCAGTGCGATAAATCATTTTCACAGTCATCAAGTTTCATTAGTCACAAACGGTTACATTCTGGAGAGAAATTATTCAAATGTGATCAATGCGATAAAACATTTTCACGGTCATCAAGTTTCATTAGTCACAAACGGTTACATTCTGGAGAGAAATTATTCAAATGTGATCAGTGCGATAAATCATTTTCACAGTCATCAAGTTTCATTAGTCACAAACGGTTACATTCTGGAGAGAAATTATTCAAATGTGATCAATGTGATAAAACATTTTCACAGTCATCAAGTCTAATTAGTCACAAACGGTTACATTCTGGAGAGAAATTATTCAAATGTGATCAGTGCGATAAATCATTTTCACACTCAACAGGTCTCATGTATCACAATCGGATACATTCTGGAGAGAAACCATTCAAATGTGATCAATGTGATAAATCATTTTCACAGTCATCAAGTTTCATTAGTCACAAACGGTTACATTCTGGAGAGAAATTATTCAAATGTGATCAGTGCGATAAATCATTTTCACACTCAACAGGTCTCATGTATCACAATCGGATACATTCTGGAGAGAAACCATTCAAATGTGATCAATGTGATAAATCATTTTCACAGTCATCAAGTTTCATTAGTCACAAACGGTTACATTCTGGAGAGAAATTATTCAAATGTGATCAGTGCGATAAATCATTTTCACAGTCATCAAGTTTCATTAGTCACAAACGGTTACATTCTGGAGAGAAATTATTCAAATGTGATCAATGTGATAAAACATTTTCACAGTCATCAAGTCTAATTAGTCACAAACGGTTACATTCTGGAGAGAAATTATTCAAATGTGATCAGTGCGATAAATCATTTTCACAGTCATCAAGTTTCATTAGTCACAAACGGTTACATTCTGGAGAGAAATTATTCAAATGTGATCAGTGCGATAAATCATTTTCACAGTCATCAAGTTTCATTAGTCACAAACGGTTACATTCTGGAGAGAAATTATTCAAATGTGATCAATGTGATAAAACATTTTCACAGTCATCAAGTCTAATTAGTCACAAACGGTTACATTCTGGAGAGAAATTATTCAAATGTGATCAGTGCGATAAATCATTTTCACACTCAACAGGTCTCATGTATCACAATCGGATACATTCTGGAGAGAAACCATTCAAATGTGATCAATACGATAAAACATTTTCACAGTCATCAAGTCTAATTAGTCACAAACGGTTACATTCTGGAGAGAAATTATTCAAATGTGATCAATGTGATAAAACATTTTCACAGTCATCAAGTCTAATTAGTCACAAACGGTTACATTCTGGAGAGAAATTATTCAAATGTGATCAGTGCGATAAATCATTTTCACACTCAACAGGTCTCATGTATCACAATCGGATACATTCTGGAGAGAAACCATTCAAATGTGATCAATGCGATAAAACATTTTCACAGTCATCAAGTCTCATTATTCACAAACGGTTACATTCTGGAGAGAAATTATTCAAATGTGATCAGTGCGATAAATCATTTTCACACTCAACAGGTCTCATGTATCACAATCGGATACATTCTGGAGAGAAACCATTCAAATGTGATCAATGTGATAAAACATTTTCACAGTCATCAAGTTTCATTAGTCACAAACGGTTACATTCTGGAGAGAAATTATTCAAATGTGATCAGTGCGATAAATCATTTTCACACTCAACAGGTCTCATTTATCACAATCGGATACATTCTGGAGAGAAACCATTCAAATGTGATCAATGTGATAAAACATTTTCACAGTCATCAAGTTTCATTAGTCACAAACGGTTACATTCTGGAGAGAAACCATTCAAATGTGATCAATGTGATAAAACATTTTCACAGTCATCAAGTTTCATTAGTCACAAACGGTAACATTCTGGAGAGAAATTATTCAAATGTGATCAATGTGATAAAACATTTTCACAGTCATCAAGTCTCATTATTCACAAACGGTTACATTCTGGAGAGAAATTATTCAAATGTGATCAGTGCGATAAATCATTTTCACACTCAACAGGTCTCATGTATCACTATCGGATACATTCTGGAGAGAAACCATTCAAATGTGATCAATGTGATAAAACATTTTCACATTCATCAAGTCTCATTATACACAAACGGTTACATTCTGGAGAGAAACCATTCAAATGTGATCAATGTGATAAATCTTTTTCACAGTCATCAAGTCTCACTAAGCACAAACGATTACATTCTGGAGAGAAACCATTCAAATGTGATCAATGTGATAAAACATTTTCACAGTCATCAAGTCTCATTATACACAAACGGTTACATTCTGGAGAGAAACCATTCAAATGTGATCAATGTGATAAATCTTTTTCACAGTCATCAAGTCTCACTAAGCACAAACGATTACATTCTGGAGAGAAACCATTCAAATGTGATCAATGTGATAAAACATTTTCACAGTCATCAAGTTTCATTAGTCACAAACGGTTACATTCTGGAGAGAAATTATTCAAATGTGATCAGTGCGATAAATCATTTTCACACTCAACAGGTCTCATTTATCACAATCGGATACATTCTGGAGAGAAACCATTCAAATGTGATCAATGTGATAAAACATTTTCACAGTCATCAAGTTTCATTAGTCACAAACGGTTACATTCTGGAGAGAAACCATTCAAATGTGATCAATGTGATAAAACATTTTCACAGTCATCAAGTTTCATTAGTCACAAACGATTACATTCTGGAGAGAAACCATTCAAATGTGATCAATGTGATAAAACATTTTCACAGTCATCAAGTCTCATTATACACAAACGGTTACATTCTGGAGAGAAACCATTCAAATGTGATCAATGTGATAAATCTTTTTCACAGTCATCAAGTCTCACTAAGCACAAACGATTACATTCTGGAGAGAAACCATTCAAATGTGATCAATGTGATAAAACATTTTCACAGTCATCAAGTTTCATTAGTCACAAACGGTTACATTCTGGAGAGAAATTATTCAAATGTGATCAGTGCGATAAATCATTTTCACACTCAACAGGTCTCATTTATCACAATCGGATACATTCTGGAGAGAAACCATTCAAATGTGATCAATGTGATAAAACATTTTCACAGTCATCAAGTTTCATTAGTCACAAACGGTTACATTCTGGAGAGAAACCATTCAAATGTGATCAATGTGATAAAACATTTTCACAGTCATCAAGTCTCATTATACACAAACGGTTACATTCTGGAGAGAAACCATTCAAATGTGATCAATGTGATAAATCTTTTTCACAGTCATCAAGTCTCACTAAGCACAAACGATTACATTCTGGAGAGAAACCATTCAAATGTGATCAATGTGATAAATCTTTTTCACAGTCATCAAGTCTCACTAAGCACAAACGATTACATTCTGGAGAGAAACCATTCAAATGTGATCAATGTGATAAAACATTTTCACAGTCATCAAGTTTCATTAGTCACAAACGGTTACATTCTGGAGAGAAATTATTCAAATGTGATCAGTGCGATAAATCATTTTCACACTCAACAGGTCTCATTTATCACAATCGGATACATTCTGGAGAGAAACCATTCAAATGTGATCAATGTGATAAAACATTTTCACAGTCATCAAGTTTCATTAGTCACAAACGGTTACATTCTGGAGAGAAACCATTCAAATGTGATCAATGTGATAAAACATTTTCACAGTCATCAAGTTTCATTAGTCACAAACGGTAACATTCTGGAGAGAAATTATTCAAATGTGATCAATGTGATAAAACATTTTCACAGTCATCAAGTCTCATTAATCACAAACGGTTGTATACTGGAGAGAAACCATTCAAATGTGATAACTGTGATAAATCATTTTCACAGTCGTCTAGTCTCATTAAGCACAAACGATTACATTCTGGGGAGAAACCATTCAAATGTAATCAGTGCTATACATCATTTTCACACTCATCAGGTCTCATGTATCACAAACGGTTACATTCTGGAGAGAAACCATTCAAATGTGATAACTGTGATAAATCTTTTTCACAGTTATCAAGTCTCACTAAGCACAAACGATTACATTCTGGAGAGAAACCATTCAAATGTGATAACTGTGATAAATCATTTTCACAGTCATCATGTCTCATTAGGCACAAACGATAACATTATGGAGCGAAACCATTCAAATGTGATCAGTGCGATAAATCATTTTCACACACATCAGGTCTCATGTATCACAAACGGGTACATTCTGGAGAGAAACCATTCAAATGTGATCAATGTGATAAATCTTTTTCACAGTCATCAAGTCTCACTAAGCACAAACGATTACATTCTGGAAAGAAACCATTCAAATGTGATAAATCATTTTCACAGTCATCATGTCTCATTAGGCACAAACGATAACATTCTGGAGCGAAACCATTCAAATGTGATCAGTGGGATAAATCATTTTCACACTCATCAGGTCTCATGTATCACAAACGGGTACATTCTGGAGAGAAACCATTCAAATGTGATCAGTGCTATAAATCATTTCCACACTCATCAGGTCTCATGTATCACAAACGGTTACATTCTGGAGAGAAACCATTCAAATGTGATAACTGTGATAAAGTATTTTCACAGCCACAAGGTCTCAATAGACATTGTTGAGTACCACTGGAGTGAGTGTAACTGTGTTTTCCCGGCAAAAAATTATTTTTTTATGTATTGGGGTTTATCAAGTTTTTAATTAGTTACTCCCTAACCAAATTTTATTTTTTGACATAATTACATTTCCACGTAAGTTTTTTACCGTTTTCATTCAATAAGTTCATATTTCTAAATTCTAACCTATAAGTTGCCTGTCAAAGTCAGCTGTATTGTCTGTCACCAGTGGCGTTCAACAAGTCATTGTCTAAATTATAAATGTATTGCTTTTTTATCAATTAACTGTTCTATATCTTGTACAACTAAGTATTTTATGTCTGACTACATATACTTTGCATACTATAGTCTATATACCAATTTATTGATTTCAATATTGTTTAAATAAGAAATGATTTTTACTTTTTGTAGGTTATGTTACCTGTCAATAGAGCACTCCAAAACAGCTGATCGCTAAAACAGCTGTTAGTCCGTGGAGGGTAAATAAAGTTTGATTCGCCATAACTGTAGTATGTGGAGTAGTACTTTCAAAACCTTATAAATCATTTTTATTGAAATATATTGCGATTTTGTTATAAAAGCGAGTTGATTTTAATAAAACACAGAAGCCTACTTTTAGTTTTGTATTAAATTTTGGAAATTTGAAAGTGAGCACAAAGACTTTGTGTATGGTATGGGAAGAAAATTTCAATTATTAACAATGTGGACCTACACATTAAGTGAAAAGGATCTCTCATATAGTCCAGATATATTTCCAGCAGTTACAGTCATGCACATCACTGGCTATTTCGTGTTAACCCACATTTTCTACACAAAAGAGAAAATGCAAGAACATGCTCTCATGTTCTATAGCAAAATATCGGAGTGAGACAAGGAGGAAAACCTAATATAATGTGTTCCATTCGAAAGAAAAAAAAACATGCTGTGACAAGTGTGTGCCTCAATAGTGAAAGTGTTAAAAAGTCTCTTCTGTGTGTTGATAACTTTATTAGTGATGATCTTAGTGACACAGCTAACATCGACAGGCAATTCCGTTGTTTGTGTGAAAGCTAATATGCTGAATCATAGATTCTCGAAATGTAGTCCTGATACATGCGTAAATATTTACTTAATACATTTTGTGGTACTATGAATACATCGGCATTCTGGATTTATCATACAAAAGATCATGTTCGTAAACTTATTATGTGTTACAACAATGCATTTCGAGTAATCTTTGGTTTAAAAAATTATTGTTGTGCTAGTGAAATGTGAAGTGTTCATAACGAATGCTGTAAATTGATGTATGGCTTTAATAAAGAAATATGTTCATAGTTTGTGATAAAGACTGTGGGCGACATCCAACGAGTTTATGTAGTGTTTTCTACTTAGCGATAAGACTTTTCTAATGTACTGGGCTGTAAAACATATTCACACTTTATTAACAAGAGGTCTTTCCTACGAGTTGTGATAATATTCCTCAAATGACTACAAATTCAAACCATGTTTGATATATATGATTGTATGTTCTGTTATCGTAATGTATTTTGTGCAATTTTTGTTTAAATTGCTAAATAAATTTGTTTATTTATTTTATTATTTTATTTATTTCCAGTTTAATTTGCCTTTCTAAGTCCATTTATAATTGTCGTCTGACTCCTGATAAGTTATGTAGTGCAGTTTTAAATTTATACTTTAAAACTTCCGACAGGTTATAAAAATGTCACTTTGTCACATCCACCACAACTACCACACTCCACTACATCACGAAATAATGGCATTTTATGTTTTTTTTTCATATAGTTTTGTTTTTCTCTAGGCTTTCAAATGTAAATACATAGGTAAAATCTTTGTTTACCCCTCAGCCGCCATATTGGTTTTTAAAGTGACAGCATTCTGGAGTGCTCTATAGAGCACTCCAGAATCCTGTCACTTTAAGGCGGCTGGAGGAAAATAAAGATTTTGACATAAGTGTTTACGTGATATTTTGTGTGTGAATGCGCTTAGAAGAACTGATAATGTAATAATAGGTAATATATTTGAAGACAAATGAAATATAACGGCTAAAAACTACTATATCACTTGTTACTGTTATGGTAACCAAACTTTCTACTCTCCAGAGACTAATCTGATCAGCTGTTTTGGAGTGCTCTATTGTAATCTATAAATCAAATATCTGTAAATTAATTTAACATTAACCCTGCAGTAGTCACATGGATTTTTGAAACATGAGTACTGTAGCGAACCGGTTACGTTACTTTATAACGTACCATTTATTGTCCACTAGGTAGCGAGCCTGTGGTATAATATTACATCTAATCTCAAACTGAAGTGAGATTACTGACTAAAGGAGATCGGGTAGTAGGCGTGAGTGTGATCCAGGGTTCATCATTACGATATGTGAATTAAACGATATGTATTTGTACTTACCAACCGACTGAACAAGCATCTTGTATTTAAGTTTGGATCTAAGCTGTTCACTAAAGTTCTTAAAGGTAAAGGGTTTACACTCGTTAACACGGTTTAAAATTAATGAATTAAATTTATTAACAGTAATATTTACAAAGAAGTTAAGATAATTAAAATGAATTCAAAATAAAAAGATTAAACAAACAGAATCAAGTTGTCCACCAGAATGCCGAACCAGTCCCTTTACGAATGCCACTACTTAGTTCTTACTACTAACAAGACCGAATACTATCTGCCCTCCTCTTCAGAGAGTCGTGTGTTTTTGTAAGGCATTTCAGGGCGTTTCGACGAAAAAGGGAAAAAGGTTGTTCAAGGAACTGTCAAAGTTATTAAATAATAACTTTGAACAAATAGCTCCTTGAACAATAAACTTTAAAAAATATTTTAAAGTTACGTGTCGTAAACATAAAATTTCTAAAATTTTATTATCTATTTGAATTCTCAAAAAATATACCCTTTTTAAAAATCCCAAATAAATACCCTTCAAAGGAATTCTCCCGACGGGTGTTTGTGAAAGTTTCTGATGGACTACTCGATTCGTTACAGTACTCACTCCGGTTTGTGAGACCGTATATGCTATCCTCTCAATTTTCGCACGAATATCCATGTGATAAATGACTTAAGATAAAAATAATAACATATTATATTGGGAAATAATCATTTATTAGTAAAAAAAATAAACTAAATTGTAAATAAAATATTATAATCACAGAAAAAAAGATATAATAAGATGACACAAAAGAATTAATAAAAATAATTATTGTAATTAATAATTTGTAATTTATTTTTCCTTTTTAGTGTAGCACGCATCGCAGACTATAATAACATGCTCTATGCACATAAATTTATTGCATGAGATGCAAAAATAGCGCGTCTTTCTATTCTTCTTATAGTCACAATAGTAACATCTGCCGGATGTTTTCTCAGTACTTGCACCTCCTGATCTTCCTGAATGTTGCATATATCTTTAATACGCAACTTTATATTTCTCGGTATACTTTGGATAAGTACTCGTTCACGCAAATGTGGTTGCAACATTTCCATTGCCAAACTTCTTATAAATTCACGACGAACCATTGGGAGCTTATTTGGGTTATTGAATGTATGCACTACTAAACAGTTTATACCTGCCACATTCAGTGTTGAATAAAAAACAACCACAGGCCAACGTCTAGTTATTCTGGCACAATTATAGTTAGAACATAGTTGATCTACTGTATCAACTCCACCTTTCGTAACATTATAGAAAGTTAATAATTCTGGTTTACGGTCTTCGCCAGTAGAAACATCTATATCATGGCTCTTATGCATACTGGATACTAGCAGTGCATTTTTATTTTTTTTTACATAATTCATCATATAACAACTAATAGGGGAAACTTCCTAATCGCCCTAACATCTGGTAGCAATTTGCGGAAAATACGAGAATAACATTGTTTTGTTTTGATCAATGGAGAAATACGTGTTTTTTTGTTGTTTGTGTTTTATTTTTGTGAATCATGGCAAAAAAAAAACAATTAATTTTGTTGTGTGCCGCAATGTAAATCGTGAATAAAGAAGAATCCCACTTAAACATTCCATTATTTTCCTAAATCGGGAACAATATCAATTGAAATGACATTTGTAGGTAGAGAGAAAATGGATAGTAAAGTGGGTTTTACACGATTCAATTTGTTGATCAATTAATTGAAAAAGTTGGCCTTCAATTAATTGTTGTGTGTAAAGTGTAAAAATTTCGTCAATTAATTGATCAAATAATTGACGAAAAATTTGATCAATTTATTTTGAAAATAGAACAAGTTCTATTTTTCGTCAATTTTTCATCGATTTTCTAGGGAATTCCAGGTATATTTTTATCTGTTAAGATATTGCCAACTGGTTAGTTGCAGCATAACCTCGAAATATATTATTTGTGTTTCATTGAGTCTGTGTCAAATGTGCTAAAGATGATAAGGAAAGTGTTCCCAACTTCGAAATAATAAAAAAATATGTGAAAAATAAAAGCCGTGTTTATTGGATAACATTTCTAAAATCCGTAAATTAATTTAACTTATTCATGTATTATTTAATTCATTTTGAAGTATTTTGTAAACAATTTAATAAAGAACATTAATTAGAAAGTAAATTACATCAATACATATGGTTTGTTTATATATAATATTAATTTAGACCTTATTATTATAAACTTAGAACTACTATTTAGTAAAATTTTGATACATATGTCATTTTTGTTTAACCTTTAATAAACATACATTATTGAACATATTTTAAATAATTAATGTAAGTAGATATTATAACAAATTGAAATGTTATAAATGACATTTTAACTATTTATTATTAAAAAATGTTGGTTTTGGCTACTGAGGGAAACTTTTTAAATATTTTTCTGTATTCCAGATTATTTTTGCGAAGTTTTTCAAAACCGTTGCTTACAATGAATCTTGATATAAGATGGTCAAATGTGATAAAAAATGAGAAACAAAGAAACACTGTCCGATGTAACACCATAAGGCCTGGACTATAATATCAGAACGAGAAAATACGTGCTGGGCACAGTGAAAAAGATTTTCTTGCAGCGACTTAAAATATTTGTAGTGCTACTGCGACCGGATTCAAATGGAAAGACATAAGGAAAGTTGTAGTTAACTAAATTAATTTTAATAATTAAATAATAAATGACAGTGCAATAAACTAGTGAAAAAGATACAGGTCTGGTGATCCTGCTATCCAAACAGCATTCTTTTTATATATAAATATGCATACCTAAAGTGTATCTTGGCCAAATCACTAGGCGTTTATGAAAACTCTACCGGTGGATAAGGTACATTGGCCAATCTTTACTATACCCCACTGAACATAACCTTATGTGCTGCCTCTATACAGAAGGCTTAAATAATCCTTAAAAAGGTTAAGTTAGGCTAGGCTTTAGCTAGAATACTAGTTATGTTAGAATAGTTTAGCTAGAATAAGGTTATGTTGAGTGGGGTATAGTAAATCTTCCCCAGGAAATCTACCGGTCGGTAAACAGCTACATGCTTATACACCTTCACCGAACTTGTTTTCGAACACAGTTGATGTTCCCGGTATCTACCGGTAGAGTTTTCGTAAACGCCTTATTGCAATTCTAAGCTTACCTTAATTTTGGCAGGTTAACGGCGTATTTTTATTTTAAATTATTAAATAAACATTGTCATGACATTCCGTCACAAAAATTCGCATACCAATGTGTTAAGCTATATATATTGTAATAAATACTTAAATATATGCAGTGACGATATTCAACCGGTACGAGCATATCAGTTCTTAAAATATTGAAATACTTCCATACTGGTTGTTAAAATGAATAGTGGGATAACAGGCACAGAAAAAGATTTAGTTTCTACTTTTGGCAAATGACCACATCAACAATTTTTTAAAATCAACAAATTGTATGATAATTATTAAAATAATTAGGGCTACAACTACAGTTAATTTTTTTTTTCTCGTCAGATTTTTTAGTGTTTTATTTATTTTTTTTATCTAACTGGTTTATTATTTTGAATATATGCCCTGCATATACGTACGATAAATGTTTTCAAATAATAAACATGTATGTAAAATATATTTTACATTGTAATATTTTGTGAAGATTAATGTAAGAAAAAGTTAATGTTTTTTTAGAATAATAAAGTGTATTGATTATTATTTATATGAATGTTTTATTTCGAGAGAAGCGAAAATTAAGAGCGATATTGGCCGTAGACCTAAATATTTTGAGAATATGAAAAATTCCAAATTTTAACATAGTTTTGTAAAGATTTGATTACTTTTTGAATATTTCTATCGTATCAAGAATTTTTTATTCTGTTTATTTAGGTAATTTCAATCAAATTTCTGATTGCGGTTATATGAGTAATGGTTTTCCACAAATAGTTGATTACAAAAATAATCATTATTTTACAGTTCTGGTTAAATATAATTTGTATGGAGACTATAGTTGTCTCACTATCCTCTTTTTCAAGTCGCTGTATGTATGTTATTTTAAATATAATGGATTTACATATTTTCTAATTTTCTTTTTATAATTAATATCATTCAGGTACATCCAATCCGCAGTTGTACAGTTTCTAGTTCCAATATAAAACAAACTTAATCACTTAAAGGCCTTTACCCGCGCACGAGAGTTTAAGAATCACTGATTAAAAATTCATTTCAAAAATGTATAAAAATAAATCAGTTAAAGAGTTAAATGTTCTAAATTTCCATGCATATCTCGTAGACCAGGTTATCGTAGGTAAAATTATATTCTACTGATATATCAGATTTAAAAATATCAGTTATTATGTAAGGCGTTTTAATTAAATGTCTTTAATATTCGAGATATTTATTTCGAATTATTATTGGCGTATTTATTCTTGGCCTCTAACACTTTTGATCTTCAGTTTAATGTTTTTCTTAAACTATATTAATAATCTATATATTTGTTTTCTCTCAAATTCCAAGTATTATTCGCTTTACAATAATAGAAACGTATTTCATAGATCAATATGTTCTTACTTATATGTTCAATTAAAGTATTTAATTATAAATTAGTGTATAATAAAAACAGATTTTAATTTGTAGTACGCGCTATTTTGCGTGCATTACGACAATATTACAAAAAAAAAGTGGAAAAACATTTCACTTTTATCTAGTGGTAACATTGTAGAGGCAAAATCTGTAGAACTAAAATTTATTATTTGAAGGTAATCGTTAAAAATGTAGTAGTACTACTGTAGGAAACAGAATGATATATGTGTTATAAGAGTACTATATTGGAATTTTATGGATCTAAAATTATAATAAAATCAATAATTTCATCATTGTTATCGTGTAATAGGGATAACTTCTAGTAACTAGTAACTTCTCATTACAGTTGGCAAAATTTCAGTGTTCCCAACTCATTTTTTATTTTTTTTTGTAGCACTCTTGACCCAAGCCGGTTTCATTTTCAAATCTAACATAACCTCAAACGTTTTATCATCATCTAGGTTATTTATTTTGTTTTTGTTCACAGCTCGTAATTTTGTGAAGATTTTTTCAATATTTTCATTTTGATAAATATGTCAACATGTTTTACAATTGGTAATGTAAAAATTTTCAAAAAAATTGATAAATAAATTGATGTGTGTAAAGTGATGTTTTTTTCCAAGGTTACCAATAAATTTTTCAATGAATTGACACAAAACTTGGTCAATTTATTGATCAATTAATTGAACTGTGTAAAACCAACTTAAGTCTCTATCATACACAAAAATCAATTTTGTATACACAAAAATTAATTTTGTTGTGTGTCGCAATGTAAATCGTGAATAAGGAAGAATCCCTCTTCTCTTAAACATTCCATAATTTACCTAAATCGAAAAAAATATCAATTTAACAAGGTTTGGAGGCAGAGAGAAAGTGGATCGTAGGTTTTTATGGACCCAAAAACTAAAAATGGGCAAAAATCCAAGCCCATGCATGCACGTTTGCTCCTTGCTTTTTATGGAAAGTGATTTTTTACGTGCAAGAAAAGACTGAAAAAAGCACTTACCCCACCCAAAAATTGCCTAAATCATCAGTTGTTATATTAAAATTTGGGATATTAATTTTTACTTATATATTTACCATATTTTCGTTGCTATTATATTGACAGTCAAAAAAAATTAAAAATACTATGAAAAACTAAAAATTTCCTTGAAATTTTTTTAGACTAATATATTATTACATATCTTGTAAATCGTAGATTACCTTTAAATTAAAAAAAGCTGGGAAAACAGAAAAAATACAACTCCTGTTCATTTTCACCATGTAAACAAATACACGAGTAACAATTTAATGTCACTTTCGAGTGTTCCAGCTTTGCCGCATATGGCGCTGCGATCTCAAAAAGTTTCCCCTATAAACGAAAGTACAGACACATATCACAAAATAACGGAATCCCTGATGATATTTCTATCAAACTATTAAAAGAAACATTTCAAGTAGTTTGTATCCGTTATTAAATATTATGAAAAAATGCATATCTACTGCTAGCACTAGCATACCTCTAGAGTTCGTTCAACTTAACTTCAGCACAGGGTATTATAAATTACGTCATCAATTCTGTGCGAAAAAACAGCTGATCACATTGACGTACATATGGGGTTTTAAACAATAGAGCACTCCAGAATGCTGTCACTTTAAAAACCAATATGGCGGCTGAGGGGTAAACAAAGATTTTACCTATGTGTTTACATTTGAAAGCCTAGAGCAAAACAAAACTATATGAAAAAAAAACATAAAATGCCATTATTTCGTGATGTAGTGGAGTGTGGTAGTTGTGGTGGATGTGACAAAGTGACATTTTTATAACCTGTCAGAAGTTTTAAAGTATAAATTTAAAACTGCACTACATAACTTATCAGGAGTCAGACGACAATTATAAATGGACTTAGAAAGGCAAATTAAACTGGAAATAAATCAAATAATAAAATAAATAAACAAATTTATTTAGCAATTTAAACAAAAATTGCACAAAATACATTACGATAACAGAACATACAATCATATATATCAAACATGGTTTGAATTTGTAGTCATTTGAGGAATATTATCACAACTCGTAGGAAAGATCACTTGTTAATAAAGTGTGAATATGTTTTACAGCCCAGTACATTAGAAAAGTCTTATCGCTAAGTAGAAAACACTACATAAACTCGTTGGATGTCGCCCACAGTCTTTATCACAAACTATGAACATATTTCTTTATTAAAGCCATACATCGATTTACAGCATTCGTTGTGAACACTTCACATTTCACTAGCACAACAATAATTTTTTAAACCAAAGATTACTCGAAATGCATTGTTGTAACACATAATAAGTTTACGAACATGATCTTTTGTATGATAAATCCAGAATGCCGATGTATTCATAGTACCACAAAATTTATTAAGTAAATATTTACACATGTATCAGGACTACATTTCGAGAATCTATGATTCAGCATATTAGCTTTCACACAAACAACGGAATTGCCTGTCGATGTTAGCTGTGTCACTAAGATCATCACTAATAAAGTTACCAACACACAGAAGAGACTTTTTAACACTTTCACTATTGAGGCACACACTTGTCACAGCATGTTTTTTTTTTTTTTTTTCGAATGGAACACATTATATTAGGTTTTCCTCCTTGTCTCACTCCAATATTTTGCTATAGAACATGAGAGCATGTTCTTGCATTTTCTCTTTTGTGTAGAAAATGTGGGTTAACACGAAATAGCCAGTGATGTGCATGACTGTAACTGCTGGAAATATATCTGGACTATATGAGAGATCCTTTTCACTTAATGTGTAGGTCCACATTGTTAATAATTGAAATTTTCTTCCCATACCATACACAAAGTCTTTGTGCTCACTTTCAAATTTCCAAAATTTAATACAAAACTAAAAGTAGGCTTCTGTGTTTTATTAAAATCAACTCGCTTTTATAACAAAATCGCAATATATTTCAATAAAAATGATTTATAAGGTTTTGAAAGTACTACTCCACATACTACAGTTATGGCGAATCAAACTTTATTTACCCTCCACGGACTAACAGCTGTTTTAGCGATCAGCTGTTTTGGAGTGCTCTATTGTTGTGGATACCAAACACACCAAATCATGCATTTCAAAGACATTTTTACTCATTTTACTACACGGTATACCTTGAAATGTACGAGAAATAAATAATAATAACGGAAATAAACAAACAACATCGCATTACAGCCATGATGTAAATACACGTAGTCAAAAACAAATCAAAGTAAGTGACGCCACTGAAATGTGTTAAACTAACTGTTGATAACGTGATGGACGAAATTTGGTTTCTGCGTAACAGAGTGGGTAACATCTGCCTCTGATGAAGTTAAGTTACACGAGTTCTAATAGCTCAAAACTTCTACTATAATTCCTGTGCAGAAAATCAAAGGTACAAATAAAGCAGAAGATTTCCGACCCATAATACATGTGGTCATAATTTCATTAATTTATAATGAATAGTGCCCCCTAAAATATTGTACGCCCCTCCAACACAGGTTTCAAAAGCTAGCGCTGCCACTGCTCTCCGCAGATTCAGATATCTGTTACACCACTAGTAAGAATAAATATGTTTTACTGGTCAGTTTGTTTGCTTAGCCCGCACGGACTGATACCTATCGAATTTATTTTAATAAACCATCTGGTTTTATTAAATTGTTGGAAGAATCTACAATATAATGTATTTTTTAACAGGTATTTGTTGTATCTGTCTCAAACATGAGAAACCTTTACGTAAAATTTTGAACAGCAGTGAAAATGTAAACTACTATTCCAGGTTAATATTATTATTTCCGGAAATGGTAAGAACTTGTTTTGCTATAATATATACCTATCTAGAGCCAGTGAGTGCTGAGTGATACAAGGGAAACTTAAACTGCATTTCTACCTCAGTGATGTGTTTGAAAAAAATCCGTAACCACTTCATTAATATCCATCGAAGGTCCATTTAGACATCTAAATTTAGGCTAATGCATTTCTTAATTATTTTACAAATAATTTAAACACAACAGGGTTTAGATATATCCGATTTTCGAGTTAAATTAATGTAAATTAGTCAGAATATAAATAACTTTAATATAGAATATCAGTAACTTTAATATAAATAGTGATTATCATAATCACAATACAAGGAGTAAATCTAGCTTAAATATTGAGAGGCACGATACTACTTTGTACGAGCAAAGTCCTCGTTTTATAGCTGCAAGGTTAAATACTTATTCACCAATCGGAGCAAGGGAATAACTTATACTGCCCTTTATCTGATATGTAGTTGGCCAGATAAAATATTCTGGTGTTTATTCCGATGTTTATCCTATCCGAGATTTATCCGAGCATTGTAAAAGCGATTTTTTGACTTTATACCGGGAATAGCGTTATCCGAGATTAAGCCAAGTATTGTAAAAGCGGCCCTTAAACCGAAAAAAATTTCAAGTTATAGTTATTCCTTTTCAAAACCTGTATCCAAAGATCACCAACTCGACATACATCACCATTTAAAAAATCGAAGTTTTCCTTTGTTAAACTACCACCCGATTTTTTGGATAGACTATGTTCATAATTTTTTGGTCAACTTGTTCACACTTCTTGTTCTGATACTCATGTATAATATATTTTTCCAAATCTATCCAAGTTGGACAAATCTCTGAAGAATGTTAACAATTATTTTCAGGTCTCCCCAGAGTTGTACAATCAGGGATCGATATGTTCAGAATGTTGCAGTAAAGTGGATGGTTTCTATGAATTCCGTGAGCAATACTTACAGAACAGTCAAATATATATAAATTACACATCACAACTGAGTTCTGCCTCTGAAACTAGCGGAGAGTTGTGTGTTTATTTGACGGATTTCAAAAACGAACAGAATCAATGTTTCGAGGCATTGCAACAGTACTATCATAACAGTAACACAGTGAAAAGAGAAAAGGAAGACTGCACAGGTATTGTATCAGCTGTTCCATTTATCTAAAACTACAAGATATACGATTTTAGTTAAATTAGACCAGATTATCTCTATAACTAGTGCAGTGTAATGGCATGTCATTTGCTTTGATAAAATGCACACTAGATATAAACAAAAAACTAGTATTCGCCAATATGATTTTTTTTCCCTTTATAACTTTTTTTTTGTATTGAAAATCATAACATATAAACTAAACTTTCTTCAGTCAACTATTTACTGACTCTCCAGTGGCGAAGTAAAAAAAATAACTGACTATTTTTCAGGGTTTTTTAGACATGACCACCAATAAAACCCTTATAACGTCATTTATGTGTCTGTCTGTCTGTCTGTACGGTAGTTATTGTATCCAAACGACTGAACATAGAAAGTTGAAATTTGGCATGCTTGTGTAACTGCCCCATCTATAGAAAAAATACTGAGAGTTCAAAAAAACGCATTAAGCGATATACTTACATAAACAAATAATTTTGCAGATCATTAAATTTTTAAAAATAAAGATTTTAAATTGTTTTAAATCGTCATAAAACTTTTATCTTTTAATAAGATGATTTTAAAAATTTAGTTTTTAATATTTGCTGGTCTTATTTGTTTTTATTGATTGCCCATAAATGTGATAAATTAAACTCTTTTCTAAAACAATTATTGTGAGATATCTTAAAAAACTAAGTTTCTGACATATTTCTGTTTAAAGTTTTACATTTTATATAAACTTGGTTTAAGAGAGAGTCGAATAATTGTAATTAACATCCTTATTTTTTAATATATGTAATCTCAGTACGACATTAGATAGAAAATATTTTTCTGGACCCAGTAATATGTAATGTGATAAAATCCAAAAAATTTCAGTAATGTTTTAGAGCAGCGATATGCTAAATAAGGCGAAACATCTTAGTTATTTGCAAACTGACAACAGATGTTGTGCGGATAATTTTGCGGATGCGGATTTTTAATTTACAAAATCTGCGAATGTGGATCGGATGCGGATCCTGGATGTGCGGATGCGGATCGGATGCAGATACAGAAAAACGTATCCGCGCAGGGCTCTACTCACAAATTACAGAAAATAATAAATATATATTGGTTTAGGTTTAACTAAATAAAAATTTTGGTTATAAAGTGATGCATTGTCTGCGAATGTTCAACTGTGATTCTTAAATCACATTGGAAAAGGGATATTTCGTTGATCACGTGCAGCAGAGATGTTTGGCTTCCGCGGCAAAATATACTCCTGTTACACTTCATATTTTTTCAATTTTAGAAACGTATTTCTCACTTTTAACAATGTGTTATTTTATTTATAAGTATTTCACAATTATAAATGAATTATTTCTCTTTGATACCTTAAAATCAAGACGTATAACGATAGGCTCCGCCTAATCATTCAGTTTATAAGTGCAAGTTTCTTAAAAAGGCGATTCGTTCTCAGCTATTAACAATTTTTTGTTGTATTTTTAATATAAAAAAAAATACACACTACTTATTTATAACAGAGACGTACCATAGACTTGCTATGAACAAATTACGTAATTATCTAAAGGTTACCAGGAATAACAATCATCTTGTCAGAAACAGTAACTGTTTCATCCGTGAACACTGAAAGGATTATCGTCCACGCGTGAGAAGCTCTAATCTGTGAGAAACTTCATCCGTGAATAAAGCTAATATAATATTGTAAAAAAATTGTAACATCTATATTAGATGCTGTTTTTATAAATGATTAAAATTTATATAAAAGCATTTGGTTTATATTTCACTGATGATGTGATTATTTCAGGTGTCACAGATGGAGTTACAGTTGTCGTTTATCATGATAATGGGACTGTCGTCAAGTTTGAACCTGTGGACAGCAGTGAATGTGAAGGAAATATACCAGCAAGTACATCTGTCTCACACATTGGTCAGTGGAGCTCTAGCTTTATTTCAGCTTAATAGACCGGGAGCTCATGACAGTTTATGGTCTCGGATGTCATACAGCATGCCTTTTGGAGGAGAGAATATTTACCTTGTGACAACAAAGAAAGGAAGATACTAAACCCCTGCACGCTTTCCAGTCATATGGAAAATTGCATTTCCACTCTCACAAACATTTTGTATTTTTCTCTGATTTAATAATGCTTGCCCTTTTATCAAAAGAAAGTTAAAACAAATTTAAAGGCTAAAGAATTATAGGCATGCGATTCGCAGGGTCCTAAAGGGCTCAAACGGTCACGTGATCTTGTAATAAAAATATATGATTTTCCGCGTTTTCATGCAGCATGCCGATGAAAATAATTAAAGTTTGTGTCATATAACCGCTATAAAAAAATTGGCATGCCTAAAGGTGGAAAATATCGAAAAAAATTTGGGTGATTAAAATTTTAGAAAACTTTTTCGAAATTTTCCACTGTTGGGCCAACGAGGGCTGCATGACAATTTTTTTTATAGGGGTTCTATGACACAAACTTTAAATCTTTTTATCGGTATGCTGCATGAAAACGCGGAAAACCATATTTTTTTATTACAAGATCACGTGACCGTTTGAGCCCTTTGGGACCCTGTGAATCGGATGCCTATAATTTTTAAGACTTAAAATTTGTTTTATCTTTCTTTTGATAAAAGGGCAAGCATTATTAAATCAGACAAAAACACAAAATTTTGTGAAAGTGGAAATGCAATTTTCCATATGACCGGAAAGCGAGCAGGGGTTTAGTACCCTCCTTTTTTTGTTGACACAAGGTAAATATTTTCTCCTCCAAAAGGCATGCTGTATGAAATCGGAGACCATAACCTGACATGAACTCCTGGTCTATAACGCGTAAAAATGTTCACAGGCACAATATCAACTATGTCAATTTTTCAGTAACTATAAGTGTGTATGTTTCAGAGAGTCGCGATACTCGGATAACATACATCATATCTTCTGCTGACGACATGTCCCTGTATAACCACAACACTGAGAGCATTATCAATGAGGAGATTGACATCAAGAGTGAATATGGCGATGACGGTGAATATGAGGAGAGTGCAGCTGGACAAGATACAGGTCAGTTAATAATTTAATATTATTGTGCTAGTTGTGAGCTTCCAATACTGATATTCCCAGTTTCCGTTTACTGAATACATGTACGGGATCACAATGTGTAATAGTTTGCTAGTTGTAGTAATACGTTGATATAATTTATCCAATAAATGATTTAATTCATATCGACTTGCAATGGCGTAATTACAATGTCACTGACCCTGCGTTGCAGGGGGACCTGGAGCTGTAAGGGGCCCAGAATTTTTGGAATTTTTATAAAAATTATAAATTCAAATACAAGATTAAAAAATTATAACTTACCTACTTTAAAGTTATCTGTATTTTGTTATTATTATATTTAAAATGTAAAATAATTAAACTTAAGCACAATGAAAATAATATTTTATATTTTTAAAATGATATTACAGACAAATCAAAATACTAATAAACAACTGTATGTTTTTATAGCAACGCCTGGCCTACTACTAAGCATAAACAAAATATATAACATTGAGGAAACTAAGAACAGTTTTATCACGAAATCACGTTGACTATTTGATACCTAAACTTAGCAAATCTTGTTTTATATTGAACAAGCTGCTTCCTTTGGGATGTTTCACGCAACCATGTGCTATTTCTTCTTTATTATAAAATGTTTTTCTAGTTCAAAATCGTGCTATTCGCATTATAGCTGGTTCCCCCTTTAGATCATCTTGCAGATCCCTTTTTAGAGATTTGTCTATTTAACTCTTCCATCTGTTTATACATTAGAAGCTGTAATTTTTATTAAAAATAATACGTACCTTCGCTACTAATATGGATTTCCATACTTATCATACCCGCAATATATAGCACTGCACTGTACAGTAAAAGTCCCCATTATATGGCTTTAACATTTTTTAACTGTGTACCAACTGCATTCAAATCTGTAGCATCCAGTAGTTTTACAGTTTAGAGGAATATTGACATCATAAATGCTAATATTGAATAATTTAACTGCACTGTTGTAAATTCATATGTGTTGTATGTAAAACTATTTT
This sequence comes from Liopterus haemorrhoidalis, assembly GCA_963971575.1. Classification (NCBI taxonomy): domain Eukaryota; kingdom Metazoa; phylum Arthropoda; class Insecta; order Coleoptera; family Dytiscidae; genus Liopterus; species Liopterus haemorrhoidalis. The sequence goes on from OZ020623.1 coordinate 29,944,377, forward strand.
GTTAGGTCAAGTGGTTTTAGTTTCTATTATATGTGTAATTTTGACTAAACTCCAACATTTAGATATTATGTTGTAGATTAAATAAATTTATTATAGATTAGAAAATAACTATATTTTCACAACTGAATATTTGTTTCAATAATCAATGCAAAATTGTTTGCAGCTAGTGAACCATCTTCAAGTGAATCAGATGAGATTTGGGAGCAGTTGGCCATTAACAATCGTAAACAACCCACGACAACAAGGTCAACACTCAATAAAATACATTCTGGAGAGAAACCATTCAAATGTGACCAGTGCGATAAATCATTTTCACAGTCATCAGGTCTCGTTTATCACAAACGGTTACATTCTGGAGAGAAACCATTCAAATGTGATCAATGTGATAAAGCATTCGCAGTGTCTTCAAATCTGATTACTCACAAAAAATTACATTCTGGAGAGAAACCATTCAAATGTGATCAATGTGATAAAGTATTTTCACTATTAGCATATCTCATCACACACACACGGGTACATTCTAGAAAAAAATCATTCAAATGTGATCAATGTGATAAAGCATTTTCAGTGTCTTCAAACCTGATTTCTCACAAACGAGTCCATTCTGGAGAGAAACCATTCAAATGTGGTCAGTGTGATAAAGCATTTTCACAATCATCAAGTCTCATTACTCACAAACTCATACATTCTGGTGAGAGACCATTCAAATGTGATCAGTGCGATAAATCATTTTCACAGGCAACAGGTCTCATTAATCACAAACGGTTACATTCTGGAGAGAAACCATTCAAATGTGACCAGTGCGATAAATCATTTTCACAGTCATCAGGTCTCGTTTATCACAAACGGTTACATTCTAGAGAGAAACCATTCAAATGTGATAACTGTGGTAAAGTATTTTCACAGCGACAAAGTCTCATTAATCACAAACGAATACATTCTGGGGAGAAACCATTCAAATGTGACCAGTGCGATAAATCATTTTCACAGTTATCAGGTCTCATTAATCACAAACGGTTACATTCTGGAGAGAAACCATTCAAATGTGACCAGTGCGATAAATCATTTTCACATTCATCAAGTCTCATTTATCATAAACGGTTACATTCCGGAGAGAAACCATTCAAATGTGATAACTGTGGTAAAATATTTTCACGGCGACATAGTCTCATTTATCACAAACGGATACATTCTGGAGAGAAACCATTCAAATGTGATCAGTGTGATAAAACATTTTCACTCTCATCAAATTTTATTAGGCACAAATGGGTACATTCTGGAGAGAAACCATTCAAATGTGATCAGTGTGATAAAACATTTTCACAGTCATCAAGTTTTATTAGGCACAAACGGTTACATTCTGGAGAGACACCATACAAATGTGATAACTGTGATAAATCTTTTTCACTGTCATCAAGCCTCATTAATCACAAACGGTTACATTCTGGAGAGAAAACATTTAAATGTGATAACTGTGATAAAGTATTTTCACAGTCATCAAGTTTTATTAGGCACAAACGGTTACATTCTGGAGAGAAACCATTCAAATGTGATAACTGTGATAAATCTTTTTCACAGTCATCAAGCCTCATTAATCACAAACGGTTACATTCTGGAGAGAAAACATTTAAATGTGATAACTGTGATAAAGTATTTTCACAGCCACAAGGTCTCAAAAATCATAAACGCATACATTCTGGAGAGAAACCATTATAATGTTGTTGTGTATGTGGGTTATTGTAATAACTTTCGTACGCACTATACCAAATATAAATTTATTAGACCTCTTCATTCGACAGTTACAATACAAGTGTCCATCTCAATTCCTGTTTAAACACACTAGAAGTGCGTTCGCAAGTCCGTGCACAACTTCAATGCACACGGGTACAGAGTGTTAGCGCGAAGCGCCATACATTTAAATAAATAATAATGAAATATATAACATCTCTCTCTTCCCTTAGGAAAAAATATACAATAAGTATGTGTGAACATTGAACATAAATTGGTTTCATCTATACATAATATAAACTTAACATAGAAATGCATACAAATATATATCCTAACTTAACATAGTAATTTTTAATTTACACATACAAAAATATACATTTTTTGTAATGATACATTAAACGCTCTGGCAGCTTCCTCTGTCTCTGGGAACGACGCAGATGTACAGAAGGTACTGAATTATTAATATTTGCCTCTAAATTTACAGAATCATTTGCAGTAGCTACATGATCATCTAAGTTATACTTTAAGGTCCGGTCTTTCCACCTTCAGATAAAGTTCCAGGTAACTATCTGACAGATAAGGTTATTTGTAACTTCATCTGCTGAGTAAATGTCATCCCTTCTTTCTATACAAATGTATCTATCGGATAGTTATCTAACGGATAATGAGACTGACGTATTGGATTCACTGACTGGTATTGACATTTATTCAGCAGATGAAGTTACAAATAACCTTATCTGTCAGATAGTTACCTGGGACTTTAACTGAAGGTGGAAAGACCGGGCCTAAATTGGATGCTGAAACTTCTGTATCATTACCATGAGTTTGTAACACATCAGGTTGATTAAAATCTTTACTAAAACCAGGAATACCATTGTTACTAAAATTAAATTTATCAACCATATTGTTCTTATCACCAATCTTAAATAATTGATTTACATGCCGTTTCCATCTTTGGCCATTATCTATTAAAACTATATAATGTAAGTTGCCTAATTTTTGAATAACTCTCCCCAAGACCCATTTTGTTTCTCAATTGTAATTACGTACCATTACTTTTGAACCTATTTCTAAATTTCGAAATTCATCTTCTTGTACAACTTTGTCACTTATCTTATTTTGTAAATTAGGCTGTATTAAATCAATACGCGAACGAATTTCTCTATTTAGGAAAAGCATTGCCGGTGAAGACCCCGTAGCACAAGGCGGTATTTTTCTGTATTGTAAAAGAATTTTACTGAGTTGTAATTCTAAATTATTATTATCACTTTTCATTTGTTTTAGAGAATCTTTTAATATCTGTACAAAACGTTCGGCTTGACCGTTGGTACTTGGTGTATATGGTGCAGTTAATTTGTGTTGAATACCATTTACTTTAAGGAAATTTTGAAAATCGTATCTTGTAAATTGAGTACCATTGTCACTGACCAACATACGTGGTAATCCATAAGACGTAAAAATTTTTCTACAAATTTCTATTGTTTTAAAAGCTGTAATCTTGTTTAAAATATGTATCTCAGGCCATTTTGAGTAAGCATCTACAAGTATAAAAAAATAAACTCCGCAAAAAGGTCCCGCGAAATCTACATGAACTCTTTCAAAAGGTGCTGTAGGATAATGCCAGTGGTGTGTAACTTTTTTGGATTGTGTTTATTTTTATTGCAATTGGTACAGTTTTTAACTAATTTTTCGATGTCATTATCGATACCCGGCCACCAACAGTAACTTCGTGCTAAAGATTTCATTTTAACTACGCCAAAATGCGCTGAATGCAATTCTTCTAAAATTTTATTGCGTAAATTATAAGGTATTACTACCCTTAAACCCCTCATAATGCAATCTTGTTGCAACCTAAACTCTAATTGGTCAATATTGAATCGAATTTCTTTAGGAATTTGTCCACCCTGCCTCAGAGCTTGTAGTAATGGTAATAAGGACTGATCCTTTTTTGTCTCATTTGCTAACATTTGTGTGTTAACAGGTAAAGATGATATTTGATTTATTTCAACTACATCTGAAATATCAAGATCTACCATTTCATCCGAATTGATAGGAAGACGAGATAACGCATCGGCGTTACCGTGTAATTTAGTATTTTTGTAACGAATAACGTACTGATAAGCTTGCAAAAATATTGCGTAATGTTGCATGCGCGTAGCCGTTAACAACGGTAATTTTTTTTTTTCATACCAAATATTTGTAATAAAGGACGACAATCTACTTACCAAATAAATTTTCGACCGTAGAGGAATTCATAATATTTTCTTACACCGTAAATAATTGCATAAGCCTCTTTGTCAATTTGACTATACTTTTACTGTGTTTGAGACAGCGTTTGAGAAGCAAAATAAATTGGACATTCTATCCCATCCTCACATATGTGCGACAAAATTGCGCTCACCCCATATGAGCTGGTCTGTAGATAAAACAATTGGTAATTTCGGATCGTAATGTACTAAGAAACTATCTGACTGCATTTCCTTTTTAATTTTTTTAAAACTTTCCTTGCATTGTTTATTCCATTGAAATCTAACATTATCTTTAGTTAATTCGTTTAAAGGATACATTATGGTGCTAGCACTTTTTAAAAATCGCCCATAATAATTGACCAAACCAAGGAAAGATTTCAGTTCTTTTTTATTTTCAGGGCATGGCATATTTTCAATAGCCTCTGTTTTAGATTTTGATTTATGAACCCCATTTTTATCAATAACGTATCCGCAATATTTTATTTTATTTAAAAAAAAAAGCACATTTTTCTAAATTAATTTTTAAATTATATTTTTGTAATCTTTCCAAAACCTGTTCTAATCTTTGATAATGAGTTTGATCATCAGGCGCTGTGATTTTAATATCGTCTAGAAAAATTGATACCCCTTGTATCCCAGGTAAATTTTTTTCTATCTCCCTTTGCCAAATAGAAAAAATTTACCTGGGATACAAGGGGTATCAATTTTCCTTACTCGTTTAATGTTTGGGGTAGCGTCTGCTCCAGCTATCTCCCTTTGCCAAATAGCTGGAGCAGACGCTACCCCAAACATTAAACGAGTAGTTTGATACAACCCTTTACATGTATTTAAAGTCAGTAAATGCCTATCGGACGGACGGACCTCTAATTGTAGATAAGCCTTGCTTAAATCTATCTTTGAAAATTTATCACCCCCCGCCATCGCTAGCTAGTAACTCATCGATAGTTGGCAATGGATGCTCATCAATTAACAAGTATGGATTTATTGAGACTTTAAAATTACCGCAAATTCGAATTTGACCGCCAGTTTTATGCACTGGTACTATCGGCGAAGCCCATCGCGAAGTTTCGAACTTTTCTAGGATACCATCCCTAACCATGTCATCCAATTCTTTTCCCACTTTATCGATTAGTGCAAACGGCATTGGACGTGCTTTAAAAAATACCGGAGTTATGTTGTCTTTAATTTTAAGTTCAACTTGAATTCCTGTAATTTTTCCTAATTTCTTTTCAAATATTTCTGGATATTTGGAAAATAAATTTTGTAATTTAGTATCTGAATTGATAGAATTAATATATTCCCCTTTGGGTATTTGAATTTTTAATTTTCTTATCCAATCTATTCCAATCAAAGGGTTTTTTCTTTGATCCACAATAAAAAGTTTTAAATCTTTTTGAAAATGGTTATACTTTACAGTTACTGTAATAAAACCTAAAACATTTAATTTATTTTGGCAATAAGTAACTAATTGAATATTGGTTGGTTGAATAGAAAAATCTTTAAAAATATTTTGTACATCGTGCAAACTCATAATGGATACAGCAGCCCCAGTATCTAATTCCATTTTTACAGGAACATTGTTAATCAATACATTAATTAAAAATTTATCTGATAAATTATTATGCAAAGTTTTATTAGAATTTTCTTTAGAAATTGTATTTATTTCAAGTAAATCTAAATAGTTCACTTGAGCATTTTTATTTTGAGTTAATTTCTTTCTGCATACTGCCTGCAAATGACCCTTTATCTTGCAAAAACTGCAAACTGTGTTGATTTTGCTGCATGCGTTCGCCAGATGAGCGCCACATCTGAAACATTTTAAACATTTTTTTAAAGTATTTGTATTTCTGTTCGCGGCAGGTTTAGAACTGTACTTAACTCGGCTAGCTGGTTTCTGCAAGTTGACGGACCCAATGGTTGAAGTAGTTGGTTTGTGCAGGAACGCTGCGTCACGTGCGGAGAGCTCCATCCCGTACGCGATGTCCAACGCCTTCTCCAGGGTCAACTTCTTAATCCAAAAACGAGCTGATTCCTTAGAGCTGTCGACTGATAGGCCCCAAATTTGCAATTTATGGCTAGTGTTTGAAGATTTGTGATGAAATCCTTGATTGATTCGCCTTCTCCTTGTCTTTTCAGGTGAAAACGGTAATTTTCAGCTATTTCTAGTGGCTCTGGGCAAAAATGCATCGTCATCATATCCACTAAATCTTTGTAAGATTTCGTATCTGGTTTAATAGGTGCTAATTTCTCGCTTAATACATCGTACGCGTCAGCGTCCATATAATGCAATAAGTAGTAAATTTTCTTATTGTCTGGCACATCAAAAACTTGAAATGCGCCTTCCAGGCGCGAAACCCATCGTGTCCACGATGTTCTGGTTTCATACGGCTCTATGTTGAAAACCGTTTGTATGGTAGTAGAAGACATTATTTAAAAATAATTTGAAACAAGACTTGCCCTTGGAATGTCCTTGAAGAATGTCCACGAGCTGCTTCCAAAAATCTTCATAAATTCGTAAAAACTTCGTAAATTCGTATTTTTCGTAATTGTATTTGTATAATTTAACTTTTTCATATACCTGGTCACCAATTCTGTTGTGTATGTGGGTTATTGTAATAAATTTCGTACGCACTATACCAAATATAAATTTATTAGACCTCTTCATTCGACAGTTACAATACAAGTGTCCATCTCAATTCCTGTTTAAGCACACTAGAAGTGCGTTCGCAAGTCCATGCGCAACTTCAATGCACACGGGTACAGAGTGTTAGCGCGAAGCGCCATACATTTAAATACATAATAATGAAATATATAACAGGGTGTATGCGCAACTATGTGCGAAACCACACAGTCAGATGTGCAGAATGTTTGTTGGTGAAAGTGCCAGGAGGCAAGCAGCCGGGGTATTTGCATCCAATAACTCCAGGCGTAAGACCATTTGAAACAGTGCACCTAGACCATGTAGGTCCGTTCCCAACGAGCGAGAGAGGGAACAAACACATACTAGTGGCGGTAGATGATCTGACGAAGTACGTTCGAGTGTGGCCAGTCACTTCAACCACAACCGAAGAGGTCATGGAGAAACTCGAAGACATGTTTGGAATCTACGGGCTACCACGGCGATTAATATGTGATCGTGGAACTTGTTTCACATCAAAGAAGTTCGACACGTTTTGCGCGAGACAAGGGGTGCAACTGGTATTGACTAGCAGTCGGCATCCGCGCGCAAACGGACAGGTAGAACGCGTCAACCGAACTCTGGTCGCGACAATACAAACCAGGTTAGGTGACCGCGGGGAAGAACGTTGGGATGAAGTAGCGGCACTAGTACAACGGGACTTGCAACACGCTGCATGGAAGACCACGACGGCAGCGCAAACCACCAGGGCGTCTACAAGATTACGAGGTCCAGTATCCGGCAGACGGGGACGCCGCAGAGTCAGCAGAGGCCGAGTGTTGTCTGGCGGCTAACTCAAATTACCGCGGAGAGATGGCGCGCGCGTGCTTTTCCATAAAGATGATAGAAAAGATGGAGCCTAGATGTCAGTAGAGGTGTCAGAGGAGTTAAAGCCGGGATAGAAGAATAAGAAGAGAAGAGGAAACAAGGGCGGCCATATCGTATACTCCGCTGACAAAGGACGCTCACTGAATATTTAGTTGAAATACATTGAATATTGTAATTATTAATAAACAGGCCAATAAATTCTGATTCAATTGTTAACACGTAGATAGCTATTCTGATTGATAATAATATTTTCGAATGTTTTTTTATGTTGGTATTAGTAGCGTTAAGTTGGTATTAGTAACAAAGAGAGACATATATGCGACTCGCACGAATAAAAGAGAGATAGATACAACTGTCAAAATTTTGTACAGAAAAATGTGCGATAAACGCCCAAGAAGCGCAAATTTCAATATTTCCGAAACAAGGCAACTTATAAATCTTTTGTTAAAATGTAAAAATGTTATAGAAAATAAAGCTACTGACTCTGTAAATCTAAAAGATAAACAAGGGGCCTGGGAAAAAAAATTTATTATGTTTAATGCATCTTGCAGACAGAATAGAAATGCAAAAACACTGAAAATTAAATACGACCGTTTATTTATTTTTATTTTTTAATTGGTGTAGTATTTGGCGAAATCGATTAATAAATTCTTTCTCATCCCAATAGTTCATATGATTTGGACATGAACAATGAATAACACGAACTGTGTATGGACGTTCTAAATACTCTACAATTTCTTCATCATCGTCTGCTTGCAAATCTTCTAGATCAGCATCCATGATTTCTTTTTTTTTTAATAAATGTAAATTATCTAAAAATAATTGACAATATTTTTTTTTTATTTCAGTATAAATTAAAGTTGATTACTAAATTATTTTGAATTTATTTTGATATAGGTAATTTAAGGTGACCATTCGTACTGGTTTTACTAGTACTGTACTGTTTTTTTGTCATTGATCCTGGTTAGTCGTGAAATATAACCAGTACAGTTTAGGGACACAAAATTATTAATTTTTCAAAAGATCGAGTAATCGTTCCATCTTTCAGTACGCGCGTAAATTTAAACACAAAATTCGGTTCAGCAGTGTAGCGGCTTTTTCAAAATTACTTTCTTAATCTACAATATAAATAAAAGAAGTACATTTTATTTTTTCACTTAAAGGTACGATACCCACTTTTCTTCATGCTGACTGAGCAGGCGCGCTCCTAGAAAAACTGAGAGGGGGGGGTCTATTTCTAAAAAATATCCGATAAATAAAATAAAATTTATTATTGCCTCTTTACGGGGAGGGGTGGTCTTATTACATTTTGACTATGATTTGTTTTTTATCAACAAAAGAGATGATTTTATTTTCAGTATCTTTTTATTAAGTATATGATTTTTTAGTTCCTGGGGGGGGGGGGGGTCAGAACCCAGGGACCCCTCTCCTATTGCACGCGCCTGTACTTGAGCTAGTTTAAATGTCCTGGTTTTATATTTGACAAAAAATGGTCACCTTAGGTAATTACACAATAAAATAGTACACATAATGGAAACAGGTGTATGTAATAAGTGTAGGTATGTCTAATATGTACATAATACTTGTTATTTCTTTTTACGCTATAACTATTATTGTTACTTTGAGTTTATGTATGTTTAATATTGTATTTTGTTATTTATACATAGCGTTACAAGCCTCGGCTTCTGCTGTGTCTCTTATATAAATAAATAAATATTATATATTTTACGTATATATGCTTATATTATGTACATATACAAGGTGTCTCAAAAGAAATTTTATATTTAGTGGATCGATTAAAAAAAAAGTAAGCCGTATATAGAAAAAATGTTTATTAATTATTAAAATACACTTTTTGGGGATTTATTTCTTAAAAATAATATCGTCTAAATGTAGACCCTCGCGTTCTCGGCACTCATTTAATCGAACAGTAAAATTACTTATGACGTCTCGGCAGGTGGACTCAGGGATGGCTGCCATTTCGTGACGGATATTTTCTTTCAAATGCGCCAGTGAAGTCGGTTTATTGGCGTAAACTTTAGATTTAAGATAACCCCATAGGAAAAAGTCCATAGGGGTTAAATCTGGACTGCGTGGAGGCCAATTTATGTCACCTCTCCGGGAGATCAATTTGCCTGAGAAATTTTCACGAACACGTGGCAGAGACATATTGGACGTGTGTGAAGTTGCTCCGTCCTGTTGGAACCATGTTCTTTGGTTATAGTCAGGAAAGTTTTGCAGTTCAGGTACCAAGAAGTTGTCTAACATCTCCACATAACGCTCTGAATTCACTGTAACTGCACGCCCCCTTTCGTCTTCAAAAAAGTAAGGGCCTATAATTCCTCGCGCCGACATCGTAGCCCATACGGTCACTTTAGGCGAATGTAGGGGTTTCTGATGTTTGCGTTTCGGATTCGTTGCACTCCAGTAGCGGCAGTTCTGCTTATTTACGTGGCCATTAAGATGAAAATGAGCTTCATCCGAAAACAAAATGTTGGTAAACGTTGAAAATCGCTCAATCACCTGATTTACGAAATTAAGCCTCTGACTGGCATCTTGGGGCTTTAATTCTTGCACCAATTGAATTTTGTAGGGGTGCAGCTTTAGGTCTTTGTGCATAATGCGATGTAATGATGATCTATGCACATTTAAAGCACTTGCGCTCTTCCGAATTGAAAGGTTCGGGTCGTCACGAACAGACTGATTAACATTCTCCACGTTTTCTACCGTTCTTGATGACCTAGGTCGCCCGGATTTTGATTTATCCAGCGTTGTACCAGTCTCTTCAAACTTTTTAACCCAATGTCGAATGAGAGGAATGCTTGGCGCATCATTTAAGTGGCGAAAACCTCGAATACTGCAGAATTTTCTACGCGCTACAGTCGCCGAATCACCGTTTTTGTAAAACTCTCGCACGCATAACGCGCGGTCTGCTCCCGAGAAACGCTCCATAGCGACTGCATTCCCAAGAGCCAGGCTACCGATTGACATAACCCCCGCGCCCCTCGGATACGTTGCGTTCACGCAGTAAGCTAAATAAATATAAAATTTCTTTTGAGACACCTTGTATTTATCAATAAAATGTTTTTTGACACCTATCTGTCAAAATCTGTCATTTTTATCCAATGGATAATATTTATCAGTACCTACACGTTTTGAATAACTTATCATATAGATAACTTAGTTACTCTATAGATAAATAATTGGAAATACGCAAAAAATCTATTATTCCCTTGATAACAACTTATCCCATAGATAGTCAATTTTATCTATGGTTCGAAATACCGGGCCTAAGAAAGAAGAATCTACTGTTTATGGTATACCAAACGAACCTTCTAGTATTAATATCTGTCAAGAGAATTAATGGTGTTTAGATAGCGGATGTACCTCTCATATGTGTGGAAATAAAAATAAATTTAAAAATGATTTCCATAAAATAAAAAATCAAGTTAGTCTGGCAAATAACACTTCAACAGGAATTGAAGGAAAAGGTAATATTAATTTAAAATTAAGTAATGGTAAATACACAAAAGACGTAACACTGAAAAACACATTGTATGTACCATATCTACGTACAAATTTATTATCAGTTTCAAAGATAACAAATAACGGATATTCAGTTGAATTTAATAAATATGATGCGAAAGTAAAAGATAAATATGGAAAAATCGTAATAAGGCCCAGTATTAATCTTAAGATAAGTTGTTATCAAGGGAATAAACGATTTTTTGCGTGTTTCCAATTATTTATCTATAGAGTAACTAAGTTATCTATAGCAGTGCTTCTCAACCTTTTATGGCCTGGGACCCCCAAATTATATAAATATTGTCTGCGGCCCATATATATATAGAGTTTATATATATATAGTTTTTATATATGTATTTATATATATATATATATATATATATATATATATATATATATATATATATATATATATATAGTTTTTTCGAAAAGGCGACGTTGCTCACACGTCAAAAATTTTTAACTAAAATTTATTCACAAAATTGAATGGTAGTATTAAAATTTTCTGGAAAAAAACGGAATTACAGGATATCAAGGACAATTTCCAATTTTTAAATGGGAACGTATGCCATATTGGATATCTTTGGATAGAGCTTTTCAACAACTTTTCCTTAAACATTTTATTAATATCTTTTACGGTAGACAAAAAAACTGTGATATTTTTAAATGACGATTATATTCCCTATAACGACTTGAAAGTAAAGATTTTTTAATTACAAGTGTTTAAAGTGCCTTCCATTTTAATTTAAACACATTCGAATCCTTACTCTTGAGTTACCTGTAGTTCGGAGAGCAATTAAAAAAATATGTAATAACAAATATTGCACTTTCAAATCGTACCTACTTCAGTACTTGAAGTACCTCTAACGCGAACCATTGTCAGAGAAACCCACTAACCGACACATACAATTTATTTGACCTTGATATAGTCTGTTTCTTTTGTTAAAGCGGAACTAGATTTTCAAATCTAGTAATTTTTATCGATTAAATGAAGCTTTTGATCATTTTGTTTAGTAAAAGCCCATTTACTCATTATAAAGTTAGCTAGTGACAACTTAAACATTTGAAATAGCCTTTAGTTTAAATTAGTTGTCAAAATAAGTATAAAAATAAATATAAGCAATTCACTTTTGTAAGAACAAACTAAGAGGGAATTTTGTTTTCAATAGTTTGCACCTTTGAAGCTGTATGTCATGTTGGTATTAAAAAATGTCACTTTTTTTAAAATGTCGATCCATTTGACATATGTCATAATGAAAAATGATATCTTAATTATAATGATCATAACCTTATCAACCTAAAGTCGGTTTTACAGCGTAAGGAATATTTTTAATTGATATTTGAAGTCAGTAACACACTATAAAACTAACCAAAATAACCAGATCTAGTGTGTTCTTACAAAAGTGAACAGCTTATAGAATATTTATTTTATTTATGTTGAGAAAGGTATATTTTTATGAATATCAATATACGATACTCGTGTTTATAAATATGAATAAAATTTACAGTCTGTTTCAAACGCTTAGGCGGAACTAGATTTTGCAATTTAGTTACTTTCATCGCTTAAATCGTGCTTTTCGGCCGTTTTGTTTAAGCTTTGTAAATCATACTTACAATAAACATTTTTTGGTTAATATCATTCTAAAATGTCATTTTCTTTATATTTTGATTTTTTGTGTCATTCTTAATAGAAATTTCCCATTTATTTATTTTTTTTCATTAAAAATAATTTAATTTTGACATAGGTCATTCGTTTCCATGGTTTCATTGTTGTAATACTGAATTTTGACATTCCAACGTGAAAAAATTAAATAACCCAAGCAAGGTCCCTTGTCGTGACAACCTAAAAGAACGAAATTCTCATTTAGTTCCGCCTAAGCGTTTGAAACAGACTGTATATCTTGTAAGATTGAGTGCATTTTTATTATATTTTCATGTTTCGATCTTGTATTCTGACTTCGCGGCCCCCCGACGAAGCCTTCACGGCCCCCCGGTTGAGAAACGCTGATCTATAGGATAAGTTATTCACAACGTGTAGGTACTGATAAATATTGGATAAAAATGACAGATCTTGACAGACAGGTGTCAAAAAACATTTTATTGATAAACATATGTACATAATATAAGCAGATATACGTAAAATATATAATATAACAGGTATTATGTACATATTACACATACCTACACTTTATATACATATTACATACACCTGTTTCCATTACATGTACTATTTTATTGTGAAATTACCTATATCAAAATAAATTCAAAATAATTTAGTAATCTACTTTAATTTATACTGAAATAAAAAAATATTGTCGATTATTTTTCGATAATTTACATTTATTTTTAAAGAAAGAAATCATGGATGCTGATTTAGAAGATTTGCAAGCAGATGATGATGAAGAAATTGTAGAGTATTTAGAACGTCCATACATAGTTCGTGTTAGAGCAAATCATATGAACCATTGGGATGAGAAATAACCGGTCGTATTTAATTTTCAGTGTTTTTGCATTTCTATTCTATATGCAGAATGCATTAAACATAATACATTTTTTTATCCCAGGCCCCTTGTTTATCTTTTAGATTTACAGCGTCAGTAGCTTTATTTTCTATAACATTTTTACATTTTAACACAAGATTAACAAGTTGCCTTATTTCGGAAATATTGAAATTTGCGCTTCTTGGGCGTTTATCGCACATTTGGCGTTTATGGCACATTTTTCTGAACAAAATTTTGACAGTTGTCATTTATTTTGACAGTTGTATCTATCTTTCTTTTATTCGTGCGAGTTGCGTATATGTCTCTCTTTGTTTAAGATAACGCTACTATTACCAACATAAAAAACATTCGAAAATATTATTCAATATCAACAGAATAGCTATCTACGGGATAACTAGAGTTGGAAATACAGAAAGCAATTTATCCTAGCGACTATCAAATGGATAATATTATCCCATTGATAGTTATTCTTATAGATAACAGTAAGGTGGAAATACCGGGCTTTAGTGCGAAGAAGAAGAAAGATACGTATAAAGTTTCAGAAATGTTAGAACATATAAATTTAGCAACAGAGAGAAATAGTTTATATGACTGGCATGAAAGATTAGGACACATTAATTATGGAAGTTTACTATATATGGAAAGACACAAACTGTTAAATGGTCTGAAAATTAACAAGAATAAAGAAGTAAATAACTGCGAAACATGTTTAAAAGGAAAAATGACGAAGAGACATTTCAAAAAATCTTTTTCGGAACGAGATGAAAATGTATTAGAAATTATTCATTGTGACATTTGTGGACCAATGAAAACAAATTCACTTGGCGGGTCAAAATATTTTATTACATTTATCGATGACAAATCGAGATGGTATGAAGTAAGATTTTTGAAACACAAAAGCGATGCTTTGGAAACTTTTAAAGAGTATAAAAATTTAGTAGAGAATCACACTGGAAGAAAAATAAAGTATTTGCAATCAGATAACGGAAAGGAATACTGCAACAATAATTTTGATAAATTTTTGAGAGAAAATGGTATTAAAAGAAGACTTTCAGTTAATTATACTCCTGAACAAAACGGAATAGCTGAAAGGAAAAATAGAACATTGGTTGAAATGGCAAGATGTTTATTAATACAATCAGGGTTGTCACCGGCATTTTGGGCAGAAGCAATATCAGTTGCTAACTATATAAGAAATAGATGTGTGACAAGTGAACAAAAATTACCTTTTGAATTATGGTTTAGAAAACGTCCTACCGTAAGTTATTTTAGAATATTTGGAAGTATAGCTTTCGTACTAGATAAAAGACCAGGAAAGTCAAAATTTCAAGAAAAGGCCAAGAAATGTATATTTTTAGGTTATTCACAAAATGCAAAAGCCTATAGATTATGGTCGCCAAAAGAACGCAAAATAATTGAAAGTAGAGATGTAAAATTTATTGATAGATATGAACAAAGGAATGAATATGAAAATTTTATAGATGAAAATTTATTCAACGACGAAGAAAAAAATACTCATAATGAAGAAAATGAATTAGAGTTTTCAATTTATAACAATAGAGGAAAGAAAAGAACAGATCAAAAAACTGGAACTGAAAAAAAATGTTGTAAATTATGATACAATAGAACAAAATGAAGATGGAAGAACAACAACAAGGTTAGAAGACACAAGAAAAAAGGAAAGACCAAAAAGGAAATGCACAAAAATAACTACATATAAAGAACATGAAGTTGTAAAATGTAGGAATAGAAAGAAAAATGATGGACATATTGAAACTTCTGAAATAATAGAAGATGAAAATGAAAAACCACAAGAATTAGCTGCTGCGATGGAAATATCCTGTCAAGAAGCACTAAATGGTGAAGATGGAGAAGACTGGAAACAAGCAATATGTGAATTTATTTCTATGATAAAAAACGGAGTATGGAAGATAGAACCTTCCGGAAAAGAGAAAAGAAGTTGGGTGTAGGCTTATTTTAAGTAATAAGTACAGATCTGACGGAACTACTGAAAGAAGAAAAGCCCGATTAGTCGCACAAGGTTTCAAACAAATTCCTGAGATTGATTTCCATGAAACTTTTGCGCCGGTTGTTAAATTAAAATCAATACGCCTTATTATGGCACTTGCAGATGAATTTGATTTAGATATTCACCGTATAGACAAAATCTGCTTATCTAAATGGTGATGTAAGTATCTTAATTGACGAAGAAATTTATATGAGGATTCCAAAGCAATTAGAAGAATCTTTAAAAGAAATAATTAATAGCCGGAAAACAGATACTGAAACCAAAAATATTGCTCAGGAATGGCTAGAAGAAATTCAGAAAAAGAAGAAGAAGACTTGTCTATTAAAGAAATCCATGTATGGCTTGAAACAATCTGGACGACAATGGAATCAAAAGCTAGAAATGAAACTTAAATAATTGCAGGTAATAATTTACAAATCATAGAAAAATTTAAAATGGAATTATCTAATATTTTTGAATTAAGAGATCTGGGAAAAATTAAACATTGTTTAGGAATTGAATTTACACATACGGAATCAGGGGGTGTAGTATTATCACAAAAGAAATACATAATAGAACTTTGGGAAAGTTTCCACATGGAAAATTCATTAGAAACAGGATTAAAACTTGCAAAACCAGAAAAGAAATCGGAAGAAATAATGGAAAAATATCCATATCAAAATTTGATTGGATCTTTGATGTATTTATCTGTTGGAACAAGACCTGATATAACGTTTGCAGTAAATTATTTAAGCCAGTTCAACACTAATTATGGCAAGGAACACTGGACAGCTGCAAAACGCATTTTAAAATACTTAAAAGGAACCATGGAATATAGTCTTAAAGATAGAAAAACTGGAAATAAATTGGAAGCTTATTCAGATGCAGAATCGGGATCATGCGTAAATGATAGAAAGTCATATACAGGATATGTGTTTGTTTTGGCAGGTGCACCAATTAGTTGGGAAGCTAGAAAACAGAAAACGGTAGCTCTTTCAAGCACTGAAGCAGAATACATGGCGTTAAGTGAGACTACTAAGGAAATGATATATTTAAAATATATTTTACAGGAATTAAACGTGGACCAGAACAACTTAAAAATATATTGTGATAACATTGGAGCAGGACTTCTAGCCAAGAATAATGTTTATCATACAAGAAGTAAGCATATTGATTTAAAACATCATTTTATCAGAGAAGCTGTTCAAAATGGAATAATGAGTATTGAATATATATCAACAAAAGACGCCAGACATTTTTACAAAAAGTTTAAATTTGGAAAAGCACAAGTTATGTGTAAGAAAACTTAATATGTCTACATATATCCAAAATGTTGATTGAGGGGGTGTTATAATTATTTTATAATTATTACACCCCCTGTACAATCAAAATTATATATGTATCCTAGGAACGGAGTTGTTAAATAGTGTTTACGATATGTCATGTGTCAAATTGTGTTGTAAATATATTAATAGTAAATAAAATTGTTAATAAACGTTAAGCATTGCATAAAATCACTCTGTTAATACATGGCGGCCGGCATGGATGTGCGGTTAAAACAACGAGCTGTCATTGAATTTCTTACTGCGGAGGGTGTAGCGCCCATTGATATCCATCAAAGGTTAAGTGCCGTCTACCGTGAGGCGTGTGTTGATGTGAGTACTGTTAGGATTTTGGTAAGGACTGTGAAAGACGCAAGTCCTGCTGAAACGGATGTCCATGATCGGGCATGCAGTGGCCGACCAGTGTCTGCATGTGGTGAAAGGCAGGTGGCTCTCGTGGATAAACTGGTTCGTGAGAATCGACGGTGTAAACAAACTGACATAGCCAACAGGGTGGGTATTTCACAAGATAGAGTACATCACATTATCTGTAATGTGCTGCAGTACAGGAGAGTATGCGCGCGTTGAGTGCCCCGAATGCTTACTGATGAAATGAAAGGTAATCGGAAACAAATTTGCGAACAACTCTTGACTCGATATGAACCAGAAGGTGATGCTTTTCTCCACAGAATTGTGACCGGTGACGAGTCCTGGGCGCATCATTACGATCTTGAAATGAAACGTCAGCCCATGGAGTACAGACATCGGGGTTCGCCACAACCGAAAAAATTCAAAGCACTTCCATCTGTCGAGAAAGTCATGATTACCGTTTTCTGGGATTGCAATGGCAACGTTCACATTGAATTTTTGGAACGCGGCTGTACTGTCAACTCCGAAGGATATGTTAACATCCTAACAAATCTGAAGCGACGGCTGCGTAGGGTTCGTCCAGACAAAGTGCCAATTCTGCATCATGACAACGCTCGGACTTACACAAGCCAGAGAACGCGCGGAGCACTGGAGAACCTTGGGTTTCATGACGTTTTACCTCATCCACCTTATAGCCCACATCTTGCGCCTTGTGAATTTTTCCTCTTTCCAAAGCTTAAGGAACATCTCAAGGGCAAGCGTTTCTCTTCGGATGCAGAGGTGATAGCGGAGGTGCAGAAATGGTGCCGTGGGAAGTCTTCAGACTTTTTCCGTGACGAACTTGAAAAACTCGTACAACGTTGGCGTAAATGTATTACTGTCAATGGCAATTATGTGGAAAAGTGGATATATCAGTACGTCGGGGACAGTTTATACTATTATTTCACATTTATATGTAAACCATATATCAATTACTAATAAAGTTATAGCCATGGAGGCATTAGTTTTCAATATGCCCTCGTAGGATGTCTCAAATAACTTGTTAAGCATGGAGATCTCGATAACAGTAAGAGATGCGAGGTCGCTTAAACTAGACGAAAGTTGCTGCATTATGAGATCATTTTAATGATTTGTTTGTTTTCCTAAAAAAATACATAGGTTACTATAGGGCAGTCGGCGAATCAGAGCAGTTGAGTCACTAGAAACGTCACATATTTTTGTGACGTCATGTTCAGTACGTCTACATAGCATCCATTTAACGAATGTAATAATCGTAAGATGTCACTTGTGTCGTAATGAAATGAAAATATAAGAATAAGAACAAAATAGAAACAAAAAAACTATTCTAATAGGGTAAGTAGTCCTAAAAAGGGCAGATGTGATCCAAAAATATGATCAAAGAAAAGAAAATACGTTGAATTTTACCTAAAAAGCTATGCACTACACACAATATCAAATGGAAATCTATAAGATATATATATATAAGAAAATTAATAATTAAACACAAAACTGCTAAGTAAACAACAAACTAAATAAAAAATGATTTTAGAAATTACTATAAGTTAGATATGTGAACACAAGTATCAAAACACATCAGAGCGTATTATAAAATGTCAAATGTAAACATCGTTTTATTTAGCGATACCAATACAAATGTCCCTATATTAAACAAACACTTCAAATTTGTAAATCTTCAAAATGACTATCGAACACAAACTAAATATGACTTCAAAAGGTATGTTTTAATAAAATAAAAGAGTGAAGAGCAATTTTAGTCTATAATTCACATACAAAAAAATCGATTTAGTTATTTTTTCGCCACTAAGTTTCTCGTTGAAGTTATGACGTAAAATGACCAACTGCGTTGGTTAAACGACTGATCTAAACCTATGATACAGCGATTATTTTGATAAATAAAAAACGTTTTTCTTAATTTTTCATATTATTTACGAAAATAAAATAGGACTTTTTTAAATGGTTGAATAGCAAAAAATCTCTATTCAAAATTATCATAACCTACTATAAGTTCCATATGAAAAATTAAAATTGAACCCGAAAATTTGAAAATGGTACGCGATAAAAAAAAAACAAAAATTGAGAACCTCTGTAAATTCACCATGAAGAAGTGCCTAAAGAAAGTGCACACCAAAATCACCTAATATTTTAATTTTAGAAGTTATGACCAAAAACTAAAAAGCGAAATATTTACATTTTCGCTCATATCTAGTAACCTATGTATTTTTTAGAAGAACAAATACATCATTAAAATGGTCGGTTAATGTGGCAACTTTGGTCTAATTTAACCAACCTCGTAACTCTTACCGTCCCCATACTTTTTTAAAAAAAATACATTTATATCTTTTTGCTAAAATACCCGTATCTGTTATTATATGAGCCGTTGATTTTGAATGTGAGACAAGTCCACTTTTCGTTATTTCTAGATTTTAATGTTTTGCATTTGAATGGAATTAAAAATATACGTAAGGAGTAATAGACTTATTTTACATTTTTGGTAGTCTCAATGCATGTAATTGTATTATACAACTAGGTTATTACCCGTCAACAATGACGGATTTATGATATAAAAATTTCAATTGTTTGTATATGTATTTGGTTTTATTTTTTAACGTATGTTAATTTCGTCGCCGGTCAGCTAATCACGGGACAGGATATCACCAGTTAGCCAATCACGGGAGAGGGTGTCATCTGTCAGACAATCAAGAGACAGGGTACTAAAAATTGTGTTTAGTACAGTGCAAATCAGCTTTTTATGGTGTTTTTTAATGTATGAACCAAATCTGTTTTAAATTTGCCTCAAATAAACTATATGGCTTTATTTAAATTTATACTGAATAACCTTCAATAGTTTTTTGGTGACCATTCTTACAAGTTAGCACACATCAATCACAGATTAAGTATTAATTAATATCGGTCTGCGGCAAGTTTCTAAATCTGCAATTGTTGACTGGTTGGAGGAACGGTTATAGTGCTCGTCTTGTAAACTAATGATTGTGTGTTCGAATACCGCTCAAATATATTTATTTATTTTTTTTATTTATATTTTTATATCATCTGTTTTAACACACTTTTTTTAACTTTTGACTTTATATATGTGACTAAATCAATTTGAATTATATTTTATTATCATACTTATCACATTTTGTAAATACTAGAGTACATGTTTTGTTATTTTATTGTTGACCTAAACAAAAATCTACAATGCACATATATGTTATGTCTAACCTGGATCACTGTTTATTAAATACTTTTTATTCGTATTTTTTTAATGGTATACTACATTGAAATTGGAGACTTTTGTTTTTATTTAAACTATTTTGACTTATTTTAACCACCATTTTCTTAGTTTCCAATAATTTTAACTCTGTACACTTACTTTTTAATATCTGCATCATACTTGTGTCTATAATTTTATTTTTTTTTATTCCAATTAAATAAATTTTATTGTATCAATTCATTGTAAATCATTCATTGTTACTAACAGTGCTTAAATTAAAATACGCTAATATGTCTAGCTACGCTAATTACAGCATACCGGAACTGACCAATATACTGAAAGCAAAGGGATTAATTGTAAACAATCTCTAATTGGACTTTGGCAATATCATTCCTCACCCAATTCTAGATGTAAATGACAGAAATGGAAATCACTTGTTTACACGATCGCATTAAGAATCTTGAAGCTGATCTCCACGATAAAACCCTGCATATCCAACGTATCAGGCAAAGTTTCGACTCATTTCAAGCGCTAGCATCAGACGTAGAAGAAACGTTGAACAAGAAAATTGATGAACAATTTAAAATTATTTACGAACTAAGATCAAAAATTCTCAACAGCTCTCGTCTCAATTGTGACAGTTGTACAGCTTACGAGCAAACTATCGCCGATCTTTGCAATACCGTCGAACTAAGCACAATTGATAGGACGAATCAACATACTGAAATAAAAAAACTACAGTCATTAATCTCGACCGCAACACCTAAGCCAAAACGCCCTTTTCTGCACAACTCCAATGTCACAAGAAAACGGAAGATCCTGATGGTAGCTGATACAGTGACTGTATAAAGACAGTGTGGCCATATGAACTGTAGCCGCCATGTTTATTCCAGATTTGTGTTGGGTTATATGGAATAAATGTTAATATATCCTAATATATTATAATATTTCTTAAATTTTTAATAGTTTTACGTATTTATGTTTATATATATGTGAATATCAATTTATTGTTAAGAAAAAACATGTATATGATTCAACATTTATTAAGATAAATATTAAAATTGCCTACCGATGAAGGTATTTTTTTGATATGTACTCAACATAAAAAGAAAACAAATGAAAAAAATTCTTAAAAAAGGACATGAAAGGAAATAAAAGAGATATATTTTTATTATTTTATAATTTTATTTGAGGACCTATAAAAACTAAAACATTTTTTTTATAAAAACGGGAGTTACATTTTAACTTTAATATTTTAAATTTAAGAAAACACGTTCAAACAGGACATTAGAATTAGAATAAAAAGATAGAGAAAAAATGATGATAAGGTTCTATAAAAATTAGAGAACCCAACATTTCTCTAATTTTTGGGAAAACGCATCTTTATATATATAAAAAAAATAGGGTATTTTCATATTAAAAAAGAATAAGCAGAACATGTTATATACCCTGAGTTCAAAAAGAAATTACATAAGAGTTGGCTATGGAAAAATAAAATAATGTATACTACAAGCTTTATGTTCCAATAAATAACTTATGACAACAAGAGTGATTTAATTAATTCAGACGGTAAATTAATTCTAAAGCTTTCCGTTGACATTACTTTTATTTTCCATAGCCAACCCTTATGCAATTTCTTTTTGAACTCATGGTATAAATGATATATTAATAAAGAAAACTGATGTATATCTTATCAATTATGCATTTATTCAACTAAAATTATAGTCAGGTGAAAAATAAAATGAAATCAGCATGGAATAACATTAAAATGAATTAAAGTAAATACTTCTTATAATTGTGAAGCCCCATCCATTGATTTACTGGCATAATGTTTTTTTATGTTCATTTAGCCTTTTTTTCCCTGCAATTTTAAACCTAAACATAACAAAACGTTTCATTATTTTTAATTTTAATTTGTGACAATTTAAAATATGTGCACAGTTTACATTATCTACATTACACATTACTCATCACAAACACAACAATATTCACTATTAAACGTCTAAATATACGTATATTATTTGAAAATATCACTTAAATCTGTTGAAACACAAGCTAAACACATGTAAACCATATACAATCTGTAACAAAGTTGGAAGAAATATGGCGGACTTCAGCTTGACCAATAGAAAATGAGACCATCGTATGGCCACACTGTCTTTATATAGTCACTGTAGTAGCTGATACAGTGACTGTATAAAGACAGTGTGGCCATATGAACTGTAGCCGCCATGTTTATTCCAGATTTGTGTTGGGTTATATGGAATAAATGTTAATATATCCTAATATATTATAATATTTCTTAAATTTTTAATAGTTTTACGTATTTATGTTTATATATATGTGAATATCAATTTATTGTTAAGAAAAAACATGTATATGATTCAACATTTATTAAGATAAATATTAAAATTACTTACCGATGAAGGTATTTTTTTGAAATGTTTGCAACATAAAGAGAAAACAAATGAAAAACAATCTTAAAAAAGGACATGAAAGGAAATAAAAGAGATATGTTTTTATTATTTTATAATTTTATTTGAGTACCTATAAAAACTAGAACATTTTTTTTTATAAAAACGGTTACGAGTTACATTTTAATTTGAATATTTTAAATTTAAGAAAACAACTTCAAACAGGATATTAGAATTAGAATGAAAAGATAGGGAAAAAATGATGATAGGGTTCTATAAAAATTAGAGAACCCAACATTTCTCTAATTTTTGGGAAAACGCATGTTTATATAAAAAAAAATAGGATATTTTCATATTATAAAAGAATAAGCATAACATGTTATATACCCTGAGTTCAAAAAGAAATTACATAAAAGTTGGCTATGGAAAAATAAAATAATGTATACTACAAGCTTTATGTAACAATAAATACCTTACGACAACAAGAGTGATTTAATTAATTCAGACAGTAAATTAATTCTAAAGCTTTCTGTTGACATTACTTTTATTTTCCATAGCCAACTCTTATGCAGTTTCTTTTTGAACTCATGGTATAAATGATATATTAATAAAGAAAACTGATGTATATATGATCATTTATGCATTTATTCAACTAAAATTATGGTCAGGTGAAAAATAAAATGAAATCAGCATGGAATAACATTAAAATTAATGAAAGTAAATACTTCTTATAATTGTGAAACCATCCATTGATTTACTGGCATAATATTTTTTTATGTTCATTTAGCCTTTTTTCCCAGCAATTTTAAACCTAAACATAACAAAACGTTTCCTTATTTTTAATTTTAATTTGTAACAATTTAAAATATGTGCACAGTTTACATTATCTACATTACTCATCACAAACACAACAATATTCACTATTAAACGTCTAAATATACGTATAATATTTGAAAATATCACTTAAATCTGTTGAAACACAAGCTAAACACATGTAAACCATATATAATCTGTAACAAAGTTGGTAGAAACATGGCGGACTTCAGCTCGACCAATAGAAAATGAGACCATCGTATGGCCACACTGTCTTTATACAGTCACTGTAGTAGCTGACAGTCAAGAGCGCCATTGCGGCTCAATTCTTCAAGATGCGTTGGACAGACGTTCCTTTGAATCGCTTGTTTACACGCTCCCCAATGCTGATTTGGAAAAAGTTGCCAACCCCGCACATGAATTAAGTCATGACTTTGACAAAAATGATTTTGTGATCTTACTAGCAGGTTCGAACAATGCACTTCAAAATAGTACAAATACAAATTTAATTATAATCACAACACCGTTCTGGAAAAATCGACATAGCTTCAATTATTTAGTACTCCAGAACAACCTTTACTCTGTACGCAGCTTTCAAGAAATCAGCAGAATTAATTAATACCTGCTCCATCCTTAACCAAACCGACTTTACAAGTCATGGTCTTCACCTTAATCTAAAAGGAAAAGAAAAGCTTATTAATTTTATCAAGTAAAGGTTTTTACTACCGTTCTTAACATCAATTCACACTAAAGCTGAGACCTCGCCAAGACAGACGTTTTTTCTATAATACCGAATACAATAAAATCAACCTACTGTATTTGAATATACGATCCATCAGAAATAAAACCGACATTCTCGAGGCCTATTTAGTAGATAAAACCTGTAGCTTCATCTGTCTGACGGAACACTGGCTGAAAGAAGAGGAAATAGATGCATTCCGCCTACTAGATTACAAGTGCTCATCCTACTACTGCCGCACAGAAATGGACGGTGGTGGTGCAATGATTTTATCAAAACCAAATTGCAACGCCATGTCCCTTGCCAAGATCAATAATCTCAGTATAGAAACTCATTGTGAGGTCAGTTCCGTGCTTGTCGATATTTATAATTTAATTCTCATATATGTGTACGATTTGGGTATTGATGTATTATGATTTGCGGCATTTTAATGTCAATTTTAAAAACAATACACGCGATGTCACTACCATATTGGATATATTCGGCAGTTTTAATCTGATATCCACGGTTAATTTCAATACACGCGGCAATAACAGAATTGACAATATATTCCAAAATCTAAACCTTAACGAGAATGATATGAACAAAATTGTTGGTTTTTCCGATCACAACGGTATTCTAGCTAGTTTTACTATGAAAACAGAATCTGATAGCACAACCACAACAGCCTCATACCGGTATCACAGAAAGATTACTGACATTGGCCTATATAACTTCCACAACAAACTTAACTCGGTGCGATGGGAGCTCCTTAACTCTATCTCAGACAGCAACGAAATGTACGACTTCTTTAGTGAAGTATTCTTATTCAATTTTACAACTTGTTTCCCTAAAATAAAAAACTAAAATCTGTGACAAAACGTCCCATCACGTAAATTGGTTCAATAATAATCTTCGCGGCTTGAGAAATCACCTCCATAACTTAAATCATGCTTTTCTTATAAATCCAAGTAACCACAACAAATCGGCACGTGACAATTACAAAAACCTTTATAGAAAGGAAATATCTGCGGCTAAAACTGCAGCTCACTCCAATTTTATCTCCAAATCTAACAACATCCAAAAAGCAGCCTGGCAACTTATTATTAAACGTAGACCTTGTGGCAAAAACCTTCCTTCAGATAGCATCATTACTGCTAACCAGTTCAACGAGCATTTCGTCAACACTGCGAAAAAGTTGCTAGATAAACTTCCACTCTCAAATACATCACCCGAATCATTTCTGTCGACGAATACTCCTCCCGCATTATTTTCGTTTGGACCTGTCAGCGAAATTAAAATAAGAGACATTATCGGTTCTCTGAAAACTAGCAACACTACTGATGTTTTTGAATTGTCAGCCAAAATAATAAAAAGTGTAAAGGATCCCATCATACTGCCTCTTACTAAGATAATCAATTCTTGTATTGCTACCAATTGTTTTCCTGATAAAGTAAAACTAGCCAAAGTTCTGCCACTTTTTAAGAAAGGGGACATTAACGACCTAAATAACTATAGGCCTATCTCCATATTACCGGTCTTCTCTAAAATCTTAGAAAAAGTATTACATCATCAAATAACAAATTATTTTGTTGATAATGAATTATTTTCAAGTAGTCAGTTTGGCTTCAGGGGCAATAAAAATACTACTGATGCTACTTTGGATTTTATAACTCACGCCACGGAAGCTCTAGAATCTGGTGAGTTCTGTTTCAGTACCTTCCTCGATCTCAGTAAGGCCTTCGATTGCTTATAACACGAGATCCTACTCAAAAAATTAGCTTACTATGGTTTTGACGATAACAGCCGGGCTTTGCTGAAATCTTACATATCTAATCGTAGCCAATTTACGTAAATTGGCAGTTTCAGATCTGAATATGTTCCTTTACACTTTGGTGTCCCACAAGGCTCCGTGCTTGGACCTCTTCTCTTCTTAATCTATATAAACGACTTCCCTTCTTCTTTAAATGCTAAATATATTCTGTATGCTGATGATACAACTCTGCTGGCTTGTAATTCTAATTACGATTCACTTTTAATGGATAACATTTCTCTGGTAGACAGTGCTAAGTTATGGTTCAATAGTAACAATCTGACCCTTAACTCAGACAAAACTCAGTCCTTGCTGCTGACCACCAGAAAACACGACTTCGATAATCCTCCTTACATTAAATTTCTTGGATTACACGTGGACCCTCACTTACGATGGGACCAACACACCGATTTCCTCAGTAGAAAACTCCGTTCTACTATCTACCTAATAAGAAATTTAAAATCTGAAGTCAGCACAGATATTATATTAAAAGCATATTTTTCCCTTTTTGAGTCCCACCTAAGATATGGTTTAATAATATGGGGCCATTCAGCTGCGGCTAACAGGATTTCCGCTGTTCAGAGAAAAGTGATTAGAGTTATTGCAGGTGTTCCTTTTCGCGCTGAGTGTCGTGACCTTTTTGTGAAATTTAAAATAATGACCCTACCATCTTTATTTATATACGAGTGCCTTATATTCATATATAAACACAGGAGCACGTATAGTACCTTTAGTGCGCAACACACGCATGACACGCGCTCTAAAAACAATATACGTTCTGATTTTATTCGTCTCAACAAATCTAGAAACGCTTCGAATTATTTCTCTATTCGTTTCTTCAACTTATTACCCATGAGCATTAGATCATCGCCTTTCAATGTTTTCAAAAAGACCATAAAAAATTTGTTAACCAGCAATCCAATATATATTTTCGAGGAGTTTAACAATATTAATTTCAAAATGTACAACTAGTTATAATGTATTTCCTATGTTATTTTATGGATTTTGCATTTTATGTATCATGTATCAATCTGACTGACTAAAAGCTGTATAATGTACAAGTTTTATTATTATTATTAGGGTGTCCCCAGTTAGCTAATCACGAGAACCTTAGGAAAAATTGACGTCATAATGTTACCGACAGTACATACAGACACTTGCTAATATAGTTATTCATAAACTTTTTATGATTAAAACGCTTCATTTTTACTCAGTTTTTACAAATTTATATTGTTAAAACTAAAAATCATTTGAGACGTTTATTTTTGCCTACGAAACCCTACACAATTCTGTATGTAATTATATTGGTAGATTCTTAGAGAATAAATCTGCAAAATATTGTTCATTTCGGTCAAAAGATATTACAGTGTCTAAAGTTTCTTTTTCATGCCTACGAAACTTTAGATATTTCTATATATAATTATATTCGTAAATTCTTAAAAAAAAAAAATTGCAAAATATTGTTCATATCGGATAAAGAATACAGGCGTGTCTAAACTTTCTCGTTTATGCCTACAAAACGTTAAACATTTTTATATGTAATTTTATCCACTGTTTCTTAGAGAATAAATCTGCAAAATATTGTTCATATCGGCCAAAGCATAAAGGAGTATCTAGAGTTTCCTGTTTATGCCTACGAAACCCTAGACATTTCTATATATAATTATATTCGTAGATTCTTAGAGAATAATTCTGCAAAATATTGTTCATATCGGTTAAAGGATATAGGAGTCTCTTGTTTATGCCTACGAAACCCTAGACATTTATGTATGTAATTATATTCGTAGATTCCTAGAAAATAACTATGCAAAATATTGTTTATATCGATCAAAGGATATAGAATTGTCTAGAATTTCTTGTTAATGCCTACGAAACCCTAGACATTTCTGTATGTAATTATATTTGTAGATACCTAGAAAATAAATCTGCAAAATACTGTTCATATCGGTCAAATGCCCACGAAACCCTAGACATTTCTATAAGTAGTTTTATCCGCAGATTTTTAAATAATAAATCTGCAAATTATTTTTCATATCAATCAAAGGATATAGAAGTGCCTACAGTTTCTTGTTTATGCCTACGAAACTCTAGACATTTCTATAGGTTTTATCCGCAGATTCTTCGAGAATAAATCTGCAAAATATTGTTGATATCAGTCAAAGGATATAGGAATGTCTATAGTTTCTTGTTTATGCCTACGAAATCCTAGAAATTTCTCTATGATATTTTATCCGTAAATTCTTAGAAAATAAATCTGCAAAATATTTTTCATATCGATCATAGGATATAGGAGAGTCTAGAGTTTCTTTTTTATGCCTACGAAACCCTAGACATTTCTATACGTTATTTTATTCGCAGTTTCTTAGAGAATAAAACTGCAAAATATTGTTGATATCAGTCAAAGGATATAGGAGTATCTAGAATTTCTTGTTTATGCCTACGAAATCCTACACATTTTTATGTGTAATTATATTCGTAAATTCTTAGAGAACAAATCTGCAAAATACCTGTCAATCAAGAGACCCAATCAAGAGTCCCCAGTTGGCTAACTGGGGAGATCTTAGGAAAAATGACGTCACAGTGTTACCCAGGTCACTAACACACACTAGCTAATTATATGTATATGTACGATAAGCGTTATCGGCATTATTTGAAAAAAGTCGTGGTTTTGGTGTACCTCAATGGACTGGTCTCACTTTCAAAGACAATGATTTGCTGAAAATCTTGATTTCTCCTAATGAAATGGAATTATAGTAGCAAACAAATGAAAATTTTATTTAATTATTTATTTTATTTCAATATAATTTTATTCTTTGTTAGCAAAATGACAATAAAAACAAAATAAAAATTTTATTTTATAGGAAAATATATTAAAAAATTTTCAATTATAAGTTGTATACTGTTACGATTCGCCTAACGGTGGGGTGAGACAGTGTAAGTTAAAGAAACTCTGGAGGCTTTTATATATTATAAATTATATATATTGTATTTATAAGAATTTACAAAGGTATTTTTATTCAATAATTAACTGTCAGTGTTCTCTATTTTCTGGTTGCTAACTTCTTTTTTTTTTTGTTTTTTCAACGCCGCCTTAAATAGCATTTTCCCAACAATTGCCCCGGGTTGAGACAGTCGTTTGGGGTTAGAATTCTGGTAATTCTGACACTTTTCAATTTATAATAATTTAAACATATAATTTAAACAAACAAATAATTACTAAAACATTTATTCCTCTATCGAATTATACAAAATATCGTGATAGAGAATCTACATTACCACCTTTTTTTCCAGGCTTACGTATAACTGAAAAATTTAACATATGTAAAGTCAATGACCATCTTAATAACCTACCATTTTTACTACCCATCTATTTCAACCAAGTCAATGGGCAGTCATCGGTTTCTATTATGAAATGGTTCAGATACAAGTAAGGTTTCAATTTACTGACAGCCCAAACTAAAGCTGCACATTCAAGTTCACTTGCGCCATAAGCCGGTTCTCTTTCGGTTAACTTTTTGTTTAAATACAATACCGGGTGTTCTTCTCCTTGTTCATTACGTTGAGACAAGGTTACGCCCATTCCCCTTTTTGAGCAGTCTGTTTGAACAATAAACTCACGATTATAATTTGGTGCTCGTAACACTTTTCATCCCATCAATTCTTCCTTGAGTTTTTGAAAAGCGTTTTCTTTGACATCGTCCCATTCTACACGATTTTTTTCATTTTTACGTAAAGCGTCCGTCAGTGGGCTTGCTATTTCCGAATACATCGGAATGTAGTGGTTGTAATAACCAATAATTCCTAAAAATGCTCTAAGATCTCGCTTTGTTTCCGGCCGCCTTAATTTTTGTATTGCTGCTACTTTGGCTTCAGATGGTTTTCTACATCCTTGCCCTATAATATGGCCCAAATATAGCACTTCTGCTTGACCCCAGACACATTTTTGTGCCTTAATAGTCAGGCCTGCTTCATGCATTTTAGTAAATACCTGATGAAGATGATTCAAATGCTCGTTCCAGGTCATTTAATGTACTGCGACATCGTCTAAGAATGGCTCAGCAAAGTCTCCCATTCCTTCTAAAATTTTGTCCATCAATCTTTGGAAAGAAAATGGTGCTGACTGTAGTCCAAATGCCATTGTTAAAAAAAGCTAAATATGTTTATTGTAAGTATGATTTACAAAGCTTAAACAAAATGGCCAAAAAGCACGAGACAAACGATGAAAGTAACTAGATTGCAAAATCTAAACGTTAAAAATAGGCTAAACGTTTGGAATAGCCTATATATAAAATACTTTTAATTTTTTTTTTTTTTAACTAATAACATATATTAGAAAATTTATTTTAAAAATGACATAAAAAGTCAAGATGAAATGAAAATGACGTTATATAAAAACAATCTGTTTTTTTAGATTAAGTGGAACTAGACATTGAAATATGCTAACTCTTAACGATTGAGTGAGGCATTTTATCATTTAGCTTAACAAAAGCCTACTTCGATAACTCGTGATAACTTAAGAAAATAAAAATTTCATTTAGTTCTGCTTAAATATTTGGAATAGGCTTTACAATTTACGAGTGAAAGGAGTCGGGAGGCCGGAGTCGGGAGTCGGAGTCGAGAGTCGGAGTCGGACTTCAAAAATGCCGACTCCGGAGTCGGGAGTCGGTAATTTTTCTACCAACATCCCTGTTTTAAGCAAAAATCATTAGAAAAGTTTTGGCTTTCCTTGAAACGCCAGTATCCATCATTGACAGCACAAGCTGTTAACAGTCTATTACCATTTACTTCCACATACTTGGGTGAAATCTCATTCTCAAAATTAACTTGCATCAAAACAAAATCGCGTTCACGATTGTCCGATGTTGAATCAGAATTAAGAGTGGCAGTGTCGCCAATTAAGCCAAGAATGGAAGTAATTGCCAGTAAGAGGCAAGCGCATAACTCACATTAATTACACTAGGCAACAAAAACAAACAAAAAAATTTTGCTCGAGTTTAGCCCGTCATTTTTACTTGCCCGACCTTAATATATAAGGGGCAAGTATTGTAATCGCGAAAATTTTCGATGTCGAGATTTTGACTGATGACCACGTTTCATGGTCCAGGGAATCCAAAAAACCTATTTTCGAAGTGCCGTCCGTATGTGTGTGTGTGTGTGTCTGTGTGTTTGTGTGTCTGTGTGTATACACGATAACTCAAGAACGGTTCAACTTAGAGAATTCGTTTTGGTACTAAAAAATTCTCCTACTAAATGGGAAGAACTCTATTGTTTTTTATAAAGATCGTTTGAATAGAAATGGGAGTTTACTCGTGTCGATTTTAAGATTTTTGCGAATATTTAGCAACAGAAAAATATTTCGAAAAAATTTATTGAACAAAAGTTACTATATATGCAATAACTAATAACTTTTATTTGAGACGTTTTTTGATAAAACGAAAAATTTTGAAAATTTTTTGTAAAATTATTTAAAATTTTTTCTAAAGTCTAAATTTTTTCATATTTATATGTAACGTTTCCATGGTCATGATAATTAATTCGTAACAAGTAAACCTAGCCTTGGACAAAAATTTGTATAGAACATAATTTGATGAATTTTTGAAGATTTATCTAAATATTTAAAAAAAAAAAATTAAATTAAATTTTTTTTTATTATTATTTTAGCGGAGGTTTCCCTTCGCCACTGGTTTATTGTTTTTATGCATGACAATAAAATTTTAAATAATTTTACAAAAAAATTAAAAAATGTTTCGTTTTATCAAAAAACGTCTCAAATAAAAGTTATTAGTTATTGCATTTATAGTAACTTTTGTTCAATAAATTTTTTCGAAATATTTTTCTGTTGCTAAATATTCGCAAAAATCTTAAAATCGACACGAGTAAACTCCCATTTCTATTCAAACGATCTTTATAAAAAACAATAGGGTTCTTCCCATTTAGTAGGAGAATTTTTTAGTACCAAAACGAATTCTCTAAGTTGAACCGTTCTTGAGTTATCGTGTATACACACAGACACACACACATACGGACGGCACTTCGAAAATAGGTTTTTTGGATTCCCTGGACCATGAAACGTGGTCATCAGTCAAAATCTCGACATCGAAAATTTTCGCGATTACAATACTTGCCCCTTATATATTCAGGTCGGGCAAGTAAAAAATGTACACTTTCATAAAAGTTTGCTTTTGTAGTCTTGAGAGAGATAATAACGATTCCTTAATTTTGACAATAGCAATAAACTATCTACAATGTTTTGTAGCGACAAAGCGGGGGTGGGGGATATTTGGTACTGAAGAACCAAATACTCAAACAAGTTCATCTGAAAGTTCAAATGCAGTATTTGACGAAGAATTTATACTCAAAAGTAAAGCAGAGATTTTGGGTTCTCGACTGAGACAGTGTGATTTGCTCAATAAAAATGTCAAAATAACTGATCAAATAAAGCGACGTTATCTATTTTCTACTTTTTTTTACTAAGGAAGATGGACTTTACTTTTGTAATAACGTACATAGTTTATTTGAAGCAATTGGAATACCTTGCATTTCCAGTGAATGGCGCTTGTTTATCGATAGTTCCACTAAAAGCTTAAAAGCTGTTTTACTTCATAATGGTAATAAATTTCCATCTTTTTCGGTTGCTCATTCCGTACATCTCAAGGAAAATTACGACTGTTAAAATTCTACCAGAAGCCCTAAAGTACAAGGAATATAACTGGCAACTTACAGGAGATTTTAAAATGGTGGGATTGCTTATAGGATTGCAAGGTGGCTATACAAAATACCCATGCTACCTTTGTTTATGGGATAGCAGAGCTGATGCCACGCACTACAATCGACAAACATGGCCGGAAAGAACAGAATTTCAGGTGGGGAAGCAAAATGTTAAATAGCAGTCCATAGTTGAGCCCACAAATGTGCTGATGCCACCACTAAACATCAAGTTATGGACGATGAAACAATTTGTGAAAGCGTTGGATGGAAAATCAGAAGCTTTTATATATTTGAGAGATTTTTTTCTAAAGTTGTCAGAAGCTAAAGTTAAAGCTGGAATGCTTGTTGGTCCACAGATTAAAAAAATTTTGGACAGCGAAGAATTTCCAAAACTTTAAAGCAGTAGTCCACGGTTTTCTGGGGAATAACAGAGCAGAAAACTATCAAGAGCTAGTTTCTAGTGTGCTGAATAACTTTAAAGCCATGGGTTGCAGGATGTCTCTCAAAGATCACATGTGGCACGCTCATTTAGATAAATTCAAAGACAACATGGGAGCATATTCAGAGGAACAAGGAGAACGTTTCAATCAAGACATAATAGAATTTGAACGTCGGTATCAAGGCCAATATAATGAAAATATGATGGGAAACTATATTTGGTGTTTAGTCAGAGAAATTTCCTTTGAACATAATAACGGGTCTATTCTGTATCTTTTGTGGTTAAAAAGATTAGGTTAAAAATGATGGTTAAAAAGTAACATTTTAACTAGGCGTTAAAATTTGAACCTTGTTTCTTATTCTGTATCTCAGGTTATAACCCAAGCGTTAAGTTCTAACATTTTAACCTTATGGTTAAAATTATGTTGTGAAATTATCTACAAGGGAAGGTATTTTGCTAGTGTAAGTGTGGATTTAATGTAAACATGTGTTATGGTTGAATCATGAATGAACAACGATCAAATATAATAAATATATATTGCGGAAATGTACAATATTTATACATAAATAATTATGGTTGGCATAAGCATAATAAGTATAGGCTTTTCATTCTTCTATATGAAGATACTTTTATTTTCAGGTTATGTTTACCTTATTTTTATTTTTAAACAGAGAAATCAAAATTTATAAATGTATCACTATTTTAAAGTTTTAAATATTTACTTGCAATATATTGGGAAATCTTTTGGTTCTTCTCAGATTTTCAAACAACATTTGTAAAACGAGATATTCCGTATAAGTTTTAGACAAATGAAAATATTTTAAAATGTTTCTTCTGGTAAATTAAAAGGGTCACTCATATCACGCAGTTGCCTTTGTTTAATTTGATCTGATCTCCTAAAAAGCATTTTTATATATTTTTTTTATTCACCTATATTACTTTTTTTACTTATTAACCTCTTGATGTTCAATTTGTTCAAGTAATAATTGGTTTAAAATAAACAGACTTGCCATGATTAATTCTAAAAATGCATTTTTTCTGGCTATTTGACGTTTAGAGGTTAGAATTACAGCTGGTTAAAAATTAACGCCATGTATTTGGCTGGAGTTAAAACTCCGAATATAACCTACTGAATTAACCACATTGACGTTAAAATATAAACGTCATAGAGTTACAGAATAACAAAATGTTGTAAAGCGTGGTTAAAAATTTTTAACTTCGACCTTGAGGTTAATTTTTAACTTTTTAAGATACAGAATAGACCCGTAAGAAATGTAAAAATCTTCATTTTTAAACTGTTTTTTTTTTGTTTTTTAACTAAATTTTAATAATTAAAGTTGATAACAATATTATACAGCAATATTTGTTTAAATTTTTTATCATCTGAGCAACCGAAGTCATACACTTTCTTAAAATTTTAAATGCTACTCTCCTAGCTGCAAAAGCAAACTTTTTTACCAAAATATATTTTTTCTCATTTTAGTATCACTAGACCTATGATAATCACACACTTAAATCCCAGGCACAAAATCTCTGTAGACTTGTGTTATCTATTCTAAATTGAATATATACTACTTTATTTAAAAAAAAAAAAAAAAATTAGGATCATTTTTAATTTTTATGTATTACCCGTCGTCTCATATAAACAGAGAGAAGTCTTTTAATCACTCCAAATTATATTTTTATTTTTACGTAATCGTACGTATATAATTAGCAAGTGTGTGTATGTGATCTGGGTAACATTGTGACGTCAATTTTTCCTAAGGTTCTCGTGATTGGCTAACTAGGGACTCTTGAGGTCTCTTGATGGATAGGTATTTTGCAGATTTATTCTCTAAGAATCTACGAATATAATTACATACAGAAATGTGTAGGATTTCGTAGGCATAAACAAGAAACTCTAGACACTCCTATACCCTACGATCCATATGAAAAATATTTTGCAGATTTATTTTCTAAGAATCTGCGGATAAAATAACATATAGAAATGTCTAGGGTTTCGTAGGCATAAACAAGAAACTCTAAACACTCCTATATTTTTTGACTGATATCAACAATATTTTGCAGATTTTTTTCTCTAAGAATCTACAAATATAACTACATAGAGAAATGACTAGGGTTTCGTAGGCATAAACAAGAAACTCTAGACACTGCTATATCCTTTGACCGATATGAACAATATTTTGCAGATTTATTTTCTAAGAATCTGACATATGTAATTAGTAAGTGTCTTTATATAGTGTCGGTAACATTGTGACGTCAATTTTTCCTAAGGTTCTCGTGATTGGCAGACAATCATATATCCTTTAATCGATATGAACAATATTTTGCATATTTATTCTCTAAGAATCTACGAATATAATTATATCTAGAAATATCTAGGATTTCGTAGACATGAAAAAGAAATTTTAGACACTGTTATATCCTTTGACCGATATGAACAATGTTTTGCAGATTAATTATCTAAGAACCCACGAATATAAGTACGTACATAAATGTCTAGGGTTTCGTAGGCATAAATTAACGTCTCAAATTATTTTTAGTTTAAATAATATAAATGTAATGTATTGAGTAAAAATTCATCATTTTCCCATCTTAAAAAGTTCATGAATAAATAATCTAACTATATAATTAGCAAGTGTCTGTATGTAGTGTCGGTAACCTTATGACGTCAAGGTTCTTGTGATTGGCTAACTGGGGACACCCTGTGTATTGATTGGCTAACGGGTGATATCCTGTCCCGTGATTTGCTGACCGGAGACGAAATTAAGATACGTTAAAAAATAAAACCAAATACACATACAAACAATTGAAATTTTTATATTATAAATCCGTCATTGTTAACGTGTAATAACCTAGTAAATATAATAATTTGTACAGTCATATTATCTTGTTCGTAATAGAATGCAATATTTAATTTTATATATTTAATTATAATGATTTTTTAAATAAAATGTAAATTTTTTTGTAACTATTGTTTTTTTTTTTATCATCGACATGTTATAACCCTCCAAAATAAGAAATCTTGATAAAAATCATGCACGATATGGGGGGGGGGCGAGTTTTTGCCTGGAAGGAAAAAGAGTGCGCACCCCTGGCCTAGACAAAAAATATTGTTCAACAAAATTATTTAAAAAAAAAAATAAATTTTATTTTACACGAAAAAAAGTTATTGTATAAATATTTACAAAAAAAATAGTCAGCCACTCTGTTACTCAAAAGAGTTGATCTAAAAATTTGAAAGAAATCACATCAATACACATTCAGACCAATTCTAACTAAATTTGTCACTATGAGCAAGGTCAGTTACTATCATAGTAACTTTGGGGTATTTCGTATTCCGTAAGACAAAAGTTACTACAATATTTAGTAACATGTTACTATAAAAGTTCCTATCGTAGTAACTACCAAATGCTGGTGTTTATAAGTAATAACTTAGTTCTTAAGAAGATAAAAATGGTGGACATTTGATTTGAAGAGTAATTTTTAATAGAAAATGAAGAATATTAGTAAAGAAAATTATATAAATTAAATATATATAAAATATGTATGTATGTAGGTAAATGTTTATATTGCAGGAGATGAAATATATTAAAGATCAAAAAGTCTTTTCCAATTCCTCATTTTAATACGAGTCTTTTTCTAAATTACTAAAAAAAAAATAGTTTTTGTTTAAAAAAAAAAGCAAAAGCATTCTATTCAGTGACGCAAACATAGTTTCATGAGAGGGGAGGGTTATAAATTGAGACGTATGGAAGTAATGACAAAACAAGGAAAATGCATCGAAGTAATAAAAAATCCAGCTTCATGGGAGGTTCTAACCCCCAAATCCCACCCGCCTGCGCCACTGGTTCAATTGTCGAGAATTTGTCTTTGCATTCCGTTTTTTGTTTTTTTTTTTAAATATTTTATAAATGTATATACCATAATATATATTATATAACAATAAAATAATGTAAGCAATACAATATTTTGACATTTTTAACCTCAACTGTCATCTGTATACCGCCAATGAGCATGCGTGTTGCACTTCTGTAATCAACTTCATTCTTTTCTCAGTAACTATCACTAAGATATAACTTTCATAGCGACGTCACTACATTTGGATATTACAGAATACGAAAAATGTTAAAGTTACTATTAAAGTCACTATAAAAGTTATCTTGTAGTAACGTTTACAGAATTGATCTGTTAACTAGAATTGTACAAATGGAATTCCTGTAATTTGACAAAGCTGTGAGGTATTAAATGAAAGCTCTTAATACAATTAACAGAGATAAATTGATTTTAAAAATATATGTATCTTGACGCGATTATAATAAAGAAATTTGTTATAATCTGTCTCAATTTGTAATACGAAACTATGGTCTATTTCAAAGTAGAAAAATGTGTGTAAGAAGATAGGAGCTGTTTGTCCTTGCTTCGGATTGGTTTAAATCGTCATCCCTATTACACTGTAAAAATATTGTTTTTAGTCCAAGTTGACAGATGTGCAGTGTCGTACATTGGAAATATATATTATTTATATTATTTAATTTTTCTCATATATTTTGGTATTATTTACATAGTTAGACTTTTATTTATATTCTTGGCGTAGATTTTATGGAGAAAATTCTCCATGTAATTTGTTTTTACGCAGATATATATTTTTTAGGTTATCTGACATATAAATATTTTTTGACATTTGAAATTTAACAGATCAAGAGAGAGGACTAATGTGAGGCCAAAAGACAGCCCAGCTGATTGTGCCCAAAGAAGAAGTTATTGATATAATTTTTAGACCTTCATATATACATATACTTTTAATTTTTATTTACAATAATTATTTAAATAAGAAACTTTAGCTCTGAAGATATATTGTTTGTTTTATTGTTTTGTTTAAACTCTTTTAGCCAAATCTCTCTTTTTATATAAAGTACATAATTTTTAAAATTAATATTTTTTTCAAATTTCCCATTAAACTGAATGTATGTCGCATAAATAACGTAAGTGTATTATCTGCCTTGTTTATTTCAATATCTTATTAACCTTTTTTATATTAAAAAAAAATCACTTGCTAACCCAGTTGCTACGCCCATGCCCTAGTTGTAACTTATTTTAAATTTCCCGCTATACTGTATTTGATCAGTGTAAATCGTACTCGGTTCGCAGCGCTATCTACTTTGTTCTACTTTGAAATAGACCATAGATCTGGTTACTTTCGTGACTGTTGTGGTGTAAATAGACTTTTGTAGAATCACGTGAACTTGTAAATCTGGCTTTTAAAAGTATGGTTAAGTTTCATCATATTGAGGTTATTACTAAATTGACATGTCAAAATTGTGATTGACATGTCAAATATTTTGAATGTATATATTAATATTTATTTCATCAAACTTTCGATTATTACTCGTAGAATAGTAAAAAAATATTACGATTATCAATGAAATATCGTGATAAAATATAAAAAACATAAATACATATTATATAATAATAATTTATCATTTTATTGTGCTGCCCTTAAAATATAATTCTAGTTTTGCAAAATTTAATAATATATTTAAACAAAAATATTCATTTTTTTAATGTAAATCCCAAATTTCTCTCTGCAAATCTTTCCGAAACATGTAGTCTGTGGTTCTATCTGTTTTCTTATTATTACCTCTCCCCATGTTCGTCGGTCTTAAATTTTCTACACCTTCATTTAACATTTTTCTTACTTCAGAAATCTAAAGAAATTGAAATGGGTAAATCTATATATATAAAATCGTAACTAAGCTACCTACTCATAATCAACGCCCAGCCCAAACCACTGAACCTACAATCATGAAATTTGGCGAGTATATTCCCTCCATGACGTAAGCACCCACTAAGAACGGATTTTTCGAAACTCATCCTCTAAGTGGGTGAAAAGAGGGTTAAAAGGGGTAAAATGTGGCTTCACGGTTTTCTTAATATCTCTTAGGTCCAATAAGATATCGACTTGGTTTTTGCTCACAATGATTACTCATGTAAATATTAAAAAACTTATTTCAGGATTTTGTTCTAATCGACCCCTAAAGGGGTGAATCTACAATCAGGGTGAATTATAGAACCCTTCGCATCTTCTGTGTTTATTGTGTTATTAAATTCCTTTTTGACATATAGGTGCCTTTTTAAAATATTTAGAAAGTGTTTTGACCGTTTTTTTAATTTTCACCCCTAAAGGGGTAAATTGGTATTTTTTTATTCGATAGAATTTCGTCTAGACAAAGAAACATAAAATTCGGGGAGTATATCCCTTTTATGACTTAAGAACCCCCTAAGAAATTATTTTTCGAAATTCGACCTCTCAGGGGTGACAAGGGGCGAAATGTGTTTACACGGATTCCTCAATTTCTTTTAGGTCAATTATATATCGCCTTCATTTTTGCTTCTAAATATTATCCATATAAATGTTGAAAAACTTATTTCAGGATTTTGTCCTATTCATCCCCTAAAAGGGCGAATCTACAATCAGGGAGAATTATAGAACCCGACGTATTTCCTGTGTTTGTTGAGTTATTAAATTCCTATTTGGCATATAGATGTCTTTTTAAAATATCCCGAAATGGTATTGACAGTTTTTCAAAATTTCACCCCTAAAGAGGTAAAAGGATATTTTTTATTTGATAGAACATCCCTTGGGCATAGATACATGATATTCGCAAAATATATTCCCTCCATGAGGTAAGCATACACTAAGACGGGATTTTCCGAAATTCAACCCCTAAGGGGTGAAATGTAATTTCAAGGATTCTTAAATATCTCTACGGACCAATAAGATATCGTCTTGGTTTTTCTTACAAAGATTACCCATATAAATGTTGAAAAATCTATTTCAGGATTTTGTTCTAATCACCCTTAAAGTGGTGAATTTTCGAACAGGGTTAATTATACAATCCATCATATTCCCTGTGTGTGTTGAGTTATAAAATTCCTTTTGGCATATAGGTGTCTTCAAAATATCTTGAAATGGTATAGACAGTTTTTAAAATTTCACCCTAAAGGGGTAAATGGATATTTTTTACTCGATTGAACGTCCTCTGGACAAGATACATGACATTCGTAAAGTATATTCCCTGTATGACGTAAGTTCCCACTAAGACGGTATTTTTCAAAATTCAACCCCTAAGGGCTGAAATGTGATATCACGGATTCCTTAATATTTCTTAGTTCCAATAAGATATCGACTTGGCTTTTACTTATAATGATTAACCATACAAATGCCGAAAATTTTATTCCTGGATTCTTTCCTAATCAACCCCTAAAGGGGTAAATCTATAATCGGGGTGAATTATATAACCCGTCGTATTTCTTGTGTTTATTAGGTTATAACATTCATTTTTGGCACACCGGTGTCTTTTTTAAATATCTCGAGACAGTTTTGACAGTCTTTTAAAATTTCACCTCTAAATGTAAATGGGGGGGGGAGTATAAATGGGTATTTATATTCGATAGAACTTCCCTTGGCTATAGAGACATGAAATTCGGGAAGTATATTCCTTCCGTGATGTAAGGTTAGCCATATAAATTTTTGAAACAGTAATTCAGGATTTTGCTCTAATCAACCCCTAAAGTGGTAAATCTACATTTGGGGTGAATTATAGAAACCTTTGTTATAACATTCCATTTTGGTACACAATTTTCTATTGAAAATATTTAGAAAGCGTTTTGAAAGTTTTTTAAATTTCATCCCTAAAGGGGTAAATTGGTATTTTTTATTTGAAAGAACGTCCCTGACATAGAGATATGAAATTCAGGAAATATATTCCCTCCATGTCGCAAGCACCCTCTTATATGGAATTTTTCGAAATTCGACCCCTAGGGGATGAAAAGTGATAAAATGTTTTTCCTCGGATTCTTCATTATATTGATTTGGATTTTGCTTACAATGTTATCCGTATATGTGTTTAAAAATTAAATTGAGGATTTTGCTCAAATTATCAATCCCTAAAGGGGCGATTCTAGATTTGGGGTGAATTATAGAACCCTTTGTAGCTTCTGTCTTTGTTGTACTATAACTATGTTGTGCTTATTCGCATTTAGGTGTCATTTTAATATCATTAGTTTCAAGATCATTTCATTTTGACCGTTTTTTTTATATTTCAACCCTAAATTGCATTTTTTATATTTCCCTAAATTTCATTGGTACATTGGTATTTTTTAGTAGACAATTGAAATTCGGGGACTATATTTCTTCCGTGACGTAAGCAACCACTAAGAAGAGATTTCTCGAAATTCGACCCCTAGGGGGTGAAAACGGATTTCTTAATATCTCTTGATGAAATAACGCCTTGCTTTTTACTTAATATAGTTACCCGTACGTATGTATAAAAATGTAACTTAGAATTTTGCTTGAATCAACACTTAACGGCGAATCTACATTAAATCAGGA
Organism: Liopterus haemorrhoidalis; assembly: GCA_963971575.1. Lineage (NCBI taxonomy): Eukaryota > Metazoa > Arthropoda > Insecta > Coleoptera > Dytiscidae > Liopterus > Liopterus haemorrhoidalis. Next base: position 29,986,119 of record OZ020623.1, read on the forward strand.
CGACTTATAAAATGTTTCGTAACTTATTTGTTTGTTGAGTTGTAACATTCCTTTTTGGTATATATATATATATATATATATATATATATATATATATATATATATATATATATATATATATATATATATATATATATATATATATATTCTAATTTTTAGAAAGTGTTTTAAAGGTTTTTTTTTTTTTTATCTGTAAAGGGGTAAATAGGTACATTTTTGATTAGATACATGGAATTCCGGGAACATATTCCTTCCATAACGTAAGCATCGAACCCTTTATATCTCCTGTGCTTCTTGAGTTATAACATTCCTTTCTGGCTTATAGGTGACTATATAAAATCTTTCGATAGTGTTCTAACAGTTTTTTAAATTTCATTCCTAAAGAATTTTTTATTAGAAATAAGAAATTCCAAGAGTACATTTCTCGATATAACGTAAGAACGCACTAAGAAAGGATTTTTCGACCCATATGAGGTGAAAAGGAGTTTTTTTTTTTTTTCACGCATTCCTCAGTATCTCTTAGGACAGATGAGATATCGACTAGGTTTTTGCTTATAAAAGTTACCTGTGCACATGTTTGGAAACAAACTACGAATTTTATTTGTCATTAGTATGAACCTCTAACGGGGTGAATCTACACCTGAGGAGAGAGTCAGCAATGTGATCTATAAAGAACTATGACTTATCATCATAATTGCACGATGATGGCAAACCGTCAATAAACCGTAGCGAAGCACGGGTACTCAGCTAGTTATTTTATATTTCACAACAAAAAGGACACCAAGATTTATTGAAAAAATATCTGCCACAAGGTCTATAATTTCGCTTCTTTTTAATTTTGTTCCATTTTTTTCTAAAAGTTTTCCATAAGCGTTATATATGTGTTTTTTTGTATATTTATCTAATTGTTGTCTCGGGTCCGGTGTCGTATATATACACACGAATTTTCAAATTTTTCAAACGGTGTCTGAAAGTAGGTCATTCAAGTAGTATTTTTCAGAAAAAAAAAATTGCGGGTTATCGCGATTTTCTTGAGTTACAAAGGTAAAAGTTTTGTAAAATGCATTGTTGTAATTACATAATTTGTCAAAAGATGGCAGCATAGAACGTGCTACACTGTTCCGTAGAATGTTTTTGTTATTAAACGTACCCTAACCTAAGATAGTGTTTTGTCATTAAACTAGAAGATATGTAGGTCGCTCCGCTTGGTTCTACTAGCCTAATACGCTCCTAACCTAACCTAAAATAATGTTTTGTCATTAAACTAAAAAGTAGATCGCTCGCTCCAGTTGCATTCTACTTACCTACCCTAACCTAAAATAGTGTTTTTGTCATTAATCTAGAAAGTAGGTAGCTCGCTTCGCTCGGCTTCTTCTAACCAAACCCTTACTAACCTAACCTAACCTAAGATAGTGTTTTGTCATTAAACTAGAAGATGGGTAGCTCGCTTCGCTCGGCTTCTTCTAACCAAACCCTTACTAACCTAACCTAACCTAAGATAGTGTTTTGTCATTAAACTAGAAGATGGGTAGCTCGCTTCGCTCGGCTTCTTCTAACCAAACCCTTACTAACCTAACCTAACCTAAGATAGTGTTTTGTCACTAAACTAGAAGATGGGTAGCTCGCTTCGCTCGGCTTCTTCTAACCAAACCATTACCAACCTAACCTAACCTAAGATAGTGTTTTGTCATTAAACTAGAAGATGGGTAGCTCGCTTCGCTCGGCTCTTCTAACCAAACCCTTACTAACCTAACCTAACCTAAGATAGTGTTTTGTCAGTAAACTAGAAGATGGGTAGCTCGCTTCACTCGGATTTTTCTAACCAAACCCTTACTAACCTAACCTAACCTAAGATAGTGTTTTGTCATTAAACTAGAAGATGGGTAGCTCGCTTCGCTCGGCTTCTTCTAACCAAACCCTTACTAACCTAATCTAACCTATGATAGTGTTTTGTCATTAAATTAGAAGATGTGTAGCTAACTTCGCTCAGCTTCTTCTAACCAAACCCTTACTAATCTTACCTAACCTAAGAAAGTGTTTTGTCATTAAACTAGAAGATGGGTAGCTCGCTTCGCTCGGCTTCTTCTAACCAAACCCTTACTAACCTAACCTAACCTAAGATAGTGTTTTGTCATTAAACTAGAAGATGGGTAGCTCGCTTCGCTCGGCTTCTTCTAACCAAACCCTTACTAACCTAACCTAAGATAGTGTTTTGTCACTAAACTAGAAGATGGGTAGCTCGCTTCGCTCGGCTCTTCTAAGCAAACCCTTACCAACCTAACCTAACCTAAGATAGTGTTTTGTCATTAAACTAGAAGATGGGTAGCTCGCTTCGCTCGGCTTCTTCTAACCAAACCAAGTAACAAGTGTTATATATATATATATATATATATGTGTGTGTGTGTGTGTGTGTGTGAAGCAGCGGGTATAACTAATAGGTAACATATTTAGTTATAATATCTTCTGGTATTTCTTTTCGACCTTGAAATATATTAAATAATGTAGTCGCTTATTGGGATATTAGGTCAATAAAAAAAAATTTTACTTATTCATATATTTGAATAGACCGGTTTCGACAATTAATTGTCTTCTTCAGTATCTCTGAGGAAATTCAGTCTCAATTTTCCTCAGAGATTTAGCAGTGTAATTCGTTCACAGCTTGCATTTAGTTTATAAAGTACCCAATGATAGCGCTGCGATAGATATCGAATTTAAGTTCATTTTACGAATATCTAATCTAAAATTGCAAGTTATAAAAGTGAAAAATAATTAAAACTGTGTAAAAAATTAACAATTTCCGTACCTAATATAATTTATTTAAGCTATTACTAACCAAACCTAACCTAAGATAGTGTTTAGTCATTAAACTAACAGGTAGGTAGATAGCTTGCTTCACATCCGTTGCATTCAGCAACCTAGCTAAACCTAGCGCTGTGGTAAGCGTTGATATATGGAGAAATCTAACCTAAAATTGCAAGTTAAAAAATGAAAAATAATTAAAACTGTGAAGAAAACTAACGATTTCCGTACCTAATATAATTTATTATTATCTAAGAAAGATGTCCCTACAAAAAAATCATGAAAATAATGTAAATTGAGTGTGTATATATACGGCACCAGAGCCGTTGTCTCTTATGCATATTTTCTGATGTTATGTTCTTATTTTGGTTGTATATAAATACTTTTCAATTAAAAAAATAAATTGACATATAATTTAATGTCAAATATGAATTGTCAAATGTTTTGAAAGGTGCCATTTCAGCAGTACCATCCTAAGATGATATTTTAAATAGACAACATAAAAAATGAAATTTTCCTCTTAGTTTCGTATTACAAATTGAGACAAATAATACTTACTAAATTTCCATGAAATCCTGAAAAGAGTGAATATTCACATTTCAAAACAATTAATTATTAAATGATTTTTTAAAATTATTTATTTATTTTTTATAAATATATAAAATGTATTTTTATTATTACAATTATATAATAAAATGCTACTGTAAATAAAATATCGGATTGCCATACTATAGTGCGTTCGAAGGTGAGTTTGCAGTACAGGGCATATGGAGTAGTTCTTTTTCATACTCTCTAATGGGTTTACAGAATGACGCTATCCTTTTCTTGCTTGTCGACGTTGCCAGCTCTAAAACGCGCTGATCTGTGAAGACGCAGTAATCTACAAATGGCCATTTGTTTTTGTTGAGTGTTATTTTGAGTTTTATAAGAGTTGATTTTTATAAATCATACGAGTTTTTCATATTATTATAATTGACACATTTGACACTTTTACAACATTTGGCAACACCGCTCCCATTTGCCATAAGAGCTATACTGCAAACTCACCTTCGAACGCACTATATACGGAAATGTGCTATATTTCTTTTTTCAGAATCGTTCATTAATGTAGTACTTTTCTGCACAGCAATCATTATTGCATGGTAACAGTTTTCTGCATAAAATTACTACTGTTGTTTATTTGCATAACGTCAATGTTGCCATGTTACTAGTACAACTTAATATTTTGTTATTAATTAAATATTTGTCAATTTTTTTTTCCACAAATAACATTTTATTTTTCTGTTAAACATTTCAATATTTTCACATTTCCGTCTAGTATGGAAAGAGGTTGTGTACGCAAGACGTTTAGAAAAGTGACTTTTCTGGCCTCGTATGATTTTAAGTATCTCGCAATCGCTCGGATTGAAACAGTCTATAATCGTTCAGTAAAGCACCACTTTTCTAAACTTATTGCATAATTTACTAATAAATATATTTGAATCTTTGTGATTGTATATTGCAAAGTAATAAAGTGAGACAAAAAAAAAATCGTCTGAGTAAGCCGTGGAAGAGAAAAACTGTAATGTAAGGCATGTTGGAGATATCGAGCAACAACAAAAACAAAAAATGTTTATTACTGTCATTTTTGATAAATCAACAAGTTTAAAGAATTTGTATTCTGTAACATTTTTTTTTTTTTCAATGCGGTCCTTAGCAAAATAAAATTAAGATCGCCGCTGTGGTCAATTTTGAAACGTAGGTAGAGAGTACTTAATGCTATTGTAACATAGCTGTGAAAGTAAAATTATAAAAATAAATATATTTTACAATATTTTGTGAACCTGTTTTATTATTTTATCAACAAGTAAGTATATACAAATGTTTATAAAGCCATATTTTTTATTACACGCCTCTAAAAAAAATTAAAAACTATATCTTGTGATGTAGGTTATGGTGATAATCAAGTAAATAGATGGAATTAAAAATGCACGCGTGGCATGTACGAGCCCAAAATCACTTAAGTTCGCCCGTATCTATTTTATCGATAGTTTTTACAAAAGTATCGATAAACGTCAAAAACCAAATTTAATGGAATAATTCATGTAATTTTTGGAAACCAATTAATTTCAAATATATTTTTATAAATTTTAACACAAAATATGGAACCCTTTCTCACAGCTGGATTGTCACAAACATGTAGAAACCATGCAACGAGGAATTGATGCTATTTTAAAAAATAAGGGTGCAGTTACAAAGTGGTAAAAATATGTTTTTTGAGAAAATTGGTGTAATATTTTCAGTAATGAATATAAATAAACTTATTTTGTGGGTAAATATGTTTAAATTTAATCAAATAATAAAGTAGTTTAATAAGTATATAGTAATATGTTTTGTTTTATTTCATTGATTCCAGGGGCGTAGCCAGAAATTCCGCAAGGGGGGGGCTAATTCCATTTTCGGAAGAATCTGATCACAGTTACAGTTTAATAGATCATTAAACTGTAACTGTGACATGTGTAAATTTAAACGATGTGCATATAATTATGAAACGAAATCAAATAATATTTATTATTAATGTACATTTTACAATTAACAGGATGGAACATGAAACAGGAACATGAAAAACTGTAACATTATTTCTATAATACAAACCGGCGAGGCGTTTTTTTCAATTCATCAATTACATCTTCTTCTTTCACTTCTATCTCCCAATGAACATTAAAAGACGCCTAACCATTGAGTCGTTCCTCCGACATTGTATTTCTTAAATACGTTTTGAGCCAGTTGAAAAAGATCTTTCTGACGTCACTGTTGTCACCGGCAATGTCACCAGAATTTTCAATAATGCATAAATATTGGGATATAATATTTTATCAAACTCAATAATTGATTTTATAGCATTAGTAGGTTTTTGTGACGATTTAATATATTTTCCAAAGCACATAATATATTCATTCATTAGAACCTCTTCATTGATATAATTTAAATCATCCTCATAAAAGTTAGCTAAACGTCTTAAATGGTTCTTATCTTCTGTTGTCGGAAAATTGCCTGTGGGTATTAAACACTGGAATGATTCTAATATTTCTTTATGTTTCAAAAACCTAGCATTTAACTGGGAGCTTATATGGTCAATAAAGGGAATAAAAATAGTTGTCCTCTAATATGCTTCAGGTGAACTCGAAGTAGTGTTGTTTCGATATATTTGATTAGAGATGTAAGCGCCGTCACTAGGAGTGGCAGCACCTGTCAAGGGACGAGCCCGAACGAGAGACGGGATCGCCCGACAAGAACCGAGAGAGAGTCATGGCGACGCGCAAAGAGTCGAGTCAATGAAATATTGTATTGTAATCTATTTTTGTTTCAATAAAGTTAATTCGTTCAAAACCAAGAGCTAACATTACTTCAGAAGTGGGATAAACACAGGCCCAGTGGGTTTTGTTGTGAGTGCGAGTGTTAGCCGTGTGTCTAGTAACGTGTGTTATTGCGTTGTTCGGTGATTGTTCAGTGTTGTGGAGCGGTAATTGCTCGAGCCGTGGAAATTGTGCGGTAGTGAAGAACAATCACACGAAGGTCTGTAAAAACGTGATAAGTGTTGTGGACTGGTGGAAGTTACGCGTGACGGGCAGTGGGCCGGTGGAAAATTCCGTTAAATTTGTGATAACGGTAGCGGCCATTGTGAAACGCGTAAAGAGACCAGGAACGGACAGTGCTTGTCAAGTGGCGCGCTCACGCCAAATTTACGAACTAGACATGTCGGACAATGAAAACGGCGTCCGGGAAACGTCAGACCCGGTAGTGTCGACGCCGGTACTCGCAAATAGACAGCGGAACCTTGACAACGGACTGTTGAGGCGCTGGGATAGTATGGACAACGTCGAAGTGCGATCGGAAAATGCCGGAAATGAAATCGCGGGACGCGACGTTGACATTAACGTAGTGAAGCACGATTACAATGCTGAGCGCGAGTTGTTGCGACGAGAGAAAGAACTCTTGGTGCGCGAACGGGAATTGCTCGATCGAGAGCGCGAGTTAGTTAATCAAACTCAAACGTTTAATACAACGGTAGCGCCGTGGCATAGTAAAGACCTGGCGGACAGGCTGCTGCCTGACTTTAATCCATCGTTAACAACTGGATTAACGGCAGAGCAGTGGGTTAAGCGGGTGGAAGGCATCGCCGGCGCCTACCAGTGGAGTCCTGCCGTATTGTTTACCCAAAGCGTGCTCAAGCTGAAGGGAGCCGCTCGTTTTTGGTTTGATAGTGTCGTGGAGGATGTCATGACGTGGACTGACCTACGACAACAGTTGCTGAGAAGTTTCCCTTCTGTGCGCGACCAGGCTGACGTCCACCTGGAGCTGACTAGGCGCAAGAAGGAAAAGGCAGAGACCTATGAAGAGTACGTATACGTGATGAAAGCGATCGCCCGCAGGGGTGCAATTGGAAATGGGTCGCTCATCAAATACATTCTGAACGGTCTTGGAGATCGCGAGCTTGCAAGGTCACTCTCCTTGTGTGCTTTTGATGACCTGGAAGACTTTCTTCGCCGGGTGAAGAGCTACGAAAGTGTGGATGAACGCGCGCGATACGGTGCAAGGCCTGATCGAGCAGTGCAATCGCGAAGACCGGGAAATACTGCAACGGCCTCTTCGGGAGTTCCTACAACCCGAAAGACAGAGACAACCGGCGATCATGTGCGCGAAGTGTCAAGTGGGGTTAAGTGCTACCGGTGCGGGAAAACGGGCCACTTGAGGCGTGACTGTCGCGAGGTACGAGACCCCAAGTGCTTTAGTTGCGGACAAATCGGACATATGCGGGTGAACTGTCCCTCTCGTGGGGCAGAAACCATGTACGCGCGTGAGGCCCAACGCGGAGGGCATAACACGTACATAAAGCCGGTGTGCGTGGAGAACTATGGTGACTGTCGTAGTTACATTGATACGGGTAGTGATCACTGTTTTGTTCGCGAGTCGGTCGTGCGGGATGCCGGCTGGACAATGGAACCGTCAAAGCAAGCTATATATGGCATCGGCAACGACGGCGGGCAGACAGCTACATCAATTGGAGCTGTGAAAGAAGTAGCGCTGACAATAGATGGAGTCCGAGGAGAACCCGTCCGTTTGATAGTTATGGCGAACCGGTCGCTCCCATATCCATTCATAGTTGGGCGCAGCTGGATTGACCAATCACAAATTGCCTACTCCAGAGTGGATGGACAGCTCAGATTTTGGCCAAGAGAAGCGTATCCGTACGAGGGAATCATCGGGGAAGCCAAAGAGCAACGGCGCGACGTGATAACGTCCCAGGAAGACATCTGTATACCAGGTGGAGAGATGGCGGTCGTCCAGAGCGACCTAGAGGGCTTGCCAGTGCAGGCTCTTGTGCTGAACGGCGGTGAGAGTACAACCGTCTTGAAGAAGGATCAAGTCTTGGCTCGAGATGTGAAGTTAGAAGCAAGTACTAGGGCAGTTCTTGCCGAGGACGAAGATGCGCAGTTGCTGAAGATGGCAACAGAACCTGCAAGTGACATACGTGCGGAAGACGTGCGCGTAGGCCAAGATGTTACGATGGAGCAGAAGGCCGACCTGGTGGCACTGCTGAACGAGTACAGACCCTGTTTCGCAATGCAGTTATCAGAGTTGGGCTGTACAGATCTGTTAGAGATGGAAATTCATGAGAAGGAAGGAAGTATACCTGTGCAAAGCCAGCCCTACAGAGCTTCTCCAAAGGAACGCGAAGAAATGCGACGAATTGTAACTGAGTGGAGGGAACACGGCATCGTACGGGAATCACGATCTCCCTACGCCAGTCCGGTTCTCCTAGTACGCAAGTCGAGTGGTGAGGCTAGGATGGTAGTCGACTTTCGTCGCCTGAACAGGCAAACCGTTCCAGAAACTTTCCCCATTCCTAGACTAGACGACCAGCTGGAAGGAATGGCAGGCCATTCGATGTTTGCGACCTTGGATTTGGCTCACGGCTTTTTGCAAATCAAGCTAGCGGAAGAGGCAAGAGCCAAAACTTCATTTGTGACCCCAGATTGGAAAGGGGAGTTCACGAGAATGATTTTTGGGCTGATGAACGCGCCATACACGTTTGCGCGGCTCATGGATGCTGCGCTAGGTCCATTAAGAAACTCAGTAGTGATGTGCTACATGGATGATCTCCTGGTTCCAGCCAAGAATTGGGAGGATCTGTTAAGACGAATCCGACAGGTATTAGAGGCTCTCTCAAAAGCAAAGTTAACTCTGCGCCTGTCGAAATGTCGTTTTGGCGAAAGAGAAGTGGAGTTTCTCGGTTTCGTGGTGAAAAACGGTGGAATATCGCCAGGGCCAAGGAAGCTAGAGGCGATTCAAGATTACCCGGTGCCCAGGAACGTGCACCAGGTGCGACGCTACTTGGGAATGACAGGATTCTTCCGAAGATTCGTCGCAGACTACGCCAGAAAGACAGCTCCTTTGACGGAATTGACACGGAAAGCTGTAGTGTTCCGTTGGGAAGCGGAGCAGAAGAACGCGTTCCAGAACTTGAAGCAGGACCTGCTGCAGGCACCCGTACTGAAGATGTTCGATCCCGCCGCCCCGACCGAGCTTCACACCGACGCTAGTGCGGAGGGGTTAGCTGGAATGCTGCTACAGAAGGGCGCGACAAGTAACTGGCACTTGGTTCGTTGCGTGAGCAAAAGGACAACGGGCGCCGAGCGACGCTATCACTCAAGCAAGCTCGAGTTGATGGCTGTGGTCTGGAGTCTGGACCAACTAAGAGACCTGCTTCTGGGGCACAAGGTCACGATCGTGACAGACTGCCAGTGCCTAATTTATCTGAACGTAAATAAGACCAAGTCTCCGCAAATAGCACGGTGGAGTCTGATGATGCAGGAGTATGACCTAGAGATACGTCACCGTCCTGGAGAGAAGATGCAACACGTGGACGCCTTGAGCCGGGCGCCCGTGGGACATCCAGTCGATACGTGGGCTGAGATAGTGGATGCAAAGGTGAGCGTCTTCATGGCCATAGCTGAAGAAGACTACATATTAACAATCCAATACTCGGACAGCGAGTTGAAGAGAATCATTGACGTTCTTAACATGGCGGAGTGCGACCGGCCTCCGGAAGAACGCCATTTAGCAGACCAGTACAGAATCGAGAACTCAATCCTGTACCGTGTGGTAGAAGATGTAGGGGAAGTTGTTTTCATGAGACGTGTGCCCGTCCATACGGGCGACTCTACAAAACTACAGCCGAAATTTAGAGGACCGTTGGTCGTGATGGAAGTCCTACCGTCCGATACCTACAGGGTGTGTCAGCTGGGCGAACAAGAGGTGGGGCGCGTCTACGCGACCACAGCACATGTATCGGCCCTGAAGGGATGTCGGCAAGACAAGAGCGACGACGAGGGTGATTCGACAGATGAAGAGGTCGAGGGAGGCTCCGAACCGCTGGAGGAATCGAGCATGTACGAGGGTCCGGACGACAACAGCGAGGATGACGGAGAGCCCGTAGAAGTTCCAGCAGCGGAACGCCCACGCAGGGAGCGTAGGCAACCAGCGCGGCTGCTCGATTACGTGTGTGACGGACCGGAACGATCACCGAATCGAGGACGATCGGCAGTCAGGAGAGGCCGAGTGTAAGCGCCGTCACTAGGAGTGGCAGCACCTGTCAAGGGACGAGCCCGAACGAGAGACGGGATCGCCCGACAAGAACCGAGAGAGAGTCATGGCGACGCGCAAAGAGTCGAGTCAATGAAATATTGTATTGTAATCTATTTTTGTTTCAATAAAGTTAATTCGTTCAAAACCAAGAGCTAACAGAGATTACTCGTGGAATAGTTATTTGTTCGAAATTTTGGGAAGAAAAAATCCACCCATGGGATCGCGCGGACGAAATAGCATGGTGACACGAAGGTTAAATAAACAACCTTACCTCAGTTAAATACACTCATCTACTATAGATCTCTAGATGTAACATGTAAGCACGAATCAAATAAATTATATGTAACAAAATATTACAATTTGCATTTCACAGCAGCCACGTGTATATAAACGGTGTGGTTTGACTGGACGGTTGTGATGTTTCGCGCGTAAACGTTCAATGCTAGCCGGGCTAGCCTAGCCCAATACAATATTCAACCTTTTAAAGCGACGGCAAAGCATCAAATTAACTGGGCGACTATTCTAAGGCGGGATTATGGACAATTACTGTTTATTTAAATTTCAAATAATGAAACTATAGTTTCAGCAACACAATTTTTTTTGCTAAAAACCGAATATTTCAATTTAGACATGAAATATAATTAAGATCCTGCTATTTTCGTTGTTGTATAATCCAACGCAAATTTGCACTATCACCAGCTCACGTGAGGCTTCGCCTTGAAGGACGGAGGGTGCTGCAGCCCCCTAGCCCCCCCTCTGGCTACGCCCTTGACTGATTCTATATATTTCAAGTAAAAATCTTAAAAAATGCGAACGGGCGAACTAATATGATTTTAGGCTCGTATATGAAGGAGAGGAAGTGTAAGCAAATTTTCAACCAATTGCTCACTTTCTTCCAAACTTCATATTTAAGCTTTTGACATCGATGGCACGAGTTGTTCAACTTTTGGTAAAAATCGGTTTACTAGAAATGGGAGTTTACTCGTGTCGGTTTTAAGATTTTTGCGAATATTTCACAACAGAGAAATATTTCGAAAAAATGTATTTAACAAAAGTTGCTATAAAAGCAATAACTAACAACTTTTATTTGAGACATTTAGTTCCATTTAGTTCCGCTTAAATATTTGGAGTGTACTTTACACAATCTTTGACAGTGTGTAAATATAACGCTTCAAATTTATTTAAAAGTATACGTGATTTTTTTTTTCTCGGTCTACTCTGAGGATTTTTTTTTTAAATCACACCTTATAATATTAACAGCATATAAAAACAATTTTGAAAAGTTTACAAACATCTCTGAGGTCATGACAGAATATAATATTTTTGTGTCACAGCATCTATGGCTATTAGCTGACATGTAGCTATCCTTAACATTAATTATTATGGCTATCATTTATAATATTTACAAGGACATACATTAAACAAAAATAACAAGTGGAATGGCGGCAGTCTGATGTTTTAGGGGGGGGGGGATAGTTGATTTACGAACTGCATATAGGTATAAACATATACACAATATATCAGTGGCGCACCCAGGAATTTCTGGGGGGGCAGAAGACACAATTCTTTAAATTATGAATAAAGTTCTCACTTTTAATTTCAAGTGATGATCTAAAAAAAATTATGTGAAGTGCGAATTTTCACACATTTCAGAGTTTCGTACGTATATAATAAGTGAAGGCGGCATGCTGAGTGTGTAGGACAAATTTTGCTTTGTAGTAATCACGGCAAAATAAACGATATTTTTAAAATAATTTATAATCTCTTAATCTAAGAGCCTTAAAAACAAATTTTATGATAAAATATTTTTTTGTTAATTTTAATTCGAGTGCCTAATACCATTTTAGGTTTCTAAATGTGTGCAGATTTTTTTTTTATATAGCAAAGTTCATTAAGATTTTGAAAATTGCGCCTATGGCTTCCATTGGTTGTTTTAAGTCATAAGCTCTGCCCCTCTGATAATTTCAACAATTGCCACTGGTTATTAAATTTACACTTTTTAAATTAAATGCAACATCTGCCAAAATATAACTAGAATTTTGAAAAAATAATATAAACAAAATAAAACTGCAAAAAAAAAACAGAAAAAATAAAATTGTCTCCAGACCGGAAACGAACCCTAGTTTGTAACTTGGAAAGCGAGAAGGCTAACCATTACACTATGAAAGCATAATCGTTTACTGTGTTACATAACGTATTAAATATTTTACATCGTAAACCAAAAAACACAAAAAAATGCGTTATTTTCCGAAAACATAATCTGATCAAAAATTCCTGTTGTACTATTCCAGTTCACACCAATGTTCATTATATAGTTTGTTCAGATTTTTAGTTTAAACCACCTGGGCTACAGGATGTGGGACAAAATTTTTTTTACACAATTAAGGCAAAAATCGCATCAAAATAATTTATTTTGCAAAAATAAAATTATAATCGTTAATACACGTACTAAGGACATTCGTTTGAAAACCTACTCAGAATTTAAAAAAAAATCTATGAGCACATACATATGTGTTTATATTTTCAGGGGGATATGTTTCTTAGATGTTTTAGTATTTTTCGTATGTGCGGGTCAAAGAATTGTATAAGCATGCCAAATATCAACTCTCTAGGTTTAGTCGTTTGACTACAATTTTTACCGAACAGACAGACGACAAAATGACGGTATAAGGGTTTTTTGGTCATATCTACAAAACCCTAAAAGGTCCTCGCTTCGGAAGCACAAGTGATGATTTAAAAAAAAAAGGTCCTCACTTCTGAAATACAAGTGTGACCTAAAAAAAAAGGTCCTCATCTCTATTTTAGAAATATATATATTTACCTAAGACAATGGTGATATTTTTTTAAATTTCCCTCTGTATTGGGAGTGGCAGACCCCTGGGTGCGCCACTGCAATATATATTTCAATTATATTTTACGATAAAAGTCATATTTTTGTTATAATTTATAAAATTTTATTTTTCAAACGAATTCTTGGGAGAGGGTGTAATTTCCTCTATAACCCCTCCTTGGGTCCGCCTGCTTATGAAGGAACTCTTATTGGTTAGGTAGATTCGTAAAAAATTCTAACACCATCCCTGGTGAATATCCAGCGTTATTTTTCTTACTGATGTCTGCTCCGTAGTCTTCGCTTAATTTCTTAATCGTATCAGCCCGTCCACACAGTGCTGCCATGTGCGCCGGTGTATTATTCTCCTTTTCACCGGCATCCACGTTACCACCAAACTGTATAAGAGGGCGAATATTATAACATTCATCAGTACAAGCAGCCAGATGCAGAGGAGTGAGTCCATCCTGAGCAGTCCTCGCATTCACACTAGCACCGTACATACATAGCTGTTTAACTGAATCAGCGTCATAGTCTAATGTAGCCGCCAGGTGTAGCGGTGTAATGTCATCATGTGCTGTAGCGTCCACTGCGGCGTCCTGCATGAGTAGTTCCCTTATCACACTGTCATCTCCATAGCAGGCACACCAGTGCAGTGCAGACCACCGCTCCAGGTCTCCCACATCCAGTACTCTCGTACCATTTGTCCGCCTGTCTACCTCTGCTTGGGCTGCAGCTGGGTCGTTGCCAATCTTTTCTATGTACGCTTCACGCGCACCACTACAGCCCAAGTATCGCGCAACATCACCTTTATGATAAACATCCAGTCTGAACACATGTTTAATCATTGCAGCACATACAGATTTCACTATACCATAGTGGTGGGCGTACTTTGCTACGACACATGTGATCGGCTTATGGAGGATAAATCTACTATCAGACGAGAACTCCTCTCCATATTTTATCTTCAGCAACGACCATCTCCACAGCAATTCAACATATTCACCGATATTTGGCATCTCACTGCCAAATAACTCATACATGCACCGCATGTCAATATACTCACTAATTAAAGACAAATGGAATATTAAGTTCAACATTAGTTCGTGTTCACGCATTAAATTATTTATCACAATGCATATTAGTTTACAGAGCGCATCACAGGTGTTACCTAAGCAACACTGCTTCACTGACTGAACAACATCATCATCAGGTATTGCACTGAAGTGTTGGATGAAGTCAGTGATTGTCACTTTGCGGCAGTGCATATATGCAGCGGCCATTCTCAGGGCGAGGGGGACATTATTGAACAGTCTCACCACTTGTTCGTAGTCTGCACGAGGAGCATCTTGTCCGTCCTGTGTAAGCCTCTGCAGCAGCTCCACACCTTCTTCTGTGGAGTGCAGCGGGTCCAGGGGGATCCACCTGTACCAGGCAGGGCGGTCTGAGTTTTGAGATGTCTGCTTGAATAAGAGGAGATGTTGTTTCTCAACCACTCTAACAATACTGTGATAATGTGCGCTCCTTGTTTTAGTACTGCACACCCGCAGTAAATGTTCCAGCACTCTAATATGTTTGTGTTGAGCAGCTGCATCCAGTACGTTCAAACCGTTCTTATTGCTATGTCCAACATCATATTCACTTGTACTAAAATATATCACTGTGTCACATCGGCCACAGTCATTTCCACTACACTCTCTTCCCATCATTAGCAGATGAAGAAAAGTGTTCCCTTGCTTGTCCTTTTTATTAATAAATTGTATAAATTTATCGACATCTGTTTTAGAATTTTTACATGAAAGACGCTTAGCTAATATTTCTACTACATATGCGTCAGAGAAAGATACAAAGTGTAAGCCTGTCCAGTCTTCAACAGTGCTATAGTCATAACCCAGTCTCTGCAGTTTCCTGGTCAGCTCCTCTCTCAGTGGACCAGAACTGTAGCACTCCCTGCAACTCTCAATGATACTGTCTAACTCCATCTCAGGTATCAGAAAATCAGCATGTCTTGTTACCGCGCCTGCTGTCAGAAGTAACTTTAATGTCGTTCTCTGAAACTCCTTGTCTCGTTTTGATTGCTTTAATATGTTACGGCACGTCTCCAGAATTAACCTATGTACATTGAAATATTTTCTATAATTTTCTGTAACAGTAGCAATGGAGTATTTTTTTAAACTTCTTATAACATTGTTCAGAACATTCTCGTTAAATTCAGGATCTCTCAAGAAATAGTCAATGTTTAAAGCACTTGGGTCCATGTAGGGCATACAATAAAGTATTACTAGAGCTTTATCACCGTACTCTTCTCTTCGTAATAGTTCAATATTCATTTTCAATGCTTTGTAAACAGTTTTAGTGTATATGTCTGTGTGATAATCCGGAAAATCTTTATCCAACTTGTCCATGTACCCTTCCGCATACTGCTTCACTGAGAATGTATTGTGTTCATAAGAGACTGCATCACTGATGTGTGCAGCCGATAGGATCAGAGCTAGTGGATGGTACTGAAGGGTTGTGCAGAGCTCTTCAATTATGTTCACTTCTTTTTCAACTTTTGACCAAAATTTTCCCAAGCGATTTTTCATTAAATCCATACTGCTCTCTGGACTTAATAAATGCAGAGGGAATATTTGATAATGGTTAATGTCATATTCGCGTATTTGCGACGTTATTAATATAAACTTGCCGTCTAACTGTTGTGGTAGATGTGGACGTATGTCAGCGAATTTTACAACATTGTCGAAGATCAATAGCAACTTGTAATTTTTAAACTTGTCATAAATCGTATTTACTAGAAATTTCATCGGTTCCTTTTTGTAATTTTTAATCTTCATATTTTTAGCAAGACCTCGCAATGAACTCTCCAGGGCATTTGATGTTTCACAATCGACCATAACGACATGGTCGATGAATTTGTCTGTGAGCCATCTCCTGGCGCAGTGACTGGCCAGGGATGTTTTCCCTGTGCCGCCCATACCGCAGATTACGACACGCTGGTGGTTCCTCAATAACTGCAACAGCTCTGCCACTTCTTTTTCCCTGCCGATTAAGTTCACCGGAGGAGTTAAATTAAACTCTACAGTGTCCAGTACACGTTTCTTACGTGGCTGTTGATCCCCTGATGCCCCTTGGTTTGTAACAATAGTGCAGTTATGATATTTGTTGTCCTTATGGATCACATAGTTTCCCTAGAAAATAATTTACAAGTTTACAATAAACAACTGGAGATATTGTTAACTAGATTAGATGGTCTTTTGCGTAAATGTGTTATTGTGGAAGGTTTGTACAGGTTACAACAGTGCCGTGGTAAGCCAACTTGGCGCATGCTGTGGGACATTTGAACGGGCGCCTTTTGGATGTGTTCTATGACCACGATTTTTAATAGAGGCCATATAGCTCCCCGGAGAGCCACGAATTATTTCTTGGGGGGGGGGGGGGGGAGCATGAATTAAAAACAGAACATTGGAGGACCGCGGAAAGTTTGCGCACTTCACAGATAATGAGAAACTTAATAAAGCAGACTAAATAACAAAATGCAGACCTTTATTTAGAAAAGTTGTTTAAAATGTTATTTAGAAAAGAACCTAAGATGATTTTGGCTTGGATCGTTTAGATTGTTTAGTTGCAAATATTAACAGTCGAAAGTTGTGGAGGTCAAAACTGAATAAGTGTAATCCGTACACAGTGCAAGAAAGTCGGCCCATGTATAATTGGTTTAGATTCTGTTCATAAGACATAATGATTCTAGGTCAATTTATCGAAAATCAATTTATCGAATACAAATTTATCGAAAATTAATTTATCAAAAATCAATTTATCGAATACAAATTTATCGAAAATTAATTTATCAAAAATCAATTTATCGAAAGCAAATTTATCGAAAGCAAGTTCATTGAAAGCAAATTTATCGAAAGTCAATTTATCGAATGCTCAATTTATCAAATGACACGTTTATCAAAAATGCTTATTAATATTATGTTATTTCATAAAAACAAATTTTATTATTTATATAAATTTTAGGTATAACTAGGGAATAGGAACCTACGCAACTACGCACGTGTCACACCGCGTCATACCACACATGATTTGTTCAATGTACGGTGATTTTAAACAGGTGGCATTGTTATGTTAGTATGAGTTTGTTTTGTCATTAAAGTAGAATATGGGTAGCTCGCTTCGCTCGGCTTCTTCTAACCAAACCCTTACTAACCTAACCTAACTTAAAATAGTGTTCTGTCATTAAACTAGAAGATGGGTAACTCGCTCCGCTCGGTTTTAGACTTTTACTAACTAAACCTAACCTAATTAGCTTGTGTTTAGGTGCATAGTACTTTATTTTCCCCCATATTAGCCCAATTAAAATCATTAATATCATTGTATATGAATTTATAAAAATTATTAGCGTGCAATTAAATTAAATTAAATTACCCATAACCTGTCTTATTAAACCATAAAAATAAAAAATTTATTTGTTTTATTATATAAGTTTTCTTATTATATAACTTTCTCTTTTTATATTCAAACACTATGTCACTTTATTTACTTTTCCAATAATAAATTGCAATGTAAACCAAAATTTCTTTTATTATTAATTCCTACCGAAATAATTGAACAATCAATTTTCGATAAATGTACTATTCGTTAAATTGAGCATTTGATAAACTAGCTTTCGATAAGCTTGATTTCGATAAATTTGCTTTCGATAAATTTGAATTCGATAAATTGATTTTCGATAAATTTGCTTTCGATAAATTGATTTTGGATAAACTCGCCGGTTACCTCGTGGAATTGCTTGTGTGTAACCCCAATTATTTTGTATTAGCCTTACGACAGGAGTGAAAAAATGTAACGCTGTGGCACTTTTTTTCACGCTTTTTACTTTTTTTTAACTTCCACCATAAACAGGCATTTTATTTACTAAAACAAGTATAATATAGTAGTTTTTTTAACAGAAGTAGAAAAAATTAATTTTATTGACGACCATCAAATTTTAAATGTATTATGTGTCCAAATGTAAATACATAATGCTGTTCATATTACAACAAGTGTAGAAAAGGGACGCGCATGCGCGCATGAAACGCTGGTTTAAAGAACAAAATTTTTCGTAAATTTTAACAAATATTAAAAAAATGTTTAAGTAAAAGTTGTTTCTTTTCAAAAGCTCTATCCAAAAATATTCCATCCGAAGTAGGTTTCCTTTTTGTACCAGGAAGTTTTCAATATTATCATTCGATTCTTTGGGTAAGTATAAGCAGTTCACTTTTGTAAGAACAAACTATGCTCTATGCCATCTTAGAAAAATGTGTGGAAGAAGATAGAAGCTGTTTGTCCTTGTTTCTGATTGGTTACACCATCCCTATTACAATGTTAAAATATTGTTTTTAGTCCAAGCTGACAGATGTTCAGTGTCGTACATTGGAAATATATATTATTTATATTATTTACTTTTTTTCGTATATTTTGTTATTATTTATATATTTAAACTTTTATTTATATTCTTGGCGAAGATTTTATGGAGAAAATTCTCCATGTAATTTGTTTTTAGCAGTATATTTTTTTAGGTTATCTATTTATATATTGATCTATATTTTTTAACACTTGACAATTAACAGATCAAGATACAGGAATAATGTGAGTGAGGCCAAAAGACAGCCCAGCTGATTGATGTCAATTGCAATTTTAACCTGTCAATTTGTTATCTGACATATGTAGTTTTTGGTTGAATATAACCTCGATATAATAAAACTTAACCACAAATTTAAAAGCCAGATTTACAAGTTCACATATTTCCATAAAAGTCTATTTACAACACAACAGTCACCAAACTGGTTACTTTGGTGGGTTTATTTATATTAGTTTCGTATTACAAAATGAGACAGATTATACATAATACATCATTTTTAAAAAAAAATATTTTTTATAACTTTTTCAAATGTCCCATTATATTTCAATATCTTATTAACAAATTCCTTTTTTAAATTAAAAAAAAAAAAAACACTTGCTAACCCAGTTACTACGCCCATGCCCTAGTTGTTACTTATTTTAAATTTACCGCTATACTGTATTTGTCCTGTGTAAATCGTACTCGGTTCGCAGCGCTATCTACTTTTTTTTAATTTGAAATATAAAGTCTGTTCCAAACGGTTAGGCGGAACTAGATTTTGCAATCTAGTTACTTTCATCGTTTAAATCATGCTTTTGGGCCGTTTTGTTTAAGCTTTGTAAATCATACTTGCAACAAATATTTTTTGGTTAAGGTTAATATCATTTTAAAATGTAATTTTCTTTATATTTTGATTTTTGTGTCATTCTTAATACAAATATCCCATTTATTTATTTTTTTGTATTTTTTTGTATATGTAAGAAAATTAATTTAAGTTTGACATATGTCATTCGTTTCCATGGTTTCATTGTTGGAATTTTAAATTTTGACATTCCAACGTGAAAAATGAAATAACCCAAGCAAGGTCCCTTTTCGTGACAACCTAAAAGAACGAAATTCCCATTAAGTTCCGCCTAACCGTTTGAAACAGACTGTAGTATAGATCTGGTTATTTTGGTTACTTTTAAAGTGTGTTACTGACTTTAATGTCAATTAAAAATATTCCTTACGCTGTAAAACCGACTTTGGGTTGATAAGGTTATGATCATTATAATTAAGATATCATTTTTTATTATGACATATGTCAAATGGATCGACATTTTAAAAAAGTGACATTTTTTAATACCAACATGACATACAGCTACAAAGTTGCGAACTGTTGAAAACAAAATTTCCTCTTAGTTTGTTCTTACAAAAGTGAACTGCTTATTTTTTGACAGTTGACAATTAACAGATCAAGAGAGAGAGGATTAATGTGAGGCAAAAGACAGCCCAGCTGATTGTGCCCAAAGAAGAAGTTATTGATATAATTTTTAGACCTTCATATGTACATATATTTTTAATTTTTATTTACAATAATTATTTAAATAAGAAAGTTTAGCTCTGACGATATATTGTTTGTTTTATTGCTTTGTTTAAACTTTTTTAGCCAAATCTCCCTTTTTATATATAG
Source organism: Liopterus haemorrhoidalis (assembly GCA_963971575.1). Taxonomy (NCBI): domain Eukaryota; kingdom Metazoa; phylum Arthropoda; class Insecta; order Coleoptera; family Dytiscidae; genus Liopterus; species Liopterus haemorrhoidalis. The sequence goes on from OZ020623.1 coordinate 30,006,429, forward strand.
GACATAATTTTAAAAATTAACATTTTTTTAACTTTTTCAAATTTTACATTAAACTGAATTTATGTCGTATAAATAACGTAAGTGTATTATCTGCCTTGTTTATTTCAATATCTTATTAACCTTTTTACATTAAAAAAAAAATCACTTGCTAACCCAGTTGCTACGCCCATGCCCTAGTTGTAACTTATTTTAAATTTCCCGCTATACTGTATTTGATCAGTGTAAATCGTACTCGGTTCGCAGCGCTATCTACTGTTTTCTACTTTGAAATAGACCATAGATCTGGTTATTTTTGTTACTTTTATGGTGTGTTACTGACTTTAAATGTCAATTAAAAATATTCGTTACGCTGTAAAACCGACTTTAGGTTGATAAGGTTATGATCATTATAATTAAGATATCATTTTTCATTATGACATATGTCAAATGGATCGACATTTTAAAAAAGTGACATTTTTTAATACCAACATGACATACAGCTTCAAAGGTGCAAACTATTGAAAACAAAATTCCCTCTTAGTTTGTTCTTACAAAAGTGAACAGCTTATATAAGTCATTTTCATATTTTTTCGGAAAAATTTTGTTCAGTGATAAAATAGATATTATCTGTCTCATTTTGTAATACGAAACTAAGAGGGAAACTTGAGTGAATATAACCTCGATATAATAAAACTTAACCAAATATTTAAAATCCAGATTAACAAGTTCACATGTTTCCATAAAAGTCTATTTATACAACAGTCACCAAAGTAATCAGATCTAGTTTCGTATTACAAAATGAGACAGATTATATAAATTAACAATTACCTTATTTCCTTGTGGCTCCGGTGATACGGACGCCTCATGAGCGCGCTTCCTGGACCCGTGCGATGATACGCCACTGCTCGAAGCCTACAAAATAGACCAAATATTTAAATGATGTGCCGGGTGTGGTTTAAGTATATGCAGATGCAGATCGGTTGCGGTTATTGCTATCTGCTAAAATTGCGGATGTGGATACCGAAAACTTTCGCGTAGTTCTCTAGTGATAACACTGTGTTAAGCCTGTAGTACACGATGCAATTTCTCGATTTGAATCTCGTACGATTTGTCGCACGATAATTATTGCATTGAGAATATTGTTCAGAATTAAGGGATGTAAAATTATTGTAGTATACCATCCAATATTTATCGCTTTGAATCTGTACCAATTGCTGCGCACTACGTCTATTTTTGTAAGTTGACAGAATTCAAATATTTGTACTTAACCTAGAACGGACAAATAGTTAGAACAATTTTTGAAGACTGATAATATTAATCTTTGTCCCAAATCAGTAAATCTCCTGGATTCGCAAAGCCGTACCGTTTTCTGTTCTAATTTATTACATTTGAAAATGAACAGAATTATTATTTTATTTATTTTTTGTTTGTATTATTTTTCTCTATAAAACTACGATTTTTCTTTATCAAAAAATTGTTGAAGTAAATTATTTAATTACTTGTCAAATGTCAGTTAATGTCTATTCAATTTCTAAAAAGATGGCTATGCATTTGTTGACAGATAATAATATAGTTTTGTTTCCGTACGTTGTAATTTTTCTTAAAAACTGTAAATATAATTTCCTAATTAAAGCATATTGATTACTTATTTTACGTGTACGATCATTTAACATCAATATGGTAGCAGAGCGTGGTTCCTACATGTAAAATAAGGGTTTAGTTTTTCAACGTGAAATTTTCATTGGAAATAAAATAATGGATTTTTACGGAATTGAGAAACTGTGTGGAGCTTCTAATTGGAACATTTGGAAGTTTGCAGTGAGGAATTTACTCCGCGGAACAGAAGGTGCGTACGAAGTTTGTATTGGCGAAATTACAAAGCCGAAACAGTCAGAGGCTGCCACCACTGCACAACTGGCTGCTTATAATTTAAAATTAAAAGAATGGGATAAGGCAGATCGCTCGGCAAGCCAAATTATTGTCAAAACGCTAGAGGCCCGAGTAATAGCACTTCTAGTCGCATGCGAATCTGCTAGAGATATGTGGCTTAAGTTACATGCCATTTTTGAACAGCAAACTAAACAAGCTGCTCACACTGTTCAAGCTGAATTTTTCAGTTTTCGTATGAGTCCAGCTGACGATATGGTAACGCACATAGCCAAATTCGAAGGATTAGTCTTACGCATGCAGCAGTTGAACGTAAAGCCTGACGAATCATCCTTGATGGTAAAATTGTTAGACACATTGCCAGATGACTATGAAAGTCTTAGACAAGCGTGGTGGGCAAGATCTGAAGAACAACAAACGTTCATTAACCTGGTGGGAATTCTGACATCTGATGAAAAACGTAGAACTCAGCGTAGTGAAAAACAGGAAGAGCTAGCAGCGTTGATGTCAGTAAGAAGTAGAACTACAGGCAAAACTAATAGTCAGTCGAAGAAATTTGTTAAATCAACAAATGAAAACGGAAAAGACAGAAAGAATTTTAAATGTTACGCCTGTGGTGGAACAGGTCATTTCCGAAGAGACTGTCCGAATTCAAAAAAGAAGAAAGAGAAAACAGTTGCACATACGTCAAGTGGTGGTGTCAATGATCAGGCATTTATCAGCGAAATCATGAATGCAGAGCTCGACAGCGATGTTTGGATTGTCGACTCAGGAGCTACAGATCATTTAACACTTCATGGCGAATGGTTTTCTTCTTTTGAAAGATTTTCAATACCAATCAAAGTACACATTGGTGACAAGTCTACAATGGATGCAGTTGGAAGAGGCACGGTTAAATTTGAAGCTTCTGTAAATGGTAAGTGGCTGTCATGTTATATGCAAAATGTTTTGTACGTGCCAACTGCCCGAAGAAATTTGTTTTCAGTCACATCGACACTTGACAAAGGCATGTCGTTTAATTCATCCAAAAATTCATGCGAGTTTGTAAAGGATGGCGTAGTCAAGGCTCGAGGTGTTCGCTTTGGTCAACTTTTCAAGATGTCTATCCGAATAAAGCAACCTGAAATGTCATGTGTCTATGAAACTAATGTAGCTACAAAAGAAACTCTACAGTTGTGGCATGAACGTCTGGGTCACCAAAATAAACGCCACGTCCAGAAATTTCTCAAACTGTACGGTATCGACATTGAAGCTGGTGATGAATTTTGTGGAGCCTGCGCAGAGGGAAAGCAGCATCGAAACAGCTTTCATTCTCGTCAGCAGCGTGCAAAAGAACTTGGAGAAATAATTCACGCTGATCTTTGCGGTCCGATGGAAAGCCCCTCGTTGGGAGGATCAAAATATTTCGTCTGCTTCACATGCGATTATTGTAGGTTTCGCATGGTTTATTTTATGAAAGAAAAGTCGGAAACTGCAGAGAAGATCACAGAAATGCTGGCTACTGTCAAAAATCAGCGTGGTCAAGCAATCAAGGGCTTTCAATGCGACGGCGGTCTTGAATTTAATAATGGTAAGGTAAAAAACCTTTTAAAGTCCAACGGAATAAAATTTATTATCACCAACCCGTATACGCCAGAGCAGAATGGCTGCGCTGAGCGTACAAATAGAACTATAGTTGAACTTGCCCGAACAATGCTTCTGTCAAAGAATTTGCCAAAATCTTTGTGGGCAGAAGCAGTGAATACAGCTGTATACGTTCTTAATAGAACAGGACCAAGTAGCGTCGAAGGAAAGACACCATATGAATTGTTTATGGGGAAGAAAATACACTTGGACAAGCTTCATACATTTGGTACAGAATGTTACGTCCATGTACCAAAGGAACGTCGCAAGAAATGGGACGCAAAAGGACAGCGAGGCATTTTTGTCGGCTATTCGGAAGATATGGATGGTTTTCGTGTTTGGACGAAATCTGGAAGCCAAATCATTCGAAGTAGGGATGTTATATTTGAACCAGAGAATGGTGGGAAGACGTTGGCACTGTTTCCAACTGAAAATGCATCCAATAATTCATTGGAAGATACTCCAATAAGAGAAAGGCTTCGAAATCGAGATGAAATTAGTGCACCTGAACGTTTGATTGAAATCATGTCAGCCGAAATTGACGAGCCTAGAAATTATGATGAAGCGATAAAATCAGCAGAGCGACAGCACTGGAAGAAAGCAATGGACGAAGAGATGACAGCACTGGATAAAAATTCGACATGGCTTTTAACAGAATTACCAGCAGGTCGAAAAACCATCTCTTATCGCTGGGTGTACCGCATCAAACGAAATGCTGATGATAAAATTAATCGCTACAAAGCACGACTGGTTGTACGAGGCTACAGTCAACGAAAAGGAATTGATTATAATGAAACATTCAGCCCTGTTGCTCGATTCGATACAATTAGATCCGTATTGAGCATTGCAGCAAATGAACGTCTTGAACTAGCTCAATTCGACGTCAAGACAGCTTTTCTAAATGGTCTTCTTAATGAAGAAATTTACATGCAACAGCCTGAACGATTTGCAGATAACACTGATCGAGTCTGTAAACTTCAGAAAAGCTTGTATGGGCTAAAGCAATCACCCAGGTGCTGGAATAAACGTTTTACAGATGTTATGCTCAAATTTGGTTTACGAGAAAGTACAGCTGATCCATGTTTGTTCTACAATATTACTAACAGTTACAAATTGATAGTAGTACTGTACGTTGACGACGGCCTGGTTGCTGCAACAAATAAAGATGACATAGATGAATTTTTGAGAAAATTGAAAATGGAATTCGAAATAACCATGGAAACGATTGGATACTATTTAAATGTGCTGATTCAGCATGACGAAGACTCCTCAAGTCAAAAAACGTATGCAGAAGATGTTCTTCGTCGATTCAACATGGCTAATGCGAACCCAGTTTCTACGCCAATAGAAAAATATCTTCAAACAGAAGAAGAGATCGACATGGAGATAACAGCTGCTCCTTATCGAGAGGCTGTAGGCTGCTTGATGTACCTAGCAGTCGCTACACGTCCAGATATTTCTTTTGCGGTGAGTTACGTCTCCCAGTTCTTAGAAAATCCGAAAAAGACACACTGGGAAATGGTGAAGCGAATTATGAAATACATCAAAGGGACGACAAATATGGGAATTAAATACAAGGTTGCCGAAAAGACAGGCAAGCTAGAAGTCTACAGTGATGCAGATTATGCGAACGAGCCAACAACACGACGGTCAATTAGTGACATTGCTGTCAAGTACAGTGGTGGAGCAATCACTTGGGCGAGCAGACGACAAAACAGCGTCTCACTATCGACGACAGAAGCAGAATACGTAGCCGCAAGTGAAGCTGCGAAGGAAGCTGTCTGGTTGAGAAGGCTGTTCAACGAAATCGCACCGCTAAAAATTGCACCTGTACTTCTTGTTGATAATGCAAGCGCCATTAGACTAGCCAAGAATCCTGAATTCCATAAGCGCTCCAAGCACATAGACGTGCGTTTTCATTTTGTGCGAGAACGAATCCAAGAAGGCCAGCTAGCTATTGAACATGTGTCAAGCGAACAAGAAGTAGCAGATATATTCACGAAACCAATCACGCGTGTGAAATTTGAACATTTACGATATATGTTGGGTATGGTTTAAAAATCTACAAATGCAGCATTTTGAGTCTGACAAGCAATGTAAAACTTTAGGGGAAGTGTTGAAGTAAATTATTTAATTACTTGTCAAATGTCAGTTAATGTCTATTCAATTTCTAAAAAGATGGCTATGCATTTGTTGACAGATAATAATATAGTTTTGTTTCCGTACGTTGTAATTTTTCTTAAAAACTGTAAATATAATTTCCTAAGTAAAGCATATTGATTACTTATTTTACGTGTACGATCATTTAACATCAATAAAAATATTATTGTTGTCATTATTATCGTTATAAAAGAGTTTAAAGAAAATAAAAACATATTATATAAGCTGTTCACTTTTGTAAGAACAAACTATGGTCTATTTTAAAGTAGAAAAATGTGTGTAAGAAGATAGGAGCTGTTTGTCCTTGCTTCGGATTGGTTTAGAACGTCATCCCTATTACACTGTTAAAATATTGTTTTTAGTCCAAGTTGACAGTTGTTCAGTGTCGTACATTGGAAATATATATTATTTATATTATTTTATTTTTTTCATATATTTTGTTATTATTTACATATTTAGACTTTTATTTATATTCTTGGCGTAGATTTAATGGAGAAAATTATCCATGTAATTTGTTTTTACGCGGTTATATATATTTTAGGTTATCTGGCATATAAATATTTTTTGACATTTGACAATTAACAGATCAAGATAGAGGACTAATGTGAGGCCAAAAGACAGCCCAGCTGTTAGTGCCCAAAGAAGAAGTTATTGATATAATTTTAGGACCTTCATATATACCTACATATATTTTTAATTTTTGTTTACAATAAATATTTAAATAAGAAACTTTAGCTCTGAATATATATTGTTTGTTTTGTTGCTTTATTTAAACTTTTTTAGCCAAATCTCTCTTTTTATATATAGTACATAATTTTTAAAAATTAATATTTTTTCAACTTTTTCCAATTTCCCATTAAACTGAATTTATGTCGTATAAATAACTTAACCCTTTCCAATCCAATGTCGAGTGTCACTCGACAGCAAGTTGGAGCTGGTGGAATAAAAACAAAAAAAGTGTATTATCTGCCTTGTTTATTTCAATAATTTATTAAACTTTTTTAAATAAAAAAAAAAAAAAAAAATCACTTGCTAACCTAGGTACTACGCCCATGCCCTTGTTGTAACTTATTTTAAATTTTCCGCTATACTGTATTTATCCAGTGTAAATCGTACTCGGTTCGCAGCGCTATAATCCGTCTCAATTTGTAATACGAAACTAGATCTGGTTACTTTTGTGACTGTTGTGGTGTAAACAGACTTTGGCGTATCCGTGTGAACCAATACTATGATAATATTATAAATGTATTGTCAATATACAACATAAAAAATGAACTTTACCTGTTAGTTACGTATTACAAAATGAGACAGATAATATCTACTTTTTTTAAATTTGAAATAGACCATAGTTTGTTCTTACAAAAGTGAACTGCTTATATTAGTATATATCAGAGATGGGCGTCTACGCGTAAACTTGAATTTTTTACGTCTACGTGTAAATTTACCGTAGACAGCGTAGAGAAGTGTAGACTGTGTAGACACGTAGAATCTAGCGTAGAATAATGAAAAGTGAGGTTATGTAACGTTTAAAAAATAAAATACCGCCAGTTTTAAGTAGAAGAAGAAGTAAAGAACTCAAATTTAATATTTTTGACAGCTTCCTGATCCTTCCTGATTAAAACAACTGCTAACTTTTAATTTTAATTTTACTTTAATAGTTCATACAGACAGAAACCAAGTAATTTATATAGTCCATAACAACATACAATTTGTGAGATAACATTTTTGGAAACAATATACCTATGTAATTAGAACTACATAAAATTGAAATAAACATAAACATTAAAGTAAATTTAAACTATTACCATTCTATTGTCAACTGACAATAACTGAAGCGCCTCTAGTGTGATTTTGAGAAACTGACGGTTGTAGGATAGTCAAGTTTGTGACAAGCATGGGAATATGTTCTTAGAAGTGGAAAGACAGTTAAAGACCATTTTAGAGTGTGTTCCCGTGTGTTTCAATAAATATCACATGAAGATACCATTGCACCTGTCAAAAATATCCTACCAAAGTCAGCCATGATGTAAATGCAGTAGCGCCTCTATCGGTAGTGTCAGATGCCAATTATTTCAAATATTACATTTAAATGTACTGCGCATGTACAGTTTACATTCTACATTCGACACGTAAACAAAGGCATATTCTACTTGACATGTTTACGCGTAAAATCTACATTAGTCTACATCATGTATTCTACGCGCCCATCACTGGTATATATTTATAAAAAATACATATTTTTTGCTCCAAAATTGAAAATATTCATAAAATTAAGGTAACAAAAGTAATGTCACATGTATTTTAAACTTCCAAAGGACTCAGCTCTCAGATGGCAGCATTGGTATGTGACGACACACTAATATGATCTATTCCAATGACCAGTGACAGTGAAAAAATCAAATCTCAATCCTGATTTTAGTTTCAATCATAACTAAAAATTTAATCATGATAATGAGTAAATATTTAATTTAGTTACCGGTGTGAATAACTGCATTATAAGTGATGTACCTTACTCATTAAGTATAAAATTAAAATTTTAATCTCAATCCTTAATCATAAGTTTGATTGCAATTTGCCCAACTCTGGATATCAGTGTGCCAATGTTGTTGGCAACGGGTCTGCTAGTTTATAAATAAAGATAAATCAAAACCGAATTTATAAAGATTCAACAAGCAAATAATAAAATTTTTCACATGACAATATTACAAAAATAAACAAATGTGAAATATCTGAAAGGCGCCCTCGTGGCCCGGGCGCCTAGAGCGATGCTCTATTGCTCCATACCGCCGCAGGGCCCTGCATCCCCAGAACACTAACATACAATTTTGTCTAGCAGGTTAGTAACGACATGCATGTAATATTATAGATGACTCACCGGCTGATCCATTGTGAACTAATAAACGGACTGGCGAGTTTGGACTAACTGCCCCCGCCCCCTCACTGAACCGACACACACTCTGATTGTCCCTGAAAATCACCACACACTTCAGTACACTGCCTCAATATCCAAATCAAACAAATCATGAATGTACGTTATGTGAGCAAAACTTCGTGTCGACTAGGCTATGTGTCCAGCATTGGGACCCGAGTTGATTATAATGTTATTAATACATTCTGACCAGTCGTTCGCTTGACCTAATGTTGGAGATTCGGTATTTGGTGCAGTCCATCCGTATAACCTCAAAACTGTGTGACAAATAGTCATGTGTCCTACACTGGAAGACACCTGAGGCATAGTGAAGTGAGGTCCGGTGTGTGGATATGACAGAGACAGCTGTGTTACCTGATGGAACTGTTGCTGCTTATCCTGAAGATAAGAACTTCCTGCCTGCGACAATGACTGTGTGAACGGACAACGTAAGATTTATAAATTCTCTTCTTCCAATAAACTGCCATTAATTACAAAGAATGGATAACCCTGGAATATAAAAGAAACATTATAGAATTTTATAATAATCTGTATGCATTTGTTATTTTGTAAGGTGACCAAATTCCTAGATACGGTTAAGTATTATTTGAAGTAAATGATTGATACCTGAAAAACACATGTATAAATTATCAGCTGTTGAAAAGTGTATTTAGTAAGGAAAAGCGGCCAGCAAAGGGCCCGAAGAGCGTTTCTACTTCGAAATCACAATTCATTCGAGTCTGTGTCAAGTGAACAGCTTCTAGCAACTTTCTTAAAGGTCGAGTTGGCAACACTGAATTTAATCTGGCAACGCTGTTAAGTATTAAACGTTTGCTTCACTCTGTTTGTGGCACGTGTTTTAAGTATTGTGGAAAATTTGTCGTGAAAGAAAAGATTTAGTCAGGTATAAAAATGTTACTTTTTTAGTACATATATTACTAAGCTATTTTAGATATAATATATATTTATTTTCTCAAATTAAGCATTTAATGAAGCTAAAACATGTCTAATAAACAGCTTCTAAAACTCTAATCAGTTAGCTATTGGACCTGAAATTTGCTTAAATTTAAAGTAAAATGACAGGCATTCATTTAAAACTGTGTTAAATAAATAAATATGGCTTTATTGAAATATATGAAAAAAAAGGTGCGGTTAATTTATTATGCGTGTGAAGTTAGCAATGGATCGAGCCAGCAACTAATCTGCACGGATAGGCTGTTGAAAAAATCTTTGCTTTAAAAAAAAAATGTAAAATTACCCTTATAAAATTACCCTTATTAATAAATAATTTCAGCAAACAAAAAATTTCGGTACTATTCTACTTTAGCAAACCCACCAGGCGATGTTGCCAACTATAGTAAGATTAAAACAAGTAAATTTAAACTAAAATCACAATAGAATTAAAATTACTTATATAATAATGCTTAACTTTCAGTTAAATAAATCAAATTAAATAAATATGGTGGTATTTAATAATAAATAATAATATTACTTTCACAGCTGATTATAGAGTAAAAAAAGGGTCCATAATTTGGCATCCTACACAGCTTCTTTATTATAAATGCATAAACAATGATACACAATTTTAATTGGACTAATATGGGGGAAAATAAAGTATCATACAACTAAAAACTGGGTAATTAGGTTAGGTTTAGTTAGTAAAAGTCTAAGACAGCAGAAGTCGAAAAGCTCGAAATAAGTTTAAAGGAATTTGTGAAAATGGTGGTATAGGATGTAATTCTGTACTTTTATTTTGTAAAGTACGCTTACTTTGAGCCATTCGGCTTCTGCTGTCCTAGATTTTCATTAACTAATCCTAACCTAATTACCTTTTTTTTTAGGTGCACAGTACTTTATTTTCCCTCACATTAGCCCAATTAAAATTGTGAATCATTGTGCATGCGTTTATAATATGGTGGTGTAGGGTTAAAATTTAAAAAAATATCCATTCAATGCGTAACTACAACAGAAAAAAATGGAAATAAATAATATTATATTAGATTTAAACTTCATTTATATGTTAAAACTATAATTACAGTAGGTACGACACAGAACGGAAACGAGAAAGGAAATTTTGGATGAAACAGGAAGGGAGTATGAATGGATGAAAGAAGTGAAAAACAGAAAAGAGGAAATTAAGGAAATGAGTCAACGAAGACATTAACCAAAGGAGAAGGAGAGTAAATTTTAAGCCGAAAGGCAAAAATTATAATTATTATTAAATGTAAGCTAATTACTGTAAGAGAAATGTAGTACAAAATATTTAATAATAAAAATATCTATCTATCTATTATTACAGTAGAAATTAAATGAATATTACTCATTTATTTATATCTTATATATAAACTCATTTAATAAATTGATATTAAATTTAAATTATTAAAATTGAAATATTACATTTTACTAATGGCAACACTGCACGCATGCGCAATAAGGTGGGTTTGCTAAAGTAGAATAGTACCAAAATTTCTCAATACTCTAAGGCGTGCAATTATTATTATTTTTTTCTCCCAAAACCATTCGCTAGCAACAAAATTCACAATATCGCTAGAATCAAACATTGCAACAGTCTGAATTTTTTACCATTCATGTAGAATAGATGCGGAAATCAAATGATGGCTAAACGAAATATTTCTCGATACTCAGAGGCGCACAATTAATTTTTCTCTCTCAATACCACTCGGTAGCAACATAAAATTAACAATATCGCTAGAATCAAACAATGCAACAGTCTGAATCTTTTACCATTCATGTAGAATAAATGCGGGAATCGAATGATGGCTAAACGAAATATTTCTCGATACTCAGAGGCGCACAATTAATTTTTTTCTCTCAAAACCACTCGGTAGCAACAGAAAATTAACAATATCGCTAGAATCAAACAATGCAACAGTTTGAATCTTTTACCATTCATGTAGAATAAATACGGGAATCGAATGATGGCTAAACAAAAAACTTCTCGATACTCAGAGGCGCACAATTAATTTTTTTCTCTCAAAACCACTCGGTAGCAACATAAAATTAACAATATCGCTAGAATCAAACAATGCAACAGTCTGAATCTTTTACCATTCATGTAGAATAAATGCGGGAATCGAATGATGGCTAAACGAAAAATTTCTCGATACTCAGAGGCGCACAATTAATTTTTCTCTCTCAATACCACTCGGTAGCAACATAAAATTAACAATATCGCTAGAATCAAACAATGCAACAGTCTGAATCTTTTACCATTCATGTAGAATAAATGCGTGAATCGAATGATGGATAACCGAAAAATTTCTCGATACTCAGAGGCGCACAATTAATTTTTCTCTCTCAATACCACTCGGTAGCAACATAAAATTAACAATATCGCTAGAATCAAACAATGCAACAGTCTGAATCTTTTACCATTCATGTAGAATAAATACGGGAATCGAATGATGGCTAAACGAAAAATTTCTCGATACTCAGAGGCGCACAATTAATTTTTTTCTCAAAACCACTCGGTAGCAACATAAAATTAACAATATCGCTAGAATCAAACAATGCAACAGTCTGAATCTTTTACCATTCTTGTAAAATAGATGCGGGAATCAAATGATGAACGAAAAATTTCTCGATACTCAGAGGCGCACAATTAATTTTTTTCTCTCAAAACCACTCGGTAGCAACATAAAATTAACAATATCGCTAGAATCAAACAATGCAACAGTCTGAATCTTTTACCATTCATGTAGAATAAATACGGGAATCGAATGATGGCTAAACGAAACATTTCTCGATACTCAGAGGCGCACAATTAATTTTTTTCTCTCAAAACCACTCGGTAGCAACATAAAATTAACAATATCGCTAGAATCAAACAATGCAACAGTCTGAATCTTTTACCATTCATGTAGAACAAATGCGGGAATCGAATGATGGCTAAACGAAACATTTCTCGATACTCAGAGGCGCACAATTAATTTTTTTCTCTCAAAACCACTCGGTAGCAACATAAAATTAACAATATCGCTAGAATCAAACAATGCAACAGTCTGAATCTTTTACCATTCATGTAGAATAAATACGGGAATCGAATGATGGCTAAACGAAACATTTCTCGATACTCAGAGGCGCACAATTAATTTTTTTCTCAAAACCACTCGGTAGCAACATAAAATTAACAATATCGCTAGAATCAAACAATGCAACAGTCTGAATCTTTTACCATTCATGTAGAACAAATGCGGGAATCGAATGATGGCTAAACGAAACATTTCTCGATACTCAGAGGCGCACAATTAATTTTTTTCTCTCAAAACCACTCGGTAGCAACATAAAATTAACAATATCGCTAGAATCAAACAATGCAACAGTCTGAATCTTTTACCATTCTTGTAGAATAAATACGGGAATCGAATGATGGCTAAACGAAAAATTTCTCGATACTCAGAGGCGCACAATTAATTTTTTTCTCTCAAAACCACTTGGTAGCAACATAAAATTAACAATATCGCTAGAATCAAACAATGCAACAGTCTGAATCTTTTACCATTCATGTAGAATAAATACGGGAATCGAATGATGGCTAAACGAAAAATTTCTCGATACTCAGACGCGCACAATTAATTTTTTCCTGTCAAAACCACTCGGTAGCAACATAAAATTAACAATATCGCTAGAATCAAACAATGCAACAATCTGAATCTTTTACCATTCATGTAGAACAAATGCGGGAATCGAATGATGGCTAAACGAAAAATTTCTCGATACTCAGAGGCGCACAATTAATTTTTTTCTCTCAAAACCACTTGGTAGCAACATAAAATTAACAATATCGCTAGAATCAAACAATGCAACAGTCTGAATCTTTTACCATTCATGTAGAATAAATACGGGAATCGAATGATGGCTAAACGAAAAATTTCTCGATACTCAGAGGCGCACAATTAATTTTTTTCTCTCAAAACCACTTGGTAGCAACATAAAATTAACAATATCGCTAGAATCAAACAATGCAACAGTCTGAATCTTTTACCATTCATGTAGAATAAATACGGGAATCGAATGATGGCTAAACGAAAAATTTCTCGATACTCAGACGCCCACAATTAATTTTTTCCTGTCAAAACCACTCGGTAGCAACATAAAATTAACAATATCGCTAGAATCAAACAATGCAACAGTCTGAATATTTTACCATTCATGTAGAATAGATGCGGGAATCGAATGATGGCTAAACGAAAAATTTCTCGATATTCAGAGGCGCACAATTAATTTTTTTCTCTCAATACCACTCGGTAGCAACATAAAATTAACAATATCGCTAGAATCAAACAATGCAACAGTCTGAATCTTTTACCATTCATGTAGAATAAATACGGGAATCGAATGATGGCTAAACGAAAAATTTCTCGATACTCAGACGCGCACAATTAATTTTTTCCTGTCAAAACCACTCGGTAGCAACATAAAATTAACAATATCGCTAGAATCAAACAATGCAACAATCTGAATCTTTTACCATTCATGTAGAACAAATGCGGGAATCGAATGATGGCTAAACGAAAAATTTCTCGATACTCAGAGGCGCACAATTAATTTTTTTCTCTCAAAACCACTTGGTAGCAACATAAAATTAACAATATCGCTAGAATCAAACAATGCAACAGTCTGAATCTTTTACCATTCATGTAGAATAAATACGGGAATCGAATGATGGCTAAACGAAAAATTTCTCGATACTCAGAGGCGCACAATTAATTTTTTTCTCTCAAAACCACTTGGTAGCAACATAAAATTAACAATATCGCTAGAATCAAACAATGCAACAGTCTGAATCTTTTACCATTCATGTAGAATAAATACGGGAATCGAATGATGGCTAAACGAAAAATTTCTCGATACTCAGACGCCCACAATTAATTTTTTCCTGTCAAAACCACTCGGTAGCAACATAAAATTAACAATATCGCTAGAATCAAACAATGCAACAGTCTGAATATTTTACCATTCATGTAGAATAGATGCGGGAATCGAATGATGGCTAAACGAAAAATTTCTCGATATTCAGAGGCGCACAATTAATTTTTTTCTCTCAATACCACTCGGTAGCAACATAAAATTAACAATATCGCTAGAATCAAACAATGCAACAGTCTGAATCTTTTACCATTCATGTAGAATAAATACGGGAATCGAATGATGGCTAAACGAAAAATTTCTCGATACTCAGAGGCGCACAATTAATTTTTTTCTCTTAAAACCACTCGGTAGCAACATAAAATTAACAATATCGCTAGAATCAAACAATGCAACAGTCTGAATATTTTACCATTCATGTAGAATAGATGCGGGAATCGAATGATGGCTAAACGAAAAATTTCTCGATACTCAGAGACGCACAATTATTTTTTTTCTCTTAAAACCACTCGGTAGCAACATAAAATTAACAATATCGCTAGAATCAAACAATGCAACAGTCTGAATATTTTACCATTCATGTAGAATAGATGCGGGAATCGAATGATGGCTAAACGAAAAATTTCTCGATATTCAGAGGCGCACAATTAATTTTTTTCTCTCAATACCACTCGGTAGCAACATAAAATTAACAATATCGCTAGAATCAAACAATGCAACAGTCTGAATCTTTTACCATTCATGTAGAATAAATACGGGAATCGAATGATGGCTAAACGAAAAATTTCTCGATACTCAGAGACGCACAATTATTTTTTTTCTCTTAAAACCACTCGGTAGCAACATAAAATTAACAATATCGCTAGAATCAAACAATGCAACAGTCTGAATATTTTACCATTCATGTAGAATAGATGCGGGAATCGAATGATGGCTAAACGAAAAATTTCTCGATATTCAGAGGCGCACAATTAATTTTTTTCTCTCAATACCACTCGGTAGCAACATAAAATTAACAATATCGCTAGAATCAAACAATGCAACAGTCTGAATCTTTTACCATTCATGTAGAATAAATACGGGAATCGAATGATGGCTAAACGAAAAATTTCTCGATACTCAGAGGCGCACAATTAATTTTTTTCTCCAAACCACTCGGTAGCAACATAAAATTAACAATATCGCTAGAATCAAACAATGCAACAGTCTGAATCTTTTACCATTCATGTAGAATAAATACGGGAATCGAATGATGTCTAAACGAAAAATTTCTCGATACTCAGAGGCGCACAATTAATTTTTTTCTCTCAAAACCACTGGGTAGCAACATAAAATTAACAATATCGCTAGAATCAAATAATGTAACAGTCTGAATCTTTTACCATTCATGTAGAACAAATGCGGGAATCGAATGATGGCTAAACGAAAAATTTCTCGATACTCAGAGGCGCACAATTAGTTTTTTTCTCTCAATACCACTCGCTAGCAACATAAAATTAACAATATCGCTAGAATCAAACAATGCAACAGTCTGAATATTTTACCATTCATGTAGAATAAATGCGGGAATCGAATGATGGCTAAACGAAAAATTTCTCGATACTCAGAGGCGCACAATTAATTTTTCTCTCTCAATACCACTCGGTAGCAACATAAAATTAACAATATCGCTAGAATCAAACAATGCAACAATCTGAATCTTTTACCGTTCATGTAGAATAAATGCGGGAATTAAATGATGGCTAAACGAAAAATTTCTCGATACTCAGAGGCGCACAATTAATTTTTTTCTCTCAAAACCACTTGGTAGCAACATAAAATTAACAATATCGCTAGAATCAAACAATGCAACAGTCTGAATCTTTTACCATTCATGTAGAATAAATACGGGAATCGAATGATGGCTAAACGAAAAATTTCTCGATACTCAGACGCGCACAATTAATTTTTACCTGTCAAAACCACTCGGTAGCAACATAAAATTAACAATATCGCTAGAATCAAACAATGCAAGAGTCTGAATCTTTTACCATTCATGTAGAACAAATGCGGGAATCGAATGATGGCTAAACGAAACATTTCTCGATACTCAGAGGCGCACAATTAATTTTTTTCTCAAAACCACTCGGTAGCAACATAAAATTAACAATATCGCCAGAATCAAACAATGCAACAGTCTGAATCTTTTACCATTCATGTAGAATAAATACGGGAATCGAATGATGGCTAAACGAAAAATTTCTCGATACTCAGACGCGCACAATTAATTTTTTCCTGTCAAAACCACTCGGTAGCAACATAAAATTAACAATATCGCTAGAATCAAACAATGCAACAGTCTGAATATTTTACCATTCATGTAGAATAGATGCGGGAATCGAATGATGGCTAAACGAAAAATTTCTCGATATTCAGAGGCGCACAATTAATTTTTTTCTCTCAATACCACTCGGTAGCAACATAAAATTAACAATATCGCTAGAATCAAACAATGCAACAGTCTGAATCTTTTACCATTCATGTAGAATAAATACGGGAATCGAATGATGGCTAAACGAAAAATTTCTCGATACTCAGAGACGCACAATTATTTTTTTTCTCTTAAAACCACTCGGTAGCAACATAAAATTAACAATATCGCTAGAATCAAACAATGCAACAGTCTGAATATTTTACCATTCATGTAGAATAGATGCGGGAATCGAATGATGGCTAAACGAAAAATTTCTCGATATTCAGAGGCGCACAATTAATTTTTTTCTCTCAATACCACTCGGTAGCAACATAAAATTAACAATATCGCTAGAATCAAACAATGCAACAGTCTGAATATTTTACCATTCATGTAGAATAGATGCGGGAATCGAATGATGGCTAAACGAAAAATTTCTCGATATTCAGAGGCGCACAATTAATTTTTTTCTCTCAATACCACTCGGTAGCAACATAAAATTAACAATATCGCTAGAATCAAACAATGCAACAGTCTGAATCTTTTACCATTCATGTAGAATAAATGCGGGAATCGAATGATGGCTAAACGAAAAATTTCTCGATACTCAGAGGCGCACAATTAATTTTTCTCTCTCAAAACCACTTGGTAGCAACAAAATTAACAATATCGCTAGAATCAAACAATGCAACAGTCTAAATCTTTTACCATTCATGTAGAATAAATGCGGGAATCGAATGATGGCTAAACGAAAAATTTCTCGATACTCAGAGGCGCACAATTAATTTTTTTCTCTCAATACCACTCGGTAGCAACATAAAATTAACAATATCGCTAGAATCAAACAATGCAACAATCTGAATCTTTTACCGTTCATGTAGAATAAATGCGGGAATTAAATGATGGCTAAACGAAAAATTTCTCGATACTCAGAGGCGCACAATTAATTTTTTTCGCTCAATACCACTCGGTAGCAACATAAAATTAACAATATCGCTAGAATCAAACAATGCAACAATCTGAATCTTTTACCGTTCATGTAGAATAAATGCGGGAATTAAATGATGGCTAAACGAAAAATTTCTCGATACTCAGAGGCGCACAATTAATTTTTTTCTCTCAATACCACTCGGTAGCAACATAAAATTAACAATATCGCTAGAATCAAACAATGCAACAATCTGAATCTTTTACCGTTCATGTAGAATAAATGCGGGAATTAAATGATGGCTAAACGAAAAATTTCTCGATACTCAGAGGCGCACAATTAATTTTTTTCTCTCAATACCACTCGGTAGCAACATAAAATTAACAATATCGCTAGAATCAAACAATGCAACAATCTGAATCTTTTACCGTTCATGTAGAATAAATGCGGGAATTAAATGATGGCTAAACGAAAAATTTCTCGATACTCAGAGGCGCACAATTAATTTTTTTCTCTCAATACCACTCGGTAGCAACATAAAATTAACAATATCGCTAGAATCAAACAATGCAACAGTCTGAATCTTTTACCATTCATGTAGAATAGATGCGGGAATCGAATGATGGCTAAACGAAAAATTTCTCGATACTCAGAGGCGCACAATTAATTTTTTTCTCTCAATACCACTCGGTAGCAACATAAAATTAACAATATCGCTAGAATCAAACAATGCAACAATCTGAATCTTTTACCGTTCATGTAGAATAAATGCGGGAATTAAATGATGGCTAAACGAAAAATTTCTCGATACTCAGAGGCGCACAATTAATTTTTTTCTCTCAATACCACTCGGTAGCAACATAAAATTAACAATATCGCTAGAATCAAACAATGCAACAATCTGAATCTTTTACCATTCATGTAGAATAGATGCGGGAATCGAATGATGGCTAAACGAAAAATTTCTCGATACTCAGAGGCGCACAATTAATTTTTTTCTCTCAATACCACTCGGTAGCAACATAAAATTAACAATATCGCTAGAATCAAACAATGCAACAATCTGAATCTTTTACCGTTCATGTAGAATAAATGCGGGAATTAAATGATGGCTAAACGAAAAATTTCTCGATACTCAGAGGCGCACAATTAATTTTTTTCTCTCAATACCACTCGGTAGCAACATAAAATTAACAATATCGCTAGGATCAAACAATGCAACAGTCTGAATCTTTTACCATTCATGTAGAATAAATGCGGGAATCGAATGATGGCTAAACGAAAAATTTCTCGATACTCAGAGGCGCACAATTAATTTTTTTCTCTCAAAACCACTCGGTAGCAACATAAAATTAACAATATCGCTAGAATCAAACAATGCAACAGTCTGAATCTTTTACCATTCATGTAGAATAAATGCGGGAATCGAATGATGGCTAAACGAAAAATTTCTCCATACTCAGAGGCGCACAATTAATTTTTTTCTCAATACCACTCGGTAGCAACATAAAATTAACAATATCGCTAGAATCAAACAATGCAACAGTCTGAATATTTTACCATTCATGTAGAATAAATGCGGGAATCGAATGATGGCTAAACGAAAAATTTCTCGATACTCAGAGGCGCACAATTAATTTTTTTCTCTCAAAACCACTTGGTAGCAACGTAAAATTAACAATATCGCTAGAATCTAACAATGCAACAGTCTGAAACTTTTACCATTCATGTAGAATAAATACGGGAATCGAATGATGGCTAAACGAAAAATTTCTCGATACTCAGAGGCGCACAATTATTTTTTTTCTCTCAAAACCACTTGGTAGCAACAAAATTAACAATATCGCTAGAATCAAACAATGCAACAGTCTGAATCTTTTACCATTCATGTAGAATAAATGCGGGAATCGAATGATGGCTAAACGAAAAATTTCTCCATACTCAGAGGCGCACAATTAATTTTTTTCTCTCAATATCACTCGGTAGCAACATAAAATTAACAATATCGCTAGAATCAAACAATGCAACAGTCTGAATCTTTTACCATTCATGTAGAATAAATACGGGAATCGAATGATGGCTAAACGAAAAATTTCTCCATACTCAGAGGCGCACAATTAATTTTTTTCTCTCAAAACCACTCGGTAGCAACATAAAATTAACAATATCGCTAGAATCAAACAATGCAACAGTCTGAATCTTTTACCATTCATGTAGAATAAATACGGGAATCGAATGATGGCTAAACGAAAAATTTCTCGATACTCAGAGGCGCACAATTAATTTTTTTCAATCAAAACCACTTGGTAGCAAAAAAATTAACAATATCGCTAGAATCAAACAATGCAACAGTCTGAATCTTTTACCAGTCATGTAGAATAAATGCGGGAATCGAATGATGTCTAAACGAAAAATTTCTCGATACTCAGAGGCGCACAATTAATTTTTTTCAATCAAAACCACTTGGTAGCAACAAAATTAACAATATCGCTAGAATCAAACAATGCAACAGTCTGAATCTTTTACCAGTCTTGTAGAATAAATGCGGGAATCGAATGATGGCTAAACGAAAAATTTCTCGATACTCAGAGGCGCACAATTAATTTTTTTCAATCAAAACCACTTGGTAGCAACAAAATTAACAATATCGCTAGAATCAAACAATGCAACAGTCTGAATCTTTTACCAGTCATGTAGAATAAATGCGGGAATCGAATGATGGCTAAACGAAAAATTTCTCGATACTCAGAGGCGCACAATTAATTTTTTTCAATCAAAACCACTTGGTAGCAACAAAATTAACAATATCGCTAGAATCAAACAATGCAACAGTCTGAATCTTTTACCAGTCATGTAGAATAAATGCGGGAATCGAATGATGGCTAAACGAAAAATTTCTCGATACTCAGAGGCGCACAATTAATTTTTTTCTCTCAAAACCACTCGGTAGTAACATAAAATTAACAATATCGCTAGAATCAAACAATGCAACAGTCTGAATCTTTTACCATTCATGTAGAATAAATGCGGGAATCGAATGATGGCTAAACGAAAAATTTCTCCATACTCAGAGGCGCACAATTAATTTTTTTCTCTCAAAACCACTCGGTAGTAACATAAAATTAACAATATCGCTAGAATCAAACAATGCAACAGTCTGAATCTTTTACCATTCATGTAGACTAAATGCGGGAATCGAATGATGGCTAAACGAAAAATTTCTCCATACTCAGAGGCGCACAATTAATTTTTTTCTCTCAATATCACTCGGTAGCAACATAAAATTAACAATATCGCTAGATTCAAACAATGCAACAGTCTGAATATTTTATTATTTATGTAGAATAAATGCGGGAATCGAATGATGGCTAAACGAAAAATTTCTCGATACTCAGAGGCGCACAATTAATTTTTTTCAATCAAAACCACTTGGTAGCAACAAAATTAACAATATCGCTAGAATCAAACAATGCAACAGTCTGAATATTTTATTATTTATGTAGAATAAATGCGGGAATCGAATGATGGCTAAACGAAAAATTTCTCGATACTCAGAGGCGCACAATTAATTTTTTTCTCTCAAAACCACTTGGTAGCAACATAAAATTAACAATATCGCTAGAATCAAACAATGCAACAGTCTGAATCTTTTACCATTCATGTAGAATAAATACGGGAATCGAATGATGGCTAAACGAAAAATTTCTCGATACTCAGAGGCGTACAATTAATTTTTTTCTCTCAAAACCACTTGGTAGCAACATAAAATTAACAATATCGCTAGAATCAAACAATGCAACAGTCTGAATCTTTTACCATTCATGTAAAAGAAATGCGGGAATCGAATGATGGCTAAACGAAAAATTTCTCGACACTAAGAGGCGCGCATTTTGTT
The DNA here is from genome assembly GCA_963971575.1 of Liopterus haemorrhoidalis. Taxonomy (NCBI): domain Eukaryota; kingdom Metazoa; phylum Arthropoda; class Insecta; order Coleoptera; family Dytiscidae; genus Liopterus; species Liopterus haemorrhoidalis. Next base: position 30,028,150 of record OZ020623.1, read on the forward strand.
TTTTTTTTTTTTTTTTTTTCTCAAAACCACCCGCTAGCAACATATAATTAACAATATCGCTAGAATCAAACATTGCAACAGTCTGAATCTTTTACCATTCATGTAAAATAGGTGCGATAATCGAATGATGGCTAAACGAAAAATTTCTCGATACTCAGAGGCGCGCAATTAATTTTTAGTGCTCCAGAACGCTAGGTATGATATATGAACAAATATAAATCTCTAAACATTATTTAAACAATTTTCAGTGAAACACAACAGAGCCCCACAAAAGGCAATACAATTAGCTATTGGCGGGCAGACCATCGACCAATTAAAAAAAAGGTAGATTATTCGTAATATGAAGCCGTCGATTACAAATTGAACCAAGTGGTGGTTATACTTACGGGAATGAATGACGTTTTAAGGGTAATTTCATTGATAAATTTTTATGAAATTATAGTATATTTCAATCGTAATGCCAGGTTTCCACCAAAGCGACAGTTTAAAAAAACAGTTCTGTTTTAATTTATTGTTGTTATTTTTCTTCTCATTTCAGCAAGAATGTCCTTTTTTTTATTTTAAGCTGTGGTTTATTTTTAATTAATGGCACAAAACAGAAAAAAAAAAAAAAACGAGATATTGGGTCAGTTATCTATTAAAAAGGAGAGTTAATTATGGCTCAGAAGAATTATTGGATGATTTAAGCGCGGACGATGTTGGGTGATTTAAGCGCTGACGATGGTTGACGATGTTGCTTTCACAGTTAATAAGTAATTATATATTAACAGTTAATAAGTATTACTAATTGATCAGTAGAGTACAAATGTTGCAGAGAACAAAACTACAAACATTTACGTGTTCCAACCTAAGCGACAAAAAACGTAAACAAACTTGTTTTCCTTTGATGTACCGCAGTGGTCGAGGAACATTTTTACCCATTACTCAGAAATATATTTCTTTACGGAGACGTTATCCCATTGGTTTGTAAAAAAAAAAAAAAAAATCAAAGTATTTACATTGAATTCTTTAGAATTTACATATTAATTAACATAAAATATACAAAATAATGCTATAATATTATATATTTTTTCACAAAAAATACATTATTTTGAGAAATAATGTTGTTTAATTTTTGATATAATAACATCAAAATCGGGACTTTTTTATGTTAGTGCGATTTGGAACAGTCTTTGGGGTCCAGTCGATATCTCTGTTTTGTTTTAATGTTCGTTAAAATGGAAATGCCTTGTTCTTAGAGATAAGTTGTTGCAAATGGCAATAATTTTTTAATTGCCTCCTCATGATTAATTTTAAATGACTTTACAGCCCTTGACATCCAAAAATGTGACAGATCGGTTTTGTTTTCAAGTTCTATACGAGCTTCATTATTTGATCTCAGTTCCAAAAGTGACTCAGGAAACCCTTGTGGCTCTTCTGGCACGTCATACATTTGATATTTAAAAGAATCTGTAACCCAACTCACTGTACTTAAATCAAGTTCTGGAAAATATTGAGCGAAACGGTCTTTTAGGTTGCCAAGATGTTTCTTGATTGTGACCTTGATTTCCTCAAAACGAGCATCATTCGAATCTTCTAAAAACAAAACTAATTTTGGAAAAGCAGCTATCTTGTTTTGATTAGCTTTTTGTTTCCAGTAGGAAATTTTCATACCAACCGCTGACAATTTTTCAGTGGCAGATATTTTCGTGCTTTTCCTCCCTTTTAATTCTTTATTAAGTATGTTGAAATGTTCAAAAATATCTACTAAATAACCGAGTAGTGAACTTTTTAGACAGAACATGATTTTGGTCGATTAAAAAACTTTTGATTTAATTTTTAAGAGCCCACAATCGGTTGAGTACATTTCCCCGTGAAAGCCTTATTAGTTCTGTAGGGTGCAGCAGGTCTGTGTACTCGGCCTCGCAATCTTTGCATAACTCAGGAAATAGACATGTATTCAGTGCATGTTTTTTGATTAAATTGACAATTTTAATAACATCATTCATAACGGCTTCCAAAGTTGGTTCCAGATGTTTCACAATCAGTGCTTGGCGATGAATCATACAATGATTAACTTCCATTTTAGGATTTTGGCGTCTTGCCGAAGCCGAAAAACCATTGACATGACCCAACATATCTGGAGCCCATCAACAGACACAGCAACGCAGTCTTCCCACATTAAATTGACTGTATTGAAATATGCATTAACTTTATTGAAAACATTTATGCCACGAGATAGCAACTCCAGAGGAGAACAAACAACAATGCTTCTTCAATTGCATTTAAACTTTTGTAACTAATATAAACTATCAGCTGCGAATTATTGCTGACATCAGGCCACAGAGTAATCATGTTCGTTTATAAAATAGAAATTGGGTATACGTGCATGCAGCGTTTGGGACATTAATTCGCACAAATTTCTATCGTATTTAGAAACGCACTTTTTATGATTTTTGTATTTATATCATTTATCTCTATTAATATCTCATTACCCCCAAGAATTTCGTTTTTACCCCGTTTGGGGTAATTTACCCCTGTTTCCCGACACCTGATGTACCGACTTGAGATGGGAAAATGTTTTGTTTACAAAAACACTGTTTTGCGACATAAATGTTTTCAAAACGATTCCGGACGTTTGTTTAAAAGCTACAGTAGCGCAGAATGCGGCACGCTTTAATAATTTGCTGATGTTGAAATAATTGACATTGCAATTCAACTGAGAGAATCAGATATTGAAAGGTCAGTATTTAGAACAGTTTCATTATTTCATAGGAGTATATTTTTCTTGATTATTATTATAATTATTTCTATAATTTATTTTTGTCAGTGATTCAATTCATCCAGCGAGGCAAGGTTTGGAAGTCATCCAGAGGTTGTTAGAGGAGAGTATCGGCAAAAATCAACTGAAAAAAATGATTGGGTACAACAATGCCCGATGGCGGCGCTACGAGCGCTGTGAACAGCTGATTGAAACGAGTAGTGTGAAAGTTGTCCATATTTGTTTACATGTTAAATCATCGATTTGCAATGGATAATAAACAACTATCTTTATTAAATTATTTGAATTTTTTAAGTGTAACACCTTCTTCTATGTGTGTAGTTGAAGGAGAAGAGTTGTTAAACGCCGGAAATCTTATGTTGTGCGGAATTTTGGACAAAAATGATGAGCATGTCGACATATGTGGGTTATGTTTACAAACAAGCAGTTTGAGAACACCTCCTCACGAAGTCACTGGGAAATTAAAATTTAGTAATGATGTTGAAGTTTTAAATATGTCCTGCACATGTAAAGCAGGAACTACATGCAAACACATTTCAGCTATCCTATTATTTTGTGCCAGGTGGTTAACAAACCAAAATGAAAGAAGCCAAGGCATTGATTGATTGTAATATTTGATTTTTCTTTTTTTTTGTGTGGTTTCTGTTGGTTTTTCTTTTTGTTCCAGAAACAATATATTGAGTATGGAAATATTAACCAGCACAGATTTAAAATGCCTGTGGTCTTTTAAAAAACCTGTCTTACAACGGTATGAACCGCAATCTCTGTTAGAAACTCCTTGCCTAAATAAATTGAATAAAAACAAAAGCAGGCACTGAAGGTTCAGTGAAAATGTATTAGAAAAGCTGCGTACAGAATTTGAGACCGCTTGCCCTAATTCTGCATTAAAATTACACGGTTAGATATTTAATTATGTTCGAGATGGATTTTTATAATTTAGTGTTTGTTTTTTATTTAATTTGTTTAATAAATACTAGTTTGTTATTATCTCTTCCACAACACCAAATTTATTAACAGTTCACAAATTGTTTCTCATTTGGAAAATAGTGGAAGTAAATATTTTTGTTACTTCCTTTTCTAGAGTGACAGCCAAACACACACCAATTTGTGTTATAATAACTCATTATAACATAAAGTAATATAAAAAAGAATAATAATTGCTATCAAAAGTTAATATAACAAACAAACTGCAACACTAACTTTTAAAAGCAATACAAACTACACGAGAAAACACATGTAAACCAGATGTAAACAATAAGCTATTACTCGTTTCGCCTAGTTCAGTTTTAGTCCGCTTGGCGTCACTTCATAGCGCTGTTGAGCCCAATAAACTCTTGAGCACAAAATCGGCTCTTTTCAGATCCACCATATTTCTAAAAAGAATATGCACAATCACGCATAATAGATAAATAACCAAATGAATATCGGAAAATTTTTCATTCGACTCCTGTTCGATTTCTGTGCACTATCTACATAATTGCTAAAAAATTCAAGGTGGCATTTTATATTTCCCATAATATTACCAAGTGGTTTTGAGAGAAAAAAATAAATTGCGCGCCTCTGAGAATCGAGACATTTTTTGATTATCGCACCTATTTTACATGAATAAAAGACGAAATTACATAACTAAATAACATAACGCGATTAGTCCTATTCTCGAGCGCTCTGGAGTTAAACAGAGTGACTCTGAGCACTCCAAACTTGCTTCACGAACCCACCTTTTATTGTTTATCGATAGTATTAATGTTACTCTCCAGGCCACTTATGTTTATATTCAAATAGTGAATTATTATAAATTAATGTACAATGATACACAATATTAATTGGGCTCATTAGTAGTGTGCACCTAAAAACTAGGTAATTAGATTAGGTTTAGTAAGTAAAAGTTCAGGACAAAAGAATCCGAAACTTGAGAAACATATATAATGAATGATGTTCAAGTAGACCGGTTAGTACAAATTTACCATAGATTAGAAACATTTCCAAAAACATATTATTTTATTCGTAAACTATAATATCTGGATTTTATGAAGTGAAACTTATTTGGTACGGTAACCTAGATCCTACCAATTATTTTTCACTTCATAAAGTTCAGTGGCCCGATTTGTTTTTATTAAAAATCATATTTACTTAATCCTGAAGCCTTTCTACCTTGCGGTGTAAGACTGTAGTCGAGTTACTTATCTTCTGGTGTTGTTCTCCATACAACTTTCCATCGTGTTCTGTCCTTTATTGTATATTTTCTTATCTCCTCCCACTTTATGCCTCTCCTTATAGGGGAAACTTCTTAAGCGCCCTGACATCTGGTGGCAATTTGCTGAATATACGAAAGTGACATTGTTTTATTTTGTTCAATGGAGAAATACGTGTTTTTTTGTTGTTTGTGTTTTATTTTTGTGAATCATGGAAAAAAAATCAATTTTGTTGTGTGCCGCAATGTAAATCGTGAATAAAGGAAGAATCCTTCTTATACATTCCATAATTTACCTAAATTGAAAAAAATTTCAATTGAAACAACGTTTGGAGGCAGAGAGAAAGTGGATCGTAGGTTTTTATGGATCCAAAAACTAAAAATGGGCAAAAATCCAAGCCCATGCATGCATGTTTGCTCGTTGCCTTTTATAGAAAGTGATTTTTTACGTCCAAAAAAAGACGCATTGATCCCACCCAAAATTTGCCTAAATCATCAGTTGATATATTAACCCGGGAAGGCCGGAATTAATTTATATCTTAAAAATTTAATTTTTTTGCCATAACCGAGTTAAATTTATAGTAATAATAACAAATAAACTTATCACAGTCCCCCCACCCCTCCCATTTACGAGATATAAATCGGTACCGTACGGTACGCTAGGATCATACGGGAGCAAAATTGGCAATAACTTATATTAAGGGTTTTAAGATATTTCTTGTCGATTTGTGCAGCAAAACAAATTAGGTGAATAAAATAAACATATACAATAATAATACAATATAAATACAATATTTAGAGTAATTTATTTAATAATAAATTATTTATTTTTATACATGCAAAGAAACTCTTATTTACATGCAAAGAAAAATTATTATTTATTCGTATGGAATGGTACAAAACAAGATATACACAGACCAACATTGCACTTTGTGCACTCAGATTTTACACGTCCACGGCAACCTTCAGCAGCACAACGACGCTTTTGAGTGGTTGTAGAGACATAGTGTTTTAAACCATCATACCGTAACTCATCGGAAATCCTAAAATTAATTAGCCGTATATTATGTACTATTACTATTAAAGATAATAATAATAATAATAATAATATATTTATTGACTTAGTTACATTAAATCTGTTTTAAGTCAGTCAAGACATATACATTTAATTATACAATTATTATATGATTTCAAGATTTTTATTACATTTTTAAAACTTATATTTAAATAGTTCTTCTGTGGAGTAAAATGGATGTTCAGTAAAAAACTGTTTCATCCTTTTTTTGAATTCGTTATAACCCAAACTTCTGAGTTCCACTGGTAACTTATTAAGTAGTTTGACTCCATAGAAGTTCTCACAATTACGAGATTTAGTAAGTCTCAGAAAATCTGGGTATAAATTCGACCTGCCTCTTGTGTTGTATTGGTGTATTTCCGCATGAGTTTGAAAACTGCATATTTTTTTATGGGTCGAAATTAGGGAATGGTACATGACCGCGGATGGAAAAGTCATTATATCTAAAGAAATAAAATTATTGCGACAATCAGCTCTGTAGGGTGAACGTGTAATTACTCTGATTGCGCGTCGTTGTAAACTAAAAATTCTGTTAGCTGCTGCCGAATGACCCCATGCTGTAATGCCATATGTCATTTGGGAATGGAATAATGCATAGTATGCCATTCTCAGAACGTCGGTACTTACAATGGATGTCAGGTTTCTTAACAAATATATTGTAGAACACAATTTTTTTGCTAAAACACTGACATGCTGATCCCAAGTGAGTTTGGGATCAATTAGTACCCCCAATAAGTTCACGGATTTCGGATTATCAAAATTGTTTGGTTTTAGTGTTAAAAGAATTTGTTGGGTCTTGTTGAGGTTTAGGGAGAGTCGATTAGTGTCGAACCCGTACTTAGCTCTCTGCATTGCGATGTTATTAATAGTGGTAACATCAACAAGTGATGGCGATCTTGCAATCAACGTTGTGTCATCGGCGTATAAAATACTGGTTCCACCAATGTAGGAGGGGAAGTCATTGATATAAATCAAGAAGAGGAGAGGACCGAGGATTGATCCTTGTGGAACGCCCGAGGTAACCGTTAAGGGATTTGACGAGACATTTTTAAATGAAACAATCTGTGTCCTATTTTCTAAGTAGGATGTAATCAGCTTGCTACTGTTCTAGTCAAATCCATATAAGGTTAACTTTTCTAATAGTATTTCATGGGTGACACAATCAAAAGCTTTTGAAAGATCTAATAATGTGGCCAAGCAGTATTCTCTAGATTCCATGGAACCCGATATTTCAGAAAGGAATGATGATATTGCATCTGTTGTTGATTTACCGCTTCTAAATCCAAACTGTGCCTTATTGAACAACTTTTTACTATCAAAGTATTCGAGTATTTGAGTTGACAATATCTTTTCGAATATTTTGGAAAATATTGGCAACAGTGAAATTGGGCGGTAATTTCCTGGATCATCATTATCACCTTTCTTATATATCGGGAGCACTGTTGCAATTTTTAATTCATCTGGAAAAATGTTACATGTTATACAGTTATTAAATATATTTGTTAAAGGACTTATTATTTTATCTTTTAACGATTTTAATATGGCAACGTTGATGCCATAGTAATCCCTAGTGTTGCTGTTTTTCAGGCTATTGATTGTGTCTCTCATTACTATACAAGAAACGGTAGAAAAGGAGAAAGATGAATTTATTAGGGAAAGATTCATAAGAGATGTTGGATGATTATTTGATTTTGGTAATTTTTTAGTTAAATTATCAGATATTTTAACAAAAAAATTATTGAAGTCACTTGAAGTTAGAGAAGTAGTAAGGATTGGGGAGCGTTTAGAAGGCCTGTTGTCGTTAATTACTTGCCACGTGCAACGCGAAATATTTTTAGAGTTTTTTATAAAATCAGAGTTGGCTGTCATTTTGGCATCCTTAAGTGCACTTCTGTATTTAGTTCTAAAAATATTTCTGTTACGAAGGGATACAGCATTGGGGTTATTTAAATATTGATTATTCCTTTCTATAAGTGTTTGTCTCATTTTTTTTATTTCTTCACTAAACCAAGTTAATTGATTGGGTTTGAATTTACTATTTTTTTTTAAGGGAAAACTATTTTCATAAATTTTGACAAAATTCTCGAAAAATTCTGTAAAAGCCCTACCGCCATTGTCTTTATTCACTGTCAACCAGCTTTCTTCGTCAAGTTGTTGGTACATACGATTTATTCCTATTTTAGTAATAGGTCTATACTTTTTATTAGCATGGGAGCATTCGTCAGCATCAGTCTGTTGAGTTGTAAAATAAAAGTGTATTCCGCTGTGGTCAGCAAGGGCAGTTTCAACTTTACATGCATGAATAGTTGATGCATCAATGTTTGGTAGTTTATAGAAGACATTGTCCAAGCGGTTGTCTCCTCTTGTATTGAAATCAACACAAGAGGCTAAGCCAAAGGATTGAAACAGGTCTTCAAGCTGAACAGCCTGCGTTGTTGCAGAGTTGAAATGAACATTAAAATCTCCACAGAAGATTACATTTTTATTCAGTTTTATTGCTAACAATATTTTGTCGACATTATTTAGAAAAATATTATTATCTCCTGAAGGTGGTCGGTATAAGTTAATTAAAATGGCATTAATATGTTTTAGCGTAACGGCCGAGACTTCGCAGTGTGCTTCACTATTGTAAGGTTGACAGTCGAATATAGGAATGGCTTCCAAATCTTTCTTAACGAGGATCATAGTTCCTCCGCCTCGCATATATGTTCTTGCAGAGTAGCTTGCAATTTTGTAATCTAGTAGGGAGAACATTTTTATCTCATTTTCTGTCAACCAAGGTGTCCCATGTACTATTAAAGGTGTTTATAATTTAAATACCTGCTCTTTGAAAGGCTTTCCTTAGAAGTAGATGTCCGTCCGGCACCCTTGGGTGGTTCCTTATATCTTGTAAGGTAAGTTTTTACCAATTCTCTTCTAAACTCTAACTGATTGATTTCGTGGCCTGATTTGCGCAGTAATATCCAAACATTGTGGACGGCGGTGTCAAGCAGCCATGTGAATATTGACCACCACCATTTTTTCCCACGAATGCCAATTCGGTAGAGGGCGACATTTTCGTCCATTCTATCTGTTCCACCCATGTAGCGATTATACTGTCTAATCAAAAACGGGCGACTAATTCGTATGTGTTTTTTCTCACTTTTCGAATACCTTTCCTAAATCACGAATTGCAGAATAATTTGACTCAGGAAATATAGGATTTAAATTAGATATATCCGCTTTTATCCAAGTTTTCTTTTTTGCGGTAGTTTTTTTCAGTTTCTTTAGTGGACTACTATTTTGATCAGCTATTCAGTTGAATTGTCAACTTCTTTAAAAAAACTCTTACCATTTCGAAGCACTACTTCGGCACAAGCTCCTAGTTGTCGCCCACATAAATTATCAACAAGCCCGCCTCCATCCTCATCTGCTGAATCTTCATCGGAAACAACGGCCGGTTCAGGTGGTTCAATGAACATGCCCTGAACATCAGTTTCGTCTTCCTCGAGTAGTGAGAGAGCATGTTGAACGGTTAAATCACTATAAATATATATTATTGTATATTCACATACATTTGCGTATACAATATGCATTGAAGAAATTTGGACACTGTAAGTGCCTAGCGGTACATATTTGTACCACCCATTTTACATGGACCATATAATTGATATGAAATGTAATACATAAATAACATAAAGTGAAAAAGTAACGCTATACCTTCTATTTTAAGTTCAAGTAATAAAATATATAATATATTTATAAATAATCATAAATAAATGTACTTACATTAAACGTATATCCCACGGAAGATCCATTTTATATTGATGTAAGTTTAAACTATGTTCACAAACACAATAATAAAAATATATAAAAAGTCTTAACACAACAGTCTTACTGCACTCTTTATTTGCGTGACTTGGGCTAATATGCAATGATAGTAAACAAGACACTGTGGGAAAACGCGAACAAGTATGAGCCTGTATGCTGGTACATATATGCACCGCTAGGCCTTGCCGGGTTAAAAGGCCCTTCTACTTTTTCAGGCAGAGATATTAATTTTTACTAATATATTTACTATATTTTTGTTATTGTATATTGACAGACAGTCAAAAAGAATTAAAAATACAATGAAATACTAAAAATTTTCTTGAAATTTCTTTAGAATAGTATATTATTACATATTTTGTAAATCGTAGATTACCTTTAAATTAAAAAAATAAAGCTCGGAAAACAGGAAAAATACAACTCGTGTTAATTTTCACCAGGGCTTCGAACCGTTATTTTTTTTGTTTCGGTTTTTGTTCCGGTTCAACTAAAATAAAATATATCAATTCGGTTCCGGTTTTCGTAAGGCAAAAATAACGGTTTTTTCGGTTTTCGGTTCAGTTTCGAGTGATAAATTTTTATATGCTTTTATTTGTATTAGAAATTTATTTTCTACTATAATTTAGAAGAATATTTTATTCCTTATTTTGTAATAATCATACCAAGGCCTCTGTCAGGGGGAGGGGGGTTCTGGGCGTTCACCCCCCCCTCCAGAAATAATAGAAGCGGATTTTTTTTTACTCATTAGTTAAAAAAATACTTTTTTTTCTGCTCATCCGTTTAAAAAAGAATCTTAAATAATATGTATTTTATATTTTGATTTACTCCCATAAACATTATCTGAACCGAAATAAACCGATATTTTTTTTTCGGTTCAGCTCCAGTTTTCGTTCCCACAAAAATAACGGTTTTTTTTTCGGTTTTCGGTTCAGTTCCGGTTTGAAGCCCTGATTTTCACCATTTAAACAAATACACGAGTAACGGTTTAATGTCACTTTCGAGTGTTCCAGGTTTGCCGTATATGGCGCTGCGATCATAAAAGGTTTCCCCTATAAATTCAGCTTCAGATCTCTGTGAGTAACTATAATTTTAATAATATTAATTGAATTAGTTGAAGGCACTCGTTGAAACATTTAAAAAAAGTTAAAATAAAAACACTCGGTTTATTGTTTCAAAAATTATTTAATGTACATATACATAACTGAAATATATACCAACAGGTAGGTACAACAAACAAGATAATAAAGGGAAAACCTAAAGGATTAAAAAGGTGTTAGAAGCGGAGAACTAATGAGTTCTAGTTGGTCATTCATTAAATTTTTGTTCTTAGAAACAGCCTTTTTAATCTCAAACGCTTCTAACATGTCCAGTTTTAATCCCTTAGGTTGTACATGTAATATTTTTAAGCCGCATTCAGACTAGAGATGGGAATTTCAGCTCAGTTTGCGGAACCGGATCAGTGGAGCTCGTTCAGTTTGTTGAGCCGGTTCATTGATCCGGCTCAGTGATCCGGTTAAGTAAACATGTTTTCGAGACACAGGTCGGTCGTTAGTTCGTAGGTAGAACGTAGCTTAGAGCCGGTTCTTGCAATATAAGAACTGTAAACATGATCCCGAGACACAGGTCGGTCAGTCGTTCGTTCGTAGGTAGAACATCGCTTAGAGCCGGCTCTTCCTTAGACCCGGTCAATTGGCGGTCGTTCGCTCGTAGGTAGACGTCGCTTAGAGCCGGCTCTTCCTTAGACCCGGTCAGTTGTCGGTCGTTCGCTCGTAGGTAGAACGTCGCTTAGACCCGGTCAGTTGTCGGTCGTTCGCTCGTAGGTAGAACGTTGCTTAGCCCCGGTTCTTATCTAACATTTTTGAAACAAACAATTCACTTTATGTAGCTACTGTATTTTAAACCAGATGTGTTAAGTTTATGGCGATGTTTATTGCCCTTATAAATCGGACATCTGGGATTTGGGGAATATTTTTAATATTTTTATATAGTATGGTTGTAAGAAAATACAGACTAAGCTTATTAGTTTCAAATAACCTGCCCTATAAATTGATGACAATAAATAATACACTTTATGATAATACATTACAAATCGAGTTCTCGCGAAGTTCAACATGACATCGATCCAGATCCGGATCACTCCGGTCACTGCTCACAATCTCCCGACCGATCGTATCCTTGAAACTTGAAACTATACACTGAGCCGTGAGCCGGCTCATTTCAATTTGGTGAACCGTGTCAATTCGGTCAGTGTACTGAGTCGGCTCAGTGAGCCGGTTCGTTCTGAACGACCCATCTCTAATTCAGACCTCGGTAAATTAATACGTTGTGTCGCTATGGACACAACCTAATATCAAATTAGACATTAATCTAACTATAAATGTAAAGAAGTAACCAGTTTAAACAATCAGTACAATATAAAATACAATTTGTATAGTCTAATAGCGTTAAAATTATAAAAAAGTTAAAATAAAAACACTCGGTTTTCCGCCATATTAGAATGGGTACCCATTCTAATGTTGCAGAACACATGATTCACAATAATCATACGTTTGATTTTGACAATGTTAAGCCGCATTCAGACCTCGGTAAATTAATACGTTGTGTCGCTATGGATAGTATTAACGAGGGCAATTGGTATGATCGGACATGCTCGTACTATATCGCTCAACAGTAATATAGCAACGACAAAGTACGAGCATGTCCGATCATACCAATTGCCCTCGTTAATACTATCCATAGCGACACAACGTATTAATTTACCGAGGTCTGAATGCGGCTTAACATTGTCAAAATCAAACGTATGATTATTGTGAATCATGTGTTCTGCAACATTAGAATGGGTACCCATTCTAATATGGCGGAAAACCGAGTGTTTTTATTTTAACTTTTTTATAATTTTAACGCTATTAGACTATACAAATTGTATTTTATATTGTACTGATTGTTTAAACTGGTTACTTCTTTACATTTATAGTTAGATTAATGTCTAATTTAGACCTGTTTAGCAAATTTAAACTGCTTACAGCAAAATCTACAAGTTCCCAGTCATGAGTACCAATAGCACTAGGAATATGTGGTGTTGTAAGTAACTGCATTGTATTAGGATTAGTGATAGTAGCAGTAATAGTCATAAAATCTCCACCACGGTTATCTCCAACTGCATCCAGAAAGAAATCAACGAGTTTATTAGACATATTGGATCCACATATAAATATCCAGATTACGCACATGTATATAATAAGTATTCCAACCGTAATGTGGCTGTATAGAAAAATCTACGGTAGCCGAATCATCATTAACAATAGCGATCAATTCGGTACCATGGATTTTCACTGTGTGATCAGCACGTGATGTGCCTAATGGTATTTTCAGTTGGCAATAGTGACATAGGTGTTCTTTATACTTGCAGTAATTGATCTGATGTGCAGAGATTACTTTATTGCCTGTCAGTCGATATGAACAGCCTTTTCCTTTGTTCTCGCACTCTGTTCCAGTAGTGTTCGGTTCCTCCTTTAACTTCTTTACGATAACACACCAAGTACATCTTTCTCCTTCGCTCTCCTTGATTTTATTTCCGCAGTCTGCACATCTGAAATAACACTAGTTAAGTATATGCCACAAGGCATGGGTGCCGTGAGAGGGTGCAAGGGGTGTAAGTGTGCATTTTCACACATTACAGTAAGGTGACCATACGTCCCGAATTGGCGGGGACAGTCCTGAATTTCCGCGTTGCGTCCAGAATTTTCTCAGAGGCAATATTTGTCCCGATTTCGGGTTTTTTGTCCAGAACTGTCCCGAATTTTAGAAAAGGTACTTATTTTTTTAAAAGGTACTTATATATATATATATATATATATATATATATATATATATATCCATATAAGGCGTTGCTACCTTTCGAGACCCGACCTTTTAAACCACTTTTTAATTAAATGATTAACAAATACCAAAATGCTCATACATGAAGAATAGGGTAATATACGGAATACATAACGAAAATATTCTTTAAAAGTCCTTGCATAATTAAGATAACTTCATTTCTTTTCCTATTGGTGGCGCCTACCTTTTGAGGCCAGATCAGCCGATAATATAGATTACTAAATGAAAGGTTTAAAAATAGTGTGTGTAACAATATTCAAATATTTGAACTGTAATTGTGATCATATATATTGTGATCATATATTTTTATTATATATGTTAGATCAAGAATCTGTAAGGAAAAGTCAAATACTTTACTATATAATATTTATAAAACAGTTTTTACTGGCTGCATAACATACGCGCCGTGACGATTATATAGTAATTGTCTCGGGGAATTTTTCCTCAACAACTTGAATTTTTAACGTAATTAAGTTACTTTTATACAATATTGAAATCTTTATTTCTGTATTAGAAATAAATAAATCTCTAAATTTTTACACTTTTAAAATTTAAAAATTTTAAGTAACAATCCGTGACGATTACTCTGTTGTTACTTATATTACTATGTTGCATATGGTTGCTAAACACTTTTGACATAATTGGTAAAAAATTCAAATTGATACATTTTCTATTTCAGTTTAGCATGTTTTTTTGTGATTTTGCATAAGGGTTCAATTTTGAAATGTTTAATATAGTAAAACACATCCCCTGATACGATATGCTGTAATCTATTTTTAAATATGTTGAATTTAAAAGGATAAATTAACGTTATTTATTATTTGTAAAAAGCTTTTTATTATTTTTGTTTATTCAACAGTAGTACATTATTTGTTCCCTATAATTGACCGTGCCGTGCGGAATAGTATCAGGCAAAATCCACGGATTGTCTGATTCACGGTCAATTTCACAAGCACATTAATAATTTTTTAAGCAAATATATGTCATATAATATTTGTATAGATATCATAAATATAAAATATATAACAACCTGATAATTACAAGTGGCCAAAATTTAGAGCAGGTCTTAGAAGATGTATAATATATACTCATTGCATTGTTTGAATGGTTCTACGCCAACAATTGTTTCTTAAATTCAACAACTGTATTCATTGTCTTTTATGCTGGTAGAATTTTCCACGCTGATTTAAATCAATTGGATTTGAATAGTATAACACAATCAGCAGTGTTAATATAACCAAGTTTTTAGGCCTAAATATTCAGTACACACTTAAATGGAATACTCACTACCAAATACTCTGTAACAAACTCAGTGTTATTCGCTATCAAGTACGATACCTGAAACCTATTCTGAGCATTAATGTCCTAAAATACTTTTATTACGCGGAAATGTCGAGGCTCTCCTATAGCTTAATTTTCTGGGATTGCTCTCCACCGAGTAAACAGGTATTTTTAATTCAAAATCGCATCATTAGAGTTTTATTTGGTGCTATGTTTAGAGAACATGTCAACCTATATTTAGGAAGAATGAAATTTTATATATTTATGAGATGGTAATACATGCTCGTAAAAACTCTAAATTTCAGAAAAACTTTTCAAAAGTCATCACTTCCCTACGACACTTTAAAATCGGAAAATTTTAAGTAACAATCCGTGACGATTACTCACTTATATTACTATGTTGCATATGATTACTAAAAACTTTTTACATAATTGGTAAAAAATTCTAACTAATACGTTTTCTATTTCCACCACTGCTGCTAATTTAGTGTTTCTTAGTTTAGCATGCATTTTTTTGTGATTTTGCAGAAGGGTTCAATTTTGAAATGTTTAATATAGTAAAATACATCCCCTGGTACGATATGCCGTAATTTATTTTTAAATATGTTGAATTTAAAAGGATAAATTAACGTTATTTATTATTTGTAAAAAGCTTTTTATTATTTTTGTTTATTCAACAGTAGTACATTATTTGTTCCCTATAATTGACCGTGCCGTGCGGAATAGTATCAGGCAAAATCCACGGATTGTCTGATTCACGGTCAATTTCACAAGCATATCACAAATAAATAATTTTTTAAGCAAATATGTCATATAATATTTGTAAAGATATCATAAATATAAAATGTATAACACCCCGATAATTACAAGTGGCCAAAATTTAGAGCAGGTCTTAGAAGATGTATAAGATATACTCATTGCATTGTTTGAATGGTTCTGTGCTAACAATTGTTTCTTAATTTCAATAAAATTGCATTCATCGTCTTTTATGCTGGTAGAATTTTCCACGCGGATTTAAATCAATTGGGTCTGGACAGTATAACGCAATCAGTAGTGTTAATATAACAAAGTTTTTAGGCCTAAATATCCAGTCCACACTTAAATGAGATACACACTGCCAAATACTCTGTGACAAACTCAGTGTTATTCACTATCAAGTACGATGTCAGAACCCTATTCCGAGCATTAATGTTCCTAAAAATTTTATTACGCAGATATACAATCTAGGCTCTCCTATGGCTTAGTTTTCTGGGATTGCTGTCCACCGAGTAAACAGCTTTTTTAATTCAAAAGCGCATCATTAGAGTTTAATTTGGTGGTACGTTTAGGGGACATGTCAACCTACATTTAGGAAGCATGAAATTTTATATGTTTACGAGATGGCAATACATGCTCGTACTCACTATAACGAACTAACCTGTATTTATGCCTAGTTATAAGTTAATTTTATTTTCTTGATTCTGTACTTACATGGTTTAATAATTGTATACTGGAAGAATTTGTACAAAATTTGTATAAATTAAATAAATACAATACATATTTTTCATTTAATTATATAAATGTTACATAAATGTTATAAAATACCTATATCAAAATTGTAACACACGTTTAGTTTCTTTTTTCTTCTTTTTTAGTGTATTATTAACCCATAACTTAATTTGCATGAATGTGCGACTTCTTAATGCACTATTTTTTTTTATTGCTTCTCGGCATTCAAAGGAGGTAGGTAAATAATTACCCTTTAAATGTTCTGCAAAACATTTACGCATTGCGAACTTTTCAGGAGTCGTCCAATTTCTTTTATGTGTTTTAGTTCGTTTTCGGTTTGGGGTCCAATCCAATTTTCTGTTTTTCTCTTTTTCGGCTAGAAAAATGAATAAATAAGTAAATAATATCTAAGCGAATAAGAACAAAATTTTATATATCAAGCTGTCTCAGCTTGCAGTTTATAACAAGGGTTTGAACCGAACCAGAACGACTGGCTTTTTGTCCGGGACACTATATCGAACCCAAACTGTATTTTACTTTTGAATATTAAGCAGAAATTAAATTAAATCATTTTTAATTTTGAATATTAATGAACAACATTAATTTAGTGAATAATAGATATAATATTATGATTAACAAAAACAATTTGTTCGTGTTACTTCGGTAATGTTCGTAAAATTGACTTGAAGCATTACTAAATTTTAATCATTTGCTTTTTTAATACATTTTGTGATAATTTCAAATATGATTATATTTAATTCCTATTATTTCTAATTATTAAAAAAATAATATGAAAAATATATCAAAATAATCGGAAAATGAAAAATACCGAAAATGTAATGAAAATATCCTTTTTTTTATATTTACAGGATAACTAATATGAGATTTTAAGAAAATATGAATATAGGAGATTCAATTTTCTGAGAAATATAAAATTAAAACAACCTTGCTTTTCCTTTTCTGGAGTCTTGTCTACAACTGTAGTGTTAATATTAGATATTGTAATATTATTATCTGAGTAGTTTTCCAGGGAATCTGTAAACGAGAAAATGTAATTAATATTACTTGATTCATTTGATCCAGTCAATGGATCATTTCTAAATAATCACAATTTTTATTATTAGTTAATTACTGCTATTATTAAAAAAGCTAATAAAATTTTAAAAAAATGTTATGAAATAAAGAAATAAATTTTGAAAGTAAATATATATAACCTTCATAATTTTCAGATATTTGTTCTCGGGCAGTGCAATCCACGATTACTTCACGATTAGAACCATTCTCTAAACATTCTGCTGAAATAAAAATGAGCATTAATTATATACAGCTATATAGATTTTATAATTATAGAAAAATTACCTTCCAATTCATTTATTTCCACATCTTTTTCTTCTTCTAATGCTTCGTCACACTCTTTCTCAGCATCAACATCAATATCTTCTATGGTGATAGCATCCAGAGATTTTCCCTTATATTTATAAATTATGCCATTATCAAGAGCGAAAAGTAACTGTGAAATTTTTGCTAAATGTATTGCCTCATTTGGCAGACGGTAAAAATGTCTATGTACTTCAATATTATGTCCCATATAGTCAGCAAGTATAGCCAGTTCATTTTCAGTTAAATTTAAAGCTTGAGAAACAGTTGCAATGTGTTTCCTTAATTTCGTTCCCCTTAAAAGATGGGGCTGAGACGCACCACAAAGATTAGCAGCTTCACGAAGACATCGGTCAGCTGGAAATTCACACATTTCAAAATTTATAGAAATTAAAGTGATTCCAAGAAATAAATTTACAAATATATACGCACCTTTGAAGTATTTATTTTCGCCCCTACCAAAAACGTATGGGTTCTTAAAGTGGACATTTGCAGATTCTTTATATTTTAATAACAAATTAATTGCTTCTATTTGTTCATGGCTAACCATCATACACACGGGCCTGCCTAATTTCCCCCTTATTTCTATGTGCATATACCTCTTGCAAAAAATTTGTTCGCTTGGTTTCAGAGAATTGAAAGTTTCTGATTCAGGTTGGATATTGTGACGATTATTATAGTCTTCAATTAGTAATTTTTCTGTCTCCCCTACTCGTTTTCTATTGAATATTAAAATAAGAAGAAGTGTACATTTTAATAACATCGACCAAAAGTCATTATCAAACCCCTTGTTCAAAATATTCAGTGATTTAATAAACTGATTTTGTAGATAATTATTTAACATCATAATATCTTCAGTTAGGGGTAGTACACGTGGCTTATTCCACTTTCTTCGTGCAAGAACTTTAAGTGCATTTTTTCTTATAACTGGAAATTCTGTTTGATACAGTTCTAACCAAGCGTGAACAGCAGGAGAATATCGTGTGTCCTCTTGTTTTATATAATGTGAAATAAGCTTTTCAGCACACTCCTTCAGTAAAGAACCAATAACACTTGGTAAAGATGGAACTCGATACGACCCTTCCATGTCATTATATCCGGAACAAATTTGAACTGCTTGTACAAAATAATTAAATTTTGTAGGTCGGAACACTGATTCTAAAAATGTAATGGTGGGATCAAGCTTTTTCATAGTTTGAAGAAAAAGGCCAAGTGTTCTTAACTTCTGACGAATCATATTTGTTAGGTGTCTTTCACCACCGTGACGCAGGCATAAAAAATTGGCGTAGCTAAGTATAAGATCATCTTCTTTTATAATGTCAAATATTTCATTCCGCTGCATACCAGGTAATATTTCAGTTTGAAGCCAACGGTTTCCAGCTGTATTTTCAAGCAATGTGGTTCTTGAAAGTGCTTGTAGTGAGCGAGGTGCTGACGAGACATTTCCACAACGTTTATAATGTCTAAATAGCAAATTATTTTTATAAAAGTTTTTGCACTTAGGGCAAGGTGTGTATTCTGCAACTTTTCTCTGCTTAGTTGCTTGAGGACGTCTAGCAACAATAATATCACCTTCATTAAATTCGGCATTTGTGTTATATTCAAATGTACCAAGACTTCTTAGGTTTGATATTATATGCAACCTCTTTGGGTCTCTCTTCGGGAGATTAGATATTTCAGCCACCCTCTTATCACTTTTATGTTTTATTAACAAATGTCTTGCAAATCTAGATACTTTTGTTTTACAAAGTATACAGAAATAAAGTTTCCTTTGTTGTGTGTTTGGTTCAATAACACAAGGTTTTGCCAGCTTTTTATCCTAGAAAATATATAAAAAAAGACAGAATAAAAGTGAAAATTTTAAATTATTATATATGATCTTTGTTTGTATTCATAAAACAAATTTGAATGTTTTGGAAACAGATTAGTTTAGCAGTTTCTATTATTCCATGTTACATATTTTTTACTAGTACATGAATTGAAACCACATAATATTGGTACTTTTTTCTGATAACAAAAACTGTAAACTCCCTCTTATCCAGTATTGAAATAACCGGAATTCTCAAGCAACCGGCACCCAGAAAAAATAAATACGTAAATAATAATAAAAAAAAAAATTCTATTAGCGGCAATTTATTAGGTTAATAAAGCTTATTCTTTACTTAAATTACTTTTATTTCTTCATATTGCTCTCATTTCTACTATATTCAGAATACTAATGATAACACTGATGCATATATATAGTTTTAATGAGTTTTGAAAGGTGCTATTGTAATTTAAAGTGACGATTAGATATCAAAAAAATTCGGTTATCTGGCAACCCTCCGGTCCCAGTGGTGCTGGATAGGAAGGATTTACTGTATGTTACAGATAATATGAAATCATAGTGATACCAAAACAAAGTAACGATACCTGCGATCGATATTTACATGCCTAAGCATGTGCTAATTGTTCGATAATTTGAATCACTAATATAATTTGAAATAAGCAGCTAACTTTAACTATTTACTTACCTTTTTAGAAATGTTTAATAACAAATCATTCTCTTCTAATGTTTGAGAAATACTGGTAATTTCATTCTCGATGTCGGTGCCTGACTGGGTATTTTGTAATTTATCTTCATATAAATTAGTGTAACTCGTACTATCATGTGATTCTTTTTCAAATTCCATAGAATCTGTGGAATCTGACGACTGTGGTAAAAAATCATCATCGGAACCAGATGACACATTACCTTCCTCCTCTACATTAGAAATAATAATAAATTTATTATTAATAATATATTACAGAAATTCAATTTTATTAATTATCGTCCTCCGGAAGCAATTTATTAACATATTTTTAAAGAACTGATAAATTAGTAAATAAAATAATAAAAAGGTCACAAATCAACTGAATATAACACTAAAATAAGTTACATTATAAAAATGTACATAAACATATTTCAATGCATTATTTATATTAATAAAATAAAAAGGACAACAATGCTTTAAGTTGTGTGCTCAAAACTAAAAAACAACTAGACGGATTTTGCTGAAACTTTCAATAGCTGTGCAAGTGTTATAGTAAATTATAAATATTAAAAAATAAAGTTAACATTAATAT
The DNA here is from genome assembly GCA_963971575.1 of Liopterus haemorrhoidalis. NCBI lineage: Eukaryota > Metazoa > Arthropoda > Insecta > Coleoptera > Dytiscidae > Liopterus > Liopterus haemorrhoidalis. The sequence goes on from OZ020623.1 coordinate 30,049,114, forward strand.
AGCTACGTAAAATCTAAACTGTAAACTAAAATATATTTGAACCAGATTAATTTATTTCCAATTAAAAATATCATTAACTATATTTTATGATATTTATAATTGGACATATTTTTAATGAAAATATACAAAATGTAATAAAAGGACTGTATATTAAATTTAATGCAAATAAAATATTTACCACAAGTTTTTTCTGAAGTCTGAACAGCAACAGTTTTATGGTCTTGCAATAGTGTTTGTGTGCTGACTGTACATTGTTGGTTTACTTTGCATGGGTTAATATCGGTAGGTGTCAAGCGAAAATATTTTCTAATTGTTTTCTCATTTTCTTCATTTCTTTTTTTCCAAAATGTCATTTCAGTTTTGGCTAAAAATTTAAAGTCAACCAAATTACTAAACTTTGATTTTCTGCCAGTAAAACAATATTCTTGACTTGTCACAATTCAATTAATAACACCAAAATAACATATCAATTCTAGAATTATCAACGACGAAAATTATCAGTTTTGCAGTCAGCTGTCATGGTTCAAGTAGGAAAAAATCAAAGTATACTACATACTACACTGTAGAAAAATTTGTAATAAAAATTAAAAATATTTTACTTTAAACTATGGAATCAGTGATGGGCGGGTGTATTACATCATGTAAATTTACACCGTTATTTACCTGTAAATAAAGGATGTAAACAAAATTATTAATTTCGATGTAAACAATTACTGTGCATTAGTATTAGTTTCTGGAATTTGTGTAGCTCTAATTTTTTAGTAAAAAATTTATTTAATTACTTAATTAAGAGTATAAATTGGACGTTCGCATTTGTTTCAGGTACATTTTTAAGAAAAACATCAGCCCTTATTTTAATTAAATAAATACGTTGTACATAAAATATAAATTTATAATAAAAATAATAATGTTTCCTTATTTAGTACAAATTAGTGTCGTTCGTAATTTAACAGTATCGTGTACTACACTCGTACATTAAACGAAAAGCCTGAATAAGTATTTCATTAATAATATAAATTTTCAAATTAATATTCTTAGATTGTCATTTCTAAGTAAGTATACTTACACCCTTCATTGCATACTATTGCAGGGTAAAAATGTCCTTTATATTTGGCCAATATCTCACCTTCTTGTCTTTTTATTTCTTGTTTTTTGCATATGTGATATAATCTATCTTCCGCAAATTGCACTAGTTTATATTGCGTCATTTTCACAGATCTGAAAACTAAACGTTATTTTATAGAAACACAATATGTTTTAATAAAATGAAACAAAAACATATCTTACTTTTAGGTATATAACGACACATAAGCAATGGTCTAAATATTAATGCGGACATCCCCGTCTTGCGTATTGGTAGCTAAATAATCCACACGGCCTCTGTCCATAACGGACTTTATACTATTGTTTATATACAATTGAATTCTCTTCTCTTATCTCTAACCTGTTTTATAGTCTTGTTTACGCTTCAACTCGACCTGATAAGAACACCTGCACTGTTTTTCATTTTGCGAGCTTGGTCATGAACACAATGCAACGAATTGAAGACTTTCGAATTCAAAATGTTAATAAATAATTGACAATGTTCTCTAATAAAAATTTCTAACATTTAATTTTTGCACAGTCCAATTCCAACAGTTTAGTTATTGTTAATGAAAAATTCCAACAATGTTCACTTTCCTCAACACTCCACTCTATTTTATACTTATTTAGTGTAAATCCTGTCTAAATTCGGTAATTAATCTATTTACCGTGTTTAATTTTCAAACATTGTTTTAACACGACTCTATGATTTTATTATTAATCGTCTCACTATCGGACTTTATACTATTGTTTATATACAATTGAATTCTCTTCTCTTATCTCTAACCTGTTTTATAGTCTTGTTTACGCTTCAACTCGACCTGATAAGAACACCTGCACTGTTTTTCATTTTGCGACCTTGGTTCATGAACACAATGCAACGAATTGAAGACTTTCGAATTCAAAATGTTAATAAATAATTGACAATGTTCTCTAATAAAAATTTCTAACATTTAATTTTTGCACAGTCCAATTCCAACAGTTCAGTTATTGTTAATAAAAAATTCCAACAATGTTCACTTTCCTCAACACTCCACTCTATTTTATACTTATTTAGTGTAAATCCCGTCTAAATTCGGTAATTAATCTATTTACCGTGTTTAATTTTCAAACATTGTTTTAACACGACTCTATAATTTTATTATTAATCGTCTTATGAAATTACTTTTAAGAACTGCATCTCACACTAAACACAACTTTCTACACAATATATGTACAGGTGGGCCTTATTTTACGCCGGTTGGCAGCGACCTTAAAATAACGCCGCTTTGGTTTCAAAGTTTCAACAGCATTTCTATTTGATTTGTTTTCAACTGTTTAGTTGAACGTCGGAGTCGGGTGTCGACGATTCAAAGGTCGAAGCGGGGATGTCTCGTGGTATCGGACAAGCTCGTACTATCTCGCTCAACAGTAGTATAGCAACGACAAAGCACGAGCATGTCCGATCATACCAAATGACCTCGTTTAAAAATTATCCATAGCGTACAACGTATAGATTTACAGAGGTGGGAATGCAGCTTAAGAGCGTAATGTACCTAGGTTACGCGCAACGGAAATGTGCATTTGAAAGGGCCAAAGAATTTGAACCAAATGTTGTCGGATCAATTTGATTTTTTTTTTAATTTGAAGATAAAGATTGGCCCCGTTGGATTTCAGAGTTAAAATTTGGTTTTATTCTTAATTTTCAGTTTTATAATGTCCTAAACTTTGTCTAACTTCACATCACTGTTACTCCGTAAATCAATAACAATTGCAAATTCCATAGCTGAAATCCTCTAGATTGTACTTTTATCTTTAAAATGAGCCCTTGTTTATGAAAATTAATTAATATTTAGCACCAATTCTTTGACCCACACTGAAACACTATTTATATGAAATACTGGCATTTACAAGCATCGAGAGATGTATCCATCTGGTAGCGTGGTTTTAAACTAATCTAGTCATAGTAGAGGGAGTCTTAAGCTCCGCCTTAATTTTCTACACATATCTTTGTAGTTGGTGTTTAATTAGTAAGATATAAACTGTTACTATGCTTATTCAATAATTTTCTATTGTTTTATAAAAATTGGTAACGGAAGATCTTTGGAATAAAACAGTTTGTGTGTCAAATTTACGTGTTTTATTTTAGACTTTGCTCTTTCCGTGGTAGAATACAAATTCATATTGACCGGTTTTTTAAATTTCATCCCTAAAGGGTGATAAGGGGTGAAATGTGAGTTCAAAGATTCCTTAATATTTCTTAGGACCAATAAGATATCGACTTGGTTTTTGCTTACAAAGATAACCCGTACAAATACCGAAAAACTTATTTCAGAATTTTGTCCTAATCAACCCTTAAAGGGGTGAATCTACAATTGGGGCGAATTATACATCCCGTCGTATTTCCTGTGTTTGTCGGGTATTAACATTCCTTTTTGGCACTTAGGTGTCTTTTTAAGATATCTCGAAATAGTTTTGACTGTTTCTTTAAATTTCACCCCTAAAGGGTGAAAAGGGATGAAATGCGATTTCAAGGATTCCTAATATCTCTTAGGACCAATAAGATATTGACTTGGTTTTTGCTTACAAAGACTACCCATGCAAATTCCGAAAAACCTATTTCAGGATTTTATCCTAATCAACCCCTAAAAGGGTGAATCTACAATCGGGGTGAATTTTACATCCCATCGTATTTCCTGTGATTGTTGAGATGTAACATTTCTTTTTTGCACATAGGTGCTTTTTAAAATATCTCGAAACAGTTTTGACAGTTTTTTTAAATTTCACACCTAAAGGGTGATAAGGGGTGAAATGTGATTTAAAGGAATCCTTAATAACTCTTAGGACCAATAAGATATCGACTTGGTTTTTGCTTACAAAGACTATCCATGCAAATTCCGAAAAACGTGTTTCAGGATTTTATCCTAATCAACCCCTAAAGGGGCGATCCTACAATCGGGGTGAATTATACATCCCGTCGTATTTCCTGAGTGTGTTTGGTTGCAACATTCCTTTTTGGCACATAGGTGTCTAAAATATCTCGAAATAATTTTGACAGTTTTTTAAAATTTCACCCCTTAAGGGTGAAAAGGGGTATCATGTGATTTCAAGAATTGCTTAATATCTCTTAGGACCAATAAGATATCGACTTGGTTTTTGCTTACAAAAATAACCCGTACAAATACCGAAAAACTTTTTTCAGAATTTTGCCCTAATCAACCCCTAAAGGAGTCAATCTACAATTGGGGTGAATTATACATCCCGTCGTATTTCCTGTGTTTGTCGAATTTTAACATTCCTTTTTGGCACATAGGTGTCTTTTTATGACATCTTGAAATAATTTTGACAGTTTTTTTAAATTTCACCCCTTAAGGGTGAAAAGAGGTGAAATGTGATTTCAAGATTCCATAATACCTCTTAGGACTAATAAGATATTGACTTGGTTTTTGCTTACAAAGACTAACTATGCAAATTCCGAAAAACGTGTTTCAGGGTTTTATCCTAATCAACCCCTAAAGGGGTGTTTCTACAATCGGGGTGAATTATACATCACGTCGTATTTCCTGTGTTTATTTAGTTGCGACATTTCTTATTGGCACATAGATGTCTTTTTAAAATATCTCGAAATGGTTTCGACAGTTTTTTAATATTGCACCCCTAAAGGTTGAAAAGGGGTGAACTGTGATTTCAAGGATTCCTTAATATCTCTTAGGACCTATAAAATATCGACTTATTGTTTGCTTGCAAATATTATCCATACAAATGCTGAAAAACTTATTTCAGTAATTTGTCCTAATCAACCCCTAAAGGGGCGGATTTACAATCGGGGTGAATTATACATCCCGTCGTATTTCCTGTGTTCGTTTATTTGCAACTTTACTTTTTGGCACATAGGTGTCTTTTTAAAATAACTCGAAATAGTGTTGACAGGTTTTTAAAATTTCACCCCTAAAGGTTGAAAAGGGGTGAATTGTGGTTTGAAGGATTCCTTAATATCTCTTAGGACCTATAAGATATCGACTTGCATTTTGCTTACAAAGATTAGCCATACAAATACCGATAAATTTATTTCAGGATTTTGTCCTAATCAACCCCTAAAGGGGTGGATCTACAGTCGGGGTGAATTATACACCCCACCGTATTTCCTGTGTTTGTTGAGTTATATAATTACTTTTTGGCACATATGTGTCTTTTTAAAATATCTCGAAATGATACTGGCAGTTTTTTACAATTATATCCCTTAAGGGAGAAAAGGGGTGAAATGTGAATTCAGGCATTCCTTAATATCTCTTAGGACCAATGAGATATCGACTTGATTTTTGCTTACAAAGATTACCATACAAATGCCGAAAAACTTATTTCAGGATTTTGTCCTAATCAACCCCTAAAGGGGTGAATCAACAATTGGGGCGAATTATACATCCCGTTGTATTTCCTGTGTTTGTTGAGTTAAACAATTACTTTTCGGCACATGTTTCTTTTCAAAATATCTCGAAATGTTATTGACAGTTTTTTAAAATTGCATACCTTAAGGGTGAAAAGGGGTGAAATGTGAATTCAGGGATTCCTTAATATCTCTTGGGACCAATGAGATGACTTGATTTTTGCTTAGAAAGATTACTCTTACAATTGTCGAAAAACTTATTTCAGGATTTTGTCCTAATCAACCCCTAAAGGGGTGAATCTACAGTTGGGGCGAATTATACATCCCGTTGTATTTCTTGTGTTTGTTGAGTTATAAATTTACTTTTTGGCACATATGTGTCTTTTTAAAATATCTAGAAATGGTATTGAAAGTATTTTAAAATTGCATCCCTTAAGGCTGAAATGGGGTGAAATATAAATTCAGGCATTCCTTAATATCTTTTAAGACCAATGAGATATCGACTTGATTTTTGCTTACAAAGATTACTCTTACAATTGCCGAAAAACTTATTTCAGGATTTTGTCCTAATCAACCCCTAAAGGGGTGAATCAACAATTGGGGCGAATTATGCTTCCCGTTGTATTTCCTGTGTTTGTTGAGATATAAAATTACTTTTTGACACTTATGTGTATTTTTAAAATATCTCGAAATGTTATTGACAGTTTTTAAAATTGCATGCCTTAGGCTGAAAAGAGGTGAAATGTGAATTCAGACATTCCTTAATATCTCTTAGGACCCAGGGCCGCCCCTAGCATTTGTGGGGCCTGGGGCAGAACTAGAATTGCGGGGCCCCAAAATTGGATTTGCGGGGCCCCATCTGTATATATATTGAAGAACGATATTTTCTTTAGTATTATTAACTATTAACAAAGTACACATACTTATATTCAATGAAAATATATTTTTTTTCCAACTATTTATAAAACTTGGAATAATATTTTTAGTGTATTTTATTACATGACGGTCGAAGCGCGGGGCCCTTAAAGGCGCGGGGCCTGGGGCTGGTGCTCCACTTGCCCCCGCCTAGGGGCGGCCCTGTTAGGACCAATGAGATATCGACTTGATTTTTGCTTACAAAGATTACTCTTACAATTGCCGAAAAACTTATTCCAGGATTTTGTCCTAATCAACCCCAAAAGGGTGAATCTACAATTGGGGCGAATTATACATCCCGTTGTATTTCCTGTGTTTGTTGAGATATAAAATTACTTGCTATTTACTTATAAAGACTACCCATGCAATTGCCGAAAAACGTATATCAGAATTTTATCCTACTCCTATCAACCCCTAAAGGGCTGAATCTACAATTACTTTATATTTTACTAAATATTTTTTGAATTTCCTATTTATCTCCCCTACTATAATTTTAGGGGTGCTTAATAAATTTCTGACACGCCAAGGGGTACGTCAAGAAAAAATGTTGAGAACCACCGGTCTACAATAAGGGTCAGAGACGAAGCGGGGGGGGGGCATTGGGGAGAAACTTCTTCACACACATTATTATTAATGATTATTAACATAATTTTTTGATGATAAAAAAAAAACTATAATTTCTACAAAATTATCTGTAAAATCAGAATTGGTAATAAATATTGATCACTTTTCACATACAAGGGCTTATTTAAAAGTTAACATTTCTAATTTTTATTCATTTACTGAGTAACAGTGATGTGAAGTTAAAAAAAAGTTAAGCGCTGTAAAATTGAAAATTAAATCAAATTTTTTCTTTGATAACTTGAAATTAAAAAAAAAATCAAATTGATTCGAATATATTTAGTCTATATTTTATGATTCCGAAACATACAAGTTGAATTCAAAATATTAGTATTTTTCCCTCTCCCTGTAAGCTACTTCGAGGTTCCCCCATCTCGAAGTAGCCTGTGTAGCCACGCCCTCAATGACGTGATAAGGAATCTGGCCACCGCACCCCGCGGAGAATGTGTGACTTTTGAATTGGCTACATTATCCCCTTAAGAGTGTCTGCTTTATGATATGTACATATTTAAATTTAAGTAAATCTAAATCTAATATTTAATATAATCTAAATTTAATAATTTTTAATTTTTCTATATTATTTTTATTAACTTACTTTTAAAATTTAATTTAAAATTATTGAGGAATAATTATAATTTTCATTAATACCAATGGAAGATATATCTACAAAACACGATAGAAAACAACGTAGGTATATTTCGATTGAGACAAAAATTGAAGTTATTAAAAGAATTAAAAGGGTTTTGTAGGTATGACCAAAAAACCTTCAATGGTGAAACTCGTCCGAAGATTTGTAGATACCTAAACTTACCTCCATCAACGGTGACTACAATAATGAAAAATGCAGATAAAATTAAAAAATTAAGACTTTTGCAAGACATGATTGCGAACGCAGTTCAACTATAATAAAAAATATCAAAACATCTATGGAACCTTACATAAGCCTTCTGCGTGACAGAAAAAATAAAAAAAATAAAAAAATTTAATATTCTTTCAAAGGTTTTGTTTATTTTTGATTATAATTTTGATTTCTGTTTTAATTTTTGTTTATTTGTATCGGATTGTTGCATTGTATTGTATGTTCTGTAATAATATTATAATTTTCTGTATATATAAGTAATAAATAAAGAAAAAACAAAAATAATTTAAAGAAAAAACAAAAATATTAATTCGAATAGAATGTTAATCCGTCTCTGGAATGAACATTCTTTGCTTTGATTTACGCCGCTTTATTTTGCGCCGATACGTAACACCGGCGTAAAACGAGGCCCACCTGTATAATGAAAGTAATTTTGCAAAAGACCGCTACACTGCTGAACCGTATATTAGAATGAACCGTAGAAAGAAGGATCGATTATTCCATCTTTTGATACGTTAATAATTTTTGATTTTGTGTCCCTAAACTGTACTGGTTATATTTCACGACCAGTGATGTGAGACGCGTAAATACCCAGTGGGTAGGTAAATATAAATGGGTATTTACCCGAGGTTTGTTTACCCAGCCAAAAAATGGGTACAATTTTTTATATTTTTTTCAATTATTGGAAAATTTTAAAATACCTATAGTATAGATAATATATTTTTTAGGCGACCATATCAAAAACAGTTCTTTTTTTATCATCTAGTGCCGGCCATAAAGTAAATCTTTTTCGGCCTAGGCTGATTTGCTTATTTTTTTGGCCGCTGGATGCTAGAGCCATTTATGTGTCATTTCTCAAGTTACAAGATCCTTATGGTTACATTGAAACAACTGAGAGTCAAACATTTATAATTGCAATAATTGTTCAGTAACCATAAATTATCAAATGTAAATAAATAAATTTAATTTTTCTAATAAAAATGTCTTTTTTTCGCCCAAAAAATATAATGTGCACCTTGGCCAAAAAGATCTACTTTTTGGCCATGGTACACAAATATTAGTCCAGAATGTTTTTCTGAAATATAAAAAATACTTTTTCATGCATTCCTGTTTACTGCCAACACTAATCTAATAATCTAATAAATAAAATCTTATAAAGTCTGATTTTTAGGGTTTTGTAGGTATGACCAAAAAACCCACATACCGTCATTTTGTCGTCTGTCTGTCTGTCTTTTCGGTAAAAATTGTAGCCAAACGGCTAAACCTAGAGAGTTGAAATCTGGCATGCTTATGCAACTCTTTGACCCGCACATAGGAAAAATACTAAAACATCTAAAAAACATATCCTCCTAAAAATATAAACAAATATGTGCTCATCGAAAAGAAAAATATATATTTTTTTAAATTCTGAGTAGGGTATTAAATGAAAGCCCTTAGTACGTGGATTAACGATCAAAATTTTATTTTTGCAAAATAAATTATTTTGAAGCTATTTTTGCCAAAATTGTGCAAAAAATTTTTTGTACCACACCCTGTAGCGCAGATGGTTTAAGTTAAAAATTTGTTTTTTAAAAAAGTAATGTACATTGGTGTGAACCGGAATAGTACAACAGGAATTTTTGATCAGATTATGTTTTCGGAAAATAACGCATTTTTTGTGTTTTTAACTAAAATACGTTAAATATTTAATTCGCTATGTAACACAGTAGATTAGTAAGGGCTGATGGCGTAGTCGATTTCGTCGTTGGTTAATAATTTCCAAACTAGAGTTCGAAACCTGTCAATTTTAATTTTTCTGTATTTTTTTGCATTTTTATTTTGTTTAAATTATTTTATCAAAATTCTAGTTATATTTTGGTAAATGTTGCATTTAATTTTTAAAACCGTAAATTTAATAACCAGTGGGAAGTGTTGAAATAATAATTTAATCCTATGAATGTATACGAAATCAGAGGGCGGGGCTTATGATTTAAGGAACCAATGGAAGCGATAAGCGCGCAATTTTCAAAATATAACCTAACCTAACCTAATCTTGCTATATAAAAAAAAATACTGCACATATTTAGAAACTTAAATAATAGTATTAGGCATGTCGAAAAAATATTTTGACATAAAATTTGTTTTGGCATCAGCACCAGTTTCAACTGATTATTAAATTTACGCTCTTAAAAATTAAATGCAACATTTGCCAAAATATTATTAGAATTTTGGCAAAATAAGTTAAACAAAATAAAAATGAAAAAAAAAAAACAGAAAAAAAATAGTGTCCTCGGACATGGATTGCCCCCAAGTTTCCTGAATAGTTGGCGATAATCTTATCCACTACGCTACGATGAACCTATTGATATAGCATGTTACATAACTATAACTTATGTATATTGTCAACAAAAAAACACAAAAAATGGGTTACTTTCCGAAAACAAAATCTGATCGAAAATTCCTGTTGTTCTATTTCGGTTCACACCAATGTACATTACTTAGAATATTTTCAGATTTTTAGTTTAAACCATCTGGGCTACAGGGTGTGGGACAAATAATTTTTTGCACAATTTTGGCAAAAATCGCATCAAAATAATTTATTTTGCAAAAATAAAAATTTGATCGTTAATCCCCGTACCAAGGGTTTTCAGTTGATACCATACTCAGAATTTTAAAAACATATTTTTTTTTCGATGAGCACATATTTGTTTATATTTTTAGGGTGATATGTTTTTTAGATTTATTAGTATTTTTCCTATGTGCGGGTCAAAGAGTTGTATAAGCATGCCAAATTTCAACTCTCTAGGTTTAGCCGTTTGGCTACAATTTTTACCGAACAGACAGACGACATAATGGCGGTATAAGGGTTTTTTGAGCATACCTACAAAACCCTAAAAATGATTAAAAATATTTCGCTTTCAAATCATACTTCCAAGTACGTCTTGAAAGTGAATAATTTTTTATTATATATTTTTTTTTTATTAAGCTCCGAGCTACAGATAGATCAATCACCGGTCGTTAAAAAAAATTGTAGCTTTGGGTGCCCCATTCTAAATTATTACTATTGTTTTTTACTGAATTTTCTATTAATGTTCTATTTCCATTTTTGTTCGATTGTGAAATATTCAATTTTGGGCAATGAGGACCAATATTTTTTATTAATAATATAGTTTCATAGTTCAGCACGTTAGTTCTAATATAACGCACTGTATCCAGTTTCATATTTGAGTACTTATCACAAATTAAAACAACCGAACTCTAAGACCACCGACCGAAATTTACTAACACATACACACTAACAACCCGCCGCTGTTGCCTTTTCCAGTTCTTTTTTATTACTTACGTCAGTTTTTTTTAACCTTTTTCATTGAGTGGCACCCCTGACTGAAGAATAAAAATTCGTGGCACCCTTGACTGAAAAATAAAAATCGTGGCACCCAATTTGTTTTTTAAATATAGTTTTATTATGAAATATATCAAATTACACAAAGCAAAATAGAACTGACAATGAGTTATCTTGAACTACACTTAAGTAATTTTGCAAGAAATTATTAACTTTACTTTGAGATACTGAAAAAGTTATCTAGGAGTATTTTGTGGCATTCATTGTTGGACTTTGCGGCACCCCGGTTGAAAAACACTGACTTACGTAGATAGACACATTAGAAATCGCATGTGGCAACGCCGTGTCTGGGAACACACCGATGTTGTGTCCCCAGTGTCTCTATATCTAAATTTTTAAAATGCATGAAAAATCTTTGAATTAGAAATAATAAAAATAAATATATACAGATATATTTAGCTAGTTTAATGCAATTTTTAATTATAAATGAGATTTTAAATTCAGTTTTTCTTATTAAAATTTTTTAGGAGGACACTGTCCCAGCGCCACCCTGTCTCAGTCGCCACTGATATCCTGAACTGCACATTTCAGAACATTTATAATATTTAATTTACGTTTCTCGCACCTTCTTTGTACATAATAAACTGTCTTTTAAACAAAATAAATTGATTTAGCATTATGATTTTGTCAACAAATATAAAATGTACGCTGAAATAATGACAAAGTGAAGTTTGAACTTATATATTTCCTGAACTGCACATTTAAGAACATTTCTAATATTTAATTTACGTTTCTCGCACCTTCTTTGTTCATAATAAACTGTCTTTTAAACAAAATAAATTGATTTAGCATTATGATTTTGTCAACAAATATAAAATGTACGCTGAAATAATGACAAAGTGAAGTTTGAACTTATATATTTCCTGAACTGCACATTTAAGAACATTTCTAATATTTAATTTACGTTTCTCGCACCTTCTTTGTTCATAATAAACTGTCTTTTAAACAAAATAAATTGATTTAGCGTTATGATTTTGTCAACAAATATAAAATGTACGCTGAAATAATGACAAAGTGAAGTTTGAACTTATATATTTCCTGAACTGCACATTTAAGAACATTTCTAATATTTAATTTACGTTTCTCGCACCTTCTTTGTTCATAATAAACTGTCTTTTAAACAAAATAAATTGATTTAGCGTTATGATTTTGTCAACAAATATAAAATGTACGCTGAAATAATGACAAAGTGAAGTTTGAACTTATATATTTCCTGAACTGCACATTTAAGAACATTTCTAATATTTAATTTACGTTTCTCGCACCTTCTTTGTTCATAATAAACTGTCTTTTAAACAAAATAAATTGATTTAGCGTTATGATTTTGTCAACAAATATAAAATGTACGCTGAAATAATGACAAAGTGAAGTTTGAACTTATATATTTTCTGAACTGCACATTTAAGAACATTTCTAATATTTAATTTACGTTTCTCGCACCTTCTTTGTTCATAATAAACTGTCTTTTAAACAAAATAAATTGATTTAGCGTTATGATTTTGTCAACAAATATAAAATGTACGCTGAAATAATGACAAAGTGAAGTTTGAACTTATATATTTCCTGAACTGCACATTTAAGAACATTTCTAATATTTAATTTACGTTTCTCGCACCTTCTTTGTTCATAATAAACTGTCTTTTAAACAAAATAAATTGATTTAGCGTTATGATTTTGTCAACAAATATAAAATGTACGCTGAAATAATGACAAAGTGAAGTTTGAACTTATATATTTTCTGAACTGCACATTTAAGAACATTTCTAATATTTAATTTACGTTTCTCGCACCTTCTTTGTTCATAATAAACTGTCTTTTAAACAAAATAAATTGATTTAGCGTTATGATTTTGTCAACAAATATAAAATGTACGCTGAAATAATGACAAAGTGAAGTTTGAACTTATATATTTCCTGAACTGCACATTTAAGAACATTTCTAATATTTAATTTACGTTTCTCGCACCTTCTTTGTACATAATAAACTGTCTTTTAAACAAAATAAATTGATTTAGCGTTATGATTTTGTCAACAAATATAAAATGTACGCTGAAATAATGACAAAGTGAAGTTTGAACTTATATATTTCCTGAACTGCACATTTAAGAACATTTCTAATATTTAATTTACGTTTCTCGCACCTTCTTTGTTCATAATAAACTGTCTTTTAAACAAAATAAATTGATTTAGCGTTATGATTTTGTCAACAAATATAAAATGTACGCTGAAATAATGACAAAGTGAAGTTTGAACTTATATATTTTCTGAACTGCACATTTAAGAACATTTCTAATATTTAATTTACGTTTCTCGCACCTTCTTTGTACATAATAAACTGTCTTTTAAACAAAATAATAATAAAAATCCAAGAGAACGTCCACGAAGCCCTTAACTCTGGTAAAGAAATCACCATTATGTGGATACCATCCCATGTTGGCATACATGGAAACGAAGAAGCAGACCGCCTAGCTAAGGAAGCAATACAAGAACAAGCCATAAATTTTGACATACCAGCACGAGACATCAAAGCGGAAATAAAAAGAAAAATAGCAGACAATTGGAGGCAAAAATGGGAAACCACCTCAAACCACCTACGATGCATTAAAAACACTACAGTAAAATGGATGAGCAACAGAAACAGACGCGAACAGATAGTGTTAACAAGAATGAGAATAGGTCACACCATGTATACGCACAAATATATATTTGAACGTGCAGAACCACCCATGTGCACTACATGCAACACAAGAATCACGGTCCCACATCTTCTCCAGGAATGTTCCCAATACAACACCCAAAGAAGAAGTAACAACCTGCCAATTACGACAAAGGACACCCTAGCGAATAATTACGAGACGGAAGCAAAAGTAATACAATTCCTAAAAGATATTAATATATACCAACTAATATAAGTCAAATACATAATATAATATAAACATGTAATACTAACACAATGTAACCTCACGGTATGTAACATATTTGTAAATTTGTATATAAACCTTGTAAAACCAATGTACCGGGGTGCCAATAGTCCAAGTCACTGAGGCACCCGACATATTACTTCAAATAAAAAAAAAAAAAAAAACAAAATAAATTGATTTAGCGTTATGATTTTGTCAACAAATATAAAATGTACGCTGAAATAATGACAAAGTGAAGTTTGAACTTATATATTTCCTGAACTGCACATTTAAGAACATTTCTAATATTTAATTTACGTTTCTCGCACCTTCTTTGTTCATAATAAACTGTCTTTTAAACAAAATAAATTGATTTAGCGTTATGATTTTGTCAACAAATATAAAATGTACGCTGAAATAATGACAAAGTGAAGTTTGAACTTATATATTTCCTGAACTGCACATTTAAGAACATTTCTAATATTTAATTTACGTTTCTCGCACCTTCTTTGTACATAATAAACTGTCTTTTAAACAAAATAAATTGATTTAGCGTTATGATTTTGTCAACAAATATAAAATGTACGCTGAAATAATGACAAAGTGAAGTTTGAACTTATATATTTCCTGAACTGCACATTTAAGAACATTTCTAATATTTAATTTACGTTTCTCGCACCTTCTTTGTACATAATAAACTGTCTTTTAAACAAAATAAATTGATTTAGCGTTATGATTTTGTCAACAAATATAAAATGTACGCTGAAATAATGACAAAGTGAAGTTTGAACTTATATATTTCCTGAACTGCACATTTAAGAACATTTCTAATATATAATTTACGTTTCTCGCACCTTCTTTGTTCATAATAAACTGTCTTTTAAACAAAATAAATTGATTTAGCGTTATGATTTTGTCAACAAATATAAAATGTACGCTGAAATAATGACAAAGTGAAGTTTGAACTTATATATTTCCTGAACTGCACATTTAAGAACATTTCTAATATTTAATTTACGTTTCTCGCACCTTCTTTGTTCATAATAAACTGTCTTTTAAACAAAATAAATTGATTTAGCGTTATGATTTTGTCAACAAATATAAAATGTACGCTGAAATAATGACAAAGTGAAGTTTGAACTTATATATTTCCTGAACTGCACATTTAAGAACATTTCTAATATTTAATTTACGTTTCTCGCACCTTCTTTGTACATAATAAACTGTCTTTTAAACAAAATAAATTGATTTAGCGTTATGATTTTGTCAACAAATATAAAATGTACGCTGAAATAATGACAAAGTGAAGTTTGAACTTATATATTTCCTGAACTGCACATTTAAGAACATTTCTAATATATAATTTACGTTTCTCGCACCTTCTTTGTTCATAATAAACTGTCTTTTAAACAAAATAAATTGATTTAGCGTTATGATTTTGTCAACAAATATAAAATGTACGCTGAAATAATGACAAAGTGAAGTTTGAACTTATATATTTCCTGAACTGCACATTTAAGAACATTTCTAATATTTAATTTACGTTTCTCGCACCTTCTTTGTTCATAATAAACTGTCTTTTAAACAAAATAAATTGATTTAGCGTTATGATTTTGTCAACAAATATAAAATGTACGCTGAAATAATGACAAAGTGAAGTTTGAACTTATATATTTCCTGAACTGCACATTTAAGAACATTTCTAATATTTAATTTACGTTTCTCGCACCTTCTTTGTACATAATAAACTGTCTTTTAAACAAAATAAATTGATTTAGCGTTATGATTTTGTCAACAAATATAAAATGTACGCTGAAATAATGACAAAGTGAAGTTTGAACTTATATATTTCCTGAACTGCACATTTAAGAACATTTCTAATATTTAATTTACGTTTCTCGCACCTTCTTTGTTCATAATAAACTGTCTTTTAAACAAAATAAATTGATTTAGCGTTATGATTTTGTCAACAAATATAAAATGTACGCTGAAATAATGACAAAGTGAAGTTTGAACTTATATATTTCCTGAACTGCACATTTAAGAACATTTCTAATATATAATTTACGTTTCTCGCACCTTCTTTGTTCATAATAAACTGTCTTTTAAACAAAATAAATTGATTTAGCGTTATGATTTTGTCAACAAATATAAAATGTACGCTGAAATAATGACAAAGTGAAGTTTGAACTTATATATTTCCTGAACTGCACATTTAAGAACATTTCTAATATTTAATTTACGTTTCTCGCACCTTCTTTGTACATAATAAACTGTCTTTTAAACAAAATAAATTGATTTAGCGTTATGATTTTGTCAACAAATATAAAATGTACGCTGAAATAATGACAAAGTGAAGTTTGAACTTATATATTTCCTGAACTGCACATTTAAGAACATTTCTAATATTTAATTTACGTTTCTCGCACCTTCTTTGTTCATAATAAACTGTCTTTTAAACAAAATAAATTGATTTAGCGTTATGATTTTGTCAACAAATATAAAATGTACGCTGAAATAATGACAAAGTGAAGTTTGAACTTATATATTTCCTGAACTGCACATTTAAGAACATTTCTAATATTTAATTTACGTTTCTCGCACCTTCTTTGTTCATAATAAACTGTCTTTTAAACAAAATAAATTGATTTAGCGTTATGATTTTGTCAACAAATATAAAATGTACGCTGAAATAATGACAAAGTGAAGTTTGAACTTATATATTTCCTGAACTGCACATTTAAGAACATTTCTAATATATAATTTACGTTTCTCGCACCTTCTTTGTTCATAATAAACTGTCTTTTAAACAAAATAAATTGATTTAGCGTTATGATTTTGTCAACAAATATAAAATGTACGCTGAAATAATGACAAAGTGAAGTTTGAACTTATATATTTCCTGAACTGCACATTTAAGAACATTTCTAATATTTAATTTACGTTTCTCGCACCTTCTTTGTACATAATAAACTGTCTTTTAAACAAAATAAATTGATTTAGCGTTATGATTTTGTCAACAAATATAAAATGTACGCTGAAATAATGACAAAGTGAAGTTTGAACTTATATATTTCCTGAACTGCACATTTAAGAACATTTCTAATATTTAATTTACGTTTCTCGCACCTTCTTTGTTCATAATAAACTGTCTTTTAAACAAAATAAATTGATTTAGCGTTATGATTTTGTCAACAAATATAAAATGTACGCTGAAATAATGACAAAGTGAAGTTTGAACTTATATATTTCCTGAACTGCACATTTAAGAACATTTCTAATATTTAATTTACGTTTCTCGCACCTTCTTTGTACATAATAAACTGTCTTTTAAACAAAATAAATTGATTTAGCGTTATGATTTTGTCAACAAATATAAAATGTACGCTGAAATAATGACAAAGTGAAGTTTGAACTTATATATTTCCTGAACTGCACATTTAAGAACATTTCTAATATTTAATTTACGTTTCTCGCACCTTCTTTGTTCATAATAAACTGTCTTTTAAACAAAATAAATTGATTTAGCGTTATGATTTTGTCAACAAATATAAAATGTACGCTGAAATAATGACAAAGTGAAGTTTGAACTTATATATTTCCTGAACTGCACATTTAAGAACATTTCTAATATATAATTTACGTTTCTCGCACCTTCTTTGTTCATAATAAACTGTCTTTTAAACAAAATAAATTGATTTAGCGTTATGATTTTGTCAACAAATATAAAATGTACGCTGAAATAATGACAAAGTGAAGTTTGAACTTATATATTTCCTGAACTGCACATTTAAGAACATTTCTAATATTTAATTTACGTTTCTCGCACCTTCTTTGTTCATAATAAACTGTCTTTTAAACAAAATAAATTGATTTAGCGTTATGATTTTGTCAACAAATATAAAATGTACGCTGAAATAATGACAAAGTGAAGTTTGAACTTATATATTTTCTGAACTGCACATTTAAGAACATTTCTAATATTTAATTTACGTTTCTCGCACCTTCTTTGTTCATAATAAACTGTCTTTTAAACAAAATAAATTGATTTAGCGTTATGATTTTGTCAACAAATATAAAATGTACGCTGAAATAATGACAAAGTGAAGTTTGAACTTATATATTTTCTGAACTGCACATTTAAGAACATTTCTAATATTTAATTTACGTTTCTCGCACCTTCTTTGTACATAATAAACTGTCTTTTAAACAAAATAAATTGATTTAGCGTTATGATTTTGTCAACAAATATAAAATGTACGCTGAAATAATGACAAAGTGAAGTTTGAACTTATATATTTTCTGAACTGCACATTTAAGAACATTTCTAATATTTAATTTACGTTTCTCGCACCTTCTTTGTTCATAATAAACTGTCTTTTAAACAAAATAAATTGATTTAGCGTTATGATTTTGTCAACAAATATAAAATGTACGCTGAAATAATGACAAAGTGAAGTTTGAACTTATATATTTCCTGAACTGCACATTTAAGAACATTTCTAATATTTAATTTACGTTTCTCGCACCTTCTTTGTACATAATAAACTGTCTTTTAAACAAAATAAATTGATTTAGCGTTATGATTTTGTCAACAAATATAAAATGTACGCTGAAATAATGACAAAGTGAAGTTTGAACTTATATATTTTCTGAACTGCACATTTAAGAACATTTCTAATATTTAATTTACGTTTCTCGCACCTTCTTTGTACATAATAAACTGTCTTTTAAACAAAATAAATTGATTTAGCGTTATGATTTTGTCAACAAATATAAAATGTACGCTGAAATAATGACAAAGTGAAGTTTGAACTTATATATTTTCTGAACTGCACATTTAAGAACATTTCTAATATTTAATTTACGTTTCTCGCACCTTCTTTGTTCATAATAAACTGTCTTTTAAACAAAATAAATTGATTTAGCGTTATGATTTTGTCAACAAATATAAAATGTACGCTGAAATAATGACAAAGTGAAGTTTGAACTTATATATTTCCTGAACTGCACATTTAAGAACATTTCTAATATTTAATTTACGTTTCTCGCACCTTCTTTGTTCATAATAAACTGTCTTTTAAACAAAATAAATTGATTTAGCGTTATGATTTTGTCAACAAATATAAAATGTACGCTGAAATAATGACAAAGTGAAGTTTGAACATAAATATATCCTGCAGTAGCGGCTGGTGGGTAAAATATTTGGGGGGACACTTTTTGATCCATATATTGCAATTGTGTCCAGCCCATGGCCCGCGGGCCCAACAATAAGTTTCGAACGGCTCACATGTATTTTCTGTTCCTTGTTTTTTTAGAATCTTCCTCCCCCTTCCCCAAACGATTTTCGGAATTTCTCCACCCTCTCTGTCCTTAATTGATTTTCAGAATTTCTTCCCCAAGTTCTCAAATGATTATCAGAATTATCACCCGTCCTCTGTGATTTTTAAATATCTGGTCCCCAATCCAACTCAAACTGGCCTGTGAAACATATTTAGAATTCATATACACAATGTATCAAGGTAAAGGGAGTACGACTTTTCTCAAAAAAACGATGTGTAAGTTGGTAAAAAAATTTGATGACCTAATTTGACAATAATAACAGTAAAAATTGATGTGAAGTGTGAATTTTCACACGTTTCAGGGTTTTGCAGGTATTTAATCAGTGTAAGAAGCCAACATACTACGGATGTCTAGGAATATTTGTTCTATAATCACATCAAAATCAAAAGTTTTTAGGGTTTTGTAGGTATGAGCAAAAAACCCTTATACCGTCATTTTGTCGTCTGTCTGTTCGGTAAAAATTGTAGCCAAACGGCTAAACCTAGAAAGTTGAAATTTGGCACGCTTATACAACTCTTTGACCCGCACATAGGAAAAATACTAAAACATCTAAAAAACATATCCCCCTAAAAGTATAAACAAATATGTGCTCATCGAAAAAAGAAAATATATATTTTTAAATTCTGAGTAGGGTATTAAATGAAAACCCTTAGTACGTGGATTAACGATCAAAATTTTATTTTTGCAAAATAAATTATTTTGACGCTATTTTTGCCAAAATTGTGCAAAAAAATGTTTGTCCCACACCCTGTAGCCCAGATGGTTTAAATTAAAAATCTGAAAAAATTTTAAGTAATGTACATTGGTGTGAACCGGAATAGTACAACAGGAATTTTTGATCAGATTATGTTTTCGGAAAATAACCCATTTTTTGTGTTTTTAACTAAAATACGTTAAATATTTAATTCGCTATGTAACACAGTAGATAAGTAAGGGCTGATAGCGTAGTCGATTTCGTCGTTGGTTAGTAATTTGCAAACTAGAGTCCGAATCCTGTCAATTTTAATTTTTCTGTTTTTTTTTTTATTTTTATTTTGTTTAAATTATTTTGTCAAAATTCTAGTTATATTTTGGTAAATGTTGCATTTAATTTTTAAAAGCGTAAATTTAATAACCAGTGGGAAGTGTTGAAATTATAATTTAATGCTATGTTTGAATGTATCTATACGAAATCAGAGGGCGGGGCTTATGATTTAAGCAACCAATGGAAGAGGTAAGCGCGCAATTTTCAAAATATAACCTAATCTAACCTAACCTAACCTAACCTTGCTATATAAAAAAAATACTGCACATATTTAGAAACTTAAATAATGGTATTAGGCATGTCGAAAAAATATTTTGACATAAAATTAGTTTTGCCATCCCAAATAATCATCAATTGGCTACAATTTTTACCGAACAGACAGACAGACAGACAGACGACAAAATGACGGTATAAGGGTTTTTTGGTCATACCTACAAAACCCTAAAAAAAAATTACCGAAAATCATATATTTGCCTAATATTTATATTTTGTATTTGAACGTTCTTCCAAGGTCAAACAACTTTTGTTATCTAGTTTTAAATTCCAAAGTTCATGAGCGTTCTTTGTTATTTTTATTTCAAAACGATATAAAGTTACAATTATACAAAATGTATGTTTTTCTTACTTCTAATCAGGATCGTGTAAAGACAAACCTGCGCCCGGGGAAAAAAGCAGAATTTAACCCCCCTCTGGTCTCCGTAAAAAAATATGTTTGTTCCAACAAAAGTTACTTATGTATATTGCTGACTAAAAAAAATCGCTGGAAATATAATCAATAAAAAATAAACAATCAAAATGTTGAAACGATGCTAAAAGAAAAATATGATTTTAAAACTGAGTACGATTTCGAGTAAAAAATATGTTATAACTTTATCTTCAGAGCGGCAAAATCATGGATGATTTTTTCAAATCTAATGATTGAATTACTTCAAATTTAATTGAAAGTAAACTTAAATTGGTAAGCCTGTCCTGAGCCATTGAAGCTCTTAAATAAATTTTTACCAGTTTAAGTTTGCCGAAGGAACTTTCCCCTGATGCAGGAATACTGGAATAGTTAGAAAAATTGTGTATGCAGTTTCCATATTTTTGTAATTTGCAGTCCAGTCCAGTAGCGGCTGGTGGGTAAAATATTTGGGGGACACTTTTTGATCCATATATTGCAATTGTGTCCAGCCCATGGCCCGCGGGCCTAGTCTGGCCCAACAATAAGTTTCAAACAGCTCGCATGTATTTTCTGTTCCTTGTTTTTTTAGAATCATCCTCCCCCCTTCCTCAAACGATTTTCGGAATTTCTCCACCCTCTCTGTCCTTAATTGATTTTCAGAATTTCTTCCCCAAGTTCTCAAATGATTATCAGAATTTCGCCCACCCGTCCTCTGTGATTTTTAAATATCTGGTCCCCAATCCAACTCAATACGGCATGTGAAACATATTAAGAATTCATATACACAATGTATCAAGGTAGAGGGAGTACGATTTTTCTCAAAAACGCGATGTGCAAGTTGGTAAAAAAATTTGGTGACTAAATTTGGTTTAATTTGACAATAATAACATTAAAAATTGATGTGAAGTGTGAATTTTCACACGTTTCAGGGTTTTGCAGTGTAAGAAGCCAACATACTACGGATGTCTAGGAATATTTGTTCTATAATCACATCAAAATCAACAGTTTTTAGGGTTTTGTAGGTATGATCAAAAAACCCTTATACCGTCATTTTGTCGTCTGTCTGTCTGTTCGGTAAAAATTGTAGCCAAACGGCTAAACCTAGAGAGTTGAAATTTGGCATGCTTATGCAACTCTTTGACCCGCACATAGGAAAAATACTTCTAACCTAACCTAACCTTGCTATATAAAAAAATACTGCACATATTTAGAAACTTAAATAATGGTATTAGGCATGTCGAAAAAATATTTTGACATAAAATTTGTTTTGGCATCCCAAATAATCATCATTCAGTTACTAAATACCTACAAAACCCTGAAATGTGTGAAAATTCACACTTCACGTCAATTTTTTAAATTTTTACTATTAAATTACTTCCGAGTAAAATTTAAATATAATTTTGATAAAATTATGAAGTAATTATTATCTTGACTTCTATGAACTTTTACATCGCTCTCTTGTTAACCAAAATATAACACTAAATTAATTTATTTTGTTTAGAAAACTATCTATTGTATATAAATAAAGCCCAGAAAATATGAATTAACAAAAAACAGGAATTAGAAAAATTATAAATCCGGTTTTTACGGATATGCACGTTCGCTACCCATTAATTACTCACGACCCGATAATAACCCGCTACACGTTTCTTGCCCATTACCTGTTAATTACCCGCCGCCGGTTATTTAGCCTCTATCGCTTAATTCCTCGTTACCCGTTAAATACCTACTACCCGTTAATTACCGCTTTACGCTAATTACTTCTTACGTATCAGTTATCTTTGAATATTTATTCAAATAATAAATACACTGTATTATTTTCTACAGCAGTGGGAATGGTATTGGTGACTCAACTTAACGCGTATCCCTCTAGCGGCAAAAAAGCGAACACTTCGAAAAAGGTTACTGTCATTGTTTATGTATAATTCACCATGTGTTTTATTGTTTCTGTCCATTCTCACTCCATTTTTACAGCGAATAAAGTGATAAATTTAAGAAAAAAAGATTAAATACTCCTTGTTTTGTGTATGGTAGTCAATCACAGGAAGAACATCTTCGAATATTAGATTGAAAGATTATTAGTGATTCTAAAATTTTGTTTCTATTGAAGGGAATTTATACTGTTCAGATGATTTTAAACAAGTTTTTAACGTTGAATTTTTCATTTTCCCTGTCTCACATGTGCAAGAAAATCGTTTAATGTTGTGTAAATTATTGTTAATATAATTAAAACCCCTTGTTATTTCATGGGAGTGTTCCATAACTGTGTTAGTTTGCAAACATTTGACAGTTTTCTTGTGTAGAATAAATTACAAGTTCTCTTTCTATCAAATTTCTTGAGATATGTGTAGATATTAAGTATTCAAATAAATGTTTTAAGTTCAAAGTATAACATTTTATTTTCTCTGTGAGTATAAGCCGGCACTAACATCATAACCTCTGAAAATATTCATTTACAAGCAGCAAATTTTATCATAAAATGGATTCACATATATTTATACACTTTTTTAATACTCGGTTATAATTTAAATATACTGTATACAGCAAGAAAACGTAAATTAGACCAAGAATTGTTTATAAACCAATACTGTTTACATACGTTGACAGATGACTATCCTTTTTCGTGTCAAAAGTTCACAAGGCGATAGTGGCGCCGTTTCGGTAATTATAGTCGCGAATAACGTTTCGGAAATATCTAATTCTGGTCATATTATATATTTTTACATTAATTTTATATTGCCCGCTCTAAAAATCAAGGCCAATGTAGCGTCAGTAATATAGTTGTATTAAATACAACTCAAAGTATTAAATAAAAGAACAGATGCCCAGCAATATTTTCTATAAATATTCAGTTGGTTGCTTGTAGCAATAAAGATTACTGATTACCGACTAAAGATTAAAGACACTTGCACATAAACAATGCCTCTAATATTTTCTATTTTTTATTTATCACTTTTATTCAGATAGTACTGAATAACAGAAAATAACTAAAATACATAAATGTACTTAATTTTTTTTCTTTATATTTTATAATTCTTGAAATCTATACATATATTTTTAAATACCATATGTACAAATATTTAATTAGGGGTAATATTTATTTTCACCAAAACAAGAAATAGGAACATAAACCATACAACTAATAAAATAAATATCGTATAAAATATTAATAATAAATTAAATAATTATCTGGTTCTAGTTTCAATAAGGATTGTATTGATTTAAATCATATTATTTTTATACTTTTAAAGACTTGAATTATTTTCCTGAAGACAGTTAAATCTGTAGGTTAAATTTTAATAAAATCGTTTTTAGTGCCACTTTGTTGAAATTTATGTTTTCTTTTGAAATTACTTTTCACAAGACGCACAAAATAACAACTTAGCATATTTTGCTTTGTGAGCCAAACCATTAAAAATTGTGTCAGTTTGCAAAAATAAACGTTTTCATGTTTTTTTTTTTTTTTAATTTATTATTTTAGGTGTTATCAACAACTAGATTATTAGCACCAGAGACCACATACTCAGTTTCATATATTTAGTTGAAAAAGAAAAAAACATTGTTTCAAGTAATTTTCCTAGAAAAATATTTCAAGTATAAAACATAAAATACTCAATACAATATACTAAATACTGTATTTGAAATACAAAGAGTGTTTGAAATAGTATTTTAAAAAAACTTTATTTGAAATATTCACAATTCGGGTATGTTAATGTCTGAAATGTAATTCAAGCATTTATTGGGTGTAATAAGCAAAAGTTGATGTGAAGTGTGAATTTTCACACGTTTCAGGGTTTTGCAGGTATTTAGTAACTGAATGATGATTATTTGGGACGCCAAAACAAATTTTATGTCAAAATATTTTTTTATGAATTTTAATTCGAATGCCTAATACCATTATTTAAGTTTCTAAATATGTGCAGTATTTTTTTTATATAGCAAGGTTAGGTTAGGTTAGGTTAGATTTTGAAAATTGCGCCATTATCGCTTCAATTGGTTGCTTAAATCTTAAGCCCCGCCCTCTGATTTTGTATAACGTTCTCAATATAAACATAGGCAACCAGTTATACGATTTTTCCTGTCCCGACACCCTCGTCAAAACTTTGTAAAATCAATATTTATTTTTCCAGATTTCAGAACACAGTGTGCCATCTATCGTGAAACAGTTAGTTCAGGATTTTGCCGCTAGGGACTATTTATAGTGGCTACCTTTTGCGCCACTTCAGTTTTTCTCAATATTTGAGAAAACATAGGCAAATCCCACAAAATTTATACTATTTTGCAAATCTATAGACCCCATGCAATGATACTAATTAAGCATCACTCACATTAAGCATGATAATTAACAAATAAACCCTATATACCATTGGGATATTTGAACCAACCGAGATTACGAAAAATCTGGCCTGAGAAGGTCGCGTGCACTTTAAAATTGGTTTTGAAAGGTAGCGATTACCAACCTATCCATATAAGGCGTTGCTACCTTTCGAGACCCGACCTTTTAAACCACTTTTTAATTAAATGATTAACAAATACCAAAATGCTCATACATGAAGAATAGGGTAATATACGGAATACATAACGAAAATATTCTTTAAAAGTCCTTGCATAATTAAGATAACTTCATTTCTTTTCCTATTGGTGGCGCCTACCTTTTGAGGCCAGATCAGCCGATAATATAGATTACTAAATGAAAGGTTTAAAAATAGTGTGTGTAACAATATTCAAATATTTGAACTGTAATTGTGATCATATATATTGTGATCATATATTTTTATTATATATGTTAGATCAAGAATCTGTAAGGAAAAGTCAAATACTTTACTATATAATATTTATAAAACAGTTTTTACTGGCTGCATAACATACGCGCCGTGACGATTATATAGTAATTGTCTCGGGGAATTTTTCCTCAACAACTTGAATTTTTAACGTAATTAAGTTACTTTTATACAATATTGAAATCTTTATTTCTGTATTAGAAATAAATAAATCTCTAAATTTTTACACTTTTAAAATTTAAAAATTTTAAGTAACAATCCGTGACGATTACTCTGTTGTTACTTATATTACTATGTTGCATATGGTTGCTAAACACTTTTGACATAATTGGTAAAAAATTCAAATTGATACATTTTCTATTTCAGTTTAGCATGTTTTTTTGTGATTTTGCATAAGGGTTCAATTTTGAAATGTTTAATATAGTAAAACACATCCCCTGATACGATATGCTGTAATCTATTTTTAAATATGTTGAATTTAAAAGGATAAATTAACGTTATTTATTATTTGTAAAAAGCTTTTTATTATTTTTGTTTATTCAACAGTAGTACATTATTTGTTCCCTATAATTGACCGTGCCGTGCGGAATAGTATCAGGCAAAATCCACGGATTGTCTGATTCACGGTCAATTTCACAAGCACATTAATAATTTTTTAAGCAAATATATGTCATATAATATTTGTATAGATATCATAAATATAAAATATATAACAACCTGATAATTACAAGTGGCCAAAATTTAGAGCAGGTCTTAGAAGATGTATAATATATACTCATTGCATTGTTTGAATGGTTCTACGCCAACAATTGTTTCTTAAATTCAACAACTGTATTCATTGTCTTTTATGCTGGTAGAATTTTCCACGCTGATTTAAATCAATTGGATTTGAATAGTATAACACAATCAGCAGTGTTAATATAACCAAGTTTTTAGGCCTAAATATTCAGTACACACTTAAATGGAATACTCACTACCAAATACTCTGTAACAAACTCAGTGTTATTCGCTATCAAGTACGATACCTGAAACCTATTCTGAGCATTAATGTCCTAAAATACTTTTATTACGCGGAAATGTCGAGGCTCTCCTATAGCTTAATTTTCTGGGATTGCTCTCCACCGAGTAAACAGGTATTTTTAATTCAAAATCGCATCATTAGAGTTTTATTTGGTGCTATGTTTAGAGAACATGTCAACCTATATTTAGGAAGAATGAAATTTTATATATTTATGAGATGGTAATACATGCTCGTAAAAACTCTAAATTTCAGAAAAACTTTTCAAAAGTCATCACTTCCCTACGACACTTTAAAATCGGAAAATTTTAAGTAACAATCCGTGACGATTACTCACTTATATTACTATGTTGCATATGATTACTAAAAACTTTTTACATAATTGGTAAAAAATTCTAACTAATACGTTTTCTATTTCCACCACTGCTGCTAATTTAGTGTTTCTTAGTTTAGCATGCATTTTTTTGTGATTTTGCAGAAGGGTTCAATTTTGAAATGTTTAATATAGTAAAATACATCCCCTGGTACGATATGCCGTAATTTATTTTTAAATATGTTGAATTTAAAAGGATAAATTAACGTTATTTATTATTTGTAAAAAGCTTTTTATTATTTTTGTTTATTCAACAGTAGTACATTATTTGTTCCCTATAATTGACCGTGCCGTGCGGAATAGTATCAGGCAAAATCCACGGATTGTCTGATTCACGGTCAATTTCACAAGCATATCACAAATAAATAATTTTTTAAGCAAATATGTCATATAATATTTGTAAAGATATCATAAATATAAAATGTATAACACCCCGATAATTACAAGTGGCCAAAATTTAGAGCAGGTCTTAGAAGATGTATAAGATATACTCATTGCATTGTTTGAATGGTTCTGTGCTAACAATTGTTTCTTAATTTCAATAAAATTGCATTCATCGTCTTTTATGCTGGTAGAATTTTCCACGCGGATTTAAATCAATTGGGTCTGGACAGTATAACGCAATCAGTAGTGTTAATATAACAAAGTTTTTAGGCCTAAATATCCAGTCCACACTTAAATGAGATACACACTGCCAAATACTCTGTGACAAACTCAGTGTTATTCACTATCAAGTACGATGTCAGAACCCTATTCCGAGCATTAATGTTCCTAAAAATTTTATTACGCAGATATACAATCTAGGCTCTCCTATGGCTTAGTTTTCTGGGATTGCTGTCCACCGAGTAAACAGCTTTTTTAATTCAAAAGCGCATCATTAGAGTTTAATTTGGTGGTACGTTTAGGGGACATGTCAACCTACATTTAGGAAGCATGAAATTTTATATGTTTACGAGATGGCAATACATGCTCGTACTCACTATAACGAACTAACCTGTATTTATGCCTAGTTATAAGTTAATTTTATTTTCTTGATTCTGTACTTACATGGTTTAATAATTGTATACTGGAAGAATTTGTACAAAATTTGTATAAATTAAATAAATACAATACATATTTTTCATTTAATTATATAAATGTTACATAAATGTTATAAAATACCTATATCAAAATTGTAACACACGTTTAGTTTCTTTTTTCTTCTTTTTTAGTGTATTATTAACCCATAACTTAATTTGCATGAATGTGCGACTTCTTAATGCACTATTTTTTTTTATTGCTTCTCGGCATTCAAAGGAGGTAGGTAAATAATTACCCTTTAAATGTTCTGCAAAACATTTACGCATTGCGAACTTTTCAGGAGTCGTCCAATTTCTTTTATGTGTTTTAGTTCGTTTTCGGTTTGGGGTCCAATCCAATTTTCTGTTTTTCTCTTTTTCGGCTAGAAAAATGAATAAATAAGTAAATAATATCTAAGCGAATAAGAACAAAATTTTATATATCAAGCTGTCTCAGCTTGCAGTTTATAACAAGGGTTTGAACCGAACCAGAACGACTGGCTTTTTGTCCGGGACACTATATCGAACCCAAACTGTATTTTACTTTTGAATATTAAGCAGAAATTAAATTAAATCATTTTTAATTTTGAATATTAATGAACAACATTAATTTAGTGAATAATAGCTATAATATTATGATTAACAAAAACAATTTGTTCGTGTTACTTCGGTAATGTTCGTAAAATTGACTTGAAGCATTACTAAATTTTAATCATTTGCTTTTTTAATACATTTTGTGATAATTTCAAATATGATTATATTTAATTCCTATTATTTCTAATTATTAAAAAAATAATATGAAAAATATATCAAAATAATCGGAAAATGAAAAATACCGAAAATGTAATGAAAATATCCTTTTTTTTATATTTACAGGATAACTAATATGAGATTTTAAGAAAATATGAATATAGGAGATTCAATTTTCTGAGAAATATAAAATTAAAACAACCTTGCTTTTCCTTTTCTGGAGTCTTGTCTACAACTGTAGTGTTAATATTAGATATTGTAATATTATTATCTGAGTAGTTTTCCAGGGAATCTGTAAACGAGAAAATGTAATTAATATTACTTGATTCATTTGATCCAGTCAATGGATCATTTCTAAATAATCACAATTTTTATTATTAGTTAATTACTGCTATTATTAAAAAAGCTAATAAAATTTTAAAAAAATGTTATGAAATAAAGAAATAAATTTTGAAAATAAATATATATAACCTTCATAATTTTCAGATATTTGTTCTCGGGCAGTGCAATCCACGATTACTTCACGATTAGAACCATTCTCTAAACATTCTGCTGAAATAAAAATGAGCATTAATTATATACAGCTATATAGATTTTATAATTATAGAAAAATTACCTTCCAATTCATTTATTTCCACATCTTTTTCTTCTTCTAATGCTTCGTCACACTCTTTCTCAGCATCAACATCAATATCTTCTATGGTGATAGCATCCAGAGATTTTCCCTTATATTTATAAATTATGCCATTATCAAGAGCGAAAAGTAACTGTGAAATTTTTGCTAAATGTATTGCCTCATTTGGCAGACGGTAAAAATGTCTATGTACTTCAATATTATGTCCCATATAGTCAGCAAGTATAGCCAGTTCATTTTCAGTTAAATTTAAAGCTTGAGAAACAGTTGCAATGTGTTTCCTTAATTTCGTTCCCCTTAAAAGATGGGGCTGAGACGCACCACAAAGATTAGCAGCTTCACGAAGACATCGGTCAGCTGGAAATTCACACATTTCAAAATTTATAGAAATTAAAGTGATTCCAAGAAATAAATTTACAAATATATACGCACCTTTGAAGTATTTATTTTCGCCCCTACCAAAAACGTATGGGTTCTTAAAGTGGACATTTGCAGATTCTTTATATTTTAATAACAAATTAATTGCTTCTATTTGTTCATGGCTAACCATCATACACACGGGCCTGCCTAATTTCCCCCTTATTTCTATGTGCATATACCTCTTGCAAAAAATTTGTTCGCTTGGTTTCAGAGAATTGAAAGTTTCTGATTCAGGTTGGATATTGTGACGATTATTATAGTCTTCAATTAGTAATTTTTCTGTCTCCCCTACTCGTTTTCTATTGAATATTAAAATAAGAAGAAGTGTACATTTTAATAACATCGACCAAAAGTCATTATCAAACCCCTTGTTCAAAATATTCAGTGATTTAATAAACTGATTTTGTAGATAATTATTTAACATCATAATATCTTCAGTTAGGGGTAGTACACGTGGCTTATTCCACTTTCTTCGTGCAAGAACTTTAAGTGCATTTTTTCTTATAACTGGAAATTCTGTTTGATACAGTTCTAACCAAGCGTGAACAGCAGGAGAATATCGTGTGTCCTCTTGTTTTATATAATGTGAAATAAGCTTTTCAGCACACTCCTTCAGTAAAGAACCAATAACACTTGGTAAAGATGGAACTCGATACGACCCTTCCATGTCATTATATCCGGAACAAATTTGAACTGCTTGTACAAAATAATTAAATTTTGTAGGTCGGAACACTGATTCTAAAAATGTAATGGTGGGATCAAGCTTTTTCATAGTTTGAAGAAAAAGGCCAAGTGTTCTTAACTTCTGACGAATCATATTTGTTAGGTGTCTTTCACCATCGTGACGCAGGCATAAAAAATTGGCGTAGCTAAGTATAAGATCATCTTCTTTTATAATGTCAAATATTTCATTCCGCTGCATACCAGGTAATATTTCAGTTTGAAGCCAACGGTTTCCAGCTGTATTTTCAAGCAATGTGGTTCTTGAAAGTGCTTGTAGTGAGCGAGGTGCTGACGAGACATTTCCACAACGTTTATAATGTCTAAATAGCAAATTATTTTTATAAAAGTTTTTGCACTTAGGGCAAGGTGTGTATTCTGCAACTTTTCTCTGCTTAGTTGCTTGAGGACGTCTAGCAACAATAATATCACCTTCATTAAATTCGGCATTTGTGTTATATTCAAATGTACCAAGACTTCTTAGGTTTGATATTATATGCAACCTCTTTGGGTCTCTCTTCGGGAGATTAGATATTTCAGCCACCCTCTTATCACTTTTATGTTTTATTAACAAATGTCTTGCAAATCTAGATACTTTTGTTTTACAAAGTATACAGAAATAAAGTTTCCTTTGTTGTGTGTTTGGTTCAATAACACAAGGTTTTGCCAGCTTTTTATCCTAGAAAATATATAAAAAAAAGACAGAATAAAAGTGAAAATTTTAAATTATTATATATGATCTTTGTTTGTATTCATAAAACAAATTTGAATGTTTTGGAAACAGATTAGTTTAGCAGTTTCTATTATTCCATGTTACATATTTTTTACTAGTACATGAATTGAAACCACATAATATTGGTACTTTTTTCTGATAACAAAAACTGTAAACTCCCTCTTATCCAGTATTGAAATAACCGGAATTCTCAAGCAACCGGCACCCAGAAAAAATAAATACGTAAATAATAATAAAAAAAAAAATTCTATTAGCGGCAATTTATTAGGTTAATAAAGCTTATTCTTTACTTAAATTACTTTTATTTCTTCATATTGCTCTCATTTCTACTATATTCAGAATACTAATGATAACACTGATGCATATATATAGTTTTAATGAGTTTTGAAAGGTGCTATTGTAATTTAAAGAGTGACGATTAGATATCAAAAAAATTCGGTTATCTGGCAACCCTCCGGTCCCAGTGGTGCTGGATAGGAAGGATTTACTGTATGTTACAGATAATATGAAATCATAGTGATACCAAAACAAAGTAACGATACCTGCGATCGATATTTACATGCCTAAGCATGTGCTAATTGTTCGATAATTTGAATCACTAATATAATTTGAAATAAGCAGCTAACTTTAACTATTTACTTACCTTTTTAGAAATGTTTAATAACAAATCATTCTCTTCTAATGTTTGAGAAATACTGGTAATTTCATTCTCGATGTCGGTGCCTGACTGGGTATTTTGTAATTTATCTTCATATAAATTAGTGTAACTCGTACTATCATGTGATTCTTTTTCAAATTCCATAGAATCTGTGGAATCTGACGACTGTGGTAAAAAATCATCATCGGAACCAGATGACACATTACCTTCCTCCTCTACATTAGAAATAATAATAAATTTATTATTAATAATATATTACAGAAATTCAATTTTATTAATTATCGTCCTCCGGAAGCAATTTATTAACATATTTTTAAAGAACTGATAAATTAGTAAATAAAATAATAAAAAGGTCACAAATCAACTGAATATAACACTAAAATAAGTTACATTATAAAAATGTACATAAACATATTTCAATGCATTATTTATATTAATAAAATAAAAAGGACAACAATGCTTTAAGTTGTGTGCTCAAAACTAAAAAACAACTAGACGGATTTTGCTGAAACTTTCAATAGCTGTGCAAGTGTTATAGTAAATTATAAATATTAAAAAATAAAGTTAACATTAATATAGCTACGTAAAATCTAAACTGTAAACTAAAATATATTTGAACCAGATTAATTTATTTCCAATTAAAAATATCATTAACTATATTTTATGATATTTATAATTGGACATATTTTTAATGAAAATATACAAAATGTAATAAAAGGACTGTATATTAAATTTAATGCAAATAAAATATTTACCACAAGTTTTTTCTGAAGTCTGAACAGCAACAGTTTTATGGTCTTGCAATAGTGTTTGTGTGCTGACTGTACATTGTTGGTTTACTTTGCATGGGTTAATATCGGTAGGTGTCAAGCGAAAATATTTTCTAATTGTTTTCTCATTTTCTTCATTTCTTTTTTTCCAAAATGTCATTTCAGTTTTGGCTAAAAATTTAAAGTCAACCAAATTACTAAACTTTGATTTTCTGCCAGTAAAACAATATTCTTGACTTGTCACAATTCAATTAATAACACCAAAATAACATATCAATTCTAGAATTATCAACGACGAAAATTATCAGTTTTGCAGTCAGCTGTCATGGTTCAAGTAGGAAAAAATCAAAGTATACTACATACTACACTGTAGAAAAATTTGTAATAAAAATTAAAAATATTTTACTTTAAACTATGGAATCAGTGATGGGCGGGTGTATTACATCATGTAAATTTACACCGTTATTTACCTGTAAAAAATAAAAATTTCGATGTAAACAATTACTGTGCATTAGTATTAGTTTCTGGCATTTGTGTAGCTCTAATTTTTTAGTAAAAAATTTATTTAATTACTTAATTAAGAGTATAAATTGGACGTTCGCATTTGTTTCAGGTACATTTTTAAGAAAAACATCAGCCCTTATTTTAATTAAATAAATACGTTGTACATAAAATATAAATTTATAATAAAAATAATAATGTTTCCTTATTTAGTACAAATTAGTGTCGTTCGTAATTTAACAGTATCGTGTACTACACTCGTACATTAAACGAAAAGCCTGAATAAGTATTTCATTAATAATATAAATTTTCAAATTAATATTCTTAGATTGTCATTTCTAAGTAAGTATACTTACACCCTTCATTGCATACTATTGCAGGGTAAAAATGTCCTTTATATTTGGCCAATATCTCACCTTCTTGTCTTTTTATTTCTTGTTTTTTGCATATGTGATATAATCTATCTTCCGCAAATTGCACTAGTTTATATTGCGTCATTTTCACAGATCTGAAAACTAAACGTTATTTTATAGAAACACAATATGTTTTAATAAAATGAAACAAAAACATATCTTACTTTTAGGTATATAACGACACATAAGCAATGGTCTAAATATTAATGCGGACATCCCCGTCTTGCGTATTGGTAGCTAAATAATCCACACGGCCTCTGTCCATAACGGACTTTATACTATTGTTTATATACAATTGAATTCTCTTCTCTTATCTCTAACCTGTTTTATAGTCTTGTTTACGCTTCAACTCGACCTGATAAGAACACCTGCACTGTTTTTCATTTTGCGAGCTTGGTCATGAACACAATGCAACGAATTGAAGACTTTCGAATTCAAAATGTTAATAAATAATTGACAATGTTCTCTAATAAAAATTTCTAACATTTAATTTTTGCACAGTCCAATTCCAACAGTTTAGTTATTGTTAATGAAAAATTCCAACAATGTTCACTTTCCTCAACACTCCACTCTATTTTATACTTATTTAGTGTAAATCCTGTCTAAATTCGGTAATTAATCTATTTACCGTGTTTAATTTTCAAACATTGTTTTAACACGACTCTATGATTTTATTATTAATCGTCTCACTATCGGACTTTATACTATTGTTTATATACAATTGAATTCTCTTCTCTTATCTCTAACCTGTTTTATAGTCTTGTTTACGCTTCAACTCGACCTGATAAGAACACCTGCACTGTTTTTCATTTTGCGACCTTGGTTCATGAACACAATGCAACGAATTGAAGACTTTCGAATTCAAAATGTTAATAAATAATTGACAATGTTCTCTAATAAAAATTTCTAACATTTAATTTTTGCACAGTCCAATTCCAACAGTTCAGTTATTGTTAATAAAAAATTCCAACAATGTTCACTTTCCTCAACACTCCACTCTATTTTATACTTATTTAGTGTAAATCCCGTCTAAATTCGGTAATTAATCTATTTACCGTGTTTAATTTTCAAACATTGTTTTAACACGACTCTATAATTTTATTATTAATCGTCTTATGAAATTACTTTTAAGAACTGCATCTCACACTAAACACAACTTTCTACACAATATATGTACAGGTGGGCCTTATTTTACGCCGGTTGGCAGCGACCTTAAAATAACGCCGCTTTGGTTTCAAAGTTTCAACAGCATTTCTATTTGATTTGTTTTCAACTGTTTAGTTGAACGTCGGAGTCGGGTGTCGACGATTCAAAGGTCGAAGCGGGGATGTCTCGTGGTATCGGACAAGCTCGTACTATCTCGCTCAACAGTAGTATAGCAACGACAAAGCACGAGCATGTCCGATCATACCAAATGACCTCGTTTAAAAATTATCCATAGCGTACAACGTATAGATTTACAGAGGTGGGAATGCAGCTTAAGAGTGTCTGCTTTATGATATGTACATATTTAAATTTAAGTAAATCTAAATCTAATATTTAATATAATCTAAATTTAATAATTTTTAATTTTTCTATATTATTTTTATTAACTTACTTTTAAAATTTAATTTAAAATTATTGAGGAATAATTATAATTTTCATTAATACCAATGGAAGATATATCTACAAAACACGATAGAAAACAACGTAGGTATATTTCGATTGAGACAAAAATTGAAGTTATTAAAAGAATTAAAAGGGTTTTGTAGGTATGACCAAAAAACCTTCAATGGTGAAACTCGTCCGAAGATTTGTAGATACCTAAACTTACCTCCATCAACGGTGACTACAATAATGAAAAATGCAGATAAAATTAAAAAATTAAGACTTTTGCAAGACAGACCATGATTGCGAACGCAGTTCAACTATAATAAAAAATATCAAAACATCTATGGAACCTTACATAAGCCTTCTGCGTGACAGAAAAAATAAAAAAAATAAAAAAATTTAATATTCTTTCAAAGGTTTTGTTTATTTTTGATTATAATTTTGATTTCTGTTTTAATTTTTGTTTATTTGTATCGGATTGTTGCATTGTATTGTATGTTCTGTAATAATATTATAATTTTCTGTATATATAAGTAATAAATAAAGAAAAAACAAAAATAATTTAAAGAAAAAACAAAAATATTAATTCGAATAGAATGTTAATCCGTCTCTGGAATGAACATTCTTTGCTTTGATTTACGCCGCTTTATTTTGCGCCGATACGTAACACCGGCGTAAAACGAGGCCCACCTGTATAATGAAAGTAATTTTGCAAAAGACCGCTACACTGCTGAACCGTATATTAGAATGAACCGTAGAAAGAAGGATCGATTATTCCATCTTTTGATACGTTAATAATTTTTGATTTTGTGTCCCTAAACTGTACTGGTTATATTTCGCGACCAGTGATGTGAGACGCGTAAATACCCAGTGGGTAGGTAAATATAAATGGGTATTTACCCGAGGTTTGTTTACCCAGCCAAAAAATGGGTACAATTTTTTATATTTTTTTCAATTATTGGAAAATTTTAAAATACCTATAGTATAGATAATATATTTTTTAGGCGACCATATCAAAAACAGTTCTTTTTTTATCATCTAGTGCCGGCCATAAAGTAAATCTTTTTCGGCCTAGGCTGATTTGCTTATTTTTTTGGCCGCTGGATGCTAGAGCCATTTATGTGTCATTTCTCAAGTTACAAGATCCTTATGGTTACATTGAAACAACTGAGAGTCAAACATTTATAATTGCAATAATTGTTCAGTAACCATAAATTATCAAATGTAAATAAATAAATTTAATTTTTCTAATAAAAATGTCTTTTTTTCGCCCAAAAAATATAATGTGCACCTTGGCCAAAAAGATCTACTTTTTGGCCATGGTACACAAATATTAGTCCAGAATGTTTTTCTGAAATATAAAAAATACTTTTTCATGCATTCCTGTTTACTGCCAACACTAATCTAATAATCTAATAAATAAAATCTTATAAAGTCTGATTTTTAGGGTTTTGTAGGTATGACCAAAAAACCCACATACCGTCATTTTGTCGTCTGTCTGTCTGTCTTTTCGGTAAAAATTGTAGCCAAACGGCTAAACCTAGAGAGTTGAAATCTGGCATGCTTATGCAACTCTTTGACCCGCACATAGGAAAAATACTAAAACATCTAAAAAACATATCCTCCTAAAAATATAAACAAATATGTGCTCATCGAAAAGAAAAATATATATTTTTTTAAATTCTGAGTAGGGTATTAAATGAAAGCCCTTAGTACATGGATTAACGATCAAAATTTTATTTTTGCAAAATAAATTATTTTGAAGCTATTTTTGCCAAAATTGTGCAAAAAATTTTTTGTACCACACCCTGTAGCGCAGATGGTTTAAGTTAAAAATTTGTTTTTTAAAAAAGTAATGTACATTGGTGTGAACCGGAATAGTACAACAGGAATTTTTGATCAGATTATGTTTTCGGAAAATAACGCATTTTTTGTGTTTTTAACTAAAATACGTTAAATATTTAATTCGCTATGTAACACAGTAGATTAGTAAGGGCTGATGGCGTAGTCGATTTCGTCGTTGGTTAATAATTTCCAAACTAGAGTTCGAAACCTGTCAATTTTAATTTTTCTGTATTTTTTTGCATTTTTATTTTGTTTAAATTATTTTATCAAAATTCTAGTTATATTTTGGTAAATGTTGCATTTAATTTTTAAAACCGTAAATTTAATAACCAGTGGGAAGTGTTGAAATAATAATTTAATCCTATGAATGTATACGAAATCAGAGGGCGGGGCTTATGATTTAAGGAACCAATGGAAGCGATAAGCGCGCAATTTTCAAAATATAACCTAACCTAACCTAATCTTGCTATATAAAAAAAAATACTGCACATATTTAGAAACTTAAATAATAGTATTAGGCATGTCGAAAAAATATTTTGACATAAAATTTGTTTTGGCATCAGCACCAGTTTCAACTGATTATTAAATTTACGCTCTTAAAAATTAAATGCAACATTTGCCAAAATATTATTAGAATTTTGGCAAAATAAGTTAAACAAAATAAAAATGAAAAAAAAAAAACAGAAAAAAAATAGTGTCCTCGGACATGGATTGCCCCCAAGTTTCCTGAATAGTTGGCGATAATCTTATCCACTACGCTACGATGAACCTATTGATATAGCATGTTACATAACTATAACTTATGTATATTGTCAACAAAAAAACACAAAAAATGGGTTACTTTCCGAAAACAAAATCTGATCGAAAATTCCTGTTGTTCTATTTCGGTTCACACCAATGTACATTACTTAGAATATTTTCAGATTTTTAGTTTAAACCATCTGAGCTACAGGGTGTGGGACAAATAATTTTTTGCACAATTTTGGCAAAAATCGCATCAAAATAATTTATTTTGCAAAAATAAAAATTTGATCGTTAATCCCCGTACCAAGGGTTTTCAGTTGATACCATACTCAGAATTTTAAAAACATATTTTTTTTTTCGATGAGCACATATTTGTTTATATTTTTAGGGTGATATGTTTTTTAGATTTATTAGTATTTTTCCTATGTGCGGGTCAAAGAGTTGTATAAGCATGCCAAATTTCAACTCTCTAGGTTTAGCCGTTTGGCTACAATTTTTACCGAACAGACAGACGACATAATGGCGGTATAAGGGTTTTTTGAGCATACCTACAAAACCCTAAAAATGATTAAAAATATTTCGCTTTCAAATCATACTTCCAAGTACTTCTTGAAAGTGAATAATTTTTTATTATATATTTTTTTTTTATTAAGCTCCGAGCTACAGATAGATCAATCACCGGTCGTTAAAAAAAATTGTAGCTTTGGGTGCCCCATTCTAAATTATTACTATTGTTTTTTACTGAATTTTCTATTAATGTTCTATTTCCATTTTTGTTCGATTGTGAAATATTCAATTTTGGGCAATGAGGACCAATATTTTTTATTAATAATATAGTTTCATAGTTCAGCACGTTAGTTCTAATATAACGCACTGTATCCAGTTTCATATTTGAGTACTTATCACAAATTAAAACAACCGAACTCTAAGACCACCGACCGAAATTTACTAACACATACACACTAACAACCCGCCGCTGTTGCCTTTTCCAGTTCTTTTTTATTACTTACGTCAGTTTTTTTTAACCTTTTTCATTGAGTGGCACCCCTGACTGAAGAATAAAAATTCGTGGCACCCTTGACTGAAAAATAAAAATCGTGGCACCCAATTTGTTTTTTAAATATAGTTTTATTATGAAATATATCAAATTACACAAAGCAAAATAGAACTGACAATGAGTTATCTTGAACTACACTTAAGTAATTTTGCAAGAAATTATTAACTTTACTTTGAGATACTGAAAAAGTTATCTAGGAGTATTTTGTGGCATTCATTGTTGGACTTTGCGGCACCCCGGTTGAAAAACACTGACTTACGTAGATAGACACATTAGAAATCGCATGTGGCAACGCCGTGTCTGGGAACACACCGATGTTGTGTCCCCAGTGTCTCTATATCTAAATTTTTAAAATGCATGAAAAATCTTTGAATTAGAAATAATAAAAATAAATATATACAGATATATTCAGCTAGTTTAATGCAATTTTTAATTATAAATGAGATTTTAAATTCAGTTTTTCTTATTAAAATTTTTTAGGAGGACACTGTCCCAGCGCCACCCTGTCTCAGTCGCCACTGATATCCTGAACTGCACATTTCAGAACATTTATAATATTTAATTTACGTTTCTCGCACCTTCTTTGTACATAATAAACTGTCTTTTAAACAAAATAAATTGATTTAGCATTATGATTTTGTCAACAAATATAAAATGTACGCTGAAATAATGACAAAGTGAAGTTTGAACTTATATATTTCCTGAACTGCACATTTAAGAACATTTCTAATATTTAATTTACGTTTCTCGCACCTTCTTTGTTCATAATAAACTGTCTTTTAAACAAAATAAATTGATTTAGCGTTATGATTTTGTCAACAAATATAAAATGTACGCTGAAATAATGACAAAGTGAAGTTTGAACTTATATATTTCCTGAACTGCACATTTAAGAACATTTCTAATATTTAATTTACGTTTCTCGCACCTTCTTTGTTCATAATAAACTGTCTTTTAAACAAAATAAATTGATTTAGCGTTATGATTTTGTCAACAAATATAAAATGTACGCTGAAATAATGACAAAGTGAAGTTTGAACTTATATATTTCCTGAACTGCACATTTAAGAACATTTCTAATATTTAATTTACGTTTCTCGCACCTTCTTTGTTCATAATAAACTGTCTTTTAAACAAAATAAATTGATTTAGCGTTATGATTTTGTCAACAAATATAAAATGTACGCTGAAATAATGACAAAGTGAAGTTTGAACTTATATATTTCCTGAACTGCACATTTAAGAACATTTCTAATATTTAATTTACGTTTCTCGCACCTTCTTTGTTCATAATAAACTGTCTTTTAAACAAAATAAATTGATTTAGCGTTATGATTTTGTCAACAAATATAAAATGTACGCTGAAATAATGACAAAGTGAAGTTTGAACTTATATATTTCCTGAACTGCACATTTAAGAACATTTCTAATATTTAATTTACGTTTCTCGCACCTTCTTTGTTCATAATAAACTGTCTTTTAAACAAAATAAATTGATTTAGCGTTATGATTTTGTCAACAAATATAAAATGTACGCTGAAATAATGACAAAGTGAAGTTTGAACTTATATATTTCCTGAACTGCACATTTAAGAACATTTCTAATATTTAATTTACGTTTCTCGCACCTTCTTTGTTCATAATAAACTGTCTTTTAAACAAAATAAATTGATTTAGCGTTATGATTTTGTCAACAAATATAAAATGTACGCTGAAATAATGACAAAGTGAAGTTTGAACTTATATATTTCCTGAACTGCACATTTAAGAACATTTCTAATATTTAATTTACGTTTCTCGCACCTTCTTTGTTCATAATAAACTGTCTTTTAAACAAAATAAATTGATTTAGCGTTATGATTTTGTCAACAAATATAAAATGTACGCTGAAATAATGACAAAGTGAAGTTTGAACTTATATATTTCCTGAACTGCACATTTAAGAACATTTCTAATATTTAATTTACGTTTCTCGCACCTTCTTTGTTCATAATAAACTGTCTTTTAAACAAAATAAATTGATTTAGCGTTATGATTTTGTCAACAAATATAAAATGTACGCTGAAATAATGACAAAGTGAAGTTTGAACTTATATATTTCCTGAACTGCACATTTAAGAACATTTCTAATATTTAATTTACGTTTCTCGCACCTTCTTTGTTCATAATAAACTGTCTTTTAAACAAAATAAATTGATTTAGCGTTATGATTTTGTCAACAAATATAAAATGTACGCTGAAATAATGACAAAGTGAAGTTTGAACTTATATATTTCCTGAACTGCACATTTAAGAACATTTCTAATATTTAATTTACGTTTCTCGCACCTTCTTTGTTCATAATAAACTGTCTTTTAAACAAAATAAATTGATTTAGCGTTATGATTTTGTCAACAAATATAAAATGTACGCTGAAATAATGACAAAGTGAAGTTTGAACTTATATATTTCCTGAACTGCACATTTAAGAACATTTCTAATATTTAATTTACGTTTCTCGCACCTTCTTTGTTCATAATAAACTGTCTTTTAAACAAAATAAATTGATTTAGCATTATGATTTTGTCAACAAATATAAAATGTACGCTGAAATAATGACAAAGTGAAGTTTGAACATAAATATATCCTGCAGTAGCGGCTGGTGGGTAAAATATTTGGGGGGACACTTTTTGATCCATATATTGCAATTGTGTGCAGCCCATGGCCCGCGGGCCCAACAATAAGTTTCGAACGGCTCACATGTATTTTCTGTTCCTTGTTTTTTTAGAATCTTCCTCCCCCTTCCCCAAACGATTTTCGGAATTTCTCCACCCTCTCTGTCCTTAATTGATTTTCAGAATTTCTTCCCCAAGTTCTCAAATGATTATCAGAATTATCACCCGTCCTCTGTGATTTTTAAATATCTGGTCCCCAATCCAACTCAAACTGGCCTGTGAAACATATTTAGAATTCATATACACAATGTATCAAGGTAAAGGGAGTACGACTTTTCTCAAAAAAACGATGTGTAAGTTGGTAAAAAAATTTGATGACCTAATTTGACAATAATAACAGTAAAAATTGATGTGAAGTGTGAATTTTCACACGTTTCAGGGTTTTGCAGGTATTTAATCAGTGTAAGAAGCCAACATACTACGGATGTCTAGGAATATTTGTTCTATAATCACATCAAAATCAAAAGTTTTTAGGGTTTTGTAGGTATGAGCAAAAAACCCTTATACCGTCATTTTGTCGTCTGTCTGTTCGGTAAAAATTGTAGCCAAACGGCTAAACCTAGAAAGTTGAAATTTGGCATGCTTATACAACTCTTTGACCCGCACATAGGAAAAATACTAAAACATCTAAAAAACATATCCCCCTAAAAGTATAAACAAATATGTGCTCATCGAAAAAAGAAAATATATATTTTTAAATTCTGAGTAGGGTATTAAATGAAAACCCTTAGTACGTGGATTAACGATCAAAATTTTATTTTTGCAAAATAAATTATTTTGACGCTATTTTTGCCAAAATTGTGCAAAAAAATGTTTGTCCCACACCCTGTAGCCCAGATGGTTTAAATTAAAAATCTGAAAAAATTTTAAGTAATGTACATTGGTGTGAACCGGAATAGTACAACAGGAATTTTTGATCAGATTATGTTTTCGGAAAATAACCCATTTTTTGTGTTTTTAACTAAAATACGTTAAATATTTAATTCGCTATGTAACACAGTAGATAAGTAAGGGCTGATAGCGTAGTCGATTTCGTCGTTGGTTAGTAATTTGCAAACTAGAGTCCGAATCCTGTCAATTTTAATTTTTCTGTTTTTTTTTTATTTTTATTTTGTTTAAATTATTTTGTCAAAATTCTAGTTATATTTTGGTAAATGTTGCATTTAATTTTTAAAAGCGTAAATTTAATAACCAGTCGGAAGTGTTGAAATTATAATTTAATCCTATGTTTGAATGTATCTATACGAAATCAGAGGGCGGGGCTTATGATTTAAGCAACCAATGGAAGAGGTAAGCGCGCAATTTTCAAAATATAACCTAATCTAACCTAACCTAACCTAACCTTGCTATATAAAAAAAATACTGCACATATTTAGAAACTTAAATAATGGTATTAGGCATGTCGAAAAAATATTTTGACATAAAATTAGTTTTGCCATCCCAAATAATCATCAATTGGCTACAATTTTTACCGAACAGACAGACAGACAGACAGACAGACAGACAGACGACAAAATGACGGTATAAGGGTTTTTTGGTCATACCTACAAAACCCTAAAAAAAAATTACCGAAAATCATATATTTGCCTAATATTTATATTTTGTATTTGAACGTTCTTCCAAGGTCAAACAACTTTTGTTATCTAGTTTTAAATTCCAAAGTTCATGAGCGTTCTTTGTTATTTTTATTTCAAAACGATATAAAGTTACAATTATACAAAATGTATGTTTTTCTTACTTCTAATCAGGATCGTGTAAAGACAAACCTGCGCCCGGGGAAAAAAGCAGAATTTAACCCCCCTCTGGTCTCCGTAAAAAAATATGTTTGTTCCAACAAAAGTTACTTATGTATATTGCTGACTAAAAAAAATCGCTGGAAATATAATCAATAAAAAATAAACAATCAAAATGTTGAAACGATGCTAAAAGAAAAATATGATTTTAAAACTGAGTACGATTTCGAGTAAAAAATATGTTATAACTTTATCTTCAGAGCGGCAAAATCATGGATGATTTTTTCAAATCTAATGATTGAATTACTTCAAATTTAATTGAAAGTAAACTTAAATTGGTAAGCCTGTCCTGAGCCATTGAAGCTCTTAAATAAATTTTTACCAGTTTAAGTTTGCCGAAGGAACTTTCCCCTGATGCAGGAATACTGGAATAGTTAGAAAAATTGTGTATGCAGTTTCCATATTTTTGTAATTTGCAGTCCAGTCCAGTAGCGGCTGGTGGGTAAAATATTTGGGGGACACTTTTTGATCCATATATTGCAATTGTGTCCAGCCCATGGCCCGCGGGCCTAGTCTGGCCCAACAATAAGTTTCAAACAGCTCGCATGTATTTTCTGTTCCTTGTTTTTTTAGAATCATCCTCCCCCCTTCCTCAAACGATTTTCGGAATTTCTCCACCCTCTCTGTCCTTAATTGATTTTCAGAATTTCTTCCCCAAGTTCTCAAATGATTATCAGAATTTCGCCCACCCGTCCTCTGTGATTTTTAAATATCTGGTCCCCAATCCAACTCAATACGGCATGTGAAACATATTAAGAATTCATATACACAATGTATCAAGGTAGAGGGAGTACGATTTTTCTCAAAAACGCGATGTGCAAGTTGGTAAAAAAATTTGGTGACTAAATTTGGTTTAATTTGACAATAATAACATTAAAAATTGATGTGAAGTGTGAATTTTCACACGTTTCAGGGTTTTGCAGTGTAAGAAGCCAACATACTACGGATGTCTAGGAATATTTGTTCTATAATCACATTAAAATCAACAGTTTTTAGGGTTTTGTAGGTATGATCAAAAAACCCTTATACCGTCATTTTGTCGTCT
Source organism: Liopterus haemorrhoidalis (assembly GCA_963971575.1). NCBI lineage: Eukaryota > Metazoa > Arthropoda > Insecta > Coleoptera > Dytiscidae > Liopterus > Liopterus haemorrhoidalis. The sequence continues at coordinate 30,093,884 of OZ020623.1, forward strand.
GTCTGTCTGTTCGGTAAAAATTGTAGCCAAACGGCTAAACCTAGAGAGTTGAAATTTGGCATGCTTATGCAACTCTTTGACCCGCACATAGGAAAAATACTTCTAACCTAACCTAACCTTGCTATATAAAAAAATACTGCACATATTTAGAAACTTAAATAATGGTATTAGGCATGTCGAAAAAATATTTTGACATAAAATTTGTTTTGGCATCCCAAATAATCATCATTCAGTTACTAAATACCTACAAAACCCTGAAATGTGTGAAAATTCACACTTCACGTCAATTTTTTAAATTTTTACTATTAAATTACTTCCGAGTAAAATTTAAATATAATTTTGATAAAATTATGAAGTAATTATTATCTTGACTTCTATGAACTTTTACATCGCTCTCTTGTTAACCAAAATATAACACTAAATTAATTTATTTTGTTTAGAAAACTATCTATTGTATATAAATAAAGCCCAGAAAATATGAATTAACAAAAAACAGGAATTAGAAAAATTATAAATCCGGTTTTTACGGATATGCACGTTCGCTACCCATTAATTACTCACGACCCGATAATAACCCGCTACACGTTTCTTGCCCATTACCTGTTAATTACCCGCCGCCGGTTATTTAGCCTCTATCGCTTAATTCCTCGTTACCCGTTAAATACCTACTACCCGTTAATTACCGCTTTACGCTAATGACTTCTTACGTATCAGTTATCTTTGAATATTTATTCAAATAATAAATACACTGTATTATTTTCTACAGCAGTGGGAATGGTATAACGTTTCGGAAATATCTAATTCTGGTCATATTATATATTTTTACATTAATTTTATATTGCCCGCTCTAAAAATCAAGGCCAATGTAGCGTCAGTAATATAGTTGTATTAAATACAACTCAAAGTATTAAATAAAAGAACAGATGCCCAGCAATATTTTCTATAAATATTCAGTTGGTTGCTTGTAGCAATAAAGATTACTGATTACCGACTAAAGATTAAAGACACTTGCACATAAACAATGCCTCTAATATTTTCTATTTTTTATTTATCACTTTTATTCAGATAGTACTGAATAACAGAAAATAACTAAAATACATAAATGTACTTAATTTTTTTTCTTTATATTCTATAATTCTTGAAATCTATACATATATTTTTAAATACCATATGTACAAATATTTAATTAGGGGTAATATTTATTTTCACCAAAACAAGAAATAGGAACATAAACCATACAACTAATAAAATAAATATCGTATAAAATATTAATAATAAATTAAATAATTATCTGGTTCTAGTTTCAATAAGGATTGTATTGATTTAAATCATATTATTTTTATACTTTTAAAGACTTGAATTATTTTCCTGAAGACAGTTAAATCTGTAGGTTAAATTTTAATAAAATCGTTTTTAGTGCCACTTTGTTGAAATTTATGTTTTCTTTTGAAATTACTTTTCACAAGACGCACAAAATAACAACTTAGCATATTTTGCTTTGTGAGCCAAACCATTAAAAATTGTGTCAGTTTGCAAAAATAAACGTTTTCATGTTTTTTTTTTTTTTTAATTTATTATTTTAGGTGTTATCAACAACTAGATTATTAGCACCAGAGACCACATACTCAGTTTCATATATTTAGTTGAAAAAGAAAAAAACATTGTTTCAAGTAATTTTCCTAGAAAAATATTTCAAGTATAAAACATAAAATACTCAATACAATATACTAAATACTGTATTTGAAATACAAAGAGTGTTTGAAATAGTATTTCAAAAAAACTTTATTTGAAATATTCACAATTCGGGTATGTTAATGTCTGAAATGTAATTCAAGCATTTATTGGGTGTAATAAGCAAAAGTTGATGTGAAGTGTGAATTTTCACACGTTTCAGGGTTTTGCAGGTATTTAGTAACTGAATGATGATTATTTGGGACGCCAAAACAAATTTTATGTCAAAATATTTTTTTATGAATTTTAATTCGAATGCCTAATACCATTATTTAAGTTTCTAAATATGTGCAGTATTTTTTTTTATATAGCAAGGTTAGGTTAGGTTAGGTTAGATTTTGAAAATTGCGCCATTATCGCTTCAATTGGTTGCTTAAATCTTAAGCCCCGCCCTCTGATTTTGTATAACGTTCTCAATATAAACATAGGCAACCAGTTATACGATTTTTCCTGTCCCGACACCCTCGTCAAAACTTTGTAAAATCAATATTTATTTTTCCAGATTTCAGAACACAGTGTGCCATCTATCGTGAAACAGTTAGTTCAGGATTTTGCCGCTAGGGACTATTTATAGTGGCTACCTTTTGCGCCACTTCAGTTTTTCTCAATATTTGAGAAAACATAGGCAAATCCTACAAAATTTATACTATTTTGCAAATCTATAGACCCCATGCAATGATACTAATTAAGCATCACTCACATTAAGCATGATAATTAACAAATAAACCCTATATACCATTGGGATATTTGAACCAACCGAGATTACGAAAAATCTGGCCTGAGAAGGTCGCGTGCACTTTAAAATTGGTTTTGAAAGGTAGCGATTACCAACCTATATATATATATTGTAACACACTGTAATACTTGTTTATTGATGTAAATAATTACAAACATGAAATAAAATGATATAACAAGGTTTAACGTGTTTGGAACCGTGGTTGGCCGTCAACTGTATATCCTAATAGCCATTGGTCATCTGCGCATCTGTCAGGGGAGGATAGGCAACTTGTAATGTTACAGTCGGCCGTCCTGGAGACGACATCGTCCTCGATGTCATCATCGGAAGGTGGATCGTCTTCTTCATCGGAGGAGGATTCTCCGTTCACCCACGGTTTCATCCGTTCGGTCTGATACTTCGTACATTAACTGAATGTCATCGACTCGCTGTAGCCAGACTTCAACATCAAGCGATTCGTCACCAGCTTGCCCGAATTTAGGAATTTGCGCACCGATTTCTGAAAAGGGAAGTTTGCTTGCACTTGAACGGGTTGTTTCTGTTGAACTGGGACTTGCGCTATCACCACGAGTCTCACGTCTTAACATAGTAGCTAAAAGTAATTGCAGCATTTCATTAACATTCATGTTATTCGTCTGGGCGGACGTCGTATCGTTTCCATTTGTTGTATCACATGATCTATTCGAATCCTGTGTCGCGTCAACGTAGTTGTCAGATTCCGCCATTTTGAAATATTTTTGACAGTTAACCAACTTCACACAGTGTCTATAACGTAACTAGCTTCGCACCGGAACACCAGTTTCGCGCCAACACAACACGCTAACCTCACGAGATTTTCCCGCGCTAACCTCAAAATTTCACCACGCGGTTCGCAATTCGTCGCGTAACTCGCACAACACAACTTCTGCCGCACAGTACGTCGTACAGACACAAATTATGTTTATTCCTTGAAGTTTTACAATACACCACTCGCTGTCCGTCGCGAATCGGCACAGGTACTCCGCACTTAAACTTAAACAATCTCAATTTTCACTCACTAAAAATTGTCACCAATCGTTCACCACTTAAGCTTGGATTTATCCCACTTCTGAACTGTAACACACTGTAATACTTGTTTATTGATGTAAATAATTACAAACATGAAATAAAATGATATAACAAGGTTTAACGTGTTTGGAACCGTGGTTGGCCGTCAACTGTATATCCTAATAGCCATTGGTCATCTGCGCATCTGTCAGGGGAGGATAGGCAACTTGTAATGTTACAATATATATATATATATATATATATATATATATATTTATATTACCAACAAGTGTATAGAAAATGCCCGCTTTTATAAATCAGTAAAATCTTCAAAAATTGACCAATTTCAAAATATTTTAAAAAATATACTCTTTAAATAAACTGCGAAATAAAATATTAACGAAGCTATTATATCCTAGTAATGCTTGTAAAATAATTATGCAATAAAAATAAAACAATTACTTTCCTTTAAAAAAATAATTTCTAAAAGGTTGCGTATACGAACCTTTGGCCATTAATGGGTTAAATACCTACAAAACTCTGAAATGTGTGAAAATTCACACTTCACATTAGTTTTCATATCTTTAGCATTTAAGCCGTTTAAAAAGAATGTTTTGTTTGCACGGAACAGGATTTTATTCATGATAAAGAAAATGTACATAATTTGCTGCTTTATTTAACTGTCACAGCTATACTGCATGCATGATCAATCTGGATATTTAACTCAGTTTGCAGTTTTATGAAAGATTAAGCTTTCAAAACATATGTACGACATGCACAACCAACTGCGTCTTTTAGTTCGTTCTACAATCTTTTCGATCACCCATCATATAACTTGAATTTTTATATTATTAAAAATTTAAAATATTGTGATATTGGTAAAATAGATAAGTTTGTAATTTTTGAGATTATATATTGAAACGGTTTACTTATTTTTGATAACATATTATTAAAGGACCATAAAACAAAGAAAACACCGAACTGGGCAGAAATTCAAAATATCATTTATTGACGGGGAGATTTAAATTTAATGTTGGCCGTTTAAAAATTATTTATGGTGCAAAGTAACTGTCGACCAGTTCAATAGTTAGACTATAAATACACTTTAAATATACATTGGTAACATAGAGAACAAATAAACTATCTCTACTGACCAGTGGTTATGAAGGCTGCGCTCTCAGTAACTTCCTCCTTGATTCCTGCAATAAACAGATCGTAGTCAAATATAAATTAACCAAATAATATATCATTTAGGATATTCACTAAACAAACATTGCTAAAATTCACTTGAATAAATATGTTCATTACTAACCATTCTCCCATTCAGCCGCGTGCTCTATTTCAGTCTTCACTTCATGTTCATCGGTATCTTCATATTCTGTTTTAATAAAAATCTGTTCTATCATAATATCATTGCCCTCCATATCATTCATAAGTATTAGTAAAACAAAAACCTCGGAATTTTTTTCTAATATCCAAAATAAGCAGAATTTTGCCTACCACAAGCAAATAGTTTTATTAATATTAGTATATAACAGTCCGTGCGGATTTCTGACGAGACTTCCTAGGTATTGAGAACTGACACGCTCGGATACGCAGTCTGGTGGTCAGATATTGTACTAGGCGCCTGTACTACTGTTTGAACTTATTACATATGTTCTAGTGTTGATTTTTTATTAGAATGTCTATAGAAGTTGGGAAAAACTGTAAAAGTAGAACAAATTGTAGTGTTTTTGGCTGTCATTCAAGACAGGACAAAGATGGGCATCTTAGTTTTTATCTTTTCTTAAGAAAAATTGAGGGAAAGTAAATATAAAGTCCAGATTGGAATATATTTGGTTATGAACAAGAGGAAGGCATGGGAATACATTTTAAGTTAGAAAGAAACTCATACTATGCGAGTTTGTTCATTACATTTGTCGCAGACAAACAAAATTACATTAATATGCTTGCACTTGCAAGTTGCATTTTAACTTTTAGCTGCCCCTGACCAACTAAAACTAATTTTATTTCATGAGGCAATGAACATAATGCACTTGTTTGCAAACAGAATCCATATATTGTAAATTCAGATGACCGACACTCAGATGTACCACATACAATTACGTGCCCGGCATTTACACCTGCTCATCTACAAATTACACTTCAATAAGTCTACTGAAATTAAACTTTCTAAAGCGCTACACATGTATCGAGGTGTATAACAGAAGGTGGGCATCAAATTACAGTATTTAAAGTTTAATTTCAGTAGATTTATTGAAGTGTAATTTGTAGTTGAGCAGGTGTTAAATGCCGGGCACGTAATTTTATGTGGTACGTCTGAGTGTTGGTCATCTGAATTTACAATATATGGATTCTGTTTGCAAACAAGTGCATTATGTTCATTGCCACATGAAATAAAATTAGTTTTAGTTGGACAGCAGTAGCTAAAAATTAAATATGCAACTTGCAGGTGCGAACATATTAATGCAGTTTTCTTTTTCTGCGACAAATGTAATGAACAAATTCGCATAGTATCAGTTACTTTTTAACTCAAAATATATTCCCATGCCTTCCTGCTGTCCATAACCAAATCTTTTCCCAATCTGGACTTAATATTAACTTTCCCACCATTTTTCTTAAGAAAATAAAAAAACTATTGTTCTACTTTTATAGTTTTTCACAACTTCTATCGACATTCTAACAAAAAATCAACACTAGAACATACAGTTGCACAAAAAAGTATACATACCCCCAACAAAATATCTATTGCGTGCTAACAGCATTTGATTTTGCCAACTAAAATCATTCTATACACCGGTACTTTATAGAAAAGTAACAAATTTTACGAAATGTTAAATTTATTCAATAAATAAATATACAAAAAACAGAAAATGTCATTATTTCTCAGTCAAAAAAGTATACATACTTTTAATAATTAATAAATAAAAATGGATTAATATTTAGTTGGACCTCCTTTTTGCTTAATTACATCCTTAAGCCTACTAGCCATTGAACAAGCTAAGTTTTGAGTGGTTTCAGATAAGATTTTGTCCCATTCCGCTTGGAGAATACATTTTAGCTGATTTTTGTTAATTATTTTGTGCTTCCTTATTTTCCTTTCTAGTTCGTCCCACAAATGCTCGATGGGATTTAAGTCTGGAGACTGGGGAGGGGAATAGAGTTGTTTAGGAACATTATACAAAAGCCATTCTTTAACTATCATAGCGGAATGCTTCGGATCGTTATCTTGTTGGAAATACCATCCTGCGCGAAGACCCATTTTTTCCACCGATTGCTGTAGATTTTCCTTTAATATGTTCAGATAAATAAATCTATCCATAGTTTGTTCTATAAACACTAAGTTTCCCACCCCAGCTCCAGACATACATCCCCAAACCATCACCGAACCGCCTCCGTGCTTAATGGTTGGGACAATATTTTTAATATTCATTTCGTCGTTCTTTTTTCTCCATACTCTTTGCTTTCCGTCATATCCAAATATATTGTACTTGCTTTCATCCGTGAACATAACATTATTCCAAAAAATTTGATCGGCATTTTCGTACTTTTTTGCAAACTCTAGTCTTTTTTTCCTGTTTACTTCAGATATAAGGGCCTTTTTACGGGGTATACGACTATGATAGCCTTTTTTTCTCAAAACATTTCTAACCGTTTCGGGATGTACATTTGTTCCAGTTGCCTCACGAACTTCTTCTGTTAGTTTTACTGCACTAAGTCTAGGGTCTTTTTCCACTTTTTTAAGGATGTCCCGTTCAGCACGTGGTGATAGCAAACGAGGACGTCCACTTCTGGGTCTATTTGCAATACAACCAGTATTATTGTAATTTCTTATTACTGTTTGTATACTAGATTTGCTTCTATTTACAATTTTGCCAATTTCCCCTAATGATTTACCATCCCTTTTTAATTTCACTATTAACTCGCGAATATCCCGGCCAATTTCTTTGCCTTTCTTACCCATTGCAATTAAATTTCTACAACATAAACAAACGACCTACCAGACCATACTGCATATTTATGTACAATGTTCATCTTAATCAGTCATTTTATTTGTGAGTTACAACATGTATCTGGGCATGTGGTGACTAGGTATGTATACTTATTTGACTTTTAAATAATAAATTATTTTGTATTTTTGATATCAATTTAAAACATATTGTGATAAAATCTTAAGATTTCCGAGTTTTGAGCTAAATGACATAGCGTATGCCCCTTTTCTGTAATACATTCATGTTTACTAACGCACAGGGGACATATTTCTGGGGGTATGTATACTTTTTTGTGCAACTGTATGTAATAATTTCAAACAGTACCAGAGCGCCTAGTACAATATTTGACCACCAGACTGCGTTTTCGAGCATGTCAGTTCTCAATGCAGTTCAAGGGAATATGAATTATGAAAAGCGTACTCTGCACGGATAGCTACATAGTGTTTTTAATAAATCTTGATAGGAATAAGGAGTGTACCTCTGCTTATTTGAAAATTAGCTACACATTGTTCAAACAAATCTGCAGTTATAATGTATTTTTTAAGAAATATTTGTTGTTTCTGCCTGAAACATGAAAATCATCTACGCAAACTTTTTACCAGTAGTGAAAATGTGAATTATTGTTCCAGGCTGATACTATTATATCCGGAATTGGTAAGAACCTATTTAATTTCATTATTAACGTATATTTGAAATGATATCTCCGTTATTAAACAAATTTCGTTATAAACATGTTTAGATTTTTATAAAGACAAAAAAATCGTTGTTCCAATGGTTTAACAATATACAGGCTATTCCATTTACAAAAATGTTTATTTTCAAAATATCTGGTCAACGAAACATACAAAAATATTTTCGAGTCTGTCATAATATTTCCTACAAAAAATACTCGAACCTTGTCCATTTAACCGAATCTCTATTTATATTATTAACAAAGATAGCAATGGTGATCCACTTGGCTGGGACATCCTGTAAACTGCTACGTCCTTGCGAGCTCGAAGTGCACGCGGCAAGCTTCCAGTGGAAAAGATCGGATGTATATAAATAAAATCAATAATTAAAATTATTTGGGCGCCATACGATTAGAATAATTGAACCCACTGCTATGAGCTCTGACTTGCGGCTGATATGAACAGACCTAATGTATAGCTTGTCAGCTGTTCTTTTCTATTTCAGATACATTAGACAAGTCTAAACGTTGATAACAATTATTTTCAGAACTCCAGAGTGTTGATGAATCAGGGAGCAATATGTGCGGAATGCTGTAGTAAAGTTGATGGATTTTACGAATTTCGTGAGCAATGCTTGCGAAACAGTCAAATATATATAAATTACACATCACAACTGAGTTCTTTCTCTGAAACTAACGGTGAATTGCGTGTTTCTCTGATAGATTATAAAGAGAAAGAGTTTTTGATGAATTGTGAAGAACCTGCAGATCGGTACAGCAGTACAGACGTATTACCAGCATGTGATGACACTCGCTATGCTACAGTCAAAGAAGAATATGAACAAAATGCTGATTATACAGGTAATACACTTTTTTGTTCCACACTGCTAGAAACCCAGCAAACATTTTTATACGGGCCAGAACTGTTAAAGCACTTACTTCCCGGCATTGAAAGTAATGAGCCAGTGCTCTCATTTCGCACTGGGCCAGTACCCCGGTGTCCCCGTGGCCGTTAGGTGGCCCATTGGTGTATCAGTTGCCGGCCCAGCAGCGGGAGAGTGTAAAATAATCGCATTAGTTGCAAGATTTATGTCTGACGGACCAGTGCTTATATTATACCCACTCTCTAGTATTTCAAATGTAACATATGTGTAATAAATTAATGGTTAGGTGCAAAATAAATACTCATTTGGCCATTTTCATCATCGTTGAATAAATATCATAAAAATTATAATAAATAATTTCGTAAGGTGCAAGATAAAATGTTTCACGTGACCGGTGCTGCCTTTGGCAATGAGTGATTCTGACATGGGCATTTTATGTAGCATTTTCCTGGGTTAGCACAACGGGATAGTTATACGTGTTGTTACCAAATGTCTGTTCTATCAATGTTTACAAAGAAGTTCGTACTTAAATTATTTGTATAAGAAGCACATATTAATATAATGGTAGATTAAAACATATAAATATATTTGAATGTAAAATGATTCGCAGCAAGCAGTCTTGAACCGATTTCGAAATAGGCCCGATCTAAGCGGGCTACGACTATTTTTTTCGGTAGCGAATCAGCGGGTATACTGCTATAATAGCGTCGGCGAATCAACGCAGTTACGTCACACGACGTAACAAACAATTGCATTGTTCCAAACAATACAGTCGTTTGTTACGTATTGTGACGTAACTACGTTGATTCGTCGACGCTAGTATAATAAATAATATTGCCAAATTATAGAAAACCCAAATATTTTAATTTCGCAATGAGAAGTTTATGGTTAATAGTGTCGAACACTTTGCTGTAATCTGCGGCAGTGAATATGGTCATTTCCTTGTTATCACAGTTTTTAATGATGTCATCGGTAACAGATAAGAGGGTTGAAGTTGTGTTGTGATTGGGTCTGAAGCCTGATTGACTTTTGGGCAATAAAGAGTAACTGTTTAGGTATTAAATATAACTAAGTCATTAAAGTTCTATTATTATTATTATTATTTATTCCATAATTTGTAAATTGATAATTTTTTCAAGAACTTTTGACAATGAACTGATCTCCTGAAAAGCATTTGTATATATTTTGTATTCATCTATATTAATTTTTCATTATTTACTTCTTTATGTTCAATTTGTTCTAGTAATAATTGGTCTAAAATAAACTAGCAATTAATTCTAAAAATGTAATTTTTCTGGCTATTTGGCGTTTAGAGGTTAGATTTACAGCTGGTTAAGTTAACGCCATGTATTTGGCTGGAGTAAAAATTCCCAATATAACCTACTGAATTAACCACACCAAGGTTAAAATTTTAACCCTATAGAGTTACAAAATAACAAAATATTGTAAAGCGTGGTTAGTTTTTTTTAACTTCGACCTTGAGGTTAATTTTTAACATTTTAAGATACATAATAGACCCGTTAGTAAGTTAATTAGCGAACCGATGTTTTACTATACTGCTCGTATCATCAGCTTCAATTATTCATTTATTTATTTTTGTTTTATTTTGAAATTTTTTAACAATTGTAAGAGAAGTTGAACAGGAAGTAAATATATAAATATTTAAATAGTAAATAATACACTAGGTTATATTTCACAAAATATTTTATTAAAACTTAATATATATCGGCTTGTTAGGCCATCTTCAGAAGAATGAATGTACAAGAAATGCTGACAATATTACCTAAATATACAGGTTAACTATTACGAACAAATAGGTGTGGGAAGGGATTAGGAAATACCATTAACCATAGTCCTGAGAATGGGAGATTCCAATAGATCCAATTGTTCATTAATGAGATTATGCCCTTCTCGCTGTGCATATTTAATCTCAAATCTCTAGGAAGTACATGGGTTTTCCACTTTTATTTTCTAAATTTTTTTCATTGCAATGGTGACCGTTTTGTATAAGATGTTTGGCTAAATTAGATGATTCGGATTTATTATATTTCCATGCGCTTAAGTGTTCTTGAAATCTTACTTTATAATTACGTTTAGTTTGCCCTATGTAATACGCGTTACAATCATTACATTTGATTTTGTAGTTACCGGAATAGGAAGTATTTTCTTTCTGACTTATTTTGTTTTAACTAATTTACTTCTCAGGGTATTTTTATTATGAAAATCTGCCTTAATATTATTTTGTTTTAAAATGTTGGCAATTTTAAAACTATTGTTATTTATGTAATTGATTATTTTATAAATACTGGGAATCTTGTGAATTGAATAAATTTCTTTTAATAATAATGATTTATTTTTATTTCGCAACATTTTGTCTATTATTGTAGGATTGTACCCATTATTTTGTGTAATTAATTTAATAGCATTAAATTCTTTGGAAAATTAGCAGGTGATAGAAGTACAGATAAAAGTGTGTAAAAAATTATGGAAGGCGGACATTTTAATATTAAGGGGATGATTGGATTAGGCTGGAACGATGGTGTCTGAATATGTAGGTTTTCTATAGATATCAAAATCGAATTTGTTGCTGATTCACGTTATGGGTAAATCCAGGAAGTTCAAACTTTTGTTATTTTCTATTTCAATAGTGAATCGAATATTACTATTTTGGTTGTTTATTAATTTGTGAAATAAATCTAGTTGCCTGTCTGTACCCAACCATAAATAAATAACGTCATCCACATACCAATACCAGAATCCAACATATTTAACAGTTTAGGCAGTTTTTAATACTAAACATCTTATTTTTCCAAAGCATCCATAAAAATCCAAAACATTCATTCTTCTGAAGATGGCCTAACAAGCCGAAATATATTAAGTTTTAATAAAATATTTTGTGGAATATAACCAAGTGTATTATTTACTATTTATTTATCATGTTCCGTCAATAGTTAACAGCTACATCTATCAATATGTTATAAATATTTGTTCATATGACGAATAACGTTATATGTCATTTTGATTGAAACTTTTATTACATTTTTTATTTTTTATAGTTATTTATAGAAAGTGTCTAGTTGTAGTTCATTTATATGACAATATATTATTGTTCCAGGAGTGAATATGAATGATGCGACAGGCGGTAATATGCATTCTGGAGATTCCAGACACAGTGATATTAACGAAGAGATTGACATTAAGACAGAATATGAAGTGACTGATGACTACATAGTGACGGCTGGAACAGAGGATACAACTGAATGCAAGAATGGTCAGTAACGGGTACATTTACTACGAACTCACACTTAGAACTATTATTCATATTTCATTGTCATAGTTTAGTTTATTTCAAATGAACTTTGTGAATTACACTGGTCAACAAAACAAAACAAAAATTTGTGCCTAATTTTAGTCCGTCAATTTTTTATTTGTCATGCATATAAAAACAATAAAAAATGTAAACACTTTCATCAAAGTTTGCTTTTGTTGTCTTGAGAGATAGTAACGATTCCTTAATTTTGACAGTAGCAGTAAACTATGTACGATATTTTGTAGCGACAAAGCGGGATTGGGGGGTATTTGGTACTGAAGTACCAAATACTCAAACAAGTTTATCTGAAGGTTCAAATACCATTACAGGAACCATCAGTACCTCATCTTATTACAGCAGAAGATTTCAATGATTTAATTAAAGATCTGAATCCACCCAAAAGTAAAACAGAGATTTTGGGTTCTCGTCTGAGACAGTGGAATTTGCTCAATAAAAATGTCAAAATAACTGATCAAAGAAAGCGACATAATCTATTTCTACTTTTTTACTAAGGAAGATGGACTTTGCTTTTGTAGTAACGTAAATGGTTTATATGAAGCAATTGGAATACCTTGAAATTCCAGCGAATGACGCTTGTTTATCGATAGTTCCTCAAAAAGCCTAAAAGCTGTTTTACTTCATAATGGTAATAAATTTCCATCTCTTTTGGTTGCTCATACCGTACATTTCAAGGAAAATTGCGACATTGTTAAAATTCTACTAGAAGCCCTAAAGTACAAGGAATATAACTGGCAACTTACAGGAGATTTTAAAATGATGGGATTCCTTACGGGATTGCAAGGTGGCTGTACAAAATACCCATGCTACCTTTGTTTATGGGATAGGAGAGCTGATGCCACGCACTACAATCGACAAACATGGCCGGAAAGAACAGAATTTCTGGTGGGGAGGCAAAATACTAAATGGGAGCTCATAGTTGAGCCTACAAATGTGCTGATGCCACTACTACACTACACATCAAGTTAGGGCTGATGAAACAATTTGTGAAAGCATTGGATGGAAAATCCGAAGCTTTCATATATTTGAGAGATTTTTTTCCAAAGTTGTCAAAAGCTAAAGTTAAGGATGGAATCTTTGTTGACCCACAGATTAAAAAAAAGAAAATTGGACAGCGAACAATTTCCAAAACTTTCAAGCAGTTGACCACGGTTTTCTGGGGAATAACAGAGCAGAAAACTATCAGGAGCTAGTTTCTAGTATGCTGACTAACTTTAAAGCCATGGGTTGCAGGATACCTCTCAAAGTTCACATGTTGCACGCACATTTAGATAAATTCAATGACAACATGGGAGCATATTCAGAGGGATAAGGAGAACGTTTCCATCAAGACTACGGAATTTCGACGTCGGTATCAAGGCCAATATAATGAAAATATGATGGGAGACTATATTTGGGGTTTAGTCAGAGAAATTTCCTTTGAACATAATAATAAACGTAAAATCTTCATTTTTAAACTATTTTTTGTTTGTTTTTTAACTAAATTTTAATAATTAAAGTTGATTACAATATTATACAGCAATATTTGTTTAATTTTTTTATCATCAGAGCAACCGAAGTCATACAATTTCTTAAAATTTTAAATGCTGCTCTCCTAGCTGCAAAAGCAAACTTTTTTGGCAAAATATATTATTTCTCATTTTAGTATCACTAGATCTATAATAATCACACACTCAAATCCCAGACACAAAATCTGTGTAGATTTGTGTTATTGGTGAACCTTTCAAATAAATTATATAGTTTAAATTAAACATATTCCATTATATTTCACCATGACGTGTTTATTTCAGGTGTCACAGATGTAGTTACAGTTGTTGTTTATCATGAAGGTACAGCAAGTAATGACGCCAAGTCTGAACCTGAGGACAGCAATGAATGTAATGGAAATATAGTAGAAAGTACAGCCGTATCAGAGACAGGTCAGTGTCAGATTATCCTGTTAATAATCTAGTTACTCTATAGATAAATAACACTATGCAACACTAAAAAATTCACCAATATTTCGAATAGTAATTCGTATTAGGTATACCTGGTAAGCAAAAAAAAACAAATTTATATTTAGATATCACGTCTCAAAACATAGATAAGTAAAATCTTAATTTTTTTATTCTTGATAAAACTTGTTTGAGCCTATTCATAAAAATATATCTTTGCTGTGTACAAAAGTCATCAAAATATTTAGATTAGTTATAAATCTACAAAATGCCGCGCGTTTGTGTTAATTCTCCTAACTTATTTTGTTATGTTTGTGGTCAATTTACTCATAAAAGTGAAAAAAACCAATTTCTCCATTGCTTGAGAAGTGTTATCAAGCTTATTTTAAGAATGTCATTAAAAATCAAGACAAATCATGGGTGCCCCAAGTGTTTTTTTTAAAATGTTATAAATATTTGACGGGTTGCTACAATGGTACTATAAAAGTGATGCCTTTTAGTGTACCAATGCAATGGCGTGAACCCAAGAACCACATAGACGACTGTTATTTCTGTTTGACAAATGTGAAGGGTTTTTCTAAAAAATCAAAACATTCAGTGAAATATGCCAATGTACCATAAGTATCAATGCCGATACGCCATTCTCCAGACATTCCAGTACCAAAACGATTTTCAAGTTCATCGAGTTCTATGGAAGAAGATAACGTACCCGGCCCTTCTAGTGATGAGGTACTTCAAGATCCAACTACTATTACATAACCACATTCAGATTTCACCAGATTTCCATGAAAAAATTTAATTGATGCTGAATGCTTATCATAAACTAGGATGCAATATGTCGTTGAAAATCCATTTTCTACACTCCCATTTGAGTTTCTTTTCGGAAAATATGGGTTCAGTAAGCGATGAACACGGCGAACGCTTTCACCAGGAAAAAGCAAAGTTTGAGAAATGTTATCAAGGTAGATGGGAACCAGCCATGCTTGCAGACTACTGCTGGTGCTTTCAGAGGGATACCGCGTTAACTGACTACAAGAGGAAAGCCAATCGCACGAAAAAATATAAGTTTTTTAATAAAAAATAAAGTTTTGTGTCGCTAATTTATATAATTTTAAAAAAATCAATAAACGCTTTTCTCTATGGAACCGGACGTGATGTGGCAATTTTATTTATTAACCTCAATTGATTTTAAGGTGGGGAATCATAATACCATACTGTAAACTTAGTGAAAAAAAAAAAAAAAATTATTTAATTTGTTGCATAGTGTAATTGGAAATACGCAAAACAACGTTTATTTTCTTGATAACTATATACTTATTCCAAGCCAACGGAGTGGCCGATCGTATTAAGTCGTGTTGTTTGGACTGGTAGAAACAGTCTGGACTGGGCGATTGGTGGTTCGATTCTCCTCCGTTGGTGATATTATTCGGGCGAGAATAATATGTTTACATTACTCCCATTTTCACAATCATTCTACCCTCATCCAGGTGTAGGAGCTCGCCCCCTGGCATCGGCGATTAGCCTCGTTGCAGAAATAGGCCGATGTAAAATAAATAAATAATAATAATAATATACTTATTCCATTGATAGTCAATTTTATCTATGGTTGAAAATACCGGGCCTAACACGAATAAATATTAGAATTATTATTAACTTAGTTATTCTAATGCTCCCAAGATTTATTTATTAAGAAAAATACATTTTCTGTGCGATAAACCATTACCTTCCATTGCTTAAAAAAAATGTTTAAAAATATGAAAACTAAACAAATCACTTAATTCTAAAATATGACCAAGTTTGAATGGTTTTTATAAACTGAAATTTACATTTTTAGTTAAATTTAGATTTGTACAATAATGCGCAGTATAAGCATTTAAACTAAAAATTTCGCGACAAACCACTGCGTTAAACTAAAAATATAAAATAATAAACTGATTGAAATAACTCGTTTATTTATTTTAAATTGTTATTCCGATTCAATATTTTTATTTATAGATTAAAATAATTCATCTGTCCTTGTTTAACTTCCTTCGTATTTCGAAAAAACATGTGTAGCCATCTGCAGCAAAAGTAAACATTAGAAAATTACTGTATTTCACAAACTGAATATCTGTCTCAATAATCAATGTAAATTTGTTTGCAGCTAGTGAAACACCGTACATTAAATTATATGAGAGTTGGGAGCCGTTGGCCTTTAACAAGCAAATACTATCCACAACAAGAAAGTCATCACAATTCGTTAGACATAGGAAAATACATTCTGGAAACAATCCATTCAAATGTGATCAGTGTGATAAAGCATTTTCAAGGTTATCAACTCTCATTGTTCACAAACGAGTACATTCTGGAGAGAGACCATTCAAATGTGAGCAGTGTGATAAAGCATTTTCAAGTTTATCAGCTCTCACTGTTCACAAACGAGTACATTCTGGAGAGAAACCATTCAAATGTGAGCAGTGTGATAAAGCATTTTATCAGTCATCAGGTCTCATTATACACAAACGAACACATTCTGGAGATAAACCATTCAACTGTGATCAGTGTAATAAAGCATTTTCACAGTCATCGGATCTCACTAGACACAAACAAATACATTCTGGAGAAAAACCATTCAACTGTGATCAGTGTAATAAAGCATTTTCACAGTCATCAGATCTCATTAGACACAAACGAATACATTCTAGAGAGAAACCATTCAAATGTGATCAGTGTGATAAAGCATGTTTACGGTTAAACACTCTCTTTACTCACAAACGAGTACATTCTGGAGAGAAACCATTCAAATGTGAGCAGTGTGATAAATCATTTTCACATTTATCAAGTCTCGTTACTCATAAACGACTACATTCTGGAGAGAAATCATACAAATGCGATCAGTGTGATAAAGCATTTTTACGCTCATCAGATCTCGTTAGACACAAACGAATACATTCTGGCGAGAAACCATTCAAATGTGAGCTATGTGATAAAGCATTTTCACAGTTAGGAAATCTCATTACCCACAAACGAGTACATTCTGGAGGGAAGCCATTCAAATGTGATCACTGTGATAAAGTGTTTTCAACGTCTTCAAGTCTCTTTACTTACAAACGAGTACATTCTGGAGTGTGATAAAGCATTTACTGTGTCACGCAACTCACTATTCACAATCGAGTACATTCTGGAGGGAAGCCATTCAAATGTGATCACTGTGATAAAGTATTTTCAACGTCTTCAAGACTCTTTACTTACAAACGAGTACATACTGAAAAAAAACTTTTCAAATGTAAGTTGCGTGATAAAATATTTTCTCCACGACCACTATAGAATTTGCCAATTCTAAAACCAATTTTGACTACAGAAAGTTAATATTCTAACACAAGAGTTGGAATGTTGTTCTAAAGCACGTATCTTCTTATGCATTTTGCGGGTATTTCATTCCATCACCTGTTATGGAGTAACTATTCCATGCTTGTTGTCATTTGTTTTTGTAGGGTTACATTAAAATATATGCAAGGTTTACATTAAATAATTGCAACATAATTTCCTAAAAAGTACTAAAATAGTGGCCAATGTGCGGCAAATTAAATTAAAATTAAACAAATAATAAATAAAAAAATAAGTTTTATTAATTGATTAATTTGTTATGTAATATAGATTATTTATTAAGATAAAATGTTTGTTAAAATAATATTTGTCAATTTTTTTTTCTTTCTGGTGGTCGTAGAGATAGTAGGGTCTGTGACTCGGTTAGAAGAGAAAATTGGATGCTCGTGGTTCCTCACGCTCGCCTGCGGCTCGCGCTCGGAATGTTCCACTCGCATCAAATTTCTCAATCCAGCCTGGTTACAGAATATACTATACTGTCATCGAAATTTATTATTCACGAGCGTATACTATCCACAACAAGAAAGTCATCACAACTCGTTAGACAGGAAAATATTATACATTCTGGAGAGAAACCATTCAAATACGATGAGTGTGAAAAATCATTTTCATTGTCATCAGTTCGCATTTATCACAAACGAGTAGGGTTGTACATCGAAGGCAAAACATCTATGTTTAACGTCGATGTTAACATCAGTGCTTACTATCGATTTTTTTTTCAACATCGAAGGAAAAACATCGATGTTTCCGATAAATCGATTTTATATTAATATTAAAAAAGCTATTTATTTATATTATATAAGTTTTATTTAATAATGTAAAACTACAATACGAAAAAAGTAACATATAATACACAAAAAGCATTTATTAGATTTTTTTTTAGTAATTTAGTAATTAATTTCACGTTAACATTCTTATATCCAATAAAAAATAATTTTAATTTGTACCTACTATTTTTACATTTATAAATGAAATATTGTATTTTATTATAATACTAATATAGTAATTTTAATGTTTATTTTATAGTATTTAACATACAAAAAACATACTGTCTTACACAATATTTTTCTTTACTTTTTTAAGTTGAAATATGTATGTTTATGTTTATGTTTATTCACAAAATAATTGTACATATACATACAGTGACAGAAATATATAATGCCACGATATGCACATTAAAAAATTAATTTAAAAAAAAATACAATATTAATACAAAACAAACAGTCGCGAGGAATCACAAAAAGCTAAGACAGACAATCTTGTTGCTCCTTGTGAAACCTTGAGAAAAAAATAAAATAATAATATATAGACCAGAAAAAAAAAGTATTAATAAATATAGGAACATAAATATTTGTTTTCATTTAAATTACAAAACTATTAGGTAAAAAGACATTATTGCGTTTATTATTTATTGCTCAGAATATTCATCTCTCAGCACTTTTTTTCCAGAGCTTACATATTCGTATTAGGATATTTCATATGTAATAACCGTTTCCGTGTAGGATTTCTTTGAGGCAGTCTTCCGAAACACCATGCAAAAATTTCTTGACTTTAACAATATATTGATTATGATTACGAGAAAGCATATTCATAAAATTATCTACCGACTCCTTATTAACAAAGAAATTAAACAAAACAGGAATGAAGTAACGAAAATTAGATTGACCAACTTTCTTTTTAATACCAGCGGAATAAGATAACTGCGATTTTTTTAATCTAGTTGAATATGCGTGAAGAGGCATAGATAGTAAGTCATGGAGATACTGTTTATTTTTATAAATATATCTATAAATAGATAAACAATATAAGTGATTTATGGTGAAAATATTCAGTTCCATAAATAGTTCTCTACTTGGATACCGCCGACATTTTCCATACATAATTTTTAAAATCATTTTTTGTGCGGTTTCTATTTTTTTAATTAACATCTTGCCAGCTCCTCCCCACACAAGAATACCGTAACTAACTATCGATTGTATAAATGAGAAGTATATGATTTTGAGATTATTTAATTTCATTTTCTTTTTTAAATTAATAAATATATAAATGAATTTTCTAATTTTATTGATTAAAGCAGTAATATGACAGTTCCAATTTAACTTCGAATCTATCTGAACTCCTAAATATTTAATATCATTAACCTTTTTTATAGTGGTAGAACAATTGCAATCATTTTTTGAACAGTTAAATTTATGAATGATGAGTTCATTGATAGGAAAGGTATTAGAATTATACCTAGAAAAAGCGATAAAGTGCGTTTTTTTATAATTTAATGTTAGAATATTTTTATCTAACCAGTTCTGAATATAAGCTAAAATATCTACTATTTTACTTGACACTTCTTCCCAAGTAGTTCCGGAAGCATACAGAACTGTATCATCCGCATAGGAAATTAAACAACCTTCTAAAAAATTATATTTTAATAAGTCATTTATGTAGACCAGAAATAAAATGGGACCCAGAATCGAACCCTGAGGGACCCCACAGGACACTAATCTGGAGTTACTAAATTCACCACCTATTTCAACCATTTGATGTCTATCTCTAAGATAGTTTTCAAATAAAGAAAGAACAACTCCTCTAACACCATATTTTTCTAGCTTTCTAATTAAAATTGGATGACTTACTGTATCGAATGCCTTTGCGAGATCTAAAAAAACAGCAATAGAGGGACGAGACTCATCTAAATTTTTGTACACCTTTGATATCAGTGACGCTAGAGCATCTTCTGTACTTTTCCCTTCGCAGAAACCAAACTGATTATCAGCAATAATTTTATTATTATTCAAAAAAGTAACTAGTTGTTTTTTGATAATTTTTTCGAAAACTTTAGAAAAGCTTGATAATAAGGAGATAGGTCTGTAATTACAAACATCGTCCAATGAACCACTCTTGTGTAAGGGTTTAACAACAGAAACCTTTAGAATTTTGGGAAAAATTCCGTCCAGGAAACAACGATTCACAAGGTCGGACAGAGGAAGCGCGATGACTGTTGAAATTTTTTTTAGTTGAATCGAAGAAATTTTATCAATACCAACTGAATTCTTTGATTTGAGGGAGTGAATGCTAGATATAATGTCCTCAGGTAAGATAGGATTCCAAAACATCGAATTCGCTGAAGGCGTGATATTATCGTCAAATTCGTCATCCATATGAACTATCTTCTCTGAAAGATTACGTGGCACATTAATAAAATAATCATTGAACTTATTTGCAATATTGACATTTTCCGTAATAACGATATTATTTTCAGATTTAAGTTTTGAGATTGTCTTTTTCGATGTATTTATATTCAGTGCCTCTTTGGTAACATTCCACATGTCTTTAATGTCGTGGCAATTTTCAAATTTATTTTTATAATAATTGTTTTTCTCTATTTTTATAAGATTATTAACGCGATTTCTAATGAATTTATAATTTTCAAATAGATTATTATCTGATTTGTCTTTCAGATGTTGCTTGAATAATTTATCTCTAATATTAATTTGATTTACTAAGTCATCAGTTATCCATGGTTTCTTCTTTTTAATTGTTTTCAATTTCAAAATTTTATAATAAGAGCACTCTTCAAATAAAGTTTGAATAGTGTCGATAAATTTTTTAAAAGCAGATTCTACATTTAACTTGTTTAAAAAAGACCAGTTCCTATTAGCAAGCAGATCATGTAGTTTATCATAATTGACTACTTTAATTGTTATATTTTTATTGCATAAAATGTTCTCGGAATTATTATTTGTTTTAAAATTAAGCTTGAGAATAACTGGAAAATGGTCAGAAATTTTTGAGGCCAAAATTAAAGGCAAAATATGAATATCGTTCAAATTACGCTTAATGTAGAAATGATCTATACATGATTTTGAAGTTTTATCTATTCTAGTTGGTTTTGTTATGCATGGATAAAATCCGAATTCGCACATTAAATCTTTATAAGAGTCTACTATATTATCATCAGTTAATAGTGTATTGATATTAATATCTCCAGCAACCAATTCAATATCACTGTCACAGTTTTCAGAAAAATAAATTTTTAAATTATTTAGAAAATCCAAAGAATTATAAGCAGGAGACTTATATATTGAAGTTACTGATATTGTTTTATTAGTAAACAAGTTACATCTTATGAAAATGAAATCATTTATTCTTATAATTTTAACAGAATGATTAATAGATTTTTTTATATATGTAATGACCCCATCACATTTATTAAAATTACTCTTGTTATAGTAAATATCGTAACCATCTATATTGAAACAGTCAAAAGCTCTGCATAAGTGGGTTTCAGTAAGAATTATTACATCAAAATTATCCTTCAACATTTGTAACGATACTTCCAAGGCATCAAAGTTTTTTTGAATACTGCGAATATTTGTTTGAAAAATACTAATATTTTTATTACCTGTAACATTGAAATCCGTGATGTGAGATGAATACTCTGCAATATTTTCAATAAATACATCATTTACAGTTGGGATTTCCTGCAAAATGTCATCCATTTTGGAAATTAAAAATTTCTAGATGTTAGATTACTACAATAAAAAATAAATAAAATAAATAAATAAAAACAAATTAATAAAATATACTAAATAAATAAAGATGTTATAATATATAACTAACAACGTGGTCTTTAAACGCTGCAGTATATTTATAAGAATAACAATAAATGAGTTATATGAAAACAATAAAAAAGGGGAAAAAAATACATATAGTATTAACAGAAGCATGTACATTACACGAACATTAAAGTATAATAAAATATAATATTTGTACTGACTGTACTCACAAAAAGATAAATAGATTGGTAAGAACCTGCAATAAAAAACATGTAAAATTCTTGGACATATTGACAGCGTCCTTGAAAGGTGAATGACCACTATATTAAAATGAATACGATTTTTACATAATTTAGAACAAATATATCATGTGGGAATAACAATTATATCTGTCAAAAAAGCCCAAAAATTCTAACAAACTAAATCAAATATGTAGCGCACACTGCACACATATTAAAATTAACAGTTACAGAAGAAAAAAAATACATAAATAAATAAGGAAAATGTTTACTTATCATGTGCAGTGTGATACATCATACTTCATTCATATCAGTTATGCGAGCAATTTTATTTTCCAATTTACAATACACGGTTCCATCTCTTGTCCATACATTGCGAAAACCGTATTTGTTAATGGCAGCATGCATTATTTCTAAATTCTTTTTTGTTAGATCTTCCTTAAGAGAAACCGAACTTCCTTTGAAATTTTTTTTATTATTAAAAACTTTAGCACGATCATTATAGCGCACAAATTTAACAATTATCGGGCGAATTTTGTCTCTAGATTTTTTACCAATGCGGTGGGATCTATCTATATCACATTTATTTATGTTCACATTTAACACACTTGTACACAGATCACTTATCACCCGATCTGTATCTTCCTCTTCCTTCTCTTGAATCCCGAAGAACCTCAAGCAATTTCGTCTCGAGTATTGTTGTAGATTTTGGGTGCCCTTAACGGCTTCAGAAAGTTGCGCCTCCTTTTCTACCAGTCGTAATTCCATTATCTGAATTTTGTTCTCCATTTCCTTATACTTCTCTTCAAATTTTTTAGTTAAGTTATCACTTATAGTAATAACAATTTTATTTAATATTTCTGGAGAACACAAGACATCTTTGACCATGTCATTTAACTCTTCTTTAGAGATAAAACCCACTGGTACGGCATCCTCACTACTAGCACCACTTTTGGATCTTGTACTAATTTTTTTATTGGAATTATACATCGTAAAGTTTTTTTTTTCTTTTTTAAAAATTTCTCAACCAAAAATTACACGATCTTTACTAATTACTGCAGCGTTTCAAAACACGTCTACTCTAGCTGACTGTTCATCACATTAGGATAGACTATGACTATCCAGATTTATTTTACAGAAATAGAGTATGCTAAAAAAAGGTCCTTACTACAAAAATACAAGTGACGAGCAAAAAAGAGTATATTCAGGTTTATTTTTTTTACAAAAAGTAAGAGTATAGAGGATATTACTTAAAAAAGAGTATAAAACTCTAAAAAAAAGTACGTCTGGTCAGCCTAAATATGTACATATTAAATTTTTTTCTAACACTAATATAGCAACCCTAATATTAATTTTACACTAACATTACAATATAATAATTCTAATAATAGTTTTATTAATAAATAAATTATAATTATATTTCCCAATACGGTAATTCCAGGGATTGCAGGAATATCAACTGGGAAAGTGACAACAATACAAAAAGAAACCAGTGTGTTGGGATCGTTGGTCGTTCGCATTGTTTATAAAAATTAGAAGTTTCTTCTTATTTTTTTCTTATTCTGCTAACTGCTAAGAAGAATAAGAACTAACACTATTAGTTTTGTTATATCACAATAGATGGCGCTTATATTTTGTGTACTAATTTTAATAAAAATTAAAATGTTAAGATTCAGCGCCTCTAGCGGTAGTTTCTGAATTTCAAAGTTTAAACCTCGACATCGGTAGTAGACATCGATGTTTTATCGATACTATCGCCATCTGAACATCGATGGTAAAAACATTGATGTTTTTTCCCATCCCTACAAACGAGTAAATTCTGGAGGGACACTTTTCAAATGTGAGCATTGTGATAAAGCATTTTCACGGACATCAGTTCTCATTATACACAAGCGAGTACATTCTGGAGGGAAACCATTCAAATGTTATCAGTGTGATAGAGCATTTATTGTGTTATCACATCTCACTATTCACAAACGAGTACATTCTGGAGAGAAACCATTCAAATGTGATCAATGTAATAAAGCATTTTCGGTATCATCACATCTCATTACTCACAAACAAATATATTCTGGAGAGAAACCATGTAAATGTGATCAGTGTGATAGAGCATTTATTGTGTTATCACATCTCACTATTCACAAACGAGTATATTCTGGAGAGAAACCATTCAAATGTGATCAGTGTAATAAAGCGTTTTCAGTATCATCATCTCATTACTCACAAACAAATATATTCTGGAGAGAAACCATTTAAATTTGATCAGTGTGATAAAGCATTTTCAGTGGCTTCACTTCTCTTTATTTACAAACGAGTACATTCTGGACAGAAACCATTCAATAGGGGAGCGCCATATGCGGCAAAGCTAGAACACTCGAAAGTGACATTAAACTGTTACTCGTGTATTTGTTTACATGGTGAAAATGAACACGATTTGTATTTTTCCTGTTTTCCGAGCTTTTTTTAATTTAAAGGTAATCTACGATTTACAAGATATGTAATAATATACTATTCTAAAGAAATTTCAAGGAAATTTTTAGATTTTCATTGTATTTTTAATTCTTTTTGACGTCTGTCAATATATTATCAACAAAAATATGGTAAATATATTAGTAAAAATTAGTAGTATTATATATCTCTGCCTGAAAGAGTAAAAGGGATAAATGCTTTTTTTCAGTCTTTTCTTGGACGTGAAAAATCACTTTCCATAAAATGCAAGGATCAAACATGCAGGCATGGGCTTGGTTTTTTTGCTCATTTTTAGTTTTTGGGTCCATAAAAACCTACTATCCACTTTCTCTCTGCCTCCAAACGTCGTTTCAATTGATATTTTTTTCGACTTAGGTAAATTATGGAATGTTTAAGAAGGATTCTTCCTTATTCACAATTTACATTGCGGCACACAACAATATTGATCGTTTTTTTCGTCCTTGATTCACAAAAATAAAACACAGACAACAAAAAATCATGTATTTTTCCATAGAACATAACAAAACGTTATTTTCGTATCTTCCTCAAATTGCCATCAGATATCAGGGTGCTTAGGAAGTTTCCCCTATTTGAATCAGTTATGTTTACAGTGCTTCTCAATGATAAAATGTGTAATTTATGTTTCAACATTCTTTTTAGCACCCTCTCGTCGAAATAGAAGATGCCGAATTTCTGTCCAATCTACGGCTACAAGTAGACGCAAAATTAAACTGTTAGGACGACCTCGAAAAAAATTTAAAAAAATAATAATTAAATAAGAAAATTTAAAAAAATATATAATAATAAATTAATTTTAATGTTACTTTATGGTTTTAGAAATATAGCAATTTATTTAAAAATAAAATATTTATTTTCTAAACAAAATTTTTACATACCTTTATACATTTTATGTATTGCCGTTCTTTTCAAAATAAAATCTCCCGAAGAGATCCGAATACTTATTCGGGAAATATCAGTCTTCCGATATACAACTCAAATTAATATGAACTCTTATAAGCGTACTCTGCACGGTTTGCTACATAGTTTATTTAATAAATCTTGATAGTTATAAGGCGTGTACCTTTGCTTACTTGAAAATTAGCTACACATTGTTCAAATAAATCTGCAGTTATAATGTATTTTTTAAGAAATATTTGTTGTTTCTGCTTGAAACATGAAAATCATCTACGCAAACTTTTTACCAGTAGTGAAAATGTGAACTATTGTTCCAGGCTGATATTATTATATCCGGAATTGGTAAGAACCTATTTAATTTCATTATTAACGTATATTTGATATAATATATATTTAAAACTAGTTAGAAACGCGTAACAGTATTTACACGTAAAATATCTCTTGCTTACAGCATAATTTCTAAAAATATGTTACGCAATGTAATGCAAAACATAAAATAAAGGATAAGATTGTGTTTATACAGTAATGGGTATTTATTCGAACAATATTTGTAACCAAAATACTTGGCAATTTTTACTTTTGTTTTTATTATTTGTAAGTTTTTAAACGTACTATTTTTATAAGTTTGTAACGTTGATATTTCCGTTATCAAACAAATTTCATAGTAAACATGTTTAGTTTTTTATAAAGACAAAAAAATCGTTGTTCCAATGGTCTAACAATATATAGGGTATTCCATTTAAAAAAATGTTTATTTTCAAAACATCTGGTCAACGAAACATACAAAAATATTTTTGAGTCTGTCATAATAATTCTTACAAAAAATATTCGAATTTGTCTATTTAACCGAATCTCTGTCTATATTATTAACAAAGATAGCAATGGTGAGCCACTTGGCTGGGACATCCTGTAAACTGCTACGTCCTGGCGAGCGCGACCTTACAGTGCACGGTGGCTAGCTTCCAGTGGGGAAGATTGGATGTATATAAATAAAATCAATAATTAAAATTATTTGGGTACCATCCGATTAGAATAATTGAACCCACTGCTATGAGCTCTGGCTTGCGGCTGATATGAACAGACCTAATGTATAGCTTGTCAGCTGTACTTTTCTATTTCAGATACACTAGGCAAGTCTAAACGTGGATAACAATTATTTTCAGAACTCCAGAGTGTTGATCAATCAGGGAGCAATATGTGCGGAATGCTGTAGTAAAGTTGATGGATTTTACGAATTTCGTGAGCAATGCTTGCGAAACAGTCAAATATATATAAATTACACATCACAACTGAGTTCTTTCTCTGAAACTAACGGTGAATTGCGTGTTTCTCTGATAGATTATAAAGAGAAAGAGTTGTTGATGAATTGTGAAGATCCTGCAGATCGGTACAGCAGTACAGACGTATTACCAGCATGTGATGACACTCGCTATGCTACAGTCAAAGAAGAATATGAACAAAATGCTGATTATACAGGTAATACACTTTTTTGTTCCACACTGCTAGAAACCCAGCAAACAGTTTTATACGGGCCAATACTGTAGTAGCACATACTCCCCAGTATTGAAAGTAATGGACCAGTGCTGTCATTTCGCACTGGGCCAGTACCCTGGTGTCCCCGTGACCGTGAGCTGGCCCATTGGTGTATCAATTGCCGGCCAAGCAGCGGTAAATTGCAAAATAATCGCATTAGTTGCAAGATTTATTTCTGAAGGATCAGTGCTTATATTTTACCCACTCTCTAGTATTTCAAATGTAACATATGTGTACTCACATATGTGTAATAAATTAATGGTTAGGTGCAAAATAAATACTCATTTGGCCATTTTCACCATCGTTGAATAAATATATTTAACTAGTTGACAATATCGCATCGATTTTAAACTATTAATGAAGAAATTAACGTTGCTGTCAATAGAATGATGCGATATTGTCAACTTTATTCGTTGAATACATTTATTCAACGATGGTGAAACAAAATGAAAATGTAACATATTAACAAAAATAAGGAGTGCTCATAAAATGCTGGTAAAGTAAAGTATTTCGTATAGGAGGAGTGCGAAATTTAAATGTGGAGTATATTATTAATACTGGCGTTGCACAAACTTTTGGTGCCATCAATTTACCAATAGAAAAAGCAGTTTGCGGGCATTCGGCCGATAGTTGAATGTTTGCTGGGAATATACCCAGCAAACATTTTTATACGGGCCAGTACTGTTGAAGCACATACTCGCGGCATTGAAAGTAATGGGCCAATACCCCGGTGTCCCCGTGACCGTTAGCTGGGCCATTGGTGTATCAAATGCCGGCCCAGCAGCGGTAAAGTGCAAAATTATCGCATTAATTGCAAGATTTATTTCTGACGGACCAGTGCTTATATTATACCCACTCTCTAGTATTTCAAATGTAACATATGTATATTTACCTTATACTTACTCAGTATTAAAATTAATTAATGGTTAGGTGCAAAATAAATACTTATTTGGCCATTTCACCATCGTTGAATAAATTTATTTAACAAATAAAATTGGCAATCACGCATCGGTTTTAAACTATTAATGAAGAAATTAACGTTGCTGTCAATAGAATAGAATGATGCGATATTGTCAACTTTATTCGTTGAATAAATTTATTCAACGATGGTGAAACAAAATGAAAATGTAACATATTAACAAAAATAAGAAGTGCTCATAAAATGCTGGTAAAGTACTTCATATAGGAGTGCGAAATTCAAATGTGAAGTATATTATTAATACTGGCGTTGCACAAACTTTGGATGCCAGCAATTTACCAACAGAAAAAGCAGTTTGCCGGCATTCGGCCCGTGGTTGAATGTTTGCTGGGAATATACCTTATAACTACCTTTCTTTATTGAACATAATGTAAAGATTTTCATTCAGCGTTATCTTTTACATATTAATTTTAGAGAAAAAACTGTAATTATAATAATAATGCGTGGGGGTGTCTGTATATGTATTAAAACTCAAAAACGGCTAAACCGATATTAGTGCTATTCGCGACTATAATTACCGAAACGGCGCCACTATCGCCTTGTGAACTTTTGACACGAAAAAGGATAGTCATCTGTCAACGTATGTAAACAGTATTGGTTTATAATCAATTTTTGGTCTAATTTACGTTTTCTTGCTGTGTACAGTATATTTAAATTATAACCGAGTATTAAAAAAGTGTATAAATATATGTGAATCCATTTTATAATAAAATTTGCTGTTTGTAAATGAATATTTTCAGAGGTTATAATGTTAGTGCCAGCTTATACTCACAGAGAAAATAAAATGTTATACTTTGAACTTAAAACATTTATTTGTATACTTAATATCTACACATATCTCAAGAAAGGAGAACTTGTAATTTATTCTACACAAGAAAACTGTCAAATATTTACAAACTAACACAATTATGAAACACCCCCATGAAATAACAAGGGGTTTTAATTATATTAACAATAATTTACACAACATTAAACGATTTTCTTGCACATGTGAGACAGGGAAAATGAAAAATTCAACGTTAAAAGCTTGTTTAAAATCTTCTGAACAGTATAAATTCACTTCAATAGAATCACTGATAATCTTTCAATCTAATATTCGAAGATGTTCTTCCTGTGATTGACTACCATACACACAACAATGAGTATTTAATCTTTTTTTCTTACATTTATCACTTTATTCGTTGTAAAAACGGAGTGAGAATGGACAGACACAAAAAAACCCATGGTGAATTATACGTAAACAATGACAGTATACTTTTTCGAAGTGTTCGCTTTTTTGCCGCTAGAGGGATACGGGTTAAGTTGAGTTACCAATTTGCAACAGCGTATTCCAAATTTGTCTGGAAAGATTTTAAGCTATATATCATCGCGGTATGACACCAGGCTTCCGATCAGTTAAGAAATATTTAGAAAAAAGTCAAAAAATCTTCCATATTATAAAAAACTATAAAAGATACACATATTCAAAATATATATTAACGAATTTTAGGGTTTAATATTGCTACAAAAATGTTCCCGAGGATATATATCAAATTTTTTTTTATTTTCATTTTTGACGACAATTATAACGTTAAATTCGCTGTTGAACTTTATTGTAACCACCTAAAGCAATACGATGAAAAAAAAAAATTACTTGGATGGCAAGAATATTAACTAACGAAAAAAAGTGCTCCGACCTATATAGGTACGATTTATAAATCAGGAATAATCACGGAGTAATTATAATAAAAATCATAAAAATTATAATAAATAATTTCGTAAGGTGCAAGATAAAATGTTTCACGTGACCGGCGCTGCCTTTGGAGATGAGTGATTCTCACATGGGCATTTTATGTGGCATTTTCCTGGGTTAGCACAACGGGATACTTATACGTGTTGTTACTAAATTACTAGCAATGTTAACAAAGAAGTTCGTAAATAAATTATTTGTATAAGAAGCACATATTAATATAATGGTAGATTATAACATATAAATATATTTGAATGTAAAACGATTCGCAGCAACCAGTCTTGAACCGATTTCAAAATGGGCCCGATCTAAGCAGACTGCGACTATTTTTTTCGGTAGCGAAGCAGCGGGTATAGTGCTAGTAAATAATATTGCCAAATTATCGAAACTCAAATATTTTAATTTCGCAATGAGAAGTTTATGGTTAATAGTGTCGAACGCTTTGCTGTAATGTGCGGTAGTGAACATGGTCATTTCCTTGTTATCACAGTTTTTAATGATGTCATCGATAACAGATAAGAGGGTTGAAGTTGTGTTGTGATTGGGTCTGAAGCCTGATTGACTTTTGGGCAATAAAGAGTAACTGTTTAGGTATTAAATATAACTAAGTCATTAAAGTTCTATTATTTTTATTTATTCCATCATATGTAAATTGATAATTTTTTCAAAAACTTTTGACAATGAACTGATCTCCTGAAAAGCATTTGTATATATTTTGTATTCATCTATATTAATTTTTCATTATTTACTTCTTTATGTTCAATTTGTTCTAGTAATAACTGGTCTAAAATAAACTTGCATTTATTTCTTAAAATGGATTTTTTCTGGCTATTTGGCGTTTAGAGGTTAGATTTACAGCTGGTTAAAATGTTAATGCCATGTATTTGGATGGAGTAAAAATTCCCAAAATAACCTACTGAATTAACCACACCAAGGTTAAAATTTTAACCCTATAGAGTTACAAAATAACAAAATATTGTAAAGCGTGGTTAAATTTTTTTAACTTTGACCTTGAGGTTAATTTTTAACATTTTAAGATACATAATAGACCCGTTAGTAAGTTAATTAGCGAACCGATGTTTTACTATACTGCTCGTATCATCAGCTTCAATTATTCATTTATTTATTTTTGTTTTATTTTGAATTTTTTTAACAATTGTAAGAGAAGTTGAACAGGACGTAAATATATAAATATTTAAATAGTAAATAATACACTTGGTTATATTTCACAAAATATTTTATTAAAACTTAATATATTTCGGCTTGTTAGGCCATCTTCAGAAGAATGAATGTACAAGAAATGCTGACAATATTACCTAAATATACAGGTTAACTATTACGATCAAATAGGTGTGGGAAGGGATTAAGAAATACCATTAATCATAGTCCTGAGAATGGGAGATTCCAACAGATCCAATTGTTCATTAATGAGATTATGCCCTTCCCGCTGTGCATATTTAATTTCAAATCTCTAGGAAGTACATGGGTTTTCCACTTTTATTTTCTAAATGTAAAATTTCTAAATTTTTTTCATTGCAATGGTGACCGTTTTGTATAAGATGTTTGGCTAAATTATATGATTCGGATTTATTATATTTCCATGCTCTCAAGTGTTCTTGAAATCTTACTTTATAATTACGTTTAGTTTGCCCTATGTAATACGCGTTACAATTATTACATTTGATTTTGTAGATACCGGAATAGGAAGTATTTTCTTTCTGACTTATTTTGTTTTAACTAATTTACTTCTCAGGGTATTTTTATTATGAAAATCTGCCTTAATATTATTTTGTTTTAAAATGTTGGCAATTTTAAAACTATTGTTATTTATGTAATTGATTGTTTTATAAATACTGGGAGTCTTGTGAATTGAATAAATTTCTTTTAATAATAATGATTTATTTTTATTTCGCAACATATTGTCTATTATTGTAGGATTGTACCCATTATTTTGTGTAATTAATTTAATAGTATTAAATTCTTTGGAAAATTAGCAGGTGATAGAAGTACAGATAAAAGTCAGTGTTAAAAATTATGGAAGGCGAACATTTTAATATTAAGGGATTGGATTAATATGATTGGATTGAGCTGGTGTCTGAATATGTAGGTTTTCTATAGATATCAAAATCGAATTTGTTGCTGATTCACGTTATGGTTAAATCCAGGAAGTTCAAACTTTGTTATTTTCTGTTTCAATAGTGAATCGAATATTACTATTTTGGTTGTTTATAAATTTGTTAAATAAATCTAGTTGCCTGTCTGTACCCAACCATAAATAAATAACGTCATCCACATACCAATACCAGAATCCAACATATTTAACAGTTTAGGCAGTTTTTAATACTAAACATCTTATTTTTCCAAAGTATCCATAAAAATTCCAAAACATTCATTATTCTGAAGATGGCCTAACAAGCCGAAATATATTAGTTTTAATCAAATATTTTGTGGAATATAACCAAGTGTATTATTTACTATTTATTTATCATGTTCCATCAATAGTTCACAGCTACATCTATCAATATTATATAAATATTTGTTCATATGACGAATAACGTTATATGTTATATTTTGATTGAAACTTTTATTACATTGATTATTTTTTATAGTTATTTATAGAAAGTGACTAGAAGTTGTAGTTCATTTATATGACAATACATTATTGTTCCAGGAGTGAATATGAATGATGCGACAGGTGGTGATATGCATCCTGGAGATTCCAGGCACAGTGATATTAACGAAGAGATTGACATTAAGACAGAATATGAAGTGACTGATGACTACATAGTGACGGCTGGAACAGAGGATACAACTGAATGCAAGAATGGTCAGTAACGGGTACATTTACTACTAACTCACACTTAGAACTATTATTCATATTTCATTGTCATAGTTCAGTTTATTCCAAATGAACTTTGTGAATTACACTGGTCAACAAAACAAAGCAAAAATTTGTGCCTGATTTTAGTCCGTCAATTTTTTATTTGTCATGCATAAAAACAATAAAAAATGTAAACACTTTCATCAAAGTTTGCTTTTGTTGTCTTGAGAGATAGTAACGATTCCTTAATTTTGACAGTAGCAGTAAACTATGTACGATATTTTGTAGCGACAAAGCGGCATTGGGGGGTATTTGGTACTGAAGTACCAAATACTCAAACAAGTTTATCTGAAGGTTCAAATACCATCACAGGAACCATCAGTACCTCATCTTATTACAGCAGAAGATTTCAATGATTTAATTAAAGATCTGAATCCACCCAAAAGTAAAACAGATATTTTGGGTTCTCGTCTGAGACAGTGGAATTTGCTCAATAAAAATGTCAAAATAACTGATCAAAGAAAGCGACATAATCTATTTCTACTTTTTTACTAAGGAAGATGGACTTTGCTTTTGTAGTAACGTAAATGGTTTATATGAATCAATTGGAATACCTTGAAATTCCAGCGAAAGACGCGTGTTTATCGATAGTTCCTCAAAAAGCCTAAAAGCTGTTTTACTTCATAATGGTAATAAATTTCCTTCTCTTTTGGTTGCTCATATCGTACATTTCAAGGAAAATTGCGACATTGTTAAAATTCTACTAGAAGCCCTAAAGTACAAGGAATATAACTGGCAACTTACAGGAGATTTTAAAATTATGGGATTCCTTATGGGATTGCAAGGTGGCTATACAAAATATCCATGCTATCTTTGTTTATGGGATAGCAGAGCTGATGCCACGCGCTACAATCGACAAACATGGCCGGAAAGAACAGAATTTCTGATGGGGAGGCAAAATGCTAAATGGGAGACCATAGTTGAGCCTACAAATGTGCTGATGCCACTACTACACTACACATCAAGTTAGGGCTGATGAAACAATTTGTGAAAGCATTGGATGGAAAATCCGAAGCTTTCATATATTTGAGAGATTTTTTTCTAAAGTTGTCAGAAGCTAAAGTTAAGGCTGGAATATTTGTTAACCCACAGATTTAAAAAAAGAAATTGGACAGCGAACAATTTCCAAAACTTTAAAGCAGTAGACTACGGTTTTCTGGGGAATAACAGAGCAGAAAACTATTAGGAGCGAGTTTCTAGTATGCTGAATAACTTTAAAGCCATGGGTTGCAGGATGTCTCTCAAAGTTCACACGCTGCACGCTCATTTAGATAAATTCAAGGACAACATGGGAGCATATTCAGCGGAATAAGGAGAACGTTTCCATCAAGACGTTCCGGAATTTGGACGTCGGTATCAAGGCCAATATAATGAAAATATGATGGGAGACTATATTCGGGGTTTAGTCAGAGAAATTTCCTTTGAACATAATAATAAACGTAAAATCTTCATTTTTAAACTATTTTTTTTTTTGTTTTTAACTAAATTTTAATAATTAAAATTGATTACTATATTATACAGCAATATTTGTTTAAATTTTTTATCATCTGAGCAACCGAAGTCATACAATTTCTTAAAATTTTAAATGCTACTCTCCTAGCTGCAAGAGCAAACTTTTTTGGCAAAATATATTTTTTCTCATTTTAGTATCAATAGACCTATAATAATCACACACTCAAATCCCAGGCACAAAATCTGTGTAGACTTGTGTTATTAGTGAACCTTTCAAATAAAATATATAGTTTAAATGAAACATATTCGATTATATTTCACTATGCCGTGTTTATTTCAGGTGTCACAGATGTAGTAACAGTTGTTGTTTATCATGACACAGAAAGTAATGACGCCCAGTCTAAACCTGAGGACAGTAGTGATTGTGAAGGAAATATCGTAGAAAGTACAGCCGTATCAGAGACAGGTCAGTGTCAGATTATCCCGTGGATAATCTAGTTACTCTATAGATAAATTAATTGGAAATACGCAAAAAATCGTTTATTCCTTTGATAACTACTTATTCCATTGATAGTCAATTTTATCTATGGTCAAAAAACTATAAAAGCAAACTCCAACAATCCTAATAGAAAACGTTCTAATGTATGGTTAGACAATAATATTAAGAATATGCGTACCACACTTCAAAATCTTGAAACAGCCTTTCAACAAAATCCTAACCCTATCAATTGATCCATTAGAAACAACTTCAGGACGAAATATCGCAAAACAATAAAATACGCTAAAATAAAGGCTAATTCTGAATACGTTGCTAACTCCACTAATGTGTCTAAAGCAAGTTGGCAAATAATTAATAATAATAGAAAAGTATCTAAAACCCGTCAGAATAGAAATAATATCTTAACACCGGACAATTTAAACACTTATTTCACCACCATTGTCAGTGAATTAATAAACAAACTACACGCTTCCAACAAAAATTCATCTTTCTTCATGTCGTCAATGTCTCTTCCTCCAAACGGAACGTTTTCTTTCAAGACTGTTACGTACAATTTTGTTAGAGAAATCATCGATTCATTAACCCCTTCAGTAATCATTAAAAAATTTAAAAATGGAAAAAAACACTGTTTTTTATGAATAAATTTTATTTACTGAACATATATATCCTTCATAAAAGCCATTTCGGGCCCAAATTGGGATTGAAAGTTGATATTATGGTGCATAGTGTGGGTCGAGAAATAAAAGAAATTCATAAAAAAATATTCATTTTTATTCATTATAATTAATAATTATGCCTTATTAATGCAAAGAATTAATTAACATACCTTGAATCGTATTTATTTTCGCCCGAGTACATCCGGGAGTGATCTTTTCTGCAGGTAAAGCTTGCCCGAGTTCTCTCGGGTGTGGGAATTTTCGCACATAATAGCCGCCCAAACATACTCGGGCGTAGTCCTTAAGCGGTTAAAAAGTAGTAACACAAAGGATGCCTATGGCCTAACTACCAACCTATTAAAGGAGATGAAAAATGTTATCATAATAACCCTCACTAAGGCAATCAATCATTGCATATCAGCTAATTATTTTCCAGATAGCTTAAAACTAGCATCAGTTATTCCCCTTTCCAAAAAGGGAGACGAAAAGGATCCTAATACCTACCGTCCAATCTCTATTCTACCTACCCTGTCTAAAGTTCTGGAAAAAGCTGTATTTTTACAAATTGCTGCTTACTTTGAAGATAAAAATCTGTTTAATCCTTCACAATTTTGCTTTAGATCAAACAAATCAACAGTAGACGCAATTTTATATTTTCTGAACGAAGTTTCTGTTTCTTTAGAAAATTGTGAATTCTGTATGGCATCATTTTATGATTTAACTAAAGCTTTTGATTGCGTATGTCCCACTATATTACTGGAGAAACTCTCATTTTATGGTTTCACACCTGAGACTTGCTCCCTTTTAGAATCGTATCTTTTAAATGGAATTCAGTATGTTAAATTTAATAATAAATTATCTGAAATTTTGTCTCTTTTGTTTGGAGTTCTACAGGGATCTATTCTAGGACCTCTCTTGTTTATTATATACATTAATGACCTACCTTCATCAATTTCCATAAATTCCAAATCTATTTTATATGCAGATGACTTTAATTTTGTTTTGAGATCATCAGACTATGATCAGCTATTAAATGATACTGGTC
Source organism: Liopterus haemorrhoidalis (assembly GCA_963971575.1). Taxonomy (NCBI): domain Eukaryota; kingdom Metazoa; phylum Arthropoda; class Insecta; order Coleoptera; family Dytiscidae; genus Liopterus; species Liopterus haemorrhoidalis. Next base: position 30,130,498 of record OZ020623.1, read on the forward strand.
ACTGTTTCGAGGAAGCTAAGCCCATGTTTATATCTAATAAACTCTCTATGAACGATGACAAAACTCAAAATATGCTCATCAGCTGTAGAAAGCACATATATGTAAATGAAGCATGCGTAAAATGTCTTGGCATTTACGTAGATCCGAAACTGTTACTTGGGAGCAACACATTTATCATTTATGTAGTACTTTGTGTAAATAAATTTACTTGCTAAGGCAACTGGCTAATTCGGTTTCCAAGCCCATTCTCCTGATGGCATATTTTGGGTTGTTTCAGTCACACATGTGTTATGGGATATTAGTCTGGGGACATGCATCATTGTCATATAGAGTTTTTAGGCTACAGCGCCGGGCATTGAGAATAATTGCACGCATTTCCTATAGGGCTGATTGCCGTTTACATTTCGTTGATCTTAATATTATAGTCGGATTGCTGATAGGTGACTGTTATATGTATGTATCAAGCAGTGCATTCATATAATAATCTAGTTACCATTTTCAGCGATTTAACATTTTTTTTTTTGTTATTTGTCTTAACTGTCAGTGTCTGGTAATAACTATTAATTAAAATATGGCTTGCGGCGAATTATTAAATTCACAAACTTTAATTTTAAACCTGCTGGAATAAACAACAAATTATAATCCAAAATTTACGTATGAGTATATATTTTTCCTTATTTATAATTATTACCCTAAAATTAATAATTTTGTTTGTTTGAGTACTGCTGTAAATTTATTTTCGCGCTCTAATTAGTAAAGATATCTACGAATCATGCCGTTTCTTTCTAATGCTTTGTTTTTTATTCAAATAATATTGAAGCTTAGTTGTCAACTTGGGTCACTATACGTTACTATGGGTATGCAAATAATTATAATGATATAGACAGACAAAGCATATAGTATTGAATATCGGTACTTGTAGCAACGAACAGTCACTTATCAGCAATCCGACTATATGACCCTGCCTTCTTTCTACATTTTTCAAAGTCTATTGTATGTACAAAAAAAAATTTCAGATCTATCTACATATGAAGAAAATCATAGTTAAAACACAAGGAATAAAGGTAACATCTACCCAAAAATTTTACGTCTTGATAGATCTAAAAATAGTGAAAATTATTATGGCATTAAATTTTATAATTCATTACCCAGCAAGCTCAAAATTTTAATTTTACAAACTTGAAAAAAGTAATAAAAAATATTTTAACAAAAAAACCGATGTATTTGATATGTGAGTTCCTAAAATATTTTAAACAACAGTGATATTTTATCCAATTGACTATTTTCTTATATCTCTGCATATTTGATGTTATTATATTTTATATTTATGTTTATATCTGTGTCCTCAATTTTGTGTAAACTTTATATATTTGTAATTTTCACTGACTAAAAACAGTCTTTGTTATTGTAATTTAGTCAATAAATATATTATTATTATTATTAAATACCGGGCCTAACACGCATAAATATTAGCATTATTATTAACTCAATTATTCTAATGCCCCCAAGATTTATTTATTAAGAAAAATACATTTTCAATATTTCAATATTTTTATTTGTAGATTAAAATAATTTATCTATCCTTGTTAAACCTCCTTCGTATTTCGAAAAACATCATATGTAGCCATCTGCAGCAAAAGTAAACATTAGAAAATTACTATATTTCACAAACTGAATATATGGCTCAATAATCAATGTAAATTTGTTTGCAGCCAGTGAAACATCGTCCATTGAATTAGATGAGAGTTGGGAGCCGTTGGCCTTTAAGAAGCAAATACTATCCACCACAAGAAAGTCATCACATCGCGTTAGACATAGGAAAATACATTCTGGAAAGAAACCATTCAATTGTGAACAGTATGATAAAGCATATTCAGTGTCTTCAAATCTCATCAATCACAAACGAACACATTCTGGAGAGAAACCATTAAAATGTGATCAGTGTAATAAAGCATTTTCACAGTTATCAGTTCTCATTAGACACAAACGAATACATTCTGGAGAGAAACCATTCAAATGTGAACAGTGTAATAAAGCATTTTCACAGTTATCAGTTCTCATTAGACACAAACGAATACATTCTGGAGAGAAACCATTCAAATGTGAGCAGTGTGTTAAAGTATATTCACAGTCATCACATCTCATTATTCACAAACGAACACATTCTGGAGAGAAACCATTCAAATGTGATCAGTGTGATAAAGCATTTTCACGGTTATTTACTCTCATTACTCACAAACGAGTACATTCTGGAGAGAAACCATACAAATGTGAACAGTGTGATAAAGCATTTTCAGGCTTATCAACTCTCATTAATCACAAAATAGTACATTCTGGAGAGAAACCATACAAATGTGATCAGTGTGATAAAGCATTTTCAGCCTTATCAACTCTCATTAATCACAAACGAATACATTCTGGAGAGAAACCATTCAAATGTGATCAGTGTGATAAAGCATTTTCAAGGTTATCAACTCTCATTAATCACAAACGAGTACATTCTGGAGAGAAACCATACAAATGTGATCAGTGTGATAAAGCATTTTCAGCCTTATCAAATCTAATTTATCACAAACGAGTACATTCTGGAGTAAAACCATTCATATGTGATCAGTGTAATAAAGTCTTTAGAAGTTCATCAGAGGTCATTAAGCACAAACAAGTACATTCTGGAGAGAATCCATTCAAATGTGATCAGTGTGGTAAAGCATTTGCACAGTTATCAGTTCTCAATACTCACAAACGAATACATTCTGGAGAGAAACCATTTAAATGAGAGCAGTGTGATAAAGCATATTCACAGTCATCAGATCTCATTATTCACAAACGAATACATTCTGGAGAGAAACCATTCAAATGTGATGAGTGTAATAAAGCAGTTAAAAGTTCATCAGAGGTCAATAGGCACAAAGCCAGTGTGGTAAAGCAATGCTCAGGGTCATCAGGTCTCAATATACATAGGAAAATACATCCTGGGAAGAAACCATTCAAATGTGGTCAGTTTGATAAAAAAATTTCACGGTTAGGAAATCTCATTACACACAAACGAGAACATTCTGTAGAGAAACCATTCAAATGTGAGCAGTGTAATAAAGCATTTTCAATATCATCATACCTCATTAGACACAAACGAGTACATTCTAAACAGAAACCATTCAAATGTGATCACTGTGGTAAAGCATTTTCAACCTCTTCATATCTCAAGGGTCCATCTTAGGACCAATTTTATTTTTATTTTATATAAATGACTTGCCTTTGCATATTAATTCTAAAACCGTGATATTCGCTGACGATACAACTTTCATTAACCGAGGTAAGAGTCTCTTAGACGCTAGTGACTCCATGGAGAGTAATATTAGAGGAGCACAAGCTTGGTTCTGTGCCAATAAATTAAGTCTGAATACAAACAAAACAATAAATATACTTTTTTCATACAATCCAAGACTAAATCTAACAGATTATAGCACAGAAGCAAGATTTTTGGGCTTTCAACTGGATACCAAAATTAATTGGAAGGCTCATATTGATTCAGTGGCTGGTAAAATAAATAAATTCAATTTTGCTCTTTTAAAATTGAGCAAAATCACAAGCTACATGACATCTAAAATCATCTATTTTTCATACGTGCAGTCTACTTTAGCATACGGCATAATTCTGTGGGGGAACTCTGTAGATTCAATAAGACTGTTTCGCTTACAAAAACGATCTATTCGAATTCTTAGTAATGTCAAGTGGAACACCCCTTGCAGGGAGCTTTTCATTCAACATCAGATATTAACACTCCCGTCGCTCTATCTCTTAAACATTTCGACACACACTAAAGAAAATAGCAACAGTTTCCATACTTATAGTGACATCCATGGGTACAACACTAGAAATAAACATAATATCAAAGTACCATATACCCGATATCTCATTAGAAATCAACCAAACATAGTTGGGATAAATTTATTTAATAAGTTGCCTGCGGAAATCAAATGCCTAACAAATGTCAAATTTAAATCTATGTTAAAAAAAATCTTAATAAAAAAGGCATACTATAATATTGCAGAATATGAGACTGACTCAAATATATATTATAATTATATTCAATGAATTTTTTCTTTATTTCCCAAACAGGGAAAACTATATTTTATATTATAATTTTTATGTTTAATTTTTTCTAGTTAAGTATATTAGGTTAAGTTAACTATGTGACGCAATGATAAATGTTATGCATTTCACTAATAAAGATTTATTATTATTATTATTATTATTATCTCAATACTCACAAACGAATACATTCTGGATATAAATCGGTCAAATGCGATCAGTCATAAATCATTTTCACAGTTATCAAGTTTCAGTTAGAGTAGATTCAAATAGAGAAGGATACATGACCGTTACAAATAGCGCAAACAAGATAACGCCAGTGGCGGAGACAAATAAAATATTTTTTAACCAAATGGGACAATTAAATAATATTTTTTATTGAATTAGTTAAGGAACGATTTAAAAGCTATATATTAAAAAAAAAAATGAAAAAATATAAATAAAATGCTGTTTAATATAAATATGTCAGTCATAAATGACAAAAGGTAAGTTAATTATGAATAAAAAGATAAATATGCCGACCATACGGGGAAAAATATATATTGCAGCAAAATTAATTTTATTATTAAATTTATATCGGTCATATGTACTCTTAGGGATGCCAGTTGCAGCAATCACTCGTTCCCGGAAATTTGTTACAGGAATTTTGAAGTTTTTCACATTAACTTCCTCCGTCGTGAATTGCATAACATTATTAATAATTTCGCGGCTCTGGCTATAAAGCACTTGTCCTTTACGTCCCACTAATTGCTTCTGCATTTTGTAAAACACTGTTTTTAAAATCAAAACATAAATTAATTTCATAACCTCAACTTATCCTACTGTTCTATTACCAAATATGTATTTCTCTACTTACGTCGTCTTTCACTAACAAATAATTAATATTAAAAAATACAATTTTAGATTGTAGATGTATTCTAATATAGATATTTTATATAAACACGTTGGAAGCTCCTAACTCATACAAGACTTCTACTGCTATGAGTAACAAACCTAACACCCCTATTATAAGTAAATTAGACCCGTCCATGTTTAACACCGATGTTAACATCGGCGCTTACTATCGATGTTGAAAAAACATCGATGTTTCCGATACATCGATGTTTTATTAATATTAAAAAAGCTATTTATTTATATTATATAAGTTTTATTTAATGCAAAGCTAAAATACGAAAAAAGTAACATATAATACACAAAAAGCATTTATTAGATTTTTTTAGTAATTTAGTAATTAATTTCACGTTAACATTATTATACCCAATATAAAATAATTTTAATTTGTACCTACTATTTTTACATTTCTAAAATGAAATATTGCATTTTATTATAATACTAATATAGTAATCTTAATGTTAATTTTATATTATTTAACATAAAAATAACATACTGTCATACACATTTTTTTTTTTTCACTTTTTTAAGTTGAAATACATATTACATTTTTTCTAACACTAACATAGCAATCCTAATAGTAATTTTAACATTACAATATAATAATCCTAATAATAGTTTTATTAATAAATAAATTATAATTATATTTCCCAATACAGTAATTCCAGGGATTGGAGGAATAACAACTGGAAAAGTGTCAAGAAGACTCAAAAACCAACAAGTTTGTTGGCGTCGTTGGTCGTTGCATTGTTTGCAAAAATTAGAAGTTTCTTCTTATTTTTTTCTTATCCTGCTAACTGATAAAAATAATAAGAACTAACTCTATTAGTATTGTTATATCACAATAGATAGCGCTTATATTTTGTGTACTAATATTAATAAAAATTAAAATTTTAAGATTCGAGCGCTCTAGCACTAGTTTCTGAATTTCAAAGTTTAAACATCGACATCGGTAGTAGGCATCGATGTTTTATCGATACTATCGCCAGCTGACAATCGATGGTAAAAACATCGATGTTTTTAAAACAAACATCGATGTTTTCGATACATAGATGCTTTTTTCCCATCCCTATTCTGTACCCGTTAAGTTCTTATCCACTATAATGCCTAAATATTTCCTTTCGTTAACATATTCTATGTTTTCCCAACCTATATTTAACTTCGTCATATTTTGCATCAATTGATTTTTGTTGGACATTAACATAGATTTAGTTTTTTGAACGTTTAGCTTTAATTTGTTATTAAACAGCCAGTTACTTATTTCTGCCAAGTCATCTTTTGATACATTAATATCAGTTATATCACCTAAAAAAACAAAAATCACAGTTTAATTAATATTTTAGCGAATTTTTATTAGAGATGGCAACGATTAATCGAATATTGAAATAATCGATTATTTTGTTTCAATTAATCGATTAATCATACAATATTTTTTAATAAACATTGCTTTATTTTTTAATAAATAAAGTTTCGATTAATTTATTATTAATCGATAATTTTATTTTATTTTCAAGAAATTACTTAGTTGTATTGTTGAAACACTGGTCCTTAATGATTGTATCTTGACTTAATTTACTGTATTTTGGTACTAAAAACTTTAATAAATATATTATTATTATTATTATAAACCTTTTAAATGTGAGCAGTGTGATAAAGTGTTTTCATTTTAATTTTACCGCCCAGGGCTCCCAAGCAACTTAATTCGACACTGCTCTAGCCGGTTTATGACTCTATGACTAGCTGGAATGTGATCGGCGAGATGCATATTTGTTTGAATAATCTGCGTGTATTTTGATTATTTGCTTAATTTTATAAAAATCTGTCTATCTATCAATATGTGAGCTGTAAAAGAGAAAAGTGAATTTATATCAACTAAAAAATCTACCCCCTCCTCCGTAACATTACTTCTAAACACCATTAATTTGTAAGACAAAGGGTAGGCCTAGGGGCTCCGTCATAGAAATTGATTCAGGGGAAAGAAATTTATTAAAAAAGGGCTCCGCAAGTAAAAATGGTTGGGCACCACTGGTCTAGAGAAAAATTAGGGCTTTAATCGTTTAAAACGTTTTGTAATAATGACAATTTTTTGAATGGCATAATTGACATTATTTGTGAAAATTGTAAAATAAAAAAAATCACAACTAAAAATGGTTAGAGATAGCGACCAGCGGTTGAAATTTTTGGATTCCTTGTAGTTTATTTAGTCTAGAAAAAAATTGTGGCTTTAATCGTTTAATGCGTTTTGAGATTGTGACAATTTTTTTTATGGCATAATTTACATAATCTGTGAAAATTGTGAGTTTCAAAAAATCATAAATCAAAAACGGTTAGAGAAAACAACCTGACGCTAGAATTTTTGGATTCCTCGTAGTTTATTAAGTCTAGAAAAAATTTGAGGTTACTTACCTTACTCGTTTTGCGTATTTTAAAATTATAACAAATTTTAATATGGCGTGATTTATAGAAATATTCATCTTCGCATGGATATATCTCAAAAACAAAATGCAATAAAGACCTGCGGTTGAAATTTTTGAAATCTTGAGGTTCTAATTTACATGTAACCAGATTTTGAAACAAAAAATTTTTTTGAAGTTTTTTCATTTTTTTAATTTTTTTTTGAATATTTTGAAAATTGCTAACAGAAAAATGGTTAGGGATATAAAAATGCGGTTTGAAATTTTAAAATTCTACTACACTGTTTAGTCTAAGAAAAAAATTGGGCTTAAATAAATATATTATTGAGTTTTGTAAGGGCAGTAATCCAAAATCCTTGAAAATGGCCAAAAATCAAAAAAAATATAATGGGTAGACATAAAAAAAATCGTGATTTAGAAGAAAAAAATTTTTGTCTCCAATTTTATTGAAAATTGGTACAAATATGCATTTTTGGTCAGAGATCAAGAAAATTTGGTCCATTTTGAAGTTTGGGCAAAAGTTTTTTAATTATAGGCAAAAAACTGACCTTAATCAGCTCTAACTCAAAAACTAGGAAAGCATGAATTTTTTAAATATTTTGTTCATAATCCTCACCCCAAAACTAGCCTAAAACTATAATTTGGCTAAAATCGGAAACAAAAGATATATTTTTTTTTAATTTTTATTCGAAAATTAGTATACTTATATATTTTTAGCCTTAGATCACAAATATATGGTCAGTATTGAGTTACTGTCTAAAATTTTGACATTTTCGGCAAAAAAAGTAAAAAAAAAAACAGTCCACAAAAAGGCTCAGAATTAATGAAATGTTAGCCTGCCCCTTTTTTAAATCTTTGTAAACTATTACTTACGTCTTATCTATCATCTATATCAGCGGTTCCCAACCTGTGCTCCGCAGAGCCCTTACTGCTCCGCGTGCACTTCTCAGGGGCCCCGCAGCCGTTCCAGGAAATAAAATAAATAAAAATTGAATAAAATTAAAAGTATTAGAAATAAAAAACAGAATCAAAATAATAAAACTGGAAATGACATTCTGGAAGAAAATTGGCCAAGTTGTATGTATGTCCAAGTGATTTCTGACTCTAGCCCAGAGGCGAATTAAGCGGTGGGCGGACTGGGCGGCCGCCCGGGGCTCACGAAGCCGGGGGGGGGGCTACCGTCGTCTATATACAAATATTTCCATTCTATTTAAAATAATAGAGGGCTCATTTTAATTTAACTGCCCAGGGCCTCCAAGCAACTTAATTCGCCACTGGTCAACACATGTCATTACACATCTGAAAATACATTGAACCTACTGACATATTTATAATTCTTATATCGGAAAATTTTAAAATTTATCATAAAATTTATCATCAAATTTTAAGTTTTCCATTAATGTTCTGTTTTACCCTACTTTAACTTAAGTATTCAAATTTGTTAAAATACGAAGGTCATTTCATAAATAATGCACACGATTTTTTTGTTTTTTAAATGTTTATTTTTATTACAGTATTTCCTTACAATCCTTCAACTATAATCCTTCAAGTTTTTAAAATTATCTTGCTGTGATTGGCTAATTCAGCAACCAATCAGAGGAGAGACACCCGCTTTGCTGTGATTGGCTGATTCAGTAGCCAATAAGATCCACTTTGCTGTGATTTGCTAATTCAGTAGCCAATGAGAGCTACTTTGCTGTGATTGGTCGATTCAGTAGCCAATGAGAGTTACTTTTCTGTGATTGGCTAATTCAGTAGCCAATGAGAGCTACTTTGCTGTGATTGGCTGAATCAGTAGCCAATGAGATCCACTTTGCTGTGATTGGCTGATTCAATAGCCAATGAAAGCTACTTTGCTGTGATTGGCCGATTCAGTAGCCAATAAGAGCTACTTTGCTGTGATTGGCTGAATGTTATATTAAAACAGTTATTATTTATGATTATTCCGTTCCAATAATGTAATTATGAATGTTTTTGGGAATAGCGGTGGAGAAAAGTAAACTCAAAATTTACTAGTACCCGATTGTTCGGTGTAATTTTTTAGACCTTTTTCAAGGGCTGGAAAATTTTATTAAATTAATATATATAAATCACAGGCAAAAAATGTTTAGATTTACAGTAAATACTAAGAGTCTCCTCTGATGTACATTAACTAATAAAATAATTACAACAAATAGTTTTAAAATTAAACATTAAAATAAATATCACATAAATCACAATCTAAAATCGTTATCACAGCTCATATATTATTTTTTATTTAAAATTTAAGTAAAGGGTTCTAATTGGTAGATAAAAGGATTTGTACGTTTCTCTTCTTCGTTTAGTTTAAAATATGGCCGGATTGCTTCATGGGTGTTTTATCATGATCAACAATATTTTGCAGATTTTTTTTAAAGAAACTACAGACATAATAACATGGAGATATGTTAAGGATTTCGTAGGTATAAACAAGAAACCCTCGACACTCTTATGGCATTTGATCGGTATGAACAATATTTTGCAATTTTTTTAAAGAAACTACAGATATAATAACATGGAGAAATGTTAAGGATTTTGTAGGTATAAACAAGAAACTCTCGACACTCCTATGCCATTTGACCGGTATGAACAATGTTTTGTAGATTTTTTTTAAGAAACTACAGATAACATGGAGAGAAGTTAAAGATTTGGTAGGTATAAACAAGAAACCCTCGACACTCCTCTGTCCTTTGACCGGTATTGGCATCTGACACTACCGATAGAGGCGCTACTGCATTCACATCATGGCTGACTTTGGTAGGATATTTTTGACAGGTTCAATGGTATCTTCATGTGATATTTATTGAAACACACGAGAACACACTCTAAAATGGTCTTTAACTGTCTTTCTCCACGACCACTATAGAATTTACCAATTCTAAAACCGATTTTGACTACAGAAAGTTAATATTCTAACACAAGAGTTGGAATGTTATTCTAAAGCACTTATCTTCTTATGCATTTTGCGTGTATTTCATTCCATCACTTGTTACGGAATAACTATTCCATACTTGTTGTCTTTTGTTTTAGTAGGGTTACATTAAGATATATGCAACGTTTACATTAAATAAATGCAACATAACTTCCTAACCTAAAATAGTGGCCGATGTGCGGCAAATTAAATTAAAATTAAACAAATAATGAATAAAAAAAATAGTTTAATTAATTGATTAATTTGTTATGTATATAAATTATGTGTTAAGATAAAATGTTTGTTAAAATAATTATTTGTTAATTTTTTTTCCTTTCTGGTGGTCGTGGAGAAAGTAGGGTCTGTGACTCGGTTGGAAGAGAAAATTCGATGCTCGTGGTTCCTCACGCTCGCCTGCGGCTCGCTCTCGGAATTTTCCACTCGCATCGAATTTTCTCATTCCAACCTTGTTACAGAATATACTATTCCACTTCTAAGAACATATTCCCATGCTTGTCACAAACTCGACTATCCTACAACCGTCAGTTTCTCAAAATCTCACTAGAGGCGCTTCAGTTATTGTCAGTTGACAATAAACAATATTTTGTAGAAACTACAGATTAATAATATGGAGAAATGTTTAGGATTTCGTAGCCTAGTATGCAGTTGCGAAGAGAATGTTTAATTTTTTATCTATACTTTTATATAAATTAGATCATTTGTGTCATTCGTATATGCATACATACATGTATGTAAGTTCCCTCAAAACTAAAGAATAGCTGCACCGATTTAAAAAATAAATACACCATCGCTTGTAGTAAAATAGTAAACTTAGATTCTTACAGCCGCGTTTTGCAGTAATCAATTAAACTGCGCGTCAAATACAGCCGCATTTTGTATAGTGCGTTCAAAGGTGAGTTTGCAGTACAGGGCATATGGAGTAGTTCTTTTTCATACTCTCTAATGGGTTTACACAATGACACTATCCTTTTCTTGCTTGTCGACGTTGCCAGCTCTAAAACGCGCTGATCTGTGAAGACGCAGTATTCTACAAATGGCCATTTGACTGTTATTTTGAGTTTTATAAGAGTTGATTTTTGTACATCATACGAGTTTTTCATATTATTATAATTGACACATTTAACACTTTTACAACATTTGGCAACACCGCTCCCATTTTCCATAAGAGCTATACTGCAAACTCACCTTCGAACGCACTATAGTTATAAATTAAACTGCGCATTAAATACAGCCGCGTTTTGCAGTAATAAATTAAACTATGCATCAAATACAGCCAAGTTTTGCAGTAATTAATTAAACTGCTCATCAAATACAGTCGCGATTTGCAGTTATTAAATAAACTGCGCATTAAATACAGCTGTGTTTTGCAGTAATAAATTAAACTACGCATCAAATACAACCGCGTTTTGCAGTCATTAATTAAACTGCGCATCAAATACAACCGCGTTTTGCAGTAATTAATTAAACTGTTCATCAAATACAGCCATTAATTGCAGCCATTGATTTGCAGCTATTAATTAAGCTGCGCATCAAATACAGCCGCGTTTTGCAGTAATTAATTAAACTGTTCATCAAATACAGCCATTAATTGCAGCCATTGATTTGCAGCTATTAATTAAACTGCGCATCAAATACAGCCGCGTTTTGCAGTAATTAATTAAACTACGCATCAAATACAGCCGCGTTTAGCAGTAATAAATTAATTCGCGCATTAAAACAGGCGCGTTTTGCAGTAATAAGTTAAACTGCACATCAAATACAGCAACGTTTGGCAGTAATAAATTAATTCGCGCATTAAATACAGCCGCGTTTTGCAGTAATAAGTTAAACTGCACATCAAATACAGCCGCGTTTGGCAGTAATAAATTAATTCGCGCATTAAATACAGCCGCGGTTTGCAGTAATAAATTAAACTGCACATCAAATACAGCCGCGTTTGGCAGTTACAAATTAATTTTCGCGTCAAATACGGCCGCGTTTTGCAGTAATAAGTTAAACTGTGCATCAAATACAGTCGCGTTTTGCAGTAATAAATTAAACTACGCATCAAATACAGCCGCGATTTGCAGTTATTAATTAAACTGCGCATTAAATACAGCCGCGTTTTGCAGTTATTAATTAAACTACGCATCAAATACAGCCGCGTTTAGCAGTAATGAATTAATTCGCGCATTAAATACTGCCGCGTTTTGCAGTAATAAGTTAAACTGCACATCAAATACAGCCGCGTTTGGCAGTAATAAATTAATTCGCGCATTAAATACAGCCGCGGTTTGCAGTAATAAATTAAACTGCACATCAAATACAGCCGCGTTTGGCAGTTATAAATTAATTTGCGTGTCAAATACAGCCGCGTTTTGCAGTAATAAGTTAAACTGTGCATCAAATACAGCCGCGTTTTGCAGTAATAAATTAAACTACGCATCAAATACAGCCGCGATTTGCAGTTATTAATTAAACTGCGCATTAAATACAGCCGCGTTTTGCAGCTATTAATTAAACTACGCATCAAATACAGCCGCGTTTAGCAGTGATAAATTAATTCGCGCATTAAATACTGCCGCGTTTTGCAGTAATAAGTTAAACTGCACATCAAATACAGCCGCGTTTGGCAGTAATAAATTAATTCGCGCATTAAATACAGCCGCGGTTTGCAGTAATAAATTAAACTGCACATCAAATACAGCCGCGTTTGGCAGTTACAAATTAATTTGCGCGTCAAATACGGCCGCGTTTTGCAGTAATAAGTTAAACTGTGCATCAAATACAGTCGCGTTTTGCAGTAATAAATTAAACTACGCATCAAATACAGCCGCGATTTGCAGTTATTAATTAAACTGCGCATTAAATACAGCCGCGTTTTGCAGTTATTAATTAAACTACGCATCAAATACAGCCGCGTTTAGCAGTAATGAATTAATTCGCGCATTAAATACTGCCGCGTTTTGCAGTAATAAGTTAAACTGCACATCAAATACAGCCGCGTTTGGCAGTAATAAATTAATTCGCGCATTAAATACAGCCGCGGTTTGCAGTAATAAATTAAACTGCACATCAAATACAGCCGCGTTTGGCAGTTATAAATTAATTTGCGTGTCAAATACAGCCGCGTTTTGCAGTAATAAGTTAAACTGTGCATCAAATACAGCCGCGTTTTGCAGTAATAAATTAAACTACGCATCAAATACAGCCGCGATTTGCAGTTATTAATTAAACTGCGCATTAAATACAGCCGCGTTTTGCAGCTATTAATTAAACTACGCATCAAATACAGCCGCGTTTAGCAGTGATAAATTAATTCGCGCATTAAATACTGCCGCGTTTTGCAGTAATAAGTTAAAATGCACATCAAATACAGCCGCGTTTGGCAGTAATAAATTAATTCGCGCATTAAATACAGCCGCGGTTTCCAGTAATAAATTAAACTGCACATCATATACAGCCGCGTTTGGCAGTTATAAATTAATTTGCGCGTCAAATACAGCCGCGTTTTGCAGTAATAAGTTAAACTGTGCATCAAATACAGCCGCGTTTGGCAGTAATAAATTAATTCGCGCATTAAATACAGCCGCGGTTTGCAGTAATAAATTAAACTGCACATCAAATACAGCCGCGTTTGGCAGTAATAAATTAATTTGCGCGTCAAATACAGCCGCGTTTAGCAGTGATAAATTAATTCGCGCATTAAATACTGCCGCGTTTTGCAGTAATAAGTTAAACTGCACATCAAATACAGCCGCGTTTGGCAGTAATAAATTAATTCGCGCATTAAATACAGCCGAGTTTTGCAGTAATAAGTTAAACTGCACATCAAATACAGCCGCGTTTGGCAGTAATAAATTAATTCGAGCATTAAATACAGCCGCGGTTTGCAGTAATAAATTAAACTGCACATCAAATACATCCGCGTTTGGCAGTTATAAATTAATTTGCGCGTCAAATACTGCCGCGTTTTGCAGTAATAAGTTAAACTGTGCATCAAATACAGCCGCGTTTTGCAGTAATAAATTAAACTACGCATCAAATACAGCCGCGATTTGCAGTTATTAATTAAACTGCGCATTAAATACAGCCGCGTTTTGCAGTTATTAATTAAACTACGCATCAAATACAGCCGCGTTTGGCAGTAATAAATTAATTCGCGTATTAAATACAGCCGCGTTTTGCAGTAATAAGTTTAACTGCACATCAAATACAGCCGCGTTTGGCAGTAATAAATTAATTCGCGCATGAAATACTGCCGCGTTTTGCTGTAATAAGTTAAACTGCACATCAAATATAGCCGCGTTTGGCAGTAATAAATTAATTCGCGCATTAAATACAGCCGCGTTTTGCAGTAATAAATTAATTCGCGCATTAAATACAGGCGCGTTTTGCAGTAATAAGTTAAACTGCACATCAAATAAAGCCGCGTTTGGCAGTAATAAATTAATTCGCGAATTAAATACAGGCGCGTTTGGCAGTAATAAATTAATTCGCGCATTAAATACAGGCGCGTTTGGCAGTAATAAATTAATTCGCGCATTAAATACAGGCGCGTTTTGCAGTAATAAGTTAAACTGCACATCAAATACAGCCGCGTTTGGCAGTAATAAATTAATTTGCGCGTCAAATACAGCCGCGTTTTGCAATAATAAATTAAATTGCCCGTCAAATACAGCCGCGTTTGGCAGTTATAAATTAATTCGCGCATTAAATACAGGCGCGTTTTGCAGTAATAAGTTAAAATGCACATCAAATACAGCCGCGTTTGGCAGTAATAAATTAATTCGCGTATTAAATACAGCCGCGTTTTGCAGTAATAAGTTTAACTGCACATCAAATACAGCCGCGTTTGGCAGTAATAAATTAATTCGCGCATGAAATACTGCCGCGTTTTGCTGTAATAAGTTAAACTGCACATCAAATATAGCCGCGTTTGGCAGTAATAAATTAATTCGCGCATTAAATACAGCCGCGTTTTGCAGTAATAAGTAAAACTGCACATCAAATACAGCCGCGTTTGGCAGTAATAAATTAATTTGCACGTCAAATACAGGCGCGTTTTGCAGTAATAAGTTAAACTGCGCATCAAATACAGCCGCGTTTGGCAGTAATAAATTAATTCGCGCATCAAATACAGCCGCTTTTTGCAGTAATAAGTTAAATTGCGCATCAAATACAGCCGTGTTTGGCAGTAATAAATTAATTCCCGCATGAAATACAGCCGCGTTTTGCAGTAATAAGTTAAACTGCGCATCAAATACAGCCGCGTTTGGCAGTAATAAATTAATTTGCGCGTCAAATACAGCCGCGTTTTGCAATAATAAATTAAATTGCACGTCAAATACAGCCGCGTTTGGCAGTAATAAATTAATTTGCGCGTCAAATACAGACGCGTTTTGCAATAATAAATTAAATTGCACGTCAAATACAGCCGCGTTTGGCAGTAATAAATTAATTTGCGCGTCAAATACAGCCGCGTTTTGCAATAATAAATTAAATTGCACGTCAAATACAGCCGCGTTTGGCAGTAATAAATTAATTTGCGCGTCAAATACAGTCGCGTTTTGCAATAATAAATTAAATTGCACGTCAAATACAGCCGCGTTTGGCAGTAATAAATTAATTTGCGCGTCAAATACAGCCGCGTTTGGCAGTAATAAATTAGTCTGCGCGTGAAATACAGCCGCATTTTGCAGTAATAAATTAAACTGCGCATCAAATACAGCCGCGTTTTGCAGTAATAAATTAATTTGCGCGTAAAATACAGCCGCATTTTGCAGTAATAAATTAAACTGCACATCAAATACAGTCGCGTTTGCAGTAAAACGCCAGGTGAAACGAACAAACCATTTAAATATATGCTTATAATAATCTGGAATTTGGAAAAATAAAGTATGAGGCTGAAAAAATAATAAAAAGAAAAAAACAGATAAAGCCTCCAATTTTATTTATATAAACTAAAGACTATTTCCAATTTGGATTCAGCCATTCATCTCTTTCCGGCTGTTCTTCATGGGGATTAAAAATATGTCCCAGCACGTGCTTCTTAAAATCCTCTCCTTCCTGTTGGATTCCGTGTATTAAATGGTTATCAGTGCATCTCGGAGTTGTTGACTGGGGTTCCTTTTGATCATTATGACGTTGCTCATAGCGCCGCTGTAGATCATAGGGTGACTCAAAAAGTAGATCGTATTCCGACTCATGAACTGGTTCGTACTGTAACTCTTGGTTTGGTTCATAACCATTTTGCCATGCAGCATTTAATACACTATTTAAAGGTTCACCCGGTTCCTCGTCAGCAAATATTGAATGCAATACTGATTTTTTATACGAATCCATTGGTGGACTTACGGATCTTGGTAATAACGTGTATTCTGTTGTTGATTCACGGTTTCCAAAAATAGCATCCATCATAGATTTTTTGTAAGCGTTATTTTCTGATAGTGTTGTTATAATCTTTTCTGTTTTCTCTTCTTTAACATCACAAGGATTAGGTAAACCAAATATCTTATTAAGCGTATCTTCTCTAAAAGACAAACTGCGGCATGTCTTTTTGGTGTTTGTATAATATCGATTTTCATTGACAGTATTAGTGGTACTTTTTCCGAATATCTTTTCTAACATTTCTTGTTTAAAAGACGTATCGGGTGCTGTAGTTGTGGGTTTTACCAAAAGCATATCTACAATACTATTCTGTAATCTTTGTTGTTCGTCATAATTTTGGAATACCTGTTGATATATCGTGTCAGATATTGTTTTCTTTTTTCGACGTGCAACTTTATGTATAGGGTGTGGTATAGATGGCTGAGGTAATTTTCTATTTTCTAAATTTTTGATGTTTTGAGATAGCTTATATAGATCATTGTTTAGATCTGGGAATACATCTGTTGTAGGTTGGGATTCTTGCTGAAGAGTGGTGGATTCTTCTATCTTGTTTGTAACATCATCTACTGTTGCAGCACAAATCATAACACCTGCAAATTAAGGGAAATTATTTATGGGACTGTAATTACTAGATCCAGGGTAAAAAAAGTTTTTCTAGGAAATTAATTCGTTTTTAATTTTTCATTTTTAAGTGCCTGCAAAAATATTTGTATCAGGTCGTCAAGGATAAAATTTGTAGTTAATAATATTTCCAACTTCAACAGCTTATTATTTGACATTGGCTTAACATTTTACCGTCCTGTATTTTTTACCGACCGTCACATATATAAGGAAGGTATTGTGATCATACCGATTTTGACATTTCGAGATTTCGATGGATCTCCACGAATTGAGGTCCCTACATAACGTTTCGACTATTTTTAGTATGATGTCTGTCGGTCTGTCTGTCCGTCTGTCTGTCTGTCCGTCTATCTGTCTGTCCGTCTGTCTGTGTACACGTGCAGAGCAAATTCGGCTGAAAGGATTTTTATGAAACTTCATATTTAAGCTTCTGCTATCAATGGCACGAGTTGATCAACCTTTGGTAAAAATCGGTTGACAAAAAATGGGAGTTTACTCGTGTCGATTTTAAGATTTTTGTGAATATTTCACAACAGAAAAATATTTCGAAAAAATTTATTGAACAAAAGTTGCTATAAAAGCAATAATTAATAACTTTTATTTGAGACGTTTTTTGATAAAACGAAAAATTTCGAATAATTTTTGTAAAATTTTCGGTCTCAATTTTTTCATATTTATATGTAACGTTTCTATGGTCATGATAAATAATATCTCTGTTAGAAAATATTAGGCCAAGTTATTTCTACTCTGCTGCTAGAATGTAATTTATATAAGCCTAGTGGCCACAGCTGATTTTTTTTTTTTTTTTTAGTTTACAAGTTACACAGCTCGCCTGTTTAAAGAAATCATTGTATGCTCTAAAAATTATCAAAAACATTTTAAAAAAATTAATTTTGTTGAAAATAGAACGGTCGGAAATTCGCACTATTATGAAGTATGAGGTCTTACGTGGAACTACGGCATCGCAGACCGCGCGAATCATTATTAGTGTATTTGACTCTAGTGTTACTATGCAGCAGACAATATCAAATTGGTTCGCCAAATTTTGTACAGGTAACTTAAAAACCAAACAAAAAAAAGCCTGGCTCATCGATCACAACAGAAATATACTGCAACCAACTGGAAAAAATGATGCAAAAACTTAAAGAAAAACAGCCTAGATTGATCAACAGATCGACTCCTATCTTTTTGCATGATAACGCTAGACCACACACTGCACAAATGACTGGCAAAACTACAGGAATTGGAGTTGGAACTTCTTCATCATCCTCCATACTCACCAGATCTAGCCTTCACTGACTACCACTTCTTCCGCAATTTGGAAAACTTTTTAAAAGGAAAACAGTTTAATTCCGACAATGCTGTAAAACTGGCCTTCAAGGAATTCATTGACTCTCGTCCGCCAGGGTTTTATACCACCGGCCTGAACAACCTGCAGCTTAAATGGCAAAAGTGTATAGACAATATGGGTGCATACTTTAATGAATAAAATAATTCCTTATATTTGTAAGTTATCAACCAACTTTGCCTTTTTTTCTACAAATTTCATCCTTGACGAATTAATATTTTTTATTGATTTTTCTAGTGTTAGATTTAATTATCCGCAAATCAAACAAATCGAACTGATACTACCTATAGTGGCCCATTGGAATTACAACTTACAATCAATTTGAAGTGTTATAAGTATCAATCACCTTACATAACTGGATAACTGTAGCTCATTAAAATTTTATAAGAGATAAAATATAAGATATGTTCAATTGACGTGCATATGTTTTTTTTTTTTTTTTTAATTTTTGAATATTTTTGTCAACTGAATCGCATAAAATTTATATTTCCTTAAAACTACATTTTTTTGATATGTTAATGTTAGTTATGTCACCTAACAATACAAAAGTCACATTTTAATTAATATTACAGCCAAATTTTTTAATTAAAATATTGTAAATTTGAAATAAGCCGACCACAGCGCGAAAGTTACCAATTAAATACGACTGAGCTTGACGTCAAACCCTAGACGGCCCAGACTACAACATAATCTTTACGTGTGTATAATGTATTGTTCGAGAGTTCTGTATTTGTTTTTAAACAATTTTTCACGCATTTATTATTAAAATGGCAGATAAAGATTTTATTAGGGCTCAGAGTGATAATTTACCCAACATTGATGCTGTTGTGCTCATGGAATATATGAAAAATAATTAATGCTACAGTGCTGAAGAAATACATGGTGTCAAAAAAGACTTAAGTAAACCATTTATTTATTCTATAACTTTATTTAAACAATATAAACGCTGCAACTATGTAAAATGTAAATATTTATGTAATTTAGATGTCAGAATTTTACTACATTGTTTACATGAAGTTACAAAACGTTAGAGGCATAATTGAAATACTGCAATATAGGTTATATATTTTAAATTTAATTCGGTTAACATGTATAAAATGTTTTTATAGAATTAAACTTTATTTTAATTAAAATCACTCTAACTTTACACAATCTATAAAAGTTATACAAGCAAATAAGTTCACGACAGACTGGGTAGGCTGTACGCAGTACACTTATGTAGGGTATGACGTCACACGTGGTTTTCGCGCGCTACATACATTTATGATTTTTTTAAACCTAAAAATTTTTTTTTTTTAAATGCAAAACTGTTTTTTATGGTTATATGCAACAAGAGGAATATAATAAAAAATAAATCATGCCCCTATTTATGTATTTGAGTGAAAATGTTTTTTCATATGAACAAATGATTTTCTTTTTGTGATGAAATTGGCTTTCAGATTTTCTCATTGCCAGCTACGATTATTTATAAATTTGTCTTTTAACCTAATCTAATCTAATCTAATCGAGATGATGAGTATAATTTGGGAATTAAACAAGGGTGGGGGAGGTGGACGAGAAAAAGGGGGTTTGCCAGTGAGGCCCGTCACGGCAGGACTTTGGTAGCCCTATTTGAAGGTGGGCCATGAAAGGTTTAACAATAGAGTTAATAGGGTTTTAAATAAAAATTCTTGTTTAACACATTTGCGGACAGTTTTGTACAATGAGATGTACCCAAAATGTCACTTTTTTAGATTTTTGTTTATAATAGGACATTTACTGTGTTTGGTATGTTCCTGATAGGATATTTTATACTAGTTTTCATATACTTAAATGGAATTAAAACCTGCCCCAGCCATCATTTGTATATTTGAATAAAAAAGTAGGACGGTTTAGACCAGGGAGCAGCAACCTTTTTTACTAAGTGGGCATATTTCAGAAATGCGGGAGTTCGGCGGGCACCGAGGGACAAGGGGGGGGGGTAAAATTTAAACATAAAAATATTAATGCAATTTAAAATTTTAATTTTCATAAAAAAAATACATAATATCAAAGTGATAATTAATGCGATTTTTGACAATGAAAATTCGCGGCCAATTCGTTGTAATGTGGGACATAAGTAGAATTTCCATTTCTCAGGCATTGGTCCAAATGAGCGTCAGTGAGGCCTGTTCGGTATTTTGATTTTAAGTATTTCATATTAGAAAACATACATTCACAAGCATATGTCGACGCGCAGAGAGACTTCAATTTTAGAGCACATTTTCTCAACAATGGGTAGCTATTCCCATGCACCAAGTTCCAAAATTTTTCTTCGTTATGATGTGATTTTAATTCAATGTCATTTGTTATATTTATAACTTCCAATTCTAAGTCCTCCTTATTGGAAATACCGAAATATGTTGCGATTTTATTAGTCACATCATCCTCTCTTTCAGAAAAAGAACTAATAAAAAATGTTAAAAATGCCTCCAATTCTTAGAAGTCTTCAAATCTGGTATTAAATTCTTCCAATAATGTATCAAAATGTTTGGCAAATTGATGGGTGGTAACATTTCCATCGCAATAATTTTCTATTACCATTTTTATTATTGCTTTCTTTCATATTGGGTCTATATTGGGAATAGTTTTAAAATTTAGTTTTACAATAAAATTTAATGAATATTAAATTATATTTATTTATAAAACTATAACACTTCTAGTCTTCTTGACAGTACCTTTATTAGTAAAAGCGGCTCGGAAATAGAATTTCGCATGGTTAGGCGGGCACTTAGAAATTGCTTCGCGGGCACCGCGTTGTCGACCCCTGGTTTAGACCGTCATGACCTGAGCTAGGAAAAATATTCGACGGCTATAGCCGTACAGTCCGCGAACGTGTTAATACTCGTCATAAATTTATTGTCATATAATTAGAGACTTGGGTATCCAGTCTTTTTCAGTCTTATATTGAAGTAAAAAATAATGACGACTATGATTAACCGTTCCTGTCCATACCATGCATTTTAATGTGGAAATTTTTTGACACTATTTTGTACAACTTGACTTCAATATTAGACTGAAGATGATTGAATACCCAATCGAAACGTCTCCCTAATTAGTTGATAATAAATTTGGACGAGTATTAAACAAGAATTTTTATTATTATGCTTATTTTATCCTATATGTGATATATTAAATAATAAACTTACCGGATTGTAAAACAGCAGCTATAACAAATGTAAAAATAACAAGAAGTTCCATGTTGGACTATTCGTCAGCTCCGAAATGTAGAGAGTTATGAAAAGAAATCGGCCTCTTCAAATGTACAGTTAAAACGCAAAAATAAATACCATTTACTATTAGAATATTTTTGATTTAAAAAAAAAACTCGTGCATATGTCACGGAAATGTCATTATGAAATTTGTTTCTGCAATATTAAACAAAGCAATCAAATGTTATTGGGCTCAACAGCGCTATGAAGTGACGCCAAGCGGACTAAAACTGAACTAGGCGAAACGAGTAATAGTTTATTGTTTACATTTGGTTTACATGTGTTTTCTCGTGTAGTTTGTGTTGCTTTTAAACGTTAGTGTTGCAGTTTATTTGTTATATTAACTTTTGATAGCAATTATTATTCTTTTTTATATTACTTTATGTTATAATGAGTTATTATAACACAAATTGCTGTGTGTTTGGCTGTCACTCTAGAAAAGGAAGTAACAAAAATATTTACTTCCACTATTTTCCAAATGAGAAACAATTTGTAAATTGTTAATAAATTTGGTGTTGTGGAAGAGATAATAACAAACTAGTATTTATTAAACAAATTAAATAAAAAGCAAACACTAAATTATAAAAATCCCCCTCGAACATAATTATATATCTACCCGTGTAATTTTAATGCAGAATTAGGGCAAGCGGTCTTAAATTCTGTACGCAGTTTTTCTAATACATTTTCACGGAACCTTCAGTGCCTGCTTTTGTTTTTAATCAATTTATTTAGGCAAGGAGTTTCTAACAGAGGTTGCGGTTCATACTGTTGTAAGACAGGTTTTTTAAAAGTAGACCACAGGCATTTTAAATCTGTGCTGGTTAATATTTCCATACACTATATATTGTTTCTGGAACAAAAAGAAAAACAGAAACCCCACAAAAAAAAAAAAAAATCTTGGCTTCTTTCATTTTGGTTTGTTAACCACCTGGTACAAAATAATAGGACAGCTGAAATGTGTTTGCATGTAGTTCCTGCTTTACAGGTGCAGGACATATTTAAAACTTCAACATCATTACTAAATTTTAATTTCCCATTGACTTCGTGAGGTGGTGATCTCAAACTGCTTGTTTGTAAACATAACCCACATATGTCGACATGCTCATCATTTTTGTCCAAAATTCCGCACAACATAAGATGTCCGGCGTTTAACACCTCTTCTCCTTCAACTACACACCTAGAAGAAGGTGTTGCACTTAAAAAATTAAAATAATTTAATAAGGATAGCTGTTTATTATCCATTGCAAATCGATGATTTAACATGTAAACAAATATGGACAACTTTCACATTACTCGTTTCAATCAGCTGTTCATAGCGCTCGTAGCGCCGCCATCGGGCATTGTTGTATCCAATACTGCAAACTCACCTTCGAACGCACTATAGATAAAAGTGAAATGTTTTTCTACTTTTTTTTTGTAATATTGTCGTAATGCACGCAAAATAGCGCGCACTACAAATTAAAATCTGTTTTTATTATACACTAATTTATAATTAAATACTTTAGTTGAACATATAAGTAAGAACATATTGATCTATGAAATACGTTTCTATTATTGTAAAGCGAATAATACTTGGAATTTGAGAGAAAACAAATATATAGATTATTAATATAGTTTAAGAAAAACATTAAACTGAAGGAGATGAAAAGTGTTAGAGGCCAAGAATAAATACGCCAATAATAATTCGAAATAAATATCTCAAATATTAAAGACATTTAATTAAAACGCCTTACATAATAACTGATATTTTTAAATCTGATATATCAGTAAAATATAATTTTACCTACGATAACCTGGTCTACGAGATATGCATGGAAATTTAGAACATTTAACTCTTTAACTGATTTATTTTTATACATTTTTGCAATGAATTTGTAATCAGTGATTCTTAAACTCTGGTCCGCGGGTAAAGGCCTTTAAGTGATTAAATATGTTTTATATTGGAACTAGAAACTGTACAACTGCGGATTGGATGTACCTGAATGATATTAATTATAAAAAGGAAATTAGGAAATATGTAAATCCATTATATTTAAAATAACATACATACAGCGACTTGAAAAAGAGGATAGTGAGACAACTATAGTCTCCATACAAATTATATTTAACCAGAACTGTAAAATAATGATTATTTTTGTAATCAACTATTTGTGTAAAACCATTACTCATATAACCGCAATCAGAAATTTGATTGAAATTACCTAAATAAACAGAATAAAAAATTCTTGATTAGAAATATTCAAAAAGTAATCAAATCTTTAAAAAACTATGTTAAAATTTGGAATTTATCATATTCTCAAAATATTTAGGTCTACGACCAACATCGCTCTTAATTTTCGCTTCCCTCGAAATAAAACATTCATATAAATAATAATCAATATACTTTATACCATCCCCCGATGGGGCGTTTGCAACGACCATCCTCCGATGGGGCGTTTGCAACGACCATCCTCCTCATGTCCCTTCATCTAGTTTTAAAAGCTTTTCCCCACCACATGTCATTCAACATATAGATGACATCAGCTTATATCGTAGTCAGTGGCTGCTCATTATAATTATGCAATTATCATTAGGGCATTCACATAATAGGGCGTCCTACTACAAGTAGGCCCCCGCTTCGCCGATACGCCACTGGTTTTTTGGGACATTACTTCCAACAGGTCGCGAACCTTACACTTTACTCACAAAACTATAATAACAACTAATAGGGGAAACTTCCTAAGCGCCCTGACATCTGGTGGCAATTTGCGGAAAATACGGGAATAACATTGTTTTGTTTTGATCAATGGAGAAATACGTGTTTTTTGTTGTTTGTGTTTAATTTTTGTGAATCATGGCAAAAAACTAATTAATTTTGTTGTGTGCCACAATGTAAATCGTGAATAAAGAAGAATCCCACTTAAACATTCCATAATTTTCCTAAATCGGGAATCGGGAACAATATCAATTGAGAACTGACATTACCGTTGGCGGAGCTGTAATTCATGGCAAAATGGCTGAATTGTCTAGTATTCAGCTGTCAATATGCTAACAGGGAACAGGTTAATTTAAGCACAGTACATTTTTATTTTATGATAATGTATCTTTGGACGTTCTAACAAAAAATCAACACTAGAACATATGTAATAATTTCAAACAGTACTACAGTCGCGTAGTACAATATTTCACCACCAGACTGCGTATCCGAGCGTGTCAGTTCTCAATTGAAATGACATTTGTAGGTAGTGAGAAAATGGATAATAAGTCTCTATCATACACAAAAATCAATTTTGTGTACACAAAAATTAATTTTGTTGTGTGTCGCAATGTAAATCGTGAATAAGGAAGAATCCCTCTTCTCTTAAACATTCCATAATTTACCTAAATCGAAAAAAAATATCAATTTAACGAGGTTTGGAGGCAGAGAGAGTGGATCGTTGGTTTTTATGGACCCAAAAACTAAAAATGGGCCAAAATCCAAGCCCATGCATGCACGTTTGCTCGTTGCATTTTAAGGAAAGTGATTTTTTACGTCCAAGAAGACTGAAAAAAGCATTTACCCCACCCAAAAATTGCCTAAATCATCAGTTGTTATATTAAAAGTTGAGATATTAATTTTTACTAATATATTTACCATATTTTCGTTGCTATTATAGGGATTTGCAGCTAAGCACCCTACCATCTGGTGAGCGTTTCATGAACTTGTGTACATCAGATAACATTTCGTTTTCTGTATTGGTTTTGTATGAAGTTTGTTTTTAAAGTTTTATTATAATCATTGAAAAATGTATAATACATATTGTTGTGTGCCTATGTGCAATTCATTGCAAAGAAGAAACCCGGAAATATCGTTTCATTTGTTTCCACTAATATCAGACACCGTACGGTTCGAAACAAAATTGGGAAAGCAAGAGGTTAGGAATCGACGCGATGTTTAGATAAACAATTTAAAAATTGGAAAAAAAGTGAGCCCTTATATCAAAGTTTGCTCATTACATTTTAATGATAGTGACTACAAAAAATATTTTCAATTTTGTATTTATTATCGCATATCTTGAAAATTCCTGTTATTGTGTGTGGGTTTGTAATGCACAAGTTTGTAGGCATAATGCCTAAATCTTTATGAACTCTCTGTTTTTTTCAGTGACTCCACACAATATTATATGCCCAGCATTGTAGATTTCTACCCCTTGGTAAACAACACGGGAATTATTATTTCCCCCAATATAGTTAAAATAATCGACAATGGAAAACCACCATAACTTAAAACCAGATCACAAAATGTAGTATTTTAGATGTTTACAAGTAATGTCACTTCACAAAATCAGAAAATCCCAAACAATTATTTATTTTTTGTCGTTTATTGATACACTTTTCGCTATTATTTACTAGTAAATGTCAAGTGGTATCTGATTTAGAATGGTTTCAAAAAAATCCGCGTGGCGCTACAATCTTAAAATTTTTCCCCAATATTGACAGACAGTCAAAAAGGATTAAAAATACTATGAAAAACTAAAAATTTCCTTGAAATTTCTTTAGAATAATATATTATTACATATCTTGTAAATCGTAGATTACCTTTAAATAAAAAAAAGCTGGGAAAACGGAAAAAATACAACTCGTGTTCATTTTCACCATGTAAACAAATACACGAGTAACAGTTTAATGTCAATTTCGAGTGTTCCAGCTTTGCCGCATATGGCGCTGCGATCTCAAAAGTTTCCCCTATAAACGAAAGTACAGACATATATCACAAAATAACGGAAGCCCTGATGATATTTCTATCAAACTATTAAAAGAAACATTTCAAGTAGTAGGGTATCCGTTATTAAATATTATGAACAAATGCATATCTACTGCTAGCGCTAGCATACCGCTATATAAATTACGTCATCAATTCTGTGCGAGAAAACAGCTGATTACATTGACGTACATAAGGGTTCTAAACAATTGTTGTGGATACCAAACACACAAAATCATGCATTTCAAATACATTTTTACTAATTTTAGTACACGGTATACCTTCAAATGTACGAGAAATAAATAATAATAACGGAAATAAACAAACAACATCGCACAATACGCGTAGTCAAAAACAAATCAAAGTAAGTGACGCCACTGAAATGTGTTAAACTAACTGTTGATAACGTAATGGACGACATTTGGTTTCTGCGTAACAGAGTGGGTAACATCTGCCTGTGATGAAGTTAAGTTAAACGAGTTCTAATAATTCAAAACTTCTATAATTCCTGTACAGAAAGTCAAAGGTTCAAATAAAGCAGAAGATTTCCGACCCATAATACATGTGGTCATAATTTCATTAATATTTATAACGATAAAAAAGTGTCCCCCCCAACAAAGGTTTCAAAAGCTAGCGCTGCCACTGCTATCCTCAGATTCAGATATTGGGCTCAACAGCGCTATGAAGTGACGCCAAGCGGACTATAACTGAACTAAGCGAAACGAGTAATAGTTTATTGTTTACATGTGTTTTCTCGTGTAGTTTGTATTGCTTTTAAAAGTTAGTGTTGCAGTTTGTTTGTTATATTAACTTTTGATAGCAATTATTATTCTTTTTTATATTACTTTACGTTATAATGAGTTATTATAACACAAATTGGTGTGTGTTTGGCTGTCACTCTAGAAAAGGAAGTAACAAAAATATTTACTTCCACTATTTTCCAAATGAGAAACAATTTGTGAACTGTTAATAAATTTGGTGCTGTGGAAGTGATAATAACAAACTAGTATTTATTAAACAAATTAAATAAAAAACAAACACTAAATTATAAAAATCCTTCTCGAACATAATTAAATATCTACACGGGTAATTTTAATGCAGAATTAGGGCAAGCGGTCTCAAATTCTGTACGCAGCTTTTCTAATACATTTTCACTGAACTTTCAGTGCCTGCTTTTGTTTTTAATCAATTTATTTAGGCAAGGAGTTTCTAACAGAGGTTTCGGTTCATACTGTTGTAAGACAGGTTTCTTAAAAGTAGACCACAGGCATTTTAAATCTGTGCTGGTTAATATTTCCATACTCAATATATTGTTTCTGGAACAAAAAGTAAAACCAACAGAAACCACACAAAAAAAAGATAAATCAAATATTTCACAATCAATCAATGCCCTGATCTTGGCTTCTTTCATTTTGGTTTGTTAACCACCTGGCACAAAATAATAGGATAGCTGAAATGTGTTTGCATGTAGTTCCTGCTTTACATGTGCAGGACATATTTAAAACTTCAACATCATTACTAAATTTTAATTTCCCAGTGACTTCGTGAGGTGGTGTTCTCAAACTGCTTGTTTGTAAACATAACCCACATATGTCGACATGCTCATCATTTTTGTCCAAAATTCCGCACAACATAAGATTTCCGGCGTTTAACAACTCTTCTCCTTCAACTACACACCTAGAAGAAGGTGTTGCACTTAAAAAAATTAAATAATTTAATAAGGATAGCTGTTTATTATCCATTGCAAATCGATGATTTAACATGTAAACAAATATGGACAACTTTCACATTACTCGTTTCATCAGCTGTTCACAGCGCTCGTAGCGCCGCCATCGGGCATTGTTGTATCCAATTGTACTCACGGCAGCAGTGACTAAGAGTGCTCAACACGGACTGCTACATAGTAAATTTAATACAACTTGCTAGTTTGAGACATTATTTGCTTGGAAATTATAACACACTGTCATGCAAAACTGCAGTTATATTTATTTATGTGCGATATTTGTTGTATTTGTCTCAAGCTTGAAAAACATCTACACACACTTTCTACCATAAGTAAAAATTTAGTCATTCTAGGCTGGTATTATTTCCGCAATTGGTAAGAACCTATTTATTAATTGTCATTATTAATGTATAATTATTTGAAATATGTATTTAAAACTTCATCATATGAAGCCCGATTACGTGAATTAAAGCTCATCAAGTTGGTAGATCGACTTGTTCACGGTGCCTTAATAACTATGTATCGACTTGTGTCCAATTCGTTTTCTTGTGATGTATCGTCATTATGTATCCTAAATAACGATAACAGACTGCGTGGATATAGATTTAAACTGAAGAAAGACTCTTTTACCAAGTGTGTGCGTGCTAACTTTTACACTAATCGCGTGTTCGATATTTGGATACATTGACGAACTATGTCATCGATGCTACCTCGATCAACCATTTTAAAAATAAACTGGGCATTTACCTGTGTTAACAAACGATTTTTAGTGTTGTGCAACTTTTGTAAACCAATAATGTATTTTATGTTTTTTTTTGTAATTGTTATTTTCGTTATTTTCTCTGTGCTTTTATGGAACACACAAGCTCTGCGTTTGTTCCATTGTATTTAATAATAATAATAATATAATCCGGGTATAAAGTTAAGCTTGTAGTCCTGATAGTTGGTGTTAGATATTTTAGAATTTAATTTTTACTTACACAAATATAATCACATTGTACACATTTAATTTCGATAAAAAATATTGTGAATTTTAATTTTGATCGGTATGTTGAAAAATTCTACGTACCAAATAATTAATTCTAATATATATTTATCTTTTATTATGATAAACATTTTTTGTATCTTTCTTACAGACGTCGCGGACCGAAAGTATTGCGACCCATATGCCACTATACTTCATTTTTTTAAAGAACGAAGTGTGGACAATATAGGAGCTCTTTCGATCTTGTTTTTAATTGGGTAAGAACGTGGAAAAGTTTACACTGTAGAAAAATAGATTTCTGTCTCAACTTATTCTATTTGTCTGTGTTATTTTAATCCAAATTTGTAAACATAGGCGTACAAACTAAGTTTACAGTGAATATATTACTACCTATTATTTCTAATAAGTAAAACGGAAGTATATGTTTAAATAATGTTAGAATTTAAAAGCCAGTGAATAAATAGATTTTAAGTTAATTTAGAATATATATATTAAGAGAAATATTTTAAAATGAAGTCGTCTGAAAATGAATTAATGTACGTACGCCTCTGGTACCAAACGAAACAGTTGTTTTGCTGTCAACTGTCATATTCCTTGCTGTCAACAAGCGCCATATTAATAATTTGTGTTGCATATGTATTTACGTCCGTATTACGTATGTGTTATTGTGTCGATTAAATATAAACTTGAAGTGAAGAAGAATCCACTGATGATTTGGATTGATTTACAATATTATTTTTTATATTTTTCTTAATTATTTTTATAAGTTTTCTATAAATAATATATTTTAATTAAATTTTCAATTGTTATATTATTTTTTATATGTGACAGGTTTGTATGTATAATATATTTTAGTCCAACTTTATATTATTTGAAAATAAAATATTTTACAATTTATTTATAAATTAAGAATAATAGCAATTTTATGCATTTAAATTATAATTTTTTTAAAACATTAATTTTGAAATGTCAAATTTGAATTTACCGCAAAATTTATTTAATTTTAAATTATAAACTTTAATTTAATACAGTGTTAAACCGGCCGCGCTTGCTGCGCCACCTACTTCGTTCTTAAAAAAAAAAAAAAAAACAGTTTATTAATATTTGTCAATATGACGAAAGACATACTTGAATGTCACGCTGATAGAAACTTTTAGAATATTGATTATTTCATTTTCCATGATTTGCAGAAAGAAACTAGTTTTAGTTCATTTATATAACAGCATATTATTGTTCTAGGAGTGAATATGAATGATGTGACAGGCGGTGATATGCATCCTGGGGATTCCAGAGACACTGATATTATTATAAATGAGATTTACATTAAGAAAGAATATGAACTGACTGATGGACATGAAGTGGAGACTGCAACAGAGCACACAGCTGAATGGGAGTATGGTCAGTAACGGGCATATTTACAACTAACTCACACTTAATACTGTTCATATTTCATAGTCACAGTTCAGTTTATTTGAGACGAACTTTGGCAATGATTAGTGAACATCTTAAATGAAGTTTAAGGTGTACAACTTTGCTTCCGCCCTTTTCCTATAGATGGCTTTAGTGGTAAGTAGTGGTCGAAATAAATAGATCATAGACGTCATGCAATAAACTTGGGCATCTGTCAACATAACCCCATAAAAACATTGGTTCCATGATAACTGGGGCCGTAAGACAATTCGGGCCGTTCACAATTGGGGCTTTTCACAACTGAGGCCATTAACAACTGGGGCCATTACCAACTGGGGCCATTAACAACTGGGGCCATTAACAACTGGGGCGATGGAAAATTCGGGCCGTTGACAATTGGGGCTTTTCACAACTGGGGCCATTAACAACTGGGGCGATGGACAATTCCGGCCGTACACAATTGGGGCTTTTGACAACTGGGGTCATAACTATACATAAGACCGGCATAGCGGTGGAAGAAATAAGGTTTTCGAAGATGCAGAATTGGAAGCATTTCTTGATGAAGACTCGTGTCAAAGTCAAGAAGAATTGATAAGATCATTGGGAGTGACAACAAGCAGTTTAAAAACGCCTTAAAGACATGGGAATGATTCAGAAGAAAGAAAATTGGGTGCCATATGAGTTGAAACCAAGAGATGTTGAAAGGCATACTTGGAAACGTTGAAATGGGTTCTACCCCACCCGCCGTAATCTTCAGACGTTGCTCCCTCTGACTATCACTTGTTTCGATCAATGGCACACGGCCTGGCTGACCAGCACTTCCGGTCTTATGAAGAACTAAAAAATTTGATCGATTCGTGGATCGCTTCAAAAGATGACCAGTTTTTTCAACGCTTCTGTCCGAAAGATGGAAGAAAGTACTGACCGGCGATGGGCAATACTTTGAATCATAAATGTATAACAAGTTTTTTACAATAAAGCCTCGAACTTCGGATAAAAACGGCGGCAGCAAAATTGTACGCCTAATATATGTACAGTGGAACCCCGCCATTCGTACACAATTCATTCCAGAAGGTAGTTCGAATGGCGATTTGTACGAATGACGAATCATTTATTCACATAATATATAATGTTAATTGGATTAATCAGTTCTAGATCCATAGATGATCGTTTATTTAAACCTATAAAAACAATTAATATACAGTACTGTACATGAAATACATAAATAAAAATTTAACTGCACTTTACTTGTACTTAGGTGAGCTGATGGCGTAAGTAGAATATGGAGAGGAGGAAGAGGGATGTTTATGTTACTGTTTGGAATTGGAGTCACTTTTCATAAAAACATCAGGTAACATCCCTTCAGGTGTTTTCTCCCTTTCTAGTGTTCTATCTTTTTTTCAGTCTTTTTGCACTAGAAGAATCTTGAGATTCTTTTTCTAAAAACCGCCGACCGCGTGGCGCCGATCGCACGCTGTCCGAATGGCGGGCAAGCGTACGAATAACGAGTTGAATTTTACTTGAATAAGTTGGAAGAATATCGAGTTGTACGAGTAGAGAGGCGGGCGAATGGCGGGGTTCCACTGTATATCAATTATATATATTTTCTAGAAGTAATTCGTTTATATTTGACTCCGATGTGTTTCTTTCAGGCATCCCAGAAAGGATTGACGTCAAGTGTGAACCTGTGGATAGCAGTGAATGTGAAGAAAATATACCAGCAAGTACAGCTGTCTCAAACATAGGTAAGTGGGATTCTAGCTGTATAAACCAATTAACACGCAGCACCATGTCTGACAGGGGCACCTAATACTGGCGTTAAATCTCCTCAACTGTAAGTGTTTATGTGCACATCAGGGTGACTTAACGTTAACCCTTAACTTAATTTAACGCAATCTTTCGGAATCTCACTGATTAATAGTAACCATGAGTATTTATATTTCAGAGAATCGCGATCCTCTGGAGATATGTGGCACATCATCTACTGACGACATGTCCCAGTATAACTACAACAGTAATATAATCATCAATGAGGAAATTGATATCAAGTCAGAATGTGGAGATGACAGTGAATATGAGGAGAGTGCATCTGAACAAGATACAGGTCAGTCAATAATACAATATTATTGTGCTAGTTGTGAGCATTCAGTCTTGGTATGCCCAGTTTTCATTTACTGAATAAGGGCCGGTTTCTCGAAAAATTCAGTTGTAGATATCGTATCGATATAGTATCCATATCGATGGATACCGAAACTTATCGACGCAATAGCAGAATTTGGGTTTCTGGAATGTATTTTTCTATTTATCGATGAGATATCGAACCAATAAATTATTGATACTTATATTGCCAATGAGCACCCTTTATCGTATCGATAAATATGAGAATTGTCATCTAATGTCAGTTCTGACATATGACAGATAAGGTTATTTTGCAATTGCAATATATTTTTGAAAAAGATATATTTTTATTACAAGATATAATAGTAATTGCTTCTTAAAATCATATTTGTTAAGATATTCTTATACTGTTATAGAGGTAAAATGGACAGTTCAAGTTCTGATGAATTTGATGAGGATGTTGTAATTGCAGTATGTTTATTACATCGGAGAACTTTGAGAGATAAAAGTGACCCATTCCATATTTATAGCGAATTAGAATTTATTCAACAATACCGGTTAAGCAAATGAAAATGCATGTAATTATGCCGTCTAATTAGAGGTGATTTAGAACCCATGACCCAAAGAAGTAAATCTATTTCGGCACAGCTTCAAATTTTAATTGCTTTGAGATTTCTGGAAACAGGGGCTTTTCAAATGCTAGTTGGTGATGATGTACATGTTCATAAAAGTACAGTTTGCAAAATTGTTAAAAAAGTAATACATCGAATTGCTCTATTGAGACCGCAGTTTATTTCATATGCCGGAAAATAATGAGGAAATTTTGAAAATTAAAAAAAAATATGTCTTTTGCAAATTTTCCATGTGAAATTTTTACACATTTTTTCTGCCATTCATTTTTAATTTTTACATCATTTTTTAACAATCTATTTTTAAACTTATGGTTAAAAATATATATTTTTGTTAATTATTTTTGACACTGACATTGACTATTGTCATTTGTGAACAATTGATCACGTAAATGACACGAGATTTTGTAAATATTTTGGCTGTGTGAATTGAAATGCATACATATCGCTACAATAGTTATTGGATACAATAAACATGTCAGATGAGTATCGAGAAACCGTCAAAAAGTTATCGACTCGATAAGGTTTATTGTATCGATTGTAACTATTGAGGCAATATCGTGTCAATAAAAAAATGTTCCAGAAACCGGCCCTAAGTGGATCAGCGGTAAAATTATTAAAATATGCTGGATTAAAGGCCACTCAGATTTTGAGTTCAACATCGAAGTCGACCTTCTAGCCAAAGAAGTAGCTGTAAATGGCTCCCTCTTAAATATTCGTCTAAACAGTAATGAGATTATGTCAATCTTTAAATCTTCCATATACAACAGATTCTCTACAGTTCAAAGGATCATACTACGGTCAAATTCAACCTCTTCTTCCTAGAAAGCGTTGGTTTTCTTCTCAACAAAGCAGATCTTTTATATCCACTTTTATCCGGCTTAGATTTAATCACACCTTCTCTCCATATCATCTGCATAGAATTAATATGGTTTCGTCTCCTTTCTGTCCGTGTGATAATTTGTCTGTCAGCGATTAGAACCATTTACTGTTTGAATGCCCAATTCATTTTCGCAATCGTAACTTATTCATACAAAATTTAGTTTTCCAAAAGATATCCTTACCAACTAATATTCAGACACTTCTTGCTACTAACTCTATAGATATTTATAAAATTATTTATAACTATATTAAAGCAGAAAATATCAAAGTATAAATGAATTTTTAAAAACCTGTAATGTATTTATTTATATCTGGCTAATAGCTAAAGCTGCTAAAGCCAACAAATAAAAGAAAAAAAATGTGCGTTCTAATTTTTTAATTAACTTAAAATATTTTTCATATCGGTTAAAGGATATAGGCTTGTCTAGAGTTTCTCTTTTATGCCTACGAAACCCTAAACGTTTCTGTAAATAATTATATTTGTAGATTCTTAGAAAATAAATCTGCAAAATATTGTTCATATCAGTCAAAGAATGTAGGAGAGTCTAGAGTTTCTTATTTATGCCAACGAAATCCTAGACATTTCTATATGTTATTTTATCCGGAGATTCTTAGAAAATAAATCTGCAAAATATTTTTCATATCGATCATAGGATATAGGAGTGTCTAGAGTTTCTTGTTTATGCCTGCGAAACCCTAGACATTTCTATATGTTATTTTATTCGCAGTTTCTTAGAGAATAAATCTGCAAAATATTATTCATATCGGTCAAATTATATAGGAGTATCTATTTTTTCTTGTTTATGCCTACGAAATCCTACACATTTCTATATGTAATTATATTCATAGATTCTTAGAGAATAAATTTGCAAAATGCTTATCAATCAAGAGACCTCAAGAGTCCCCAGTTAGCCAATCACAAGAACCTTAGGGAAAAATGACGTCACAATGTTACCCAGATCACATACATACACTTGCTAACTATATATGTACGATAACTATATTTCAGCAAATGAATTTTTTTCCCAATAATAAATGCAAATTTGTTTGCAGCTAGTGGAACATCTTCCAGTGAATCGGATGAGAGTAGGGAGTTGCTGGCCATTAACAAGCGTAAACAACCCACAACAATACAGTTATCACATTCCAGTACACACAGGAAAGAACATTCTGGAGAGAAGTTATTCAAATGTGAGCAGTGTAATAAAGCATTTGCAAAGTCATCATATCTAAATATACACAGGGAAAGACATTCAGGAGAGAAACCATTCAAATGTGAGCAGTGTGATAAAGCATTTTCAAGGTCATCCTATCTCAATATACACAAGAAAAGACATTCTGGAGAGAAACCATTCAAGTGTGAGCAGTGTAATAAGGCATATGCACTTTCATCAGATTTCAGTAAACACAAACTAATACATTCCGGAGGGAAACCATTCAAATGTGATCAGTGTGATAAAGCATTTTCAACGTCATCACTTCTTATTAGACACAGGAAAATACATTCTGGAGAGAAAGCATTCAAATGTGAGCAGTGCGATAAAAGATACTCAAGATCATCACATCTCATTAGACACAGAAAAATACATTCTAGAGAAAAACCATTCAAATGTGAGCAGTGTGATGAAGCATTTTCAAGATCATCACATCTCATTAGACATAAAAAAATACATTTTGGATATGAATCATTCAAATGTGATCAGTGTGATAAAGCATATTCATTGCCTTCAAATCTAATTACTCACAAACGAATTCATTCTCGAGAGAAATCATTCACATGTAATCTGTGTGATAAAGCATTTCCAATCTTATCAAGTCTCAATAATCATAAACGAGTACATTCTGGAGAAAAACCATTTAAATGTGATCAGTGTGATAAAGCATTTTCAGCGACTTCAAATCTTATTCATCACAAGCGAGTACATTCTGGAGAGAAACCTTTTAAATGTGATCAGTGTGATAAAGCATTTTCAAGGATATCAGGTCTCGTTATTCACAAAAGATTACATTCTGGAGAGAGACCTTTCAAATGTGATCAATGTGATAAAACATTTACAGCGGCTTCAAATCTAATTCCTCACAAACGAGTACATTCTTGAGAGAAACCATTGAAATATGGTCAATGTGATAAAGCATTTTCAATGTCATCAAATCTCATTACTCACATACATGTACATTCTGAAAAAAAGCCTTTCAAATGTGATTAGTGTGATATAAAGCATTTTCAAGATTATCACGTTTGAATACCCATAAACGAATGCATTCTGGAGAGGAATCATTCTGATGTGAAGAGTTCTGTGTTCTAATGATGATATGAAATCTACTTGGTCAGTGTCAAGATTATTAAAGTATAAGGTTGTCTCGTAACTTGTAATGGTGGGGGTAAATAGAGAGGCTACGCGTTATCCGTATGCTAACGGGTCGTCAATCTTTATCGTATATGTTGTATACACGTGAAATTTGATTTTGTTATAAATGTAAAAATATCGTTTAATTTTTTGAATTTCTACTTGTTTTAATTTCTTTTTTTTTTCGAAAGGAATGTTTCTTCGTTCTAAATAAATTTTCTTACATTCATTTTTGATGTGAAGAGAATAATAAGTAAAATATTTCAATATTTTAGTTTTAGGGTGTCCCCCCTTAACAACCCTAATATTCATCAAATTAAAAAAACAACAAATAAGATTTGTTTTCTTATAAAACATTTGTTATTCCTCCACGCCAAACAATTACGTAAAACGTACTATTGTTTTATACCTATTATTAACTAATAAAGTATTAAATATTTCACTTTGAAGAAATTATACAATCTATAAGAAAGTTATTTGGCGATTTTCAGTTATATAACTTAAAGAGAGAATTATGGAAGCAATAGCGCTCTTGAGGGTTGGTGAATACAAATTTATCCTATTGGTTCAATTATTGGGCATAAGTCTTTCCAATTTTCAGCGTTAAGGTGGCGATTCAATCGGGGACGCAAACCAGTTTTTCGCTAGATTTGCATGCATACAAACACATTCCTATTAATCTTAAAAACAACAAATTTGAAAAGAATTTGGTTTCCTTTAGAGCGATCAGAATTTATAGTAGAACAACCTTATATTTTTATTTTTCATTAAAACTAAATAGTTTTCGAGATGAATTGGTAAATATAATTTTCTGGATCTGTATCAATGTTAAAAATAGTTCAGCTGTTATCCGTTAGACTGTGGGCCGTGCGCTTCTATATCAAATTTATTTCCACATGCGCTTCGCCAATCGAAGCATTAGTTTCTTTTATGGCTAGCCATAAACTGATTAGATTAGACTCTATTTAGCATTATTTTGCTACATAAACAAATATTAATACTTGGTAAATATAATTTACATGATATATTTAAAAGTAAATCTAAAGTATATAATTTTAACTAAACGTTCAAATAACAAATAGGTAAAATGACATTTTTATTTTTATTCAGTAAGACAATAAATAAAATAGCCGAAAAAGTTTAAAATATAGTTTATTATCAGAATAATACAATAATATCTCTTAGGACCAATAAGATATCGACTTTCTTTTTGCTTATAAAGATTATCCATACAAATACCAAAAAACTTATATCAGGATTTTGTCCTAATCAACCCCTAAAGGGGCGAATCTACAATCGGGGTGAACTATACATCCCTTCGTATTTCCTGTGTTTGTTGAGTTAAAACGTTTCTTTCTGGCACATAGGTGTCTTTTTAAAATATCTCGAAATTTTTTTGACAGTTTTCTAAAATGTCACCCGTAAAGGGTGAAAAGGGGTGAATTATGATTTCAAGGATTCTTTAATTTCTCTTATGACCAGTAAAATATCGATTTGGTTTTTTCTTATAAAGATTACCAATACAAAGGCCGAAAACCTTATTTCAGGATTTTGTCCTAATCAAGCCCTAAATAGGTGAATCTACATTCGGACTTAATTATACATCCCGTCGTATTTCCTGTATTTGTTGAGTCATAAAATTTCTTTTTGGCTGATGGTCGTCTTTTTTAAATATCTCGAAATGGTTTTGACAATTTTTTAAAATTGCATCCTTAAAGGGTCAAATTAGATTTCAAGGATTCCTTAATGTTCTTAGGACCAATAAAATATCGACTTGATTTTTGCATATAAAGATTACCCATACAAATGCAAAAAACTTGCAGAAAGGATTTTTTTCCCAATCAACCCCTAAAGGGGCGAATCTACATTCGGGGTGAAATATACATCCCGTCGTATGTTCTGTGTTTGTTGAGTCATAGCATTTAAAATGGCACATAGATGTCATTTTAAAATATCTCTAAATAATTTTGAGTTTTTTTTAATTTCACCCTTAAAGGAGTAAATGGGTATTTTTTATTCGACAGAACGTTGCTTGGACATAGATACATGAAATTCGCAAAAACCGAACCGAAAACCGTAAAAAACCGTTATTTTTGCTGAACCGAAAAAAGGTAATGTTTATGGGAGTGATCCAAAATATAAAATACATTTTATTTGGGATTATTTTTTAAACTGATGAGCAGAAAAAAATCGTAATATTTTAACTGATAAGTAAAAAAAAATACGCATCTATTATTTGCGGGGGGGGGGGGGTCGACGTCCAAAACCCTCACTGGCAGCGACCTTGATATGATCATTACAGAATAGAGAATACATTTTTCTTCTAAATTATAGCAGAAAATAAATTTCTAATACAAATAAAAAATTAAAAAAATTATACGGAACTGAACCGAAAACCGAAAAAACCGTTATTTTTGCCGGAACGAAAACCCGAAGCGAACTGATACATATTTTTTTAAATGAACCGGAACAAAAACCGAAACGAAAAAAATAACGGTTCGAGGCCCTGATATAAATGTCTGTTTTTAGGGTTTTGTAGGTATGACCAAAAAATCCTTATACCGTCATTTTATCGTCTGTCTGTCTGTCTGTTCGGTAAAAATTGTAGCCAAACGGCTAAAGCTAGAGAGTTGAAATTTGGCATGCTTATACAACTCTTTGACCCGCACATAGGAAAAATACTAAAACATATAAAAAACATATCCCCCTAAAAATATAAACAAATATGTGCTCATCGAAAAAAAATATATTTTTTTAAAATTCTGAGTAGGGTATCAAATGAAAGCCCTTGATACGTGAATTACCGATCAAATTTTTATTTTTGCAAAATAAATTATTTTGAAGCGATTTTTGCCAAAATTGTGCAAAAAAAAAATTGTCCCACACCCTGTAGCCCAGATGGTTTAAACTAAAAATCTGAAAAAATTCTAAGTAATGTACATTAGTGTGAACCAGAATAGTACAACAGGAATTTTTGATCAGATTATGTTTTTGGAAAAAAAAGCATTTTTTGTGTTTTTTTGCTAATAATGTTGAAAACTTATAGTTATATAACACACTAAACTGTAACGTGTATCTTGGTGCAATGGTTACGGTACTAGCGTTCTGCCCAAGAAAATGAGTTCGAATCCCACGAGAAGAGAAAATATTATTATTTATTTTTTTTTGCATTTCGTTTAAATTATTTTTCCAAAATTCTAGTTATATTTTGGCAAATGTTGCATTTAATTTTTAAAAGCGTAAATTTAATAACCAGTGGAAATTGTTGAAATTATAATTTAATTCTGTTTGAATGTACACGAAATCAAAGGGAGGAGCTATGACTAGAAACAACCAATGAAGCCATAGGCGCAATTTTCAAAATCTTAATGAACCTTGCTGTATAAAAAAAATACTGCACATATTAAGAAACCTAAATAATGGTATTAGGCACTCGAATTAAAATTAACATAAAAATATTTTAACATAAAATTTGTTTTTAAAGCTCTTAGATTAAGAGATGATAAATTATTTTTAAAATATTGTTCATTTTACAGTGAATACTACAAAGCAAAATATGTCCTACACACTCAGCATTACGCCTTCACTAAATATTTTTAGATTATATATCTATCTAAGAGGAATTTTTTCAAAATTTTTTTGAACCTTGTTATATAATAAAAAATACTGCACATATTTAGAAACTTACATAATGGTATTAGGCATTCGAATTAAAATTAACAAAAAAAAAGAAATATTTTAACATAAAATTTGTTTTGGCATTCCAAATAATCATTATTCACTTACTAAATACCTGCGAAACCCTGAAATGTGTGAAAATTCACACTTCACATAAATTTTTTTAAAATAATATTAATTATTTTGTTATTGTACTGACTCGCCATTGACTATGCTAAAATTTTAGGTAATTTTATTTTTAAATTCAAGTCTGCCCCTAAATGTAACAATTATGATTGAAGTTCACCAGCGATGGCTATTTTTTTATTTACAAAATATGGAGGATCTTGACATTTCGCTTTTTTAGTTCGTTTGTGACTTTTGGATAAAGGTCTACGTCTGGGTGGCATATTGACCTAACAAAATAAGAAAAAATGTCTGCTTTTAAAAAATACGGTATTTGCTATGCTGACTTTAATATGTAGCGTATTGACTATACAAGTATTTTGTATATGTTATTTAAATTTCAAAATACTCATCAACCTGTTATCTGCTTAGAAGCAAGTTTTGATAGCTGTTTTGGCAAATATTCGAGCTAACTATAGGGAAAAATTGCTAAGCGATATGACATCTGGTGGGATTGAAGGAACTACAGAAATAGACATTGTGTCGCGCTTTTTTTTATAAAAAATGTTTGCATAAAAATATAATTGCATAAAAACAAGTATTAATATTGTAGCAAAATTACAAAAACCACCAGTAAACAT
Source organism: Liopterus haemorrhoidalis (assembly GCA_963971575.1). Classification (NCBI taxonomy): domain Eukaryota; kingdom Metazoa; phylum Arthropoda; class Insecta; order Coleoptera; family Dytiscidae; genus Liopterus; species Liopterus haemorrhoidalis. Next base: position 30,171,652 of record OZ020623.1, read on the forward strand.
TTTTCATAAGTAAAATTCACGTTGTTTATATGTAACGAATGTCTATTTTGAAGCTGCGATCTTAAAATACTTCCCCTATCTCTCTCTAAGTTTGACTAGTGGCGCCTACGGACACCGGGCGGCGGATGTTATGACAAGATAGGCTTCGCAACGGCACCTTAATGTGCACGTTAACTTTCGTTCATGTTGTGGTTAGGCAATCAACATTGCTCTGGTGCTATGACATAGAATATACGTTAAGGCTCATTTACATTTAGATACAAGTATGGAGACTTACAAGTCAACATACATGTATACACAAGTCTAAAGTCATGTAATTTTTGTGCTCTGTTTACATTTGCAAACACGCATACACTCGCAAAAAATGTCTAGTGATGAGGAGGAGAGTTTTTTGTATTTAAGTACATGTTCATTACTTCTGTCAAAATCACTAAAAAGAAAGCCTAGATGGTGGCAGCGATTTTTTTTATCTCGACGAGAAACCCATGGAGCCTACTCAATATCGATTAATGAACTGACTTTAGAAGATGGTTCATGCTTCAGAAATTATGTGAGAATGAGTGTCGCTGATTTTGAAAGAATACTCACGTTGGTGGCTCCATTAATTATTAAAAATGAGACACGATTTCGAGAAACTATATCACCTGCAGATCAACTGGCTGTTACATTGCGGTTCTTGGCAACTGGTGACTCATTTGCATCACTGATGTATGCACTTAGGATTTCTACTTTAGATAGCTCTCGATTATAGTGACTTTTATGTTGTGCTATTTAGTCTATACATCTTTAGCCATGCAACTTAAATCCTCAGAAATGTTATCATAAATAACTTTTCTTTTGTTAAAATCTTTATACTCCTTCGACTTTACATCCCAGATATTACTGGCTATGATTTTCTCAATAGGGGATAGGCATGATTTTTTTAATTTTTTTTATTATATTCCTCTTGTTGCATATAAACATAAAATACAGTTTTTTATATATATATATATTTTTTTAATTTGAAGGCTTAAAAAAATCATAAATGTATGTAGCGCGCGAAAACGACGTGTGACGTCATACCCCTTCTAACTGACGCATGACACTACTAGCCTACCCAGCGTACATAGTCTGTTGTGACCTTATTTGTTTGTATAACTTTTATAGGTTATTTAAAGTTAGAGTGATTTTAATTGAAATAAAGTTTAATTCTATAAAAACAATTTATACATGTTTACCGAATTAAATTTTATATTAAAATATATAAAATATGGAAGATCCAGGCCCCAGTACTTCGAAACATAATCAAAAATATTGTTCAGTACCGATGTGCACAATTAGTTCAACTATAAATCCAAAAAAAAAACAATTTATATCATTACCTGATGGCGAAAAACAACAGAAAAGGCGAAATTTGTGGCTGGATGCTATGGGGCGAAATAAAACCGATATTTCAGAAAAAAGTAAATTTTATGTTTGTGAGCATAAATGCATCAATGTTGGGTAAATTATCATTCTGAGCCCTAACAAAATCTTTATCTGCCATTTTAATAATAAATGCGTGAAAAATTGATTAAAAACAAATACAAAACTCTCGAACAATACAATATACACACGTGTAAAGATTATGTTGTAGCTGTATCTGTGACGTGAAACCCCTATCGTTTGACGCCATAATCAGTCGTTTTTACTCGGCAATCTTCGCACCGTGGTCGGCTTATTTCAATAATTTACAATATTTGAATTGTAAAAATTTGGCTATAATATTAATTAAAATGTGATTTTTGTTTTGTTAGGTGACATAACTAATATTAACATATCAAAATAATGTAGTTTTAAAGAAATATAAATTTTATGCGTATCCCCTATTATTAACAGAGTTTCATCCTTATTCCACAAATACATAACTTAACTTTCCACCAGGTTGTCAGCTCATACAAGTCAAGTATATGGAGAAATCTGCTCATACAGAAAGTATGAGCAAATGTCAATGGATTTGACAAATTATACAAATTGTATGAGCTCAAGTATGAGGTGATGTATCGCGACAAGTCAATTTGACTTGTATCTCATACAAGTCTTCATACTTGTATCTAAATGTAAATGACCCTTTACTATGAAAATGATCTTGTGAATATATGTGTGAAAAAATATAAAGTCTGTTCCAAATGGTTAGGCGGAACTAGATTTTGCAATCTAGTTACTTTCATCGTTTAAATCGTGTTTTTCGGCCGTTTTGTTTAAGCTTTGTAAATCATACTTACAATAAACATTTTTTGGTTAAGGTTAATATCATTTTAAAATGTCATTTTCTTTATATTTTGATTTTCTGTGTCATTCTTAATACAAATTTCCTATTTTTTTATTTTTTGTCATTAAAATATTTTTAAAAAAATAATTCAATTTTGACATATGTCATTCGTTTCCATGGTTTCATTGTTGGAATTTTAAATTTTGGTATTCCAACGTGAAAAATGAAATAACCCAAGCAAGGTCCCTTCTCGTGACAACCTAAAAGAACGAAATTCCCATTTAGTTCCGCCTAACCGTTTGGAACAGACTTGTATGTACTTGTCGAATATGTACAATATTAAAATATAGTTTTGTTTAAAACATGCTCTGCTTTACAGTACTCTGTCAATAGTTCAGAATCGCAATTCGGCAAACGGCGTCTTCCGGAATCCTACAAATTATCCAGTTCCGAACCACGTAAAAAAATAGTTTATATGCGGTTCACTTTTGTAAGTACAAATCAAATCTAGTTATTTTGGTTACGTTTGTAGTGTATTAAGTCATTTAAAAAAATTCCTTGTTCTGTAATTCAGACTTCAGATCTTTTTGGTTATGATCATTATAATTAAGATATCATTTTTTATAATGACATATGTCAAATTGACATTTTTTGTCATTTTTTAATACCAACATGACATTCAGTTTCAAAGGTGCAAACTATTGAAACCAAAATTTACTCTTAGTTTGTTCTTACAAAAGTGAACAGCATATATATTTATCTATAATAAAACAGCTTCCTTAACAAGCAACCTCTGATTGCTTTGTTTAATATTGCAGTAACAAATTCCATAGTGACATATCCGTGACATGTGCATGAGTTTTTTTCAAGCAAAAATATTTGAATAATTAAAGGTATTTATTTTTGAGTTTTAACTGTATATTTGAAGAGACCGATTTCTTTTCATAACTCTCTACATTTCGGTGCTGGCAAATCATTTGACATGGAACGTCTTGTGCTTTTGACATGTGTTATAGCTGCTGTTTCACAGTCCGGTAAGTTAATTATGTAATATATCACACATAGGGATGTCTGACTACATTATGCGTCCGATGTGGACATCATTGGTGGTCCCAGTCACTGTGTAGCCCATTGCTGGCCTCCAATATTTGACATAAATGTTTGTCAATGTAGGTACGTTTGTCAATTGTACTATCTAGATCAGTTAACAACCGTTTCCAGGTAACGGCTCTATTAAGATTAGTATACATTTGAGTATTAAACGGGCTAGTATAGGGTGCATTCGAGTTGTACAGGGTAGAGAGAGCGCTGAGCGAACAGTTGATGGTGACGTCATGAACAGAGCACTGACGGAGCGCAGCAACTCGAACACGGAGCGAGCGTTGTTGTGAAGTAATGTAATAAAATCTAACCCTACAATTTTAGGCGTCGTTTATTGTCAGATTAGTTCACGTCAATCATGAATCAAAATTATATATACTAGCGTCGGTGAATCAACGCAGTTACGTCACACGACGTAACAAACGACTGTATTGCCTGGAACAATGCATTCGTTTATTACGTCGTGTGACGTAACTGCGTTGATTCGCCGACGCTAGTATACCTCGGTTTTTCGTTGATTTTTTTTCAATGATGAAGAAATAAAATTAATTCAAAATTAAATAATAATTAATGAATTAATTTAATGAATTTTTTCCATTTTAATTTTATGAACGGTGTATTTTAATATTTTTTTTTTTGCTGTTTACAGAATGTCAAAAATACACAAAACTGCCGTACTCTGTAGCCATAGACGAATATAAGCCGTTCACTTTTGTGAGGACAAACTAAATCTGGTTATTTTGGTGATTTTTATAGTGTATTACTGACTTTTAGAAACTTGGTTATATTGTAAAAAAGGCTTTACAGTTTTGGGTTATGTTTGTATTATTTTAGGTTAGTATTATATATACAAAATATTTAAGATGTCACTATTCAAAATGAAATATGACAAATGATATTTTTTTAAATGACATACCTATTTATAATCTAACTTTTCAAATTATTTTTCTGTAGTACCAACATGAGATACAGTTTCAAGGGTGCAAACAGTTGAAAACAAAATTTCCACTAAGTTTGTTGTTACAAAAGTGAACGGCTTATAACAATATTATTTGTCTAATGGCCGGTATTATAAAAACCTAACTAAAGGCCTAACTAAAAGTAACTAACTAGTTGTAAACTAAATTTAGTTGACAACTAACAGTCGTATTTATAGTCAGCGTGTAAAAGTCATGGTTGTTATGTACACTTCCACGCATCAAATAAAGTCTGTTCCAAACGGTTAGGCGGAACTAAATTTTACAATCTAGTTACTTTCATCGTTTAAATCGTACTTTTCGGCCGTTTTGTTTAAGCTTTGTAAATCATACTTACAATAAACATTTTATGGTTAAGGTTAATATCATTTTTAAATGTCAATTTCTTTATATTTATATTTTTTGTGTCATTCTTAATACAAATCTCCCATTTATTTATTTTTTTGTCATTAAAATATGTAAAAAAAAATAATTTAATTTTGACATATGTCATTCGTTTCCATGGTTTCATTGTTGGAATTTTAAATTTTGACATTCCAACGTGAAAAATGAAATAACCCAAGCCAGGTCCCTTCTCGTGACAACCTAATAGAACGAAATTCCCATTTAGTTCCGCCTAACCGTTTGGACAGACTGTACGCGTGGATCATAATGGTATTTATATTAGTATTTACACGTCCGTGCAATACTTAGCAACGTGCATTCAAATTTTATGTCACAACATCGCAAATTACAAATTTCTAGTATAATCTCAGCAAGCCAGTATCGTTTGTTTTTGTGGCATTAGTCATATGTCATAATAAATGGTGATGTTGTACCTTTCTTCCTGTGGGGTAGCAGGATTTAGTACAGAGTTAACATATAGTTAGTAGCATCATATCAGCCATCCCCAATTAAAATGCAATTAATCGCGCCACTTTGAAAATCCCGGAAAACGGTACTCGCCTCTCAAATTCTTGAATCATGGGCGCTTCCTCGCCACCTAGCGTTTATATCCATGATCTGGTAGTTAGCATCACATATTATCTGACCGTTCAGGGAAAAATATCCTTTCCGGTTGATGTATATTTCTGGATTAGGACCTCCAAGATTTTTTATTTTTATGTGGTTACAGTCGATATCGCCTACGATTCCTGGCATTCCCGCAACCCTGTGGAACTCTTCTTTTTTTCTTAGCAATTCATATGCTGTATTTGGGAATTTAACAAATTTGTTTAAATGTCCTGTTAAAGCACATACAACTTTTTTTAATTATTATCGACCTGGTGGTTTGAGAAAACCATGTAAATCAGCAATGTCTTGTTGATATGCCCTTTTCGCTAAATAACGAATAGTTGTTAATACTTGCACTTCCACAGATATCGGTAACCCTTTCATACTGTTAATAGCCACCAATTTACCAATTGTACAACTTTTCGAGCGCTATCTTTACTCATTCTGTATATTTTTCGAAATTCTAAATCATTATATTTATAAAGTGGATTAATCCTATTTCTATAAACCTTTTCTTTCCTTGCATTGCGTTCGCCGATTCTCCTAATATTTTGGACATCTTCCATCCTCTATTGCAGTTCCGCAAAATCCAAATCTAATTAAATTGATATTTTATATGTTTTAATTATTTGTCATAACTTAAATAATAATATATTACATAATAAATTAATAATATAAATAACTTAAACTGAAATTAAAAATAACCTTTTCGCAAAAAGTTCTTTGCACGATGCTTACACGACAGTTTTTTTAAATTTAATTTAATGGCCTTTGCTACTGTGGCAATTAGCCAGGACAATTTTTATTCGAGAAAATTTCCATGCCTGAACGGGATTCGAACCCGAGACCTTCGCAACGCAGAGCACATGTGTTACCACTACGCTACGCCGGTCGGCACGACAGTTTTGATACGTGGTAAAATTACTAAACAGTGGAAGCTGCACGGCCTCCTTGCACGCATAAACTGTGTCTATAAATACGGTTTTTTTACCACGCACCTTGCACGAAAATTTATACGTTTCCATAGTACTATAAATACGACTACTGTAATATAACAAGTTATTTAATTTCGGTAAATGTAACTTAATTGACAGAAATTCATATCCAAATGGTATATTATAGTTTCGTAGCAAATTGTGTTGTGCCCCCTTAAACTGCCCCCCCCCCGTTTTGCGGACCCTATTTACGCCACTGTTCCGCCTAAACCAAAGTAACAGGCTTTACGTAAATATTTTATAAAATTTACAATTTTATTTTATGATTGTTAATCTGTTCAGAAATATTAACAATATTATTATTTACCTTAAACAATAAATATTCAATTTTGTAATACTAAGGTGACCAACTTTTTTACAAAAGGAGGACACAAGGAAATATCGTATTTTTTTTTTTTCATATTATTTTTTGCAACAATAATACACTATTATATGATAAATGTAAAATAAAAACTTTGTTGAAAAAAACTTATAATGATTAATTATTATTTAAACGAGTACTTATCAATCGAATGAATATTTTTTATCAAAGTATCATCTAACAATATATTGGTAATATCCAAACAAGATATCCTTCATATTGAATTTTACGGCAAGTGCTGCAGCTAGAGAATCAACATTCAATCTAGATTTCTCACTTGTCCAAAAATCATTAGCCAATGAAAAAACTCTTTCAACTGCTGCATTAGTTCCAGGGCAGCACAACGTAAATTGAATAAAAATAAATAAATTTTCACATGGAATATGTTCATTTTTAAAATGGCTGAATATTTCTACCCATCTTTTATCAATTTCAACGTATTGATTTTTCCATTGTATTAATTTTTCAGAATTTAAATATACATTCAATTTTCTAATTTCTTCAAAGAGACAATTGTCGTCTATTTTAATATCTGGCATTTTTTTAGATAAAAACTCAACACAAGATTCAATATCTGTCCAATTTTCTTGCGATGAAGTAAAAAAAACACCATTGAAAACAATTATTTACCAAGGTGTTTGTTTCAGACAATTCTTCGATATATTGAAAACATATTTGGTAAAATTTCTGCACTTCTTTGATAAACTTTTCTGTTATGCCTGGATTTAATTCCTCCAAATAAACAAAGCCACTTGTGTGCGACACTCTCTCGCAAGATCTCCTGTTCGGAGCGTATGCGTCTCATAATCGCGTCTCGCCGCATTCTACCGTCACATCAATTGAGAACTGACACGCTCGGATACGCAATCTGGTGGTCAAATATTGTACTACGCGACTGTAGTACTGTTTGAAATTATTACATATATTCTAGTGTTGATTTTTTGTTAGAATGTCGGTAGATACATTTTCATAAAATAAAAATGTACTGTGCTTAAATTAACCTGTTCGCTGTTAGAATATTGACAGCTGAATACTAGACACGACAGCCATATTGCCTTGAAGTACAGCGTCGCCAACGGTAATGTCACTTCTCAATTGCAACGGATTGGCTCGGCATCGATCGAAAACGAAAATTTACGAAAAGGAGGACATATAGGAGGACACTTTTCAAGGAAGGACAGACCTTACAAAAGGAGAACTGTCCTCCCCAAAGGAGGACGGTTGGTCACCTTAATAATACAGATCCCCCGCCCAAATCATATTTATTTTTCGAGTCAGCATCAGCGTAATGTTGGCAACCATAATTACATATATGTTGTTAAGTCAACAAACTAGTGAAGTGTTGAGTGAACAGTGCTTATAAAAACTGGGTGAACCGTGCTTAAGTAACGAAGGTCATGTTTACAGATATCCAAATGAGTCGTAATAAAAACTGAAAATAGTTAACGTCATTCGTCGTTATCAGAGATATTTTACATTAATATTAGTTTAAATAAGTTTCCATAAGTAGTCTGAATTGTTAATGTTACTAAAGTTGGTAAATAATTGTTTTAAATTTCTGTGAGAAATAAAATCAAATTATACAGTCCACTAAACATGATTGATGAGAAAGAATAGACATTTTTGGTTATTCGATAAGAATTTTTGTGAATAAAAAACCAAAAGCTGGTGCAAGGTAGCAAGATAAGGTAAGTCACCGTTATATCCTTTTGTTTTTTATCATTGTTAGTACCTTTCAACTGCATTTGGTTAAAAATGGCAGAAGATATGAAAATATTAAAACAAAAAAGAACAACAATTAAGGCACAGATAACAAGATTTAAGACATTTTTAGTTAAATTTAAAAAGACAAAGAAAGATGAATTGAAACCGCGAATGCAAAAGGCGAAACGTTTATGGGACGAGTATAAACAGGTTCAAATGCAAATTGAGTCATTGGATCCAGCAACGGATTATTCAACTGAACGTGAGTCATTTAAAAAAAAATATTATCATATAATGGGAGTGGCAAATGAACGTCTCACCCCTCAGATCAGTGGCGAATCCGTGCAATCAACAAAGGCAAAAGCGAAAAATAACTTTGACGCCAGTGTTGAAGAAGAATACTTGTTGCCCAGATTAATTTTACGTGCTTTTGATAGAACATCTAAAAATTAGCGCAGTTTTATTTATTCATTTAAATACATGATTGATGAAATGAGAAACATGGGGAAAAAGTTCGTGGCGTTTTTTTAGTAAAATTCAACTGATTTTGTTATAGTGTGAAAATGAATTTATTTAAACCAAATATGCTCCATTATTATCGACATCGTTTCGCCATTTTTCGGGTAGAGCCATGATGCCATCGCTGAAGAACTTCTGTGGTTTCTGGTTGAAAAACTGAATCAAGTGGTTTTCACAGGCTTCTTTTGAAACCAGCTTAATTCCATTGAGAGAATTCTGCAGAGATCGGTGATAGTCAGAGGGTGCTATATCTGGACTATACGGTGGATGCAACAAAATTTCCCAACCAAGCTCTCGCAATTTTTGACGGGTCATCAAAGAAGTGTGTGGTCTTGCATTGTCATGATGAAAGGCAACACCTTTCCTATTATTCAATTCAGGCCGTTCTCTTTCAATTGCCTGGCGTAATCGCTCTAGTTGTCCACAGTAGAGTTGAGAATCAATCGTCTGGCCAACTTGAAGTAGCTCATGGTGGACGATTCCCTTCCAGTCCCATCACACACACAACATCACCTTGTTCGGCGTCAATCCTCGCTTCGCGAACTCTTGTGACGGCTCACCATCCCTTGTCCACGATCTTTTACGCTTCCGATTGTCGTACGTGATCCATTTTTCATCACCGGTTATGACACGTTTCAGAAATGGCTCGATTTCATTGCGTTTAAGCAGCGCATCACAGATGTTAATTCGGTCTATCACGTTTTTCGCGCCCAACTCATGAGGATCCCATATATCGAGCTTCTTTTTGTAGCCAGCTTTCCGTAAATGGTTCAAAACAGTTTTGTGGTCAATGCCTAGCTCCGTACCAATATCGACACTGTTGATATGCCTATCTTAGGCTTTTTCAAGAATTTCATCATCTTTTTCACTGATTGGACGACCAGAGCGTGAGTCATCTTTCACATTTAAATTACCAGAACGAAAGCGAGCGAACCATTTCTGCGCAGCAGATTTTTATAAAGTACCTTCACCGTACACAGCACAATTATTTTCACAAGCCTGCGCAGCGTTCTTCCCTTTGTCGTAATAATATTTCAAAATATAGCGCAATTTTTCATTGCTTTTCTCCATTTTCAAACGCAAACAAATTTCCAACCAGTATACAAATTTTGATTTGATACTCAAAGTAACGCTCGAACTGTCACTTTTCCAACGAGCGCTTAGTGGTGGCGCTGCGATGTGTTTCCTGGGTTATTTGCAATTGGCGCCGTCTATCGGCAAAAACGCCACGAACTTTTTCCCAGACCTGATATAATGATATACCGGACATACACAAATTCCATTATTTACAATCCGCTTTTGCGAGTGATGCGGTAAAAACTATCCATTTTTTAGATACAACGAGTAAAAAGTACACAATTGCATGGAATTTGTTAGTAGAAAGATACAGCAATACTAGATTAATAATATATACGCATATTAAAGCACTTTACGAGCTACCAAACGTACAAAAAGGTTCACGTAATAGTTTAAAACAATTATTGGATGACGTACGGAAGCATTTACGAGCATTGAAATCATTAAAACAATCTATGGAATACTGGGATACATTAATAAAACAGCCCAACAAACATTTTGGTGCCTGCGAGTTTTTAACTGTCTCTAGGTAACTTTTGGGCACAGAATCCAAAATAGCCGTCAGGTTTGGTCTCTCAGATCTAGTTTTTGAGATACGCTATATTGGCTCTTTTATAATAAAATATCTTATTTCTTAACTTGTGTATTTTTCACGTTATTATTGTTACTATTTGCTCCAACTGCCAGTTATAAACACAAAAGGGACAAAGTAAGGTATTTATTTGACAAAGTAGATAAATATACATTTATCACTTATCACTTAAAAATGTTCTTTTGTACGACTTTCTAGCATGGAGTTTACCAGAACAGTCTTTCTGAAGACTCCCATAGTAGTAGGCCATCATGTGGCTATCTTATCTTCCTTGATATCTATCTTCCATAATTTTATGTCCTGATGGAATCTTTCACCCGGTTCTTCACGAAAATCACCTAGGTTTTCTGGTAAGTGGTCATAATACAACCGAGAATATTAAAGTTGGAAAGAATATTTTCCACTAATTCTCTGCCTTATGATTTCCAAGAAAATTTTGTACTACTTGAATAAATGAACACCAAGAATTAGATTCAATCTCGTTCATTGATGCGGTTGGATTGGATTGTGGATCTTCAGTAGGTTGCCTTATCTGAGGACCATCAAATATTCTGGCTTTCAGTTTTTCATACTTAATCCTAGGAAATTTATGTGTCAAGTAGCCTACACAAAGTCCATTTCGATTTAAAGCCTTCAAAAATTGCTACATAAGCCCAAACTTGATATGTAAGGGTGGAAATATAATTTTCTCTCGCAACCAAAGGTTTGTTGACAACGTTTTGTTTTTCTTGAATTATGACATTTCTTAATGGAAATCACCCAATTTCTGTTAACCCAGTGCTGATCCTTAGCTCTGCTGTCCCAAAGACATAAAAAAAGGATATTTTGTATATCCACTTTGCTGTCCAAGAAGGAAGTTTACCGTTTTTAGATAAAAAACTAAAATCAATTAGTCTGTTTCTTAAAAACTAGAGCTGCTACGAAAAAGAGTCAGGTATTTTTGGAATCAGCATTTCAAAAATATCCAAAATCAGTTCTTACTTTTCCGGCACCAAGATAAAAAAAATATTTTGTTGGGCAGTGTAATATGTCTTGAACAGAAAAGTTAGATAAAGAAACTGATACAGTATGGGAAGAGTCCTTAAAAGGCCAACAAATGGGTACCATAGAAGACATGTACGAGTTCTTGCAAGCAACATGCCGAGTACTACCACGAGTTCAAAAAGAAATTACGTAAGGGTTGGCTATAGAAAATAAATGTTTGTCAACAGCAAGCTTTAGAATTAATTGTCATCACTATTTTTGTTGTCATAAGTTTATAATGAAAATTCAATTAAGCTACAATTATAAGGGTTTTTACTATAGAACACAAAACCAATGGTGAAGGGAGACTTCCGCTAGACTTGCCCTCCCATAAAAACAAATAATATCTAATTATAAAAGAAACAAAGTAAATAAAAACAAAAAAAAATTTAAAAAAAAAAATTAGGAAAATATTCAAAAATACATCAAATTTACTAGATATGATTTTTTTTAAATTTAAAGTTTAATAACTTCCGTTTCCGGTTTCCGATCTTCATAAAAAACAATAGGGTTCTTCCCATTTGATGGGAGAATTTTTTAGTACCAGAACGAACTCTAAATTGAACCATTCTTGAGTTATCGTATATACACACAGACACACATACGGACGGCACTTCGAAAATAGTTTTTTGGGATTTCCTGGACCATGCAACGTGGTCATCAGTCAAAATCTCGACATCGAAAATTTTCACGATTGCAATACTTGCCCCTTATATATTAAGGTCGGGCAAGTAAAAATTCTGATTGAATTATATTTTCGAAATGATGCTCGAGAAAACGGCGAATGGATTTACGTGCGGTGTAATGTTTAGATGAATTTTGGCTACAATTTCCAGATATTGCTTTCCTTCAAGGAGATTTTTACAGCGCACTTAGAAGATGTGTTGATTTATTCCGAGATACAGGAAGCATTACTCTTAGAGATAGAACTGGAAGGCCAAGAGTTCGTACTCAAAATACAGTTGATGATGTTCGTCAACGTATGAACGAGAAACCCACTACATCACTATGTACACTGTCGCAAGATACTGGTTTATCATTAGGAACTTGCCATACTATTGTCAAAAAAGATTTAAAGCTCTTCCCATACAAAATTCTTGCTTTCGCGTCAGTAAAATCATTCAAACACCAATTCGTAGAGTGATAGAAACATCTCCACTAACACTGAAAGAAATGTTTACAATCTCTGCCGAAATCGAAGCAGTTTCCAATTTCCGACCTATTACTCCCTTATCAAATGACCCAAATGATTTATCAGTCCTAACATCTGGCCGTTTTCCTTATCGGTGACGCCTTAATAAATTTGCCAGAACCTAGCTTATTAGATCTACTTACAAATCGTTTCTGAGCATGACAGCACGTCCAACAAATGAAACAACACTTGGTCACGTTGGTACAAGGAAGTACTCCACCAACTACAAGTATGCACCAAATGGCTTACTAATAAAAATGATATAAAGGTAGGCACAATGGTCTTCCTCGAGGAGGATAACCTACCATTCATGCGGTTGGTGTTGGGTAGAATAACCGAACTCCACCCCTGAGCCGATCACATAGTTCGAGTCGTTACAATGAAGACAACCAACGGTACCTTCAAGAGAGCAAGCTGTGTCCACTCCTTTTCAACAACAATGATTCGGAACAATTTATTGCAAGCGGTACTTTCAAGGGCGGCGGCACGTTAAGTCAACAAAATAGTGAAGTTTTGAGTGAACAGTTCTTATCAAAAGCTGGGTGAACCGTGCTTTAGTTACGAAGTTCATGTTTACACATGTTCAAGTGAATCGTACTAAAAACTGAAAACAGTCAACAAATTTTGGTTATCAGAGATATTGCACATTGAAAAAATGCACCTATTACCAGCCCATATATCCACTTACAATGACAAAAAAGTATTCAGTGTTCCCAATCAACCAAATTTTTAGGTATAATAAGGGATAATGTGAGTTGGCAAAATCACGTTGGATATATTGTTCATATCGGTCTAAGCATATAGGAGGGTCTAGAGTTTCTTGTTTATGCCTACGAAATCCTAGACATTTCTACATGTTATTTTATTCGCAGTTTTTTAGAGAACAAATCTGAAAAATATAGTTCATATCGGTCGAAGCATTTAGGAATATCTAGAGTTTCTTGTTTAGGCCTACGAAACCCTAGACCAGTGTTTCTCAATCTTTTTACTCTCGTGGCACATTTTCCAAAGAAGAATAATTTCGCGGCACACCTACTTTGTTATAAAAGAAGAAATTTTGAATGCAGACGCCTCTGTATTCAAGATATGTCAATTTCAATTCGTCATAAAAAGATTCTTCGTGTACTTTTACCTTAAAAACGGTATTTACGGACAATTATGTTACAATAAAAACGACGATAGTATTTTTTAAAAAGATTTTGCGGCAAATTTGGAAAATTTTGCGGCACACCGTTTGAGAAACACTGCTCTAGACATTTCAATACGTAATTATATTTGTAGATTCTTAGAGAATAAATCTGCAAAATATTGGTCATATCGATCAGAGCATATAAGAGTGTCAAGAGTTTTTCGTTTATACCTACGAAACCCTAGATATTTCTGTATGTAATTATATTCGTAGATTTTTTGAAAATAAATCTGCAAAATATTGTTCATATCGGTCAAAGGAGATAGAAATATCTAAAGTTACTTGTTTATGCCTACGAAATCCTAGATATTTCTATATGTACTTATGTTCGTTGATTCTTACAGAATAAATCTGCAAAATATTGTTTATATCGGTCAAAGCATATAGAAGTGTCGAAAGTTTTTCCATTATGGCTACGAAACCCTAGACATTTCTGTGCGTAATTATATTCGAAGTTTCTTAGAAAATAAATCTGCAAAATATTGTTCATATCGGTCAAAGGTAATAGGAGGGTCTGGAGTTACTTGTTTATGCCTACGAAACCCTAGACATTTATATATGTAGTGATATTCTTAGATTCTTACAGAATAAATTTGGAAAATATTGTTCAAAGGATATAGGGCGGTTTAGAGTTTCTCGTTTATGCCTACGAAATCCTAGACATATCTATATGTTATTTTATCGGCACTTTCTTAGAGAAGAAATCTGCAAAATATTATTGATGTCGGTCAAAGTATGTAGCGGTGTCTAGAATTTCTTGTTTATGTCTCCAAAATCAGACGAATCATCCCGAATTATTCCGACTGGACGAACAGGATTAAGCTTTTACATTATAGGGATTATATGTGTCGTCTTAACTAAACATTTATGTAATGTGTTATTGGTTGAATAAATTTATTATTATTATTATTATGGGGTTTGTCGGGTCTTGACAAGCATCCACTAATCTCAAACTTCAGCAACCTTTTGAGCCGCGTCATACTAGAGACTAGTGGATTATTATTATTATTATTATAGAAGGGGGGTTTGTAGTCTCGCCAGTACCGTTCAGGTTTGCCCGCAACGTGTTCGGCACAGACTAGACGCTCTTCTCTTACCGATTATTATTATTATTATTATTATTATTATTAGTTTAAATAAGCTTATATAAGTTGTGTGAATTGTTAATATTTCTAAGTTGGTGAATAATTGTATAATCAGAATTTGTAGCCTTCGCTAACGACACCACGATAATGGGCTCTGATTCTGATAGTCAAAATCTTGTTCAAAAGATTAACAACGATCTTAAAATTCTGTACAATTGGCTTGTGTCAAATGATCTAATTATTAATGAAAGTAAATGTAACTTTATTACATTTACTAAACGTAAAAAAGAACGCAACTCAAGTCAATTAAGATAAATAAATCGATTGAACAAGTTCAGTCTACCAAAATACTTAGAATTTATATGGACGAATGCTTAAACTGGGATGTGCATATAAATAGTCTTTGCAATAGAATATCCCAGGAATGCTGGAAAGTAAAAAACCTTGCAAAATGTTGTAGTAAAAATGTAGTCAGAGCGTATTACTTTGGTCACATTTATTCAATTTTATCATATAGTTTATTATGCTGGATTACAAGTTCAGAGTTCAACAGATTATTTAAAATGCATAAAAGAATCATCAGAAATATGGTTGGGTGCTGCCCTAGAACCACTTGTGTTCCTATTAAAAAGCTGAATATCTTACCTTTACCATGTATGAATATCTATCAGGTCAGCCTCCATGTACAACAAAACTTACCAGTTTTGGAAAAGCGGTCAGATATACATACATATAATACTAGATACAACGGCAACTTAGAAATACAAATTTGCAAAAACGGCACAAAATCCAAACATACTGATAAAAAAAATTTTTTTTAATAAACTACCTGCTCTCATAAAAGATAGTACGAGCTTGCCGATCTTTAAGAAAAGGATAGTTAAATTTTTAAGTAGTGAGCAGTGATGGGCGTTTACACGTAAACTTTAATTGTTTACGTTTACGTGTAAAGTTATGTAAACAATTGGTAAACTTGTCAACAATGTAAACTTTGTAAACTGTCAAATAATGAGGTTATATTTAGTTATTTAATACGAATAATAGAGAGTTAATGAACAAGTATATTCAGTTCAAAACAATAAATTTATTTAAAAAATGGTGGGAAGAAACCGAAGGAATAGTTCTGAAGAACTAGGTTTTGTTTTAATTAAAGAAAATGAAAGAAAATATAGGGCATTATGCAAAATTTGCAATGAATCTTTTCGTTATTAAAAAATATAAGCTGATTTTCTTTAAGGTGAAATTTAATGTATTTTGTTAATAAAATTATTAGACTGAATTTTTTAAAGAAAAAAGTTTTTTATTTTTCATATTCATATTTACTAATTTGTATGTAACCTGTATAATGATGCAAATTCGGATGATGCAAAAAAAGATGATTTTTATTAATATGTATATTGGTTTGTCCTAATTTTATATACTTACTTTTTCATTAAAATTTTATTATTTATAAAAATGTATTGATAATGAGGTTCTGTAAATCAAGACAAGTGCGCATGTCTAAGTCATTGTTTACATTGTTTACGTTGTTTACATTGTTTACAAGAGTTTTTGTGTTTACTTTACATCATTGTTTACGCGTCAACAATGAGGTAACTTACATCAGGTAACTTACGCGGCCATCACTGGTAGTGAGTTAACTCATTTAGTTTTTATAATCTAAATGAGTATTTTACGCAGCAACAATAAATAAACAGATTATAATTTATACCGACTTATTTGATTAATTAATTATTTATTTACTTAATTTGTATATTGACGAACATAAATGTTGTAATTTGTTACCTGTATATTTATAATTTTATATTTATTATTTATTTATTTTTTAAATTTGGACTGTAAAAATGCTATGAATTATTGACAATTTATAAAATGACTTATCCAATATTACTTGCATGTAATCTACTGGATCAATAAATGTTTATATTATTAAATTTTGTGTGTGCCACTAAACAATCTTCGATGAAGTTTGAAGATTGATGAGAAAGAATAGCCATATGTAATGTATAGTCCCATAAGTAATTCCCGTTAATTTGTAGGTGTTATGATTTGTGCTGCAACAGTAGATGATGTTACAAACAAGATAGAAGAATCCACCACTCTTCAGCAAGAATCCCAACCTACAACAGATGCATTCCCAGATCTAAACAATGATCTATATAAGCTATCTCAAACCATTATCAAAAATTTAGGAAATGGCAAATTACCACACCTTATATATGAAGTTGCACGTCGCAAAAAGAAAACAAAATCTGACACGATATATCAACAGGTATTCCAAAATTATGACGAACAACAAAGATTACAGAATAGTATTGAAGATATGCTTTTGGTAAAACACAGAACTACAGCACCCGACATGTCTTTTAACCAAGAAATGTTAGAAAAGATATTCGGAAAAAGTACCACTAATACTGTCAATGAAAATCGATATTATACAGACACCAAAAATGCATGCAGCAGTTTGTCTTTTAGAGAAGATACGCTTAATAAGATATTTGGTTTACGTAATCCATGTGATGTTAAAGAAGAAAAAACAGAAAAGATTATAACAACACTATCAGAAAATATCGCTTACAAAAAATCTATGATGGATATTATTTTTGGAAACCGTAATACAACAACAGAATACACGTTATTACCAAGATCCACAAGCCCACCAACGGATTCGTATAAAAAATCAGTATTTCATCCAATATTTGATGACGAGGATCCGGGTGAACCTTTAAATAGTGCATTAAATGCTGCATGGCAAAATGGTTATGAACCAAACCAAGAGTTACATTATGAACCAGTTCATGAATCAGATTACGATCTACGCTTTGAGTCACCCTATGACCTACACCATGAGCACGGTGAGCCGGCCTACGATCTCCCCGATATCCCCGAACAGCGACGCTATGAGCAACGTCATAATGATCAAAAGGAACCCCACTCAACAACTCAGAGATGCACTGATAATCATTTAATACACGGAATCCAACAGGAAGGAGAGGATTTTAAGAAGCACGTGCTGGAACATATTTTTCAGCCCCATGAAGAACAGCCGGAAAGAGATGAATGGCTGAATCCAAATTGGAAATAGTCTTTAGTTTATAAAAATAAAATTGGAGGCTTTGTCTGTTTTTTCTTTTTATTATTTTTTGAGCCTCATATTTCTGCGAATCTCAGATTATTACGAAGGCTACCTTTTAAGTTTTTACAAAAACAATTTTTTTTTTTTTTGCAACATTTTTAATGCTTATTTTGAAAAGCAGTAAAATGTGATTCGCTGTTAAGATTTATACATTTTTACATGCGTTCAAACCAATACTCAAAATATTTTTCCCACTCTGAAATTGGCATCTCAAAAACATGGTTTTTGAAGGCTTCGACAGTTTCTTGAGGTAATGTAAATCGCTGTCCACGCATTTTTACCGACCGTCAACATATATAAGGGAGGTATTGTGATCATACCGATTTTGACATTTCGAGATTTCGATGGATCTCCACGAATTGAGGTCCCTACATAACGTTTTGACTATTTTTAGCATGATGTCTGTCGGTCTGCCTGTCCGTCCGTCTGTCTTTCTGTCTGTATGCCTGTCTGTCTGTCCGTCTGTCCGTCTGTGTACACGTGCAGAGCAAATTCGGCTGAAAGGATTTTTATGAAACTTCATATTTAAGCTTCTGCCATCAATGGCACAAGTTGATCAACTTTTGGTAAAAATCGGTTGACTAAAAATGGGAGTTTACTCGTGTCGATTTTAAGATTTTTGTGAATATTTCACAACAGAAAAACATTTCGAAAAAAATTATTGAACAAAAGTTGCTATAAAGCAATAACTAATAACTTTTATTTGAGACGTTTTTTGATAAAATGAAAAATTTCAATTTTTTCATACTTACATGTAACGTTTCCATGGTCATGATAAATAATATCTCTGTTAGAAAATATTAGGCCGAGTTATTCCTACTCTGCTGCTAGAATGTATTTTATATAAGTACTTTACGATGGCGGTCGGTCCTATGGTGGCCACAGCTGATTTTTTTGTTTGTCTTTGGGAACAAAAAAAAGTTAGGGGATAAATCAGGTGAATACGGGCAATGAGACATTAATTCGATGTTTTTTTTCTTTCAAATAATCGATTGACGTGCTGTGTGGGAGCTTGCATTGTCATGATGAAGAATTATGCGACGTTTTTTGTTATTTTTCCTGATTTTGTCGATGACTTCTGGCAAACTAATTGTAAACTATTCAGAAGTGACTGTTCTCCGATCCTCTAAAGCAGTGATTCCCAACCTTTTTGACCTGCGGAGCCGTTTTTAGAATCAATTTCTATGGCGGAGCCCCTTACGCCTACCCTATGTCTTACAAGTTAATGGTGTTAAGTAATGTTACGGGGGAGGGGGTAGATTTTTCCACTATAAATTCACTTTTCTTTTTCGCAACTCACATATTGATAGAGATTTTTATAAAATGAAGTAAATAATATATATTCAACTTGAAAAAATTTTCGTTCAGAATGTAACTTCCAGTTTTCTTATTTTGATTCTTTTGGTTTTATTCAATTTTTATTTATTTTATATCCTGGAACAGCTGCGGAACCCCTGAGAAGTGTATGCGGAGCACTTAGGGCTCCGCGGAACACGAGTTGAGAACCATTGCTCCAGGGACAGCTGTTTTGAACTGCTCTATTCAAGTACAGTGCGATTATTAATTCTTGTCCGTTATGCAATACTTGACAGATTTATTTAGTTATCAAACTTATTTCCAAGGACATGTATACATAAGCGTACATTCTATAGTGCGTTCAAAGGTGAGTTTGCAGTATTGCTCTTATGGCAAATGGGAGCGTGTTGCCAAATGTTGTAAAAGTGTTAAATGTGTCAATTATAATAATATGAAAAACTCGTATGATTTACAAAAATCAACTCTTATAAAACTCAAAATAACACTCAACAAAAACAAATGGCCTTTTGTAGAATACTGCGTCTTCACAGATCAGCGCGTTTTAGAGCTGGCAACGTCGACAAGCAAGAAAAGGATAGCGTCATTGTGTAAACCCATTAGAGAGCAGAGATGGGCGTCTACGCGTAAACTTGAATTTTTTACGTGTACGTGTAAATTTACCGTAGACAGCGTAGAGAAGTGTAGACTGTGTAGACACGTAGAATCTAGCGTAGAATAATGAAAAATGAGGTTGTGTAACGTTTAAAATAATAAAATACCGCCAGTTTTAAGCAGAAGAGGCAGTAAAGAACTCAAATTTAATATTTTTGACAGCTTTCTGATTAAAACAACTACTAACTTTTAATTTTACTTTAGTAGTTCATACAGACAGAAATCAAGTAATTTATATTGTCCATAACATACGATTTGTGGGATAACATTTGTAGAAACAATATATGTAATTAGAACTACATAAAATTGAAATAAACATAAACATTAAAGTAAATTATTTAAACTATTACCATTCTATTATTTCAAATATTACATTTAAACGTACTGCGCATGTACAGTTTACATTCTACATTCGACACGTAAACAAAGGCATATTCTACTTGACATGTTTACGCGTAAAATCTACATTAGTCTACATCATGTATCTACGCGCCCATCACTGTTAGAGAGTATGAAAAAGAACTAGTCCATATGCCCTGTACTGCAAACTCACCTTTGAACGCGCTATATATGTATTACCTTATACAAATTAATTATTAAATGAACACTGTTTCTCTACACGCCAATGAGTTGATAACCAATATTAATTTAACACCAGAATTTCGTTGTTTCTCGGGTGAGTTCGGGCTAACAAAGTAATCTGATTGGTTCTTTGTTAAATTGGTATTTTCAGCTGTGAATTAGATTACAGTTTTGATATTTTAAACCCATTGCTTACCATATAACGCTCAAGATTTAATGATCGCTTTGGACTTTTACCATAAAGGTCTGGTTCAGTAGTCTGCACGGACTGCTATATACTGAAATTAATAAACTTAACCACCTTGTTAAGTTTGCTTATTTGGAAATTACAAAAAAAGTGGAAGGATTTTGTTTCTGTAATAAATATGAATGATCCGAAAGACAATGATATTACTAAAAACGAAATTTATATTAAAACAGAATATACATATACTGATGAACATGAAGTGAAGACTGAAATAGAGCAAGTGGCAGAATGGGGTAGTGGTTAGTAATCAATCTTACTTAAAATATACTACCTCCGTTCCAAAATAAGTGTCCGATTTAGGAATTTTATTTGTTCAAAATAAGTGTCCAGTTTCATAAAGAAATATGCAAAGGGATATTTAACGTACATTTTCACAACTAAACTAAATGTGAGGAAACTTGTAATCGTTGCCTCCTGTATGAAGCATGGTCAATTCCATACACTTTTGCATTGTAATGAAACATTTGTCCAGTTTTTCCGCGGTTATTTCATCCCATGTTTTATGCACGGCCGCAATGAGTTCATCAATACTGGACGGGGACTCTTTGTGTTGTAATGATTGAATGGCGTTAAAGAAACCCAAATCGAGGACTAATTTAAATAAATAACCACTGATACATTTAATTTCATTATTTCAATAATCCATTAAAAAAAAAACTAAAATCGGACACTTATTTTGGAACGGAGGGAGTACCATTTAAGATCTTAAATGATATATTTTTAGCAATTAGTTTATATTTGACTATGATCTGTTCATTTCAGGGATCAAAGATGAAGTTATCGACTGTGCAGCCTTCACAAAGACCGGTCAGTAGAGCTAATTTAATTTATGTCTATGTTATATCAATGAATTTTTAAGGTGTTTTTGTAGTGTAACTGCTAAACTGATCAATAGCTACTTTTTGCATTATGCATCTTTATCATTGATGACATCATCTATCATTTCCTGAGCGACTACTTTACGAAACATTTTTTGTTCAAAATTTAACAATTTTGGAACAAATTTTGCTGTCACTCGCCTCATGCCTGAAACATTAGTGAAAATTTATTCGCATGAACCATACGATTTACCAATTTCTTCAATAACCTCTCTAATTGTAATTCAACAGTTATCAAGAATTTGTTTCTTAACTATTACGTTTTTTCCGGTGATTACAGTACTGGGTCTCCCAACTCTACCATCATCTTCAACTATTGTTTATGAAACGGTTATAACTGAACCGCAAAACCGCGGTTTTCAGTGCAAAAACCGAAACCACAATAAAAAACCGCGGTTTTCGGTTTATCCTTAAGAAATTAGTCCTTAAGAAAAGAGATACAAAGGTAAGAAGGAAATCTCTCAAATGAGGCAACAAATGTATTATTCTTGTATAAAGGCTTTATTAGATTTAAAAAAATATCAGTAGATAGGAGCATAATGTATGCTACCAACTAGACTTTTTCTTTTTTATTAGATATCAAATATAAAGAAATGTATTGGCGCCAGACGCAATGCGCATGGGAAAGTCAGTGCCAGAGTGCACTATCCACTATTAAAGCAACATTCACCTACGCCGACAGAACATTTTCATTAAGCGCCAACTTCTGCACCAAATTGCGTTCACGTTTAAACAATAAACATTTAAATAGTTTGGTGTTTTTAAAAGCCTTTTATTTAAATTTAAATACCCCTTAAGTATCCTATGTAGGTTGTAGTGTATAATTATTGTATGGTTTTTTTTATTAGTATTAGTTTTTTTATTGTAAAGTACAATAGTGTATTTCAACACATAATAAAAATTTATTGATTTATTTTAGAGTATCTATAGTAGAAAAAATTTAAAACTTGAAAAACCGAAAGCGCGGTTTTTGATTTATAAAAACCGACAACCGCGGTTTTCCAGATACTCTATCTTCAACTGATTCACGGCCATCTTGAAAGTGTTTATACTATTTGTAAATCGGTCGTTCATTCATACTCAACTCACCAAATGACTTGAAACATTTCCACTACTTTACAGCACTTGATCTTTTTTGATTTCACATTGAAAACTTGGACAGAGTAATAGTAACTGTTTATATTTCAGAGAGCCTCGATAGTCAGGAAACAGATTATTTAACATCTACTGACGACTTGGCCCAGTATAACTACAGCTCTAATATTATTATCAACGAAGAGATCGACATCAAGTCTGAATGTGGAGATGACGGAGAATTTCAGGACAATGCACTTGGACAAGATACGGGTCAGTCAATAATGTTTACATTATTTAGTTACTTGTAAGCATCCAACAATGTTATTCCTTGTTTCCATTTACTGAATACAGTCAGCGCTCGCTTAACGTACATCCGCTTAACGTACGTTCGATGATACGTACATGATTAATTACGGATCCTATGTTCGTACGAACGTACATCGCGTCACACGAAAACGTCGTTTTCATATTTGGTATGGCAAATTTATGGTTACAAAAAAAGGGAAAAGAAATAGCACACAATGTATAATGTATAATCGGATTCACGAAAAATGTCCGATTATTAAATGACGGGACCGCGTTTAATTTTGAAAGAGTAAATTTAACGTAAAATTTGTTTGAATAAAACTTGCAGATTTTAAGATTTTCTACAAATAAAGATTATTTTTTTTCATGAATGATCATTTGCAAGATATTGAAGTTTATTAATTTAATGCCCCTAATATTTTCGTAAATCCGAATAGAACAGTAAACACGTAGTACTAACATATAAATACATGTTAAAAAAATAAAAACAAACCATACATTATATAAAATAAACATGTTTAGAAAAATAAATAAGTACTTAATAAATTATTATTTATTGTTTTTAATTATAAATTTGTCCATTGTCAATTGTTCCGCAGTTTTCTTTTTGTCTTGATATAAAAGTTTATAACAAGCGGTGCTATTGCGTATATTATTAACAACACTGAAACTTCTATCAATATCCGATTCCGATAGTGTCAATGAGTTCTTCCACTTTACCTAATATTCCACTTACTGTTTTTACTTGCATTTCGGTTGTTTCGTTCTCGATTTTTGAGTCCTATTTTTCAGTTCTCATTTGGTCTTGTAGTTCTAATAACTCATTAGTTATGAGTTCGTCCGCATGTGATTCTAACAAATCGTTAATATCTTCAGTATCCATATTCAGTTCCATTTTTTTTTTTTTTTTTAATACATGTGAATACACTGCTGTGTATTCACACACAGAAAAACATTCGTAAATACGTGTACATACTCGGCTGCATTCGACGTATTTACTGATTCTTCTCTGTAAGTGTGATTGAAGGATTGAAAATTGAAAGATAGAAGTTGGTAACACTGTATTTCAAGCTTCATACGCATATCTTGCCTAAATATTACTTCAAAACAATCAATGAATATTGGCCATTTATACAAAAAAAATGTACGTTTGTGTGAACAAATGTACGTTCGTACGAAAAAATGTACGTTCATGTGAACAAATGTACGTTCGTATGAACATAGGGACCGGAAGTATGTACCAATTAGTCGTATTTACATGCATTTATACGGAAATATACCGTCCGCTTAACGTACGTTCGATTAACGCACGGGAATGTGTACGCATTGTGTACGTTAAGCGGGTGCTGACTGTACTGTTATAATAAAAATCCTTTATCTTAAATTACATTTACTTTATTTTAGCATGAATTCACAATTTTCATGATTTAAATAGTTGGGCCAATTTCACCGAGACGGGGCTCGTATGTCAGCGAAACGCATAAATATTTTAAAATTCTTTTTACACTTCAATAGTTTTTCGTTGCAATCTCTTTCAAATGAAATCCCTATTACTGTTAATAAAGAACTGTTTCTGTATATCCTTTTTTTCCACGGCCTCCTGGAACCATACGTCATACGTACATATAATTTTAATACATTAATTAGTACATTAATTAGTTCTTTGTTTTCAGCTAGTGAAGCATCCTCCGGCAATCCAGACGAGAGTTGGGAGCCAGTGTCCATTAAAAGGGTCAATCAAATTAATACAACACAAATGGTAAAAATATGTGATACAAGTGATGCATACGAAAAAACGTACGCACAGTCACGAGATCATGTTGCACCTACCCCAATAAATATTGGCGAGAATATACATTCCAACAAGAAACTATATAAATGTGAGCAGTGTCATAAAGTATTTTCACAATTAGGACATCTAACTGCACACAAACGATCACATTCTGGAGAGAAACCATTCAAATGTGATCAGTGTGATAAAGCATTTGCACAATCAACACATCTCGGTACGCATAAACGAGTACATTCTGGAGAGAAGCCATTTAAATGTGACCAGTGTGATAAAACATTTGCACGTTCATCATATCTCATTACCCACAAACGAATACATACTGGAGAGAAACCATACAAATGTGATCAGTGTAATAAAGCATTTGCCAGTTCATCAATCCTCGTTACACACAAACGAACACATTCTGGAGAGAAACCTTATAAATGTGATCAATGTGATAAAGCATTTTCAAACACATCAAACTTCACTATACACAAAAGATCACATTCTGGGGAGAAACCATACAAATGTGATCAGTGTAATAAAGCATTTTCAAGTTCAACAAAACTCAATAGACACAAATTATCACATTCTGGAGAGAAACCGTTCAAATGTGATCAGTGTGATAAAGAATTTGCACATTCATCGAATCTCGTTACGCACAAAAGAAAACATTCTGGAGAGAGACCATACACATGTGAACAGTGTGATAAAGCATTTGCGGATCCATCAAGTTTTAGATATCATAAACGAACACATTTGGGAAAGACATCCTTAAAATGTGATTAGTAAAATAGTGTTTTTATTGGAGACTCAAATTAACGCGTATCCCACTAGTGGCAATAAAGCGAACACTGCATAAAAGAATACTGAGAGACCTGAAGATGTGTGGCAGCGGCTAGTGCACCACGCCGTGCGTCTTCAAAGTGCGAAGAGAACCAAACAAACATGCTTTTTGCACTTTGCAGACCAACGAGCTGGAAACCGGTCTGCAGGCAGGTTTGGTCTGAAGTTCCTGCTCGAAAGACGCCTTCGTTCCGCCGAGGACTCCCATGATCAGAACCACAAGCTTAATTTTGTGCTCCGGGTACATTTGCCGAAGCTCGGACAGGAGGTTTGAGTATTTTTCTCGTTTTTCGACCTCTTTCAAAGAAATGTTGTTCTCTGCTGGACACGAGAATTCGATTACTAACATCTCGCGTGTCTCGTGATCCAGCAGAACGATGTCTGGCTTCGAAGCTTGAAGTGGTCGAGGATTGGGGATAGAATAATTCCAGTAAATCCGACATCTGGAATTTTCCACCACCTCCTCATTGTCCCCAGGTGGTAGTTCAAGGATGAAATTTGTAGAAAAAAGGCAAAGTTGGTTGATAACTTACAAATATAAGGAATTATTTTATTCATCAAAGTATGCATGCATATTGGCTATACACTTTTGCCATTTAATCGGCAGGTTGTTCAGGCCGGTGGTATAAAATCCTGGTGGATGAGAGTCATTGAATTTCTGGAAGACCAGTTTTACAGCATTATCGGAATTAAACTGTTATCCTTTTAAAAAGTTGTTCAAATTGCGGAAGAAGTGGTAGTCAGTGGGGGCTAGGTCTGGTTAGTATGAAGGATGATGAAGATGGTCCAACTCCAATTCCTGTAGTTTTGCCACAGTCATTTGTGCAGTGTGTGGTCTAGCGTTATCATGCAATAAGACAGGTGTCAATCTTTTGGTCAAGCTAGGCTGTTTTTCTTCAAGTTTTTGCATCATTTCGTCCAGTTGGTTTTTTTGTTTGTTTGGTTTTTAAGTTACCTGTACGAAATTTGGCGAACCAATTTGATATTGTCTGTGTAGTAACACTAGAGCCAAAAACACTATTAATGTTTCGCGCGGTCTGCGATGCCGTAGTTCCACGTAAGAACTCATATTTCATAACAGTAATAACTTCCAACCGTGCCATTTTCAACAAAATTAATTTAAAAAAAAAGTTTTTGATATTTTTTAGAGCATACAATGATTCCTTTAAACAGGCGAGAAGTGTAACTTTCCAACAAAAAAAAAAATATATATATTAAACCATTGTCAAATAATAAGCTGTTTAAGTTGGCAATTATTAACTACAAATTTCATCTTTGACGACCTAAGATATAACGCGCAATGCAGCATTGTGCCGGTAGATATAGCATTATTATAGGGGCATGCAGATAATAACTGCGTCAGGGTTTCTGGGTATGTTTTACACGCGCTGCAGGTATGCGCAATATCTTCCTGCAAGATGTTTTTCGATGTGCCAGCGTGCTAAGCACCCCATCCTGACATGTAAATATAAATCCTTTGTTGAAATGATAAAGTGACATTGACACTGTTAATGACAGTGACAGTTCACGTTACTAGAGTTACATTTTTACCGACCGTCAACATATATGTATAAGGGAGGTAAAGTCCATTTACCGTAACTATGAAATGACGTCACAGTTGAAAAACTCACCTTGTTGCCAATTCGTAAACTGTCAAAAAAAGTTAGGTTATATCGAACAGCTTCTAAACACCTAAATGTCAACCTGACAAATAACGATTGAACAAACCAATTTCAAACCGGCAACATTGAAAAAATGTACCAAAATTAAATAAATAAATGTACTAACTGAGTTATGGATTGATATTGATTAAAACATATGTTATAATTAAATTACTGTACAATCAAAATATATATATGTATCCATGGTAACGGTGTTGTCAAATAAGTGTATACGATATGTCATATGTCAAAATAGTGTTGTAAATATATTAATTGTTAATAAACGTTAAGCACTGCAAAAAATCACTCTGTTAATAACATATCATAACGTTGGTACTTAAATTAACCAAGTGTGACGTCATCTCATAGTTATCGTAAACCGACTTTATTGTGATCATACCGATTTTGACATTTCGAGATTTCGATGGATCTCCACGAATTGAAGTCCCTACATAACGTTTTGACTATTTTTAGCATGATGTCTGCCGGTCTGTCTGTCCGTCTGTCTGTGTACACGTGCAGAGCAAATTCGGCTGAAAGGATTTTTATGAAACTTCATATTTAAGCTTCTGCCATCAATGGCACGAGTTGATCAACTTTTGGTAAAAATCGGTTGACTAAAAATGGGAGTTTACTCGTGTCGTTGATACGTTTTTTGATAAAACGAAAAATTTCGAATAATTTCTGTAAAATTTTTCGTAATTTTTTCTAAGTCTCAATTTTTTCATACTTACATGTAACGTTTCCATGGTAAATAATATTTCTGTTAGAAAATATTAGGCCAAGTTATTTCTACTCTGCTGCTAGAATGTATTTTATATAAGTACTTTACGATGGCGGTCGGTCCTGTGGTGGCCACAGCTGATTTTTATATATATTATTTTGTTATTATTGTCAGGAGGGTGAAACTAATGGCACAACGAAAACCATATTCGTTCCATAACCCAACACGAATAGCGCCCCAGTCGCTATAGCTACGCGCATGACAGAATGTTGCCTGTTACGGCTTCTGTCATTAGCGTCAAAATTGTCTTCTGTCATTAGCATTAAGCGTTTTTTTAATTGTGATATTTTGTGCGTAGTTATTCTGTAATTTTGTGATTTCATTGTTCAATACAGAAAATGGGTGTTAAATGCTTTGTTTTGGGGTGTGATAGTAGTGAACCTACTAGATATCGCTTTCCAAACCCGAAGACACCTGAGGCTCCGGAATTATATAAAACGTGGATGAGGAACATTGGAAATCCAAAATTGGATGGATAATAGTAAATATTTAAAATTTAAATAGTAAATATTAAGTATTAGTAAATATTATGTTATATGTTAGTCTATGGTACTTCTTAATAAATAATTATTTCTGCTAGTTATTGTTTATCTGTTTCTGTATAATTCCTAACTGCTTGTTCTTAATTGTAAACATAATTAAATGTTATTATTAAATGATACAATTGTTATGATTTATTTTGTCTATTTTTAATATTGTTGTCGTTAATAATATTAAAAATAAACTAAATAAATCATAACAATTGTTTCATTTAGGGCCGACAGTTCCAGTTCCTAATAAACTCCCTAATAGTTATTAGACACATAATATGTTTATGAAGCTAATAAATTTATTGGTGATTTCCAAGTTATAATCTGTCTCATTTTGTAATACGAAACTAGATCTGGTTACTTTGGTGACTGTTGTGGTGTAAATAGACTTTTATGGAAACATGTGAATTTGTAAATCTGGCTTTTAAATATTTGGTTAAGTTTTATTATATCGAGGTTATATTCACTCAAAAATTATATATGTCAGATAACAAATTGACATGTCAAAATTGCGATAGGGGAAACTTTTTAAGATCGCAGCGCCGAATGCGGCAAAGCTGGAACACTCGAAAGCCACATTAAACTGTTATTCGTGTATTTGTTTACATGGTGAAAATGAACACGAGTTGTATTTTTCCTGTTTTCCGAGCTTTTTTTTAATTTAAAGGTAATCTACGATTTACAAGATATGTAATAATATACTATTCTAAAGAAATTTCAAGGATATTTTTAGTTTTTCATTGTATTTTTAATTCTTTTTGACTGTTTGTCAATATAACAACAATTAAATATGGTAAATATATTAGTAAAAATTAATATCTCTGCGTGAAAAAGTAGAAGGGCCTTTTAATATATCAACTGATGATTTAGGCAAATTTTGGGTGCGATAAATGCTTTTTTTCAGTCTTTTTGGACGTAAAAAATCACTTTCCATAAAATGCAACGAGGAAACATGCATGCATGGGCTTGGATTTTTGCCCATTTTTAGTTTTTGAGTCCATAAAAACCTACGATCCACTATCTCTCTGCCTCCAAACGTCGTTTCAATTGATATTGTTTTCGATTTAGGTTAGGTTAGATAAATTATGGAATGTTTAAGAAGGATTCTTCATTATTCACGATTTACATTGCGGCACACAACCAAATTGATTGTTTCTTTTTCCATGATACACAAAAATAAAACACAAACAACAAAAAAACACGTATTTCTCCATTGAACAAAACAAAACAATGTGACTTTCGTATCTTTCACAAATTGCCACCAGATGTCAGGGCGCTTAGGAAGTTTCCCCTATTGACATGTCAAAATTGTGATAGACATGTCAAATATTTTGAAAGGTGCCACTTCAGAATTACCACCACCCTAAGATGATATTTTAAATATACAACATAAAAAATTAAATTTCCCTCTTAGTTTCGTATTACAAAATGAGACAGATAATACAAAATCCTTCTAATAGTTTATTAGCAACATACTATTTTGTTTTTGTATCGGTGTTTCTTATGAAGATAGTAACACGGTGCAAGAGAGATGCTATACATAAATTTG
This sequence comes from Liopterus haemorrhoidalis, assembly GCA_963971575.1. Classification (NCBI taxonomy): domain Eukaryota; kingdom Metazoa; phylum Arthropoda; class Insecta; order Coleoptera; family Dytiscidae; genus Liopterus; species Liopterus haemorrhoidalis. Next base: position 30,202,025 of record OZ020623.1, read on the forward strand.
TAGAGCTAAGTGAGATGAAATTTTGACATTGAATATTTTGACATTAAATATTTTGACATTAAATAGTTTGGCTTTACATTCAATGACGTTACGTATTTTTTGTATTACTGTTAAAATGACAATTAAACGGCGTTCAACAAATTTTACCACAGAAAAAGAGGATAATATAGAGATAGAAGAGGAGTATACTAACATTTTATAATACAAAAGTGATTGAAAAATAAGTAGACAGAAATATTTTGCTGTATTTTACATTCCTTAAACAATATGAATTAAACTTATCAGCAATTTTCAGCCACACATCTTATTTTCTATGATTTTTATATAAATAGTAATGCTTAAAGTATTGTTTGTAATGTGTTGTAATCGTAATTGAAAGAAATACATGTGTAAAAATAAAAGACAATGTTTATTTAAAAATATATATTTATATTGTTCTTTATATATCACATTTACAATAAATGCCCAAAAGATTCTAAAAACGGTTGTCTATAATTTATAAATTCATCCAAACAGATCGTTGATTTCGTCAAAATACAACTAAATTATGTTATTATGTTTACAACTATTCGCGACTATAATTACCGAAACGGCGCCACTATCGCCTTGTGAACTTTTGACACGAAAAAGGATAGTCAGCTGTCAACGTATGTAAACAGTATTGGTTTATAATCAATTTTTGGTCTAATTTACGTTTTCTTGCTGTATACAGTATATTTAAATTATTACCGAGTATTATAAAAGTGTATAAATATATGTGAATCCATTTTATGATAAAATTTGCTGCTTGTAAATGAATATTTTTAGAGGTTATAATGTTGGTGCCGGCTTATACTCATAGAGAAAATAAAATGTTATACTTTGAACTTAAAACATTTATTTGAATACTTAATATCTACACATATCTCAAGAAATTTTATAGAAAGAGAACTTGTAATTTATTCTACACAAGAAAACTGTCAAATATTTGCAAACTAACACAGTTATGGAACACTCCCATGAAATAACAAGGGGTTTTAATTATATTAACAATAATTTACACAACATTAAACGATTTTCTTGCACATGTGAGACAGGGAAAATGAAAAATTCAACGTTAAAAACTTGTTTAAAATCATCTGAACAGTATAAATTCCCTTCAATAGAAACAAAATTTTAGAATCACTGATAATCTTTCAATCTAATATTCGAAGATGTTCTTCCTGTGATTGACTACCATACACACAACAAGGAGTATTTAATCTTTTTTTCTTAAATTTATCACTTTATTCGCTGTAAAAATGGAGTGAGAATGGACAGAAACAATAAAACACATGGTGAATTATACGTAAACAATGACAGTAACCTTTTTCGAAGTGTTCGCTTTTTTGCCGCTAGAGGGATACGCGTTAAGTTGAGTCGCCAATATCCACTATTTCCTCCCCCACCATTTTTAGTTCCTTAACCCAACACCTACAGCGCTAATTTGGTTTAAAAAAATATAACTTCAGTTTCGTATCTATTTCTTTCTTTATCTATGATTATTTTTAAGTTGTTGATTAAACAAAATGTTGTAAGTTTATTATATATTGTGTCAATCCATTTCATTAATAAAAGTAATATATACTTTGTGTAATATAATTATTGCCATTACACTGTGTACGCTCTGGGATAATTATCAACATCCTTCTACCTCAGATCTGACCCAATGAGCGCAAGAAGGCAAAAGTTAAGTTCCGGGACAAAGACTGGTCCTGGACTGGATGACGTGGAAGAACGTAGAGTGTAAGTTTTTCCTCATATGTTCTTCCATAAGGATGTTATGTTCTGCCTTCTTTATAGATTCGCTGGCTTGTCTGTACTCCACGTTAGACAGAGGAGTACCAGTGAGTCTTGTGTTTGGCGCTAATTAGGCCAATCCGAGATAATCTGTTGCTTTGCATCAGGGGATCAGTGCTTCTTAATGTCCGAATACTTGTACCCAGAACAATTCTGCCATGAAGATACCCCAGATAATGTATAAATGTACACAATTTGTAATATATAAGATTTGTTGGTGCTAATGGCCCTAGCAGATGAAGCACCTCTAAATAAACAATAAAAAACAAAAACATATTTTATAAAGCTTATTGTCCGAATTGTTCTCTTAAAATTAATAAACATCTTTTTTAAAGTCTCCTGCCATATCATGGTTATATCTTAATATAAATAATAATAATAGATTTATTATTGTTATTATATATACCTTCTGTCGAATAAAAATTTTCAACCCATGGAAATTTAACCAGAAGTCAGCACCACTAAAATTTTACGCCTACACATTAATTCCAATCTTACTTGGACTGAACACATTAATGAATTGTGCAAAAAGCTAAACAGGGCTCTGTATGGAATGAGAATTATGCCAAGTGAAGTAAATTGGTTCTGAAGAACATTTATTTTGCAAATTTTTATTCGCTACTTAAATACGGCATAATGCACTGGGGAAAATCATCCGAGTTCCAGAGAATTGTTGTGATTCAAAACGGGCAATACGAATGTTAGCTAACCTAAGAAATATAGATTCATGTCGAGCTGCATTTAAAAGTCTCGAAATTCTGACTGTTCCTAGTATTTATATCTTTGAAATATTAATTTTCACTTTCAAAAATATGCATCTATTTAACGCTGACATCACACATCATAATACTCGACACGAAAATGAACTAATGCCTTGATTACACGTAACGAGTACAGTGGCGAGACAGAAAAATGTCACTAGGCCGAGAGAGTGGTGTGGGCGAGAGAGTGTTTATACGTATTCTTCTCTTTTCGACTTTTGTGGCGAGTCAGTTCACTTTCGATAAAAGAATAGGTAAGTTTTGTGTACCGAAACATGGACCGTAAAACGCATATTAAAAAATATACTAAGCTCTTCATTCCTCTCTTGATCTCATTCCATCAATATTAATTTCTTGCACAATTGAAACGTATGCAGCGTCACATTTTTGTTTATTTTTGTAGTCCGAAGATTTAAAGTTCCACAAACATGTATATAATTTATACACTTGAATAAATTTTATTGTTGTATCATAGTCCCATTTATTATTAGCCATTTTCGAAACCAACGATAACAATTAACATCAAGACGAGGTACTAAAAATGATGCAATAAATGGATGCGGTGCGCGCGCATATTGAAACGAGTGGCGAGTGTTGTTTAAACATGCCGAGTAGGCTAGCGAGTCAGTGCCGGTAGGTTGGCCACTCGGTCTAGTAAATAGAAAAGGGTCCGAGTGACTGTCTCGCCAACCTACTAGGCCGAGTGCTCGGTGTTATGTTTATACCAATCGAGCACTCGGCCGAGAACACTGTCTCGCTACTGTACTCGTTACGTGTAATCAAGGCATTAACACTAAGCACAATTTAACAGTATTTGAAAAAAGTATTAGGTATAATTCTTGTCAATTATATAGTCATTTGCCTACAACTTTAAAGGAAATAAACAACATAAAATCCTTCAAGAAAGAAGTAAAGTCAATTTTAATCATTAGAAATATATACTCTGTTGAGGATTTTTTAACAACGGTTAGTTAAACATGATTGGCTGTTTTCCCTTACTTATATACTTGTTTACACTTATAACATTTTGTATTATATTTATTTTTTTATCATATGACTCTAATAATATTTTTCAACCAATAACTATGTTTTTATAATTGACTTGTCCTGAATTTTTGTAATTTTTGGATCAATAAAGTATTATTATTATTATTATTATAAATAATAATAGATTTATTATTTTCTTTTACACTTCACATCAATATTTATTTTTTAATGTAAAATGCTTTCGGTCAGCAATTGTTGCCGAGTAATTCCCCAACCCCTGCCCCTATAAAAATATTTTGTCATCTAAGCCCCCCCTCAGTAAAAATCTTGGGTGTGGGCCTGATTTAGGCTGTCATTGATCTATCTAATAATTAAGGCAAAAGCTTTGAACTGGATAATAAACAAATACTCAATCTTGACTGGTGGTAGGTTGTTCATTAGCATGTATTCTTTTATGCGCAGCAAGATTAGACGAGTAAGCAAAGGATTTACCACACTGACTGCATGGAAATGGTTTTTCTCCAGAATGAGAGCGTTTATGTTGTACAAGATGCATAGATTGGGCAAATTTTTTTCCGCACTCCTCGCAACTGAACGGTTTCAGATCGGTGTGCGTCTTCTTATGTGTAGCCAAGCCAGAGATCTGTGAAAATTTCTTATCACACAACTCACATTTATACGGTTTGAAACCAGAATGTACTCGTTTGTGTTTAACCAGACAGTTACTCCTCGAGAATGTCTTGTGACAGAGGTCACATTTGAAGGGTCGTGCAGTTGTGTGTGTTACTTGATGCATTCTGAAAGCTGACCGATGGGTAAATTTCTTTTTACATTCAGTGCACTCATACGGTTTGACACCTTTGTGGATGTTCTGATGCAACTCCAGTTGAGAGGCGCGTTTATATGCTTTATGACAATGGTCACATTTGAAAGGTTTGTCTAGAGAATGTGTCTGCTTGTGCTTGCTCAAGGCACTATTATAAGTGAACGTTCTTCCACAGATGTCACATTCGAAAGGCTTCACACCGGAATGTGTTCTCTTATGGACTAATAAACTGTTTGATTGAGTGAAAGATTTCTCACATTGATCACAGCTGAATGGTTTTTCTCCAGTATGGGTTTGTTCGTGTTTTTTAAGGCGTGAATAAAAGCGAAATTCTTTATCGCATTGTTTGCATTTGTTGACATAAGGTGTGTCCTCCACATTATTATCATTTGGTACAGCAGGCAGAAGTTCTGAAAATTAAAAAATAATTAATAAATGAAAAAGAACTATTGAAAAATAAGTCACAGTCATATAGGTTACTAGACATACAAATAAAGGCTCATTTACATTTAGATACAAGTATGAGGACTTGTTGAAATACCTGCGATAATATTGCTAAGTTGGCAAATATGCAATTATTTTAATAGCATTATACATGTGCAACAATATTTAAGATGTCGATGGCGACATGTGTAAAATGTAAAGCAGATTTGAAGAGAACTGATAAGTTGGTGATTTGTTCTGGGATATGTGAACGCACATTTCATTCTAAGTGCGCGAGTCTTCCAGATAATGAATGGAAGTTCAGAACGACGAATGCGTGCATTGGCTGGTTCTGCGGAGATTGCATCGAGCGTAAGCAATTCACGACAAAATATGTCAACAGGAAGAAGCTCTTAAAGTTGTGGATAGAAAAGTACAGAGGATCGAGGAGAACTTGGATAGGAAAACTGAAGCGACGGAAAAACTCATCGCGAAAAAATCCGACCAGAGAAGTGATATTACCAAAGAAGCCATTAGGAAAAACATTGACCCTCTATCAGCCTCAGTTCTAGGTGTAAGAAATATCAGCAAGGATGGGATAGCAATTGAATGTAAGAACCAACAAGCAATAGACAACTTGAGAGAATCTGTTACCGAAAAGTTAGGCACAGACTATGTAGCAACCGTGCCAAAGAAGAAAGCTCCAAGGGTTAAAATATTCGGCCTATCTGAGAAACTAGAACCTGAAGACATAGAATACAAAATATTAGCTCAAAATGATTGTTTGAACAATAAAGCTACGGTAAAGGTTGTTCATGTCGCTAAAGACAACCGAAACGACCATAAATTTATGGCTTACTTGGAGGTCGATGGTGAATCTTACTTCAGGCTGACCGAAGAAGGAAGAGTGAATATCGGCTGGGATAGATGCAGAGTATATGGCGCAATAAATATTGAAATATGTTTTAAATGTAACAAGTATGAACACAAAGCCCAGGTTTGCAGAAGCGATACATCATGCCCGAAGTGTACTGGCAATCATGAATTGTCCAACTGTCGTTGTGAAGATGCAGAAATAAAGTGCAGTAACTGCGTATATGTAGTTAACAAATTAAAAATAGATGCAGAGTATATGGCGCAATAAATATTGAAATATGTTTTAAATGTAACAAGTATGAACACAAAGCCCAGGTTTGCAGAAGCGATACATCATGCCCGAAGTGTACTGGCAATCATGAATTGTCCAACTGTCGTTGTGAAGATGCAGAAATAAAGTGCAATAACTGCGTATATGTAGTTAACAAATTAAAGATGAGACATGATGTCAACCACCCCGTCTGGAGCTCCGAGTGTTCAGTTTATAAAAAGAAGTTGGAAACAGAAATGAAAAAAATTGATTTTTAATTGGATTGAATTTGGAAACCCGGACACATCACTCATTGGACCCATTAATATGTGAAGATAAGTCTCATCCGGCCCTACATTTCAAAATTAGGTATAATATTTCACAAGAAAAACTAACACGTAACAATTACAAATACAACTTCAGAATTGCTGAAAAATTATATAGGGCACTTATTACAACTGATTGGAATGCGGAACTAACAAACCACAACACCAAAAATGCTGATGCAGGAGTTGACAACATTTATTGCATAATTTATACAATACTTGATGATTGCGTGCCAAAAATCAGGTCGCTGTCAACATCAAAATAAAAATAAGACACCTAGATTACCTAAAAAAATGTGAGTCCAACATCTCCACAAACCCAAACCAGTTTTGGTCGTACTATCAACACACAAAAACCAAGATCCTCTATAGGGGAAGACCTTATTCCTAATATATAATCAAAGCCTGTGCACATGCCCTAGTGAAACCATTGCATTATTTATTCAAGATATGTATATTACTATATAATAACATGTAATTATTATCATTGAGTCTGTTAATTTGTTCATTATTCTGTCCAGACATTGCGACAAGCTTCAGCTTAGTGATGCTGGACAGAATGATAAAAAAATAGTATATATAAATAAAATTGTCAATAAGTATAAAAATTAGGTCTGAGAAATTATAATAGGTTTTAGAAACATATTTTCTTATTTACATTTGTAACATAGGCCAATGTAAAAAATGTAAATAAAGTTATTATTATTATAATTGTATGAGATACAAGTATGAGCTCATACAAGTATAATCATACAAGTCAACATACACATGTCAATATACAAGTCGAAAGTCATGTCATTTTTGTGCTCTGTTTACATTTGTATACACGCATACACTCGCAAAAAATATCTAGTGATGATGAGAAGAGTTTTTTGTATTTAAGTACATGTGCATTACTTCTGTCAAAATCACGAAAAAGAAAGCGTAGATGGTGGCAGCGATATTTTTTATCTCGACGAGAAACCCAAGGGGCCTACTCAATGTTGATTAATGAACTGACTTTAGAAGATGGTTATGCTTCAGAAATTATGTGAAAATGAGTGTCGCTGATTTTGAAAGAATACTCACGTTGGTGGCTCCATTAATTACTAAAAGTGATACAAGATTTCGAGAAGCTATATCACCTGCAGATCAACTGGCTGTTACATTGCGGTTCTTGGCAACTGGTGACTCATTTGCATCACTGATGTACGCACCTAAGATTTCTACTTTAGATAGCTCTCGACTATACTGACATTTATGTTGTGCCATTTAGTCTATACATATTTAGCCATGCAACTTAACTCCTCAGAAATGTTATCATAAATATCTTTTCTTTTGTCAAAATCTTTATACTCCTTCGACTTTATATCCCAGATATTACTGGCTATGATTTTCTCAATTAATAACAGAGTTATGTCCTTATTCCACAAAGACATATTTAACGTAAAAAATAAAAAACTATTGAAAATAATCAAATGTGAGATATCTTTTAAAACATAACCTAACTTTCCACCAGGTTGTCAGCTCATACAAGTCAAGTATATGGAAAAGTCTGCTCATACAGAAAGTATGAGCAGATTAGATATTTGACCAATTATACAAATTGTATGAGCTCATGTATGAGGTGATGTATCGCGACAAGTCAATTTGACTTGTTTCTCATACAAGTCCTCATACTTGTATCTAAATGTAAATGAGCCTTAAGTATGTATAGACAATACAAGGTGTGATCAAAAAGTTTTTAATTTACAAAACAATATTTATTTATTCATCAACTTTTGTATTGTCCCCTTCAAAATAGTCCCCAGCAGATATAATGCACTTATGTCATCATTTTTTCCAGTCTTCAAAACACTCCTGAAATGCAGATTGGTATTGAGAAGTGACATTACCGGTGGCGGCGCTGTGCTCCAAGCTAATATGACTGTTGTCTTTAGTACTCAGCTCTCATTATGCTAATAGCAAAACAGGTTAATTTAAGCACATTTTTATTTTATGAAAATTCGAATAAATATTTGTGAAATTTTTTAATTTTTAAGCGCTACACATGTATTGACGTGTAGAATGTTGAAAGATAACTTTTCATATAACATTTAACTTTTTTTAGGTGCGCAAAAAACGCGCATTTAATAAATGCGCGTGCGCTCGTTCTGACATAAAATGTGCTCGTTATATATTACGAATGAATTGTTTGGAATTCCATTTTATTTATTTTTTTTTAAATCAAGGTCATTCTTAATGAAGCGAAATTAAGTGATAAATATTGAATAATTTTTAGGATAAATAGTATAAATAAAAATTTAACTCTATTATTATTTTTTTTTTTTTATTAGATACATTTTTAAATGGTCAAAATGAAATTAAGAAATTAAAAATGATCCAAAAAAAATCGCCATAATTTTTTTTATTTATGTGCGGTCAGTATAATGATTCCTGACAGTGATACTGCCAACTCCATAGGGGAAACTTTTTAAGATCGCAGCGCCATACGCGGCAAAGCTGGAACACTCGAAAGTGACATTAAATTGTTACTTGTGTATTTGTTTACATGGTGAAAATGAACACAAGTTGTATTTTTCCTGTTTTCCGACCTTTTTTTTAATTTAAAGATAATCAACGATTTACAAGATATGTAATAATATACTATTCTAAAGAAATTTCAGGGAAATTTTTAGTTTTTCATTGTATTTTTAATTCTTTTTGACTGTCTGTCAATATAATAACAACAAAAATATGGTAAATATATTAGTAAAAATGAATATCTCTGCCTGAAAAAGTAGAAGGGCCTTTTAATATATCAACTGATGATTTAGGTAAATTTTGGATGGAGTAAATGCTTTTTTCAGTCTTTTCTTGGACGTAAAAAATCACTTTCCATAAAATGCAACGAGCAAACATGCATACATGGGCTTGGATTTTTGCCCATTTTTAGTTTTTGAGTCCATAAAACCTACGATCCACTTTCTCTCTGCCTCCCAACGTCGTTTCAATTGATATTTTTATCGATTTAGGTAAATTGTTGAATGTTTAAGAGGGATTCTTCCTTACTCACGATTTACATTGCGGCACACAACAAAATTGAATGTTTTTTTTTGACCGTTTGTTTGCTCATTACTTGGATTTTAGAGGTGAGGACCTTTTTTTTGCTCATCACTTATATTTTGGAGATTGACAAAATTGAAAAATATACTGTATTTCCAAATTTTGTAGCGGGTAATTAACGGGTAACGAGTAATAACGGGGAGAATATCATTATCGGATAACGGGTAATTAACGGGTAGTGGGTAATTAACGGGTAGTGGGTAATTAACGGGTAGTGGGTAATTAACGGGTAGTGGGTATTATCCGGGTAATTGTGGCGGGTACCCGGTTTCACAAATTTCTAATTCTCGTCATTCTTACCCTATACCTTTCTAAATGACTTTTCTTCGGTCATTACTTACAGCATATGCGACAATAAAAGACTTATTTCAGTCCAAAACTAAGGTTTACAGTAACTTAAAGGTAGAGTAGTAACAAAATAATTAGATTTACTGACCAATATCTGTGTTAGTAGCAATCTCCTCGTTTTCCTCGATATGTCCACCTTCGTCTTCATGCTCGTCTTCATGCTCGTCTTCATGGTCTGATTTGATATTAATTTCCTCTGTTATTATGATATTAGAGCTGTTGTTGTTGAGAGGCAAAGGATCAACCTCGGAAAATGCCTCGTCGGTACCACTGACATCTAGAGCAAACAAATTGGTAACGTGTGATTAAAAAAAAAAATCTAAAGCATTGTTTTTGTTTTCAATCGCGGACCTATGAAAATTCAGATAATTTTTTGCGGCCGGTTAAAAGGTGAAATAACTTTACACTTCCAGGCAATATAGAAATATATACAGGGTGACTTCTGCCGTCAACCGACGCTCATACATAAAAGAATTTGTCTGCCACTTTATTAAAATATTTAAAATTTACTGTTTCGTCCTGACTCGTACAGCTACGGAAAACTTCGCATACTGAACCTGCTAACGCATGCGTATGAAAATACTGGTACGAAAAAATACCGGAGTGAAACTACTGTATATACTGTGGTGGAACCATACGAAGCATCAACCTAAATATTATAATACTTGTGACCTATAATTCACCAACTATAGGTTTAATGCGTCTGGTAGCTAGCCTTTAAACAACCGAGACGGTCGTGCGGTTCAAAATCAAATGAAAGTATTAAAAAAAAGGGCGCCAATTGGCCTGAAATAAAATAATTGGGACCGAACAATATATCCCACGCACAGACGAACTTTTCTCTGGATGTTTCTTCTCTCCAATCTTCTTCCGACGCTTGGTACGTCCGCTCCCAAATTTTCTACACCAGTACGCCAATGCCGTAAGCTGGCTATGAACAATTGCTGCGAAGCACCAAGAGGGAGACAGAGAGAGAGTGAAAAGGAGAAATACTGGGAAGGAGAGCCTAAAATAAGATGATATCCATTACATTTCAGTAAATGCTTGCGTTTTAAGCGCCGCATACAATTATACAAAAATATATAAGCAATACAACACAATAATTTTGATATTTACCTTAAAATGTAATGCAGCTCTCAGTTAAGTGAATTTTGCCAGTGACGAATTTGATCCGAAAAATATCGTAGGAACACAATGTCCTTCTTCACCTTTTTGTTCTCAAAAAATCCCTACATAGGTCTATAAAATATTGTATACTCTTTATAGTATATTTATTTTTGTAGCTGAGAACAAAGGTGCGTCCACTTACAAATAATTTTCATGAATCAAAAAATTGATGTGAAGTGTGAATTTTCACACATTACAGGGTTTCGCAGGTATATAATAAGTGAAGGCGGCATGCTGAGTGTGTAGGACAAATTTTGCTTTGTAGTAACCACGGCAAAATGAACGATCTTTTTAAAATAATTTATCGTCTGTTAATCTCAGAGCTTTAAAAACAAATTTTATGTTAAAATATTTTTTTGTTAATTTTAATTCGAATACCTAATATCATTATTTAGGTTTCTAAATAAGTGCAGTATTTTTTTATATAACAAGGTTCATTAAGATTTTGAAAATTGGGCCTATGGCTTTCATTGGTTGTCTTAAATCATACGCTCCGCCCCTCTGGCTTCGTATCAATGACACAGAATGAAAATATAATTTCAATTGGTTATTAAATTTACGGTCTTGAAAATTAAATTCAAAATGTGCTAAAATATAACTAGAATTTTAACAAATTAATTTAAACATAATAAATATGAAAAAAAAAAAACAAAAAATAAAATTGACTCCACAAGGCAGGAACGAACCTGTGTAGTGAATAACGATCCTGTGTAGTTGTCGAGCAACTGAGTCACTAGACCACCAAACGCTTATCAACTTAGTGCGTTATAAGAGTATAACATGTATGCATCGTCAAACAAAAAACACAAAAAATGCGTTATTTTCCGAAAACATAATCTGATCAAAAATTCCTGTTGTACTATTCCGGTTCACACCAATACACATTACTTAGAATTTTTTCACATTTTTAGTTTAAACCATCTGGGCTACAGGGTGTGGGACAAAAATTTTTTTGCACAATTTTGGCAAAAATTGCCTCAAAATAATTTATTTTGCAAAAATTAAATTTTGATCGTTAATCCACGTACTAAGGGCTTTCATTTGATACCCTACTCAGAATTTTAAAAAAATATTTTTTTTTTCGGTGAGCACATATTTGTTTATATTTTTAGGGGGATATGTTTATTAGATGTTTTAGTATTTTTCCTATGTGCGGGTCAAAAAGTTGTACAAGCATGCCAATTTTCAACTCTCTAGGTTTAGCCGTTTGGCTACAATTTTTACCGAACAGACAGACAGACAGACAGACAGACAGACAGACGACAAAATGACGGTATAAGGGTTTTTTGGTCATACCTACAAAACCCTAGAAAATGACTGTTACTAGTATATTATTGTGTAATCATGGTTACCGAAATTTATACGATATTGTCTTATTTTAATAAAGTAGGCTGCTGTACATTAGCGTACAGTTTTAAATTTGTTCATAAAATAAACACATTTTCTTTTAAAACGTTACATACTGACCATTCTGGCATGCTAACGTAGGCTCGGATTCAGTTTTCACTTCATCTTCATTGTGCAGTTCTTCTTCTTCTTCGTATATTACAGTATCTTCAGGTTCTGGCTTTATGATAATCTCTTCATTTATTAAATTTTCTTTAATGGTGTCACTCGTATTGCATGAATTACTTCCTGAAAAAATTGATGTGAAGTGTGAATTTTCACACATTTCAGGGTTTAGCAGGTATTTAGTAACTGTATGATGATTTATTTGGGATGCCAAAAAATTTTTGTCAAAATATTTTTTTATGAATTTTAATTCGAATGCCTAATACCATTATTTAAGTTTCTAAATATGTGCAGTATTTTTTTTTTATATAGCAAGCTTCATTAAGATTTTGAAAATTGCGCCTATGGTTTCCATTGGTTGCTTAAATTATTAGTCCCGCCCTCTAATTTCGTATACATTCAAACAGAATTAAATTATAATTTCAACACTTCCCACTGGTTATTAAATTTACGCTTTCAAAAATTAAATGCAACATTTACTAAAATATAACTAGAATTTTGACAAAATAATTTAAATTAAATAAAAATGTAAAAAAAAAAAAAAAAATTGATGGGATTCCAACACTAGTTTCTTCAGTAGTTACAGCTCACTAAGCGAGAACGCTACCACTGTACTACGAAGGTTTACTTGTTCACTATGTTAAATAGCGGATTAAATATATTACATATTTTAGTTAAGAACACAAAAAATGCGTTATTTTCCGACAACATAATCTGATCAAAAATTCCTGTTGTACTATTCCGGTTCACACCAATGTACATTACTGAGAATTTTTTCATATTTTTAGTTTAAACCATCTGGGCTACAGGGTGTGGGACAAAATTTTTTTTGCACAATTTTGGCAAAAATCGCCTCAAAATAATTTATTTTGCAAAAATAAAATTTTGATCGTTAATCCACGTAGCAAGGGCTTTCATTTGATACCCTACACAGAATTGTAAAAAAATATATTTTTTTTCGATGAGCATATATTTGTTTATATTTTTAGGGGGATACGTTTTTTAGATGTTTTAGTATTTTTCCTATGTACGGGTCAAAGAGTTGTATAAGCGTGCCAAATTTCAACTCTCTAGGTTTAGCCGTTTGGCTACAATATTTACCGAACAGACAGACAGACAGACAACAAAATGACGGTAAAAGGGTTTTTTGGTCCTACCTACAAAACCCTAAAAATGATTACGTAACTGGATTGAACCTAGCAGACCCCGCATCAGCCACGTTAACGAACACTGTATTGTCACTTAAGCCCGCTTTAAAATGTCACTGAAGAAACATTTGAGGACTTAAGAACAACGGAAAACTGACCAAAATATGTACCGGTCACGTGATTTCACTACATTCTGGAAGCACACTGATAGGGATTTGCAGCTAAGCACCCTACCATCTGGTGAGCGTTTCATGAACTTGTGTACATCATATAACATTTCGTTTTGTGTATTGGTTTTGTATGAAGTTTGTTTTTAAAGTTTTATTATAATCATTGAAAAATGTATAATACATATTGTTGTGTGCCTATGTGCAATTCATTGAAAAGAAGAAACCCGGAAATATCGTTTCATTTGTTTCCACTAATATCAGACACTGTATGGTTCGAAACAAAATTGGGAAAGCAAGAGGTTAGGAATCGACGCGATGTTTAGATAAACAATTTAAAAATTGGAAAAAAAGTGAGCCCTTGTATCAAAGTTTGCTCATTACATTTTAATGATAGTGACTACAAAAAATATTTTCAATTTTGTATTTATTATCGCATATCTTGAAAATTCCTGTTATTGTGTGTGGGTTTCTAATGCACAAGTTTGTAGGCATAATGCATAAATCTTTATGAACTCTCTGTTTTTTTCAGTGACTCCACACAATATTATATGCCCAGCATTGTAGATTTCTACCCCTTGGTAAACAACACGGGAATTATTATTTCCCCCAATATAGTTAAAATAATCGACAATGGAAAACCGCCATAACTTAAAACCAGATCACAAAATGTAGTATTTTAGATGTTTACAAGTAATGTCACTTCACAAAATCAGAAAATCCCAAACAATTATTTATTTTTTGTCGTTTTTTGATACACTTTTCGCTATTATTTACTAGTAAATGTCAAGTGGTATCTGATTTAGAATGGTTTCAAAAAAATCCGCGTGGCGCTACGATCTTAAAATTTTTCCCCTATAGATAAATACGAGCTGTAAGACCCACTCACATCGACGACCTCGACCTCGCAAAACATTGACGTGAAATACTTTTGGAGGAAAATAATAAAACAGTTTTGATATTTTAAAAACCATTGTTTACCATTATGTAACGCTCAAGGATTAAAGATCGCAGAACAGTACCAAATAAACTATACCTAAAGAACTAAAATATATTGTCGAATAGGGGAACTAGTGAGAATTAGGGTTACCATACGTCCCAGTTTGACCGGGACAGTCCCTGTTTTAAGAACTTGTCCCGGCGTCCCGGCCGGTTGTTAAAAATGTCCCGGTTTTTCCATATTTTATATATACGCAAGCATGGAACGATGTTGAAAAAACTATGCAATTACTTAATTCTAAATTTACGACCAAAACACCGATCATTAACTGTGATACTCTATTTGACGAAGTTGTACATGCTAAACAGTTTTATAACGACACTGACCGCAATAATTTGTGGCGGGAAAAGGGTACAAGTAGCGAGGAGAAATGGTACAATTGTTTAAAAAAATTTCAGACAAAAATATTTCTGTTAACAATTAGCAGAAAATTGTCGAATTTATTTTCTGTTTGCCTGGTACTTCAGCACCAATTGAACGATTATTTTCAGAAATGAAGAATATATGGTCACCTGAAAGAAATCGTTTACTTGAATGTAACGTCGGTGCATTATTATTTTGTAAAACTAACATAGATTTAAAATGTTCTGAATTTTATGATTATATTAAAAATGATAAAAACTTTTTAAAAAAAGTACAATCTGCCGATAAATATTCTTATACAAATAAATAATATACACAGTGCAACTATGTAAGTCAAAATTTATAATTTTATAATATGTATTTTTGTGATTTTTTGATATACGTTTAATTTTGTAATTCTCAAGATTTAATATTAATCATTTGTAATAGAAAAATATTGATAAATACATCAATCAATAAAGTATAAAAAATGAGAAAAAAAATATTTGGGGGGGGGGGTGTCCCGGTTTGGCGCACAAAAAATATGGTAACCCTAGTGAGAATCAAACACTGGGGCACAAATGTTACAATAATGGTTTGTGCTACTTTGTTCTTCTGTTTGTTAAGTGGCCGTTTTTTATTATAGAGCAGTGTATATCATTACCTGTACATGTTTTATTTTCAGCACCATCCTTTTCTGTCGATATATTCGTCTCATTGTTGTTAGTCTGTGCACCATTAATTACAATATAATCAGTATCGAAAATGCCAAACAATCCCTCATTATTTTTAAAATGTGCAAGGTTTGTCTTTGGAAGTTTATCATTGTTTGAACATTGTCCTGATATATAAGTCTTAACGAGGAATCTTGTGCTTTTCACACACTGCTCACGAAATATATTGAATGCAGTCAACTGTGGACAACATTTAGAACATATCATACAATTCTTATGAATTTCTTCAAAAATCTGAAAAAAGAAAATCATATATAATAATATACGGGAAACAAAAGAAAATACATCACAAATTTCAAAGATTGTCAAAAATTTCGTATGACAAAGAAAATATATGTGAAGGAACTGTTTTAATTACAATTAATTAAACTAAATATAATTTCTTACAAATTCTGGAATTATTGTAGCTAGCTTGTTATAGTACGTTATATTATCATCTACATTGTCGCTTTGGCTAAGATTTTGTAAATCTTTATCACGTTCTAGGCAAATACAACATATTTCGCTTAAAAAATGCATTATTAAAACTAAAACACGTTTTACATAAAAGAGATATTACACGTATACATTTAGTTATGGAACTATCCGTTTGATGGACTTATAAGCTCGACACGGCGTGCTAAGTGTACAGATTTATTACCATTGACGTCATATGAAATATTAACAGACACATCGCGCTCTATGCCTTAGCATTGTTTGTTATGAAGCCAAGACCCTGTGGAGACAAAAGGGGAATTTGCCCGGGATTTGGAGGAGCATAACAAGTTGCCTAATTTACATTTATTATATTCAGCTATTGAGAACTGACACGCTCGGATACGCAGTATGGTGGTCAAATATTGTACTACGCGACTGTAGTACTGTTTGAAATTAAAACATATTTTCTAGTGTTGATTTTTTGTTAGAACGTCGATATATACATTTTCATAAAATAAAAATGTACTGTGCTTAAATTAAACTGTTCCCTGTTGGAATATTGACAGCTGAATACTAGACAATTCAGCCATTTTGTCATGATTTACAGCGCCGCCAACGGTAATGTCACTTCTCAATTGCTAAGAAAAACGCCGGCGCCGTATTGTGTTTATGATTGTTAGTTGTGTTATTTTTTTCTATTTTACCTTTTCATCATATTTCAAATTTTAATAATATTGCCGTCAATTGCATTTTAAGAGTTTCGAATTGTATTTCAACTACGTAGTATTTTAAATACTAAAAAGTAATGTTTAATTAAAATGTTACATATAGTTTTTCTTTTAAAAAAAGTATTGTATTCAGTACTTCGAATACATCAGAAAAGTATTTTACCCAGCATTGATTATAGATATATATCTTTATAATTTGTCCGATAAATTTTAATTTATCTTGGAATAAATGATGTAATATCCGTCCGTTTTAAATTTAGAAAGTGTCTGAAGTATTGCTAAACAATATGATTGAGAAAAAAGGTGTCTAGATAGACATGGAATTAATTTATTTTTACATTAAGAGAATTGTCCACTTAACATTTTAAATTCAAAGCCTACTAAACTTTTTTTCGATCATATTGTATGTTAATTTTAAATGTATGTAATTTAGAAACCTACTAATTATCTTAAATATATACTAATAAATTCAGGTTAATTTAATATTATTTATGAAATTTATTTTATTAAAATTTGCAGTTTACAGTATTAAAACAATATATTTTTACATTCAATTCTTATCGGCAAAACATTGATGTATGCAAACTGTACTACTCCTCGGGGCAACCCCCGTTACCCCGCCTAAGGCATGAAATTTAAAAAACTGTCGAAACCGTTTCGAGATATTTTAAAAACACACCATAATAAAATTCAAATTATTATCTTTAACACTTCACATAAATTTTTATTTTTTAATATAAAATGCTTTCGGTCTGTAATTTCCCAATCCAGACCTATAAAACAATTGGTAACCAGACAACTGGGGCCGTAAGACAATTCGGGCCGTTCATAATTGGGGCTTTTCACAACTGGGGTCATTAACAACTGTCGCGATGTACAATTCAGGCCGTACACAATTGGTGCTTTGCACAACTGGGGCCATTAACAACTGGGGCGATGGACAATTCTGGCCGTTCACAATTGGGGCTTTTGACAACTGGGGCCATAACTATAAGAGCTAGAGTTTTCTTTTGTTTAAAATAAAAAATAATTATTTTACAAGTTGGCATAAATTAAATTGCGTGTTCTTTTGAAAAAAAAGTAGTTGATTAAGTACATTTTGATGGGAATTAGAATAAATGAAAAAATTGTATTTTAGGGGTTGGCTTAAGTAAATTTTCGTGTTCATTTGATTAAAAAGAAATTGTATTTTAAGGGTTACATTAAGTAAAATTTAGTGCTCTTTTAAATACATAAATAAAAAATGTATTTTAAGGGTTGGCTTAAGTACATTTAAGTGTTTTTTTGAATAAATAAATAAAAAAATGTATTTAATTTTAGAAGTAAATATTTTGTAACTAAATTTAATTAATATGCGTCAACTACGAGAAAAACAGTTATTTTTTGTTAGACTATTTGATTTTCCTACTTTTTTTTATCTATGATAGTATTTTTTTGTACATAGGTATTTTATATATTTCGTTTATATAAAACGGGCAAAATTTTCTAGAAAAACATAATAAAAATTAAAAGTTGATAATACCTATCATGTCTCTAATGTGACTAAATTTTCAAATACATAATCTTCATAATATTTGCTGCTTTGAGATTCTTGCCGAACGTAAAATTTGATTAGAATATTAGCTTCGAATGCACGTGTTCATAAACATTTTCTATTGGTTCAGAATTTAATGAGTACGGGGAATATATAGTCAAAAGAGCACCAAATTTTACTTAATCTAACCCTTAAAATACAATTTCTTTTTAATCAAATGAACACGAAAATTTCCTTAAGCCAACCCTTAAAATACATTTTTTTTATATTTATTCTAATTCCCACCAAAATGTACTTAATCAAACCATTAAAATATATATATATATTTTTTTTTTCAAAAGAACTCGCAATTTAATTTATGCCAACTGGGAAAATAATTATTTTTTATTTTAAACAAAAGAAGACTCTAGCTCTTATAGTTATGGCCCCAGTTGTCAAAAGCTCCAATTGTGAACGGCCCGAATTGTTCATTGCCCCAGTTGTGCAAAGCCCCAATTGTGTACGGCCCAAATTTTCCATCGCCCCAGTTGTTAATGGTCCTAGTTGTGAAAAGCCCCAATTGTGAACGGCCCAAATTGTCTTACGGCCCCAGTTGTCATGGAACCAAAACAATTTTTTCATCTAAGCCTTAAGATTTAGTCTTTTTTCTCTCTAATAATTAAGGCAAAAGCTTTGAACTGGATAATAAACAAACAATCAATCTTGACTGTTGGCAGGTTGTACATTAGCATGTATTTTCCTATGCGCAGCAAGATTAGACGAGTAAGCAAAGAATTTACCACACTGACTACATGGAAAGGGTTTCTCTCCAGAATGAGAGCGTTTATGTTGTACAAGATGCATAGACTGGGCAAATTTTTTTCCGCACTCCTCGCAACTGAACGGTTTCAGATCTGTGTGAGTCTTCTTATGTGCAGCCAAGCTAGAGATCTGTGAAAATTTCCTATCACACAAGTCACATTTATACGGCTTCGCACCAGAATGTACTCGTTTGTGTTTATACAGACAGTGATCCCTCGAGAATGTCTTCTGACAGATGTCACATTTGAAGGGTCGAGCTTTTGTGTGCGTTACTTGATGCGTCTTGAGACATGACGGCCGGGTAAATGTCTTTTTACATTCAGTGCACTCATATGGCTTGAGTCCTTTGTGGATGTTCTGATGCAATGTCAGATGCGTGAGGCGAGTAAATGCTTTAGGACAATGGTCACATTTGAATGGTTTGTCTCCAGAATGTGTCTTCCTGTGGCAGGTCAAGGCACTATTATAAGTGAACGTTCTTCCACAGATGTCACATTCGAAAGGCTTCACACCGGAATGTGTTCTCTTATGGACTAATAAACTGTTTGATTGAGTGAAAGATTTCTCACATTCATCACAGCTGAATGGTTTCTCTCCAGTATGGGTTCGCTCGTGTTTTTTAAGGCGTGAATGAAGGAGAAATTCTTTATCGCATTGTTTGCATTTGAACATGTTGAAATAAGGTTTATAAACCAGTTTTTCTTTGATACTTTCAGATGTTACTGCTATGTCCTTCAAATTATTATCATTTGGTGCAGAAGGCAGAGGTTCTGAAAATTAAAAAATAATCCCTATATTATAATGAGCTTATCTTGTCCGTTTGTGATGATTCGGGATGATTCGTCCGATTTCGTAGACATAAACAAAATCACTAGATACCCCTATATGCTTTAACCGATATAAACAATATTTTGCAGATTTATTCTCTAAGAATCTATAAATATAATTACATATAGATATGTCTAGGATTTCATAGGCATAAATAAGAAACTCGAGAGATTTCTATATCCTTTGATCGATATGAAAAATATTTTGCAGATTTATTTTTTAAGAATCTGCGGAGTAAATAACCTATAGAAAATTCTAGGGTTTCGTAGGCATAAATAAGAAACCCTAGGACACTATTATATTCTTTAACCAATATAAATAGTATGTTGCAGATTTATTCACTAAGTATCTATTAATATAATTACGACAGAAATGTCTAGGGTTCCGTAGACATTAACAAGAAACTCTAGACACTCCTATATTCTTTGACTGATATGAACAATATTTTGCAAATATATTCTCTAAGAATCTACGAATATAATTACATATAGAAATGTCTAGGATTTCGTAATCGTAAAGAGCAAAACTCTGGATACTCCTATATCCTTAGACCGATATGAACAATATTTTGCAGATTTATACTCTAAGTAACTGTGGATAAAATATTATATAGAAATGTCCAGGATTTTGTAGGCATAAACAAGAAACTCTAGACACTCCTATATCCTTTAACTGATATGAACAATATTTTGCAAATTTATTCTCTAAGAACCTTGGGATAAAATAACATAGAAATGTCGAGGGTTTCGCGGGCATAAACAAGAAGCTCTAGAAACTGTTATATCCTTTGACTGACATGAACAATATTTTGCAGATTTATTCTCTAAGAATCTACGAATATAATTTTATACAGAGATGTCTAGGATTTCGTAGGCATAAATTAACGTCCCAAATCATTTTTAGTTTTTGTTTACAATATGAATGTAATGCACTGAGTAAAAATGAATCGTTTACTCATCTTAAAAAGTTCATGAATAAGTAATTTTGAATAATATTTATAATTTGTCCAGTTTTTAATAATGGGCGAAGTAAGCGTCGAGCAATTTCCACATTCAGGTAATGATGTGTTTGCTAACACCGCTGGCAACGGGTGCACTAGTTAATAAATAAAAGAGATCCATCGAAATCTCGAAATGTCAAAATCGGTATGATCACCATACCTCCCTTATATATGTTGGCGGTCGATAAAAATTACAGGAACTTTTTGATCACATCTCGTATGCATTTGTCGCTTGGTTCTTTGTGACAAATTTATTATATATTCAAATGTCTGTTGACAGTAAAATGATACAAGACAGTGATGCTGCCACCTCCATAAACTTTCAAGATGACTTTTCTTCGGTCATAATTTACAGCTTATGCGGCAATAAAAGACTAACTTATTTCTGTCCAAAACTAATGTTTACAGTAACTTAAAGGTAGAGCAGCAACAAAATAATTAGATTTACTGACCAATATCTGTGTTTGTAGGAATCTCTTCATTTTCCTCGATACATCCACCTTCGTCTTCATGGTCTGATTTGATATCAATTTCCTCTGTTATTAAGATATTAGAGCTGGTGTTGTTGAGAGACAAAGGATCAACCTCGGAAAATGCCTCGCCGGTACCACTGACATCTGGAGAAAACAACATGGTAACTTGTGATTAAAAAAAAAAAAAAAATCTAAAGCTTTGTTTTTGTTTTCATGTTTGCATGTCAAAATCATGAAAAAGAAAGCGCAGATGGTGGCAGCGATATTTTTTATCTCGACGAGAAACCCATGGGGCCCACTCAATGTTGATTAATGAACTGACTTTAGAAGATGGTGCATGCTTCAGAAATTATGTGAGAATGTACACGTTGTGCCATTTAGTCTCTACTTCTTTAGCCGTGCAACTTAACTCTTCAGAAATTTTATCATAAATATCTTTTCTTTTATTAAAATATTTATACTCCTTCGACATCTCAGATATTATTGCTTCTGATTTTCTCAATTAATAACAGAGTTTTCTCTTTATTCCACACAAACTTATTTAATTTGTAAAAAAAAAAAAAACTAGTGAAAACAAACAAATGTGGCATAACTTTTTAAAACATAACCTAACTTTCCACCAGGTTGTCAACTCATACAAGTCAAGTATATGGAAAATTGTGCTCATACAGAAAGTATGAGCAAATGTCAATGGGTTTGACAAATTATACAAATTGTATGATCTCATGTATGAGGTGATGTATCGCGACAAGTCAATTTGACTTGTATCGCATACAAGTCCTCATACTTGTATCTAAATTAAAGTGAGCCTTAACTTAGAAGTAGAGTAGTAACAGCATAATTAGATTTACTGACCAATATCTGTGTTAGTAGCAATCTCTTCGTTTTCCTCGATACATTCACTTTGGTCTTCATGGTCTGATTTGATATCAATTTCCTCTGTTACTAAGATATTAGAGCTGGTGTTGTTGAGAGACAAAGGATCAACCTCGGAAAATATCTCGCCGGTAACACTAACATCTGGAGCAAACAACATGGTAACGTGTGATTAAAAAAAATCTTAAGCATTGTTTTTGTTTTCCATCGAGGACCAGTGAATATTCAGATAATTTTTTGTATTCTAGTAAAAAATCAAATAACTTTACAATTCCTCGCAATATGAAAATACATACAGGGTGAATTGACTAGGTACAGTGAAATCTTTAATTCCTGGAACTTTTAGATGAACTGAAATCGAAAATGGTACAAAAAATATTTCCTTGGAAAGTAACAGTAAACCGGAACAAAAAAAAAAAAAGGGTTCGACTTTCTGCTTAGAGGTAGAGTAGTAACATTATTAGATTTACTAACCAATATCTGTGTTAGAAGCAATCTCTTCGTTTTCCTCGATACATCCACCTTCGTCTTCATGGTCTGATTTGATACCAATTTCCTCTGTTATTATGATATTAGAGCTGGTGTTACTGAGAGGCAAAGGATCAACCTCGGAAAATGCCTCGCCGGTACCACTGACATCTGGAGCAAACATAGAAACATGTGATTAAAAGAAAAAATCTAAAGCATTGTTTTTGTTTTCAATCGCAGACCTGTGAGAATTACGATAATTCTTTGCGGTCTGGTAAAAAGTCAAATAACATTACACTTCCTGGCAATATAAAAATATTTACAGGGTGTTGAATTGACCAGGTACGTATAGGGATTGAACATGTTAAAACAGATATATGAGATTACATGTTTCTTCGAATTTGTCTGCTGCTCTTTTAAAAGATTTGAATTTAACTGTTTCGTCCTGACACGTACAGCTTCGGAAAAGTTCGCATACTAGTCAGGCATGCGTATGAAAATACTGGTACGAAAAATACCAGAGTAAAACTACTGGAATCATACGAAGCATCAACCTAAATATTATAATACTGACCATTCTGGCATGCTAACGTAGGCTCTAATTCAGTTTTCACTTCATTTTCATTCTGCAGTTCTTCTTCTTCGTATGTTAGAGTATCTTCAGGCTCTGGCTTTATGATAATCTCTTCATCTATTAAATTTTCTTTAATGGTGTCACTAGTATTGCATGAATTACTTCCTGAAAAAATGACAAACACAAGAATAAGATATTAAGAAAAATAAAATAAATAAATAAATAAATAAAAAAAAAATAAAATATCCAGTCCCTGGTCATATTATTAAACCTACCTAAATTTTTCATATTAAATGTGACAGTACCTTCAACAATAATTACAATCAGAAACAGTGAAAGGGCTATTTTAAAAGAAGCAAATTTTACTATATTTCATTTCTTATATTAGTGCGAAACTAGATTTTATAATATAATGACTTTTAACGATTAAATGAGACTTGGAGACCGATTGTTTTTAACACTGTCATTTGGCTTTATAACACAACTAGGAGAAAAGCCCATCATTCGACGAGGTAAAAGTAAACACCAAATCAAAAAGAAACTCTCGGTACAGTATTCAAACAGTGGTGGCGTTTATTGATAAGTCTATAAACTTGAGCCCAATTCCTAACCAACTGAAATATATCGTCAAACAGAGGAATCAACGAGAATCAAACACTGGGGCACAAATGTTACAATAATGGTTTGCGCTACTTTGCTACTCCATATGTTAAGTGGCCGTTTTTAATTGTAGAGTAGTGTATATCATTACCTGCACATTTTCCATTTTCAGCAACTTCCTTTTCTGTCGATATATATCTATCATTGTCATTAGTCTGTGCACCACTCATTACAATATAATCACTATCAAAAATATCAAACAAACCCTCATTATTTTTAAATTGTGCAAGGTTTGTCTTTGGAAGTTTATTATTGTTTGAACATTGTCCTGATATATAAGTCTTAACGAGGAATCTTGTGCTTTTCACACACTGCTCACGAAATATATTGAATGCAGTCAACTGTGGACAACATTTAGAACATATCATACAATTCTTATGTATTTCTTCAAAAATCTGAAAAAAAAAAAAATCATATATAACATATGGGAAACAAAAGAAATTTTAAGTGAACTGTATATTATCACAAATTCCAAAGATTGTTAAAAATTTAGAATGATTAAGGAAATATGTGAATAAACTGCTTTAATTACGATTGATCTAACTAAATATAATTTCTTACAATTTCTGGAATTATTGTAGCTAGCTTGTTATAGTACGTTATATTGTCGTCTACATTGTCGATTTGATTAAGGTTTTGTAAATCTTTCTCACGTTCTAGGCAAATACAACAAATTTCGCTTAAAAATTGCATTATTAAAACTAAAATACGTTTTACATAAGAGATATTACACGTATGCGATTAGATATGGCACTATCCGTTTGATGGACCTATAAGCTCAACACGGCGTGCTAAGTGTACAGATTTATCCATTGACGTCATATGAATAGACTCGGCACGCTCTATACCAGCGGTTCCCAAACTTTTTTGACCGCGACCCGGTACGAGGTTTTAAAATTTTTCGCGACCCACCTTATGAAAAATAAAAATTTATTTACAAAACAAATTTTATTTTAAAGCAGTAGCTGTATAGTAATAAAGAGTAATAAATAGCAATAAAGAGTATAGTATAGTAATAAAGAGCACAAATACACACTATTCTAGTGATTAACTGACGTAAAAAAAATAATATGTACAAAAAAATCTTTTTTGTGTTTTTACAATTTTTTTCGCGACCCAGCAAAATTTTTCTGCGACCCGGTGCCGGGTCGCGACCCACACTTTGGGAAACGCTGCTCTATACCTTAGCATTGTTTGTTATGAAGCCAAGACCCTGCGGACACGAAAGGGGGATTTGCCCCGAGGAGTATAGAAGTTGCCTAATTACCATTTATTTTATTCAGCTATTGCTAAGAAAAACGCCGGCGCCGTATTGTGTTTATAATAATAATATTATAATAATAATATAAACTTTATGATGAGTATTTCAGAGTTCTGAAAAGAATTAAAATAGAGGAAAAATTTATGATTATTTTGCTGTTATTTTTTCTGTTTTACCTTTTCATCACCTTTCAACTTTTAATAATATTGCAGTAAATTGCATTTTAAGAGTTGTGAACTGTATTTCAAGTACGTAGTATTTTAAATACAAAAAAGTAATGTTTAATTAAAATGTTACATTTGGCTTTTCCTTAAAAAAAAGTATTTGTATTCAGTACTTGGAATACATCAGAAAAGTATTTTAGCCATCATTTTATAGATTCTTCTTTATAATTTGTCAGATAAATTTTAATTTATCATGGTATAAATTATGTATTATATGCCCGTTTTAAATTTAGAAAGTGTCTGAAGCATTACTATACAATATGATCGAGAAAAAAATGTGTCTAGATAGACATGGAATCATTTATTTTTATATTAACAGAAATGTCCGCTTAACATTTTACATTCAGGGTCTACTAAACTTTTTTTCGATCATATTGTATTTAAAATGTATGTTATTTAGAAACCTACTAATTATCTTAAACATATACTAATAAATTCCGGTTAATTTAATATTATTTATGACATTTGTTTTATTAAAATTTGCAGTTTACAGTATTAAAATATATTTATAATATATTTTTAATTTCAATTCTTATCGGCTAAACATTGATGTATGCAAAGTGTACAACTCCTCGGAGCAACCCCCGTTTCCCCACCTAAAGAGGTTTTGACTTCATAACAACACGTCCTCGTTCAGTCTCTATATTATACTACCTCATGGTTCTAGAATTAAAAGACTTCGGATATCCCCGAATAAGCGCTCGGATCTCTTCGTGAAAGTTTTATATATTAACGAAACTAATTTTATGTTTATTTAGTATAATGCTTCGTTCAGAACCTCCAAATTATAAAATAGAATTAACGTGAAATTAGTACTTAATATAAAATTTGTACGTAAAAATTAAACAGTATTCACAATATAAATTAAGCCATCGACATATTTTTATTGATTTCTACTTTATCGATCGATATTTGACAGCTGTTTACATTTGCTAATGAGTTTTTGAGTATTTCATAGCTCTGAAAAGAATTAAAATAGAGGAAAAATTTATATTTATGCTCATAGAAAACATAAAGATGAGGATAGAAGCAAAAAAATATGGTCATAGAAATTTTTAGGTTGACAAGTGCTTACTGCGCACGCGTCAATTATAAATTAACGTAAGGGCTTGGAATCTATAAACATCTAATTTTTATTTATAAGTATAAGTATTAATTTTGAAGGTTGTGAACGATAACGTGCAGTTACGTATAACAAACATTTACGTTAATTCTAAGTACTAATTCTAAATCATAATTTCGAGGTGCTAAACGCAGCATTATGCTGCTATATGCTAATCACATTTGAAAAGTTTCTTTCCAGAATGTGTTCGTTTGTGTTTATTGAGATATGATTGCGCTACATATGCTTTATCACACTGATTGCATTTGTAGGGCTTTTCTCCAGTATGTCTTCGCTTGTGAATAACGAGTTTTGATGATTGTGGAAATGCTTTATCACACTGATCACATTTGAATGGTTTCTCTCCAGAATGTATTCGTTTGTGATCAATGAGATTTGATGATTCTGCAAATGCTTTATCACACTGATCACATTTAAAGGGTTTCTCCCCAGAATGCATTCTTTTGTGCTTAATGAAACTTGTTAACCATGAAAATGCTTTATCACACTGATTACATTTGAATGGTTTCTCCCCAGAATGGATTCGTTTGTGCGTAATGAGATTTGACGACAGTGAATATGCTTTATCACACTGATCACATTTGAATGGCTTCTCTCCAGAGTGTGCTCGTTTGTGACTACTAAGTTGTGAGCATTGTGAAAATGCTTTATCACACTGATCACATTTGAAAGGTTTCTCTCCAGAATGTGTTAGTTTGTGTCTATTGAGATGTGAAGACGATCTAAAAGCTCCATCACACTGATCGCATTTATAGGGTTTCCCTCCAGAATACATTCTTTTGTGCTTAATGAAACTTGTTGACCGTGAAAATGCTTTATCACACTGATCACATTTGAAGTGTTTCTCTCCTGAATGTGTTCGTTTGTGTCTATTGAGATGTGAAGACGATATAAATGCTGCATCACACTGATCGCATTTATAGGGTTTCTCCCCAGAATGCATTCTTTTGTGCTTTATGAAACTTGTTGACCATGAAAATGCTTTATCACACTGATCACATTTGAAGGGTTTCTCCCCAGAATGCATTCTTTTGTGCGTAATGAGATTTGACGACACTGAATATGCCGTATCACACTGATCACATTTGAAGGGCTTTTCTCCAGAGTGTACTCTTTTGTGACTACTGAGTTGTGAGTATCGTGAAATGCCTTATCACACTGATCACATTTGAAAGGTTTCTCTCCAGAATGTGTTCGTTTGTGTCTACTGAGACGTGAAGACGATATAAATGCTCCATCACACTCATCACATTTGAATATTTTCTCTCCGGAATGTATAGATTTGTGTCCAATTAGGTTTGTGTCCTTTGTTGTTGCGGATTGTTTATACTTGTTAATGGCCAAAGATTCACTATTCTCATCGGATTCACTGGAAGATGTTCTTTTAGCTGCAAAAAAAAAAAACTTTCATTGATAAATGAAACAAAAATTCGTTTCTTGGAATAAAGTTAATATCTAATATAAAATTTTCCTGCATGTGGCTATAAAATAGATCTTCATGTGCAGTCATGGCAATTAGACGAGTCTAAAAGTGTTGCGGTACAAATATAGTATATTATGTTACTAGGAGTAGAACGCGCTCTTTTTTGTGCTGAGCTCAAATGTTGCTGCCGAGGCGCAGCCGAGGCTTGCATATTGAGCGAAGCACAAAAAAGGCGTTCTACTCCGAGTGACATATACTATTTTTTCTTCAAGCGTAGGTATTAAAAATTTGCAACCATAAATACTTATGACTTTATAGTTTCAGATGCTATTGCTGCTAATTCCGGCGGTGTACATTGAATTGGTTGAGACATTTTTTAATGTTTGATCTTTATATTGTGTATTTTGTAACTAATCACAGAATAATCACAGAATAATAATAAAGTAACTCACTAATAACGTAACTTATTTCTGAATTCACTACAAACCACGCTACAAACATATTAAATTGACAGATGTTTTGTTTATGGCGACTGCTGCCATCAGTGCCATCTGTTGATAACTATATGAACTATTTACTAGTATAAAAATGTTCACATTTTGTTACTAGTAAAAAAATGTATCATTTCTACCGAATGTATTGAACAATGTAATGTTAGCATTATAATCCGCTTGAAGAAAAAAATACTTATTTCATATTTCGAAAGTGACTCCATCGACAGGAGTTAGTAATTTGAACTCCTGTCGATGGCGTCACTGCCGAAATACGAGGGTTACCTTTTATGTTTTTACAAATGACCACTAGATGGCAATATTGAAGTGTGTAATTACTATATTCGTAAAACTTGACATCTGTTATTGTGAAATCAGTGGCATCTTATAAATTGACCGAGTAGTTTGTTGACAGTGAGCGTTAAAAAGAAACAAGTTTGTCAAAAAATGGGTATTACTCGTGAAGGTTTCGTTGGATGATTTTTTTACGATTTTAGTAAAGGCCTAACTCAACAACAATGCATAGATTCGCTTTGTTCAACTTTTGATAATGAAACACCATCAGAAAAGACTGTTTACAATTGGTTTGCAGAATTTCGTAGTGGTCGTGCATCCATCAGTGATAAATCTCGTGAAGGTCGATCAAAATTTATTGTGATTCAAAAAAACATCGATTCTGTGCGCAAAATGATTGAAGAAGATCGGCATATGACTTACCGTGAGATAGAGGCATCCTTTGGCATATCGCAGACTGGAATACATTCGATTTTACATGAACATTTAGTTGTGAAAAAGATCTATTTCCTATGGATTCCGTATAATTTGACCGAAATTCAAAAAAAAGGCTCATGTTCATTTGTATAAGGCAATGCTAAAAAAAATCAACCTAGGCGTTGCAAAATCCGTATACAACATCGTTACAGGTGACGAAACTTGGATTTATTCATATGAACCGGAAACTAAGCAACAATCCACTGTTTGGGTCTTCCAAGATGAACCGAAACCCACAAAAGTTATTCGTTCACGAAGCACTTGTACTGGACATGTCGCAACCATTCCTTTAGAGGATCGGAGAACAGTAAATGCTGAATAGTATACAACATTTGTTCGCGAGAAGTGATGGACAAAATCCGGGAAAACCCCAAGAATGTCGCATCATTCTTCATCATGAAAATGCAAGATCCCACACAGCACGTCGAACAATTGATTATTTGAAGGAGAAAAACATCGAATTAAAGTCTCATTGCCCGTATTCATCTGATTTATCCCCTAACGAATGTTTTTGTTCCCCAATGTCAAACGAAAAATGCGTGGACAGCGATTTTTATCACCTTGTAGCCTTCGAAAACCATGTTTTTGAGATACCAACTTCAGAGTGGAAAAATGTTTCGAGAATTGGTTTGAACGCATGCAAAAGTGTATAAATCTTAAAGGCAAATATTTTGAAAAGCAATAAAACAGTTTGTTCCAAAAAAAGTTCTTTTTTAGTTTTTGTAAAACCTTAAAAGGTAGCCCTCGTACGTATAGAGCAACATAAACTTATATTTGTGAAACTAACCAAGTGTATACCTTAATTTGTGTATATCTTAAGTTGAATAAATGATTATTATGCCACTGAAAGATGATGTTAGTGTTTCAGTCACTAATAAAATAAGACGTACTGACCGGTGTTTGTGAAAACTGCACTCGCCAGATCTTCTTTTTCACATTTAATGGTGTCAACAGGTTCAGACTTGATGTCGATCTCCTCTGTGATGATTATGTTTGATTGAGGGTAGTAGCGGTACATGTCGCCTGTAGCTCCAACTCTAGTTCCTGTAAACATATCAGTCATATAATGAAAAACATTACCATAGTGTATACCAACTCAGAGCCTTCCACTTCGATGAACAAATACAAGAACTTAATTTCGGGTCACCATAATGGTAATAACAGAGGCATGAATAAAACTAGCTCTACTGACCGGTTTTTGCGACAGCTGCACTCTCCACTGCATCTCCTTCACATGCCCTGGTGTCTGCAGGTTCAGACTTGCACTGAATCTTCCCTATGTTGGTGTTAACATGATATATCTCGTCTGTTACTCTATCTCGGATTCCTACAATAAACGCATCACTGTAAAATATAAATTTACTGCACGACCTTGCAGCTCAAAATCCATTCATTGGAATTTTCGTTCGGAAGACATGCGGACGCGATTCCCAGCCGAATAGTAACGAAAGAAGATATTTCTGAGCACAGAACTGCGTACTTCGTCAGCAAAGTATTAAAGAGAAACGGAGAGAATAGAAGTTATAATAATTATCTAACCCACTGTAAAGCTACGTGCTTTCGTCTTTCGTCGCGCTACAGATACAATGCGTTTTCCAGAATATAACTAGTTAATACACATATAAATCCAAAAATCTTTCAAATATTATGCAATATAAATAATAATTTAAAAAATATATTTTTAATATATTTATTGGCAGTTCTGCAACTATGCATCACCTATATACCAGCCGCCACTGATACATCTTATACTCTTATACTGTGGTACAATTAAGATGGCAAAATGGATGGTACAATACCTGCATAACTATTGTCCTCCATTTCTGTTTTTACTGTGTAACTGTTAATGTAGATCTCCTGCAATGCCTCTATAGACTGTATCTCTTCCATTTTGAACTCCATCATATACACAATTCTTCGCTTATTTCAGAGACAGAACTTAGTTACAATGTATAATTTACATATGTTTGACTATTTCACATAAATTAATTTTAAAAAATGCAGCATTCTAAACATATTGCACCCTGATTGTAGATTTTTCTCCTTGTTTAATAGGACGATTTCTAAACATTTTAAAAAAAATATGCATAAAACTAAAATGTTACTTAACATCTCTACTTTAAGTATATGTTAAAAAAAATTAAATCTAAACTGAACTGATCCACTGGTAATGGAAATCAGTTAAACTGAAAAACCATAATTAGGGTTGCCAATTTTCTTACTGGAGCTGGGCCGGATTTTCTGGGGGGGAGTGCTCATAGATTTTTTTTTGAAAACCTGGTGCGTTTGTTTCTCTTAAGTTTGTTCGTATTTTGAAAAATGTTTACCGTGCACAGAATGTGTAACGTCCTAGCGGCGTTCCAACGCCGTTGATACTGAATGTTCGTCAACTTCCAACTTTTGACGCCGTTGAACGTTGACGTAGAACACCTAACCTCAGTTTTTACTGAATGGTAAAGTGTTTGTATGTATAAATAACTTGCATACAACATAAATAACATCACACACAACTCTTCATCATCCATTATAATTTTAATAAAAGCGCACGTATAAACACAGATATAGGTTGTCACGTGACACTTTGACGGCGTTAAAAATGATTGCATTGTGTGCAGGCGAAAATTCAACGGCGTTCTCAACGGCGCTAACGCAACGCCGTCGCAAATGACGGCGCGCTGACGGCGTAGCGCGCTGTGCATTCTGTTCCAGGTTTTAGCATTGCACGGTGCTGTTTTTTAAAACTCGCACTTTTATAAGAAGTTTACAGCGCAATATACGTTTTTATATCCAAAATATTATTTTAAATATTGTATTATATGGGCCGGAGCCCGGAGCAATGTTAGTTGGGCCGGAGTCTTCGGCCCAAAAGAACACGGTTGGCAACCCTAACCATAATGGATATTAATCAAAGTGAAAACTAATTACATGTTCTTACCATTTCCAGAAATAATAATAACTGTTTCACAAATAACGTAAACTATTGTCGTACTTGAAAAATCGTAAGTATTTTTTATGTTTGACAGATACAACAAAACCTGTTATAGGTGCCAGCTGATAAAATTAAATGTAGTATGTAGCGATCCGTGGCTATGGGCTGGTACCAAGATTATTAAAGTAAAGTGGGAAACAGAATGCAACGAGTTTGACGGCGCGTTGACGCCGTTCGTACGGCGCTATCTGTCAGGAGATAGTTAAACCCAAGCTGTCGTACGCAAGTGCACAGAATGGACAACGTCCTACGCCGTTCGACCGCCGTTGATACTGAATGTTCGTCAACTTCCAACTTTTGACGCCGTTGAACGTTGACGTAGAACACCTAACCTCAATTTTTACTGAATAATAAAGTGTTTGTATGTATAAATAACTTGCATACAACATAAATAACATCACACACAAGTCTTCATCATCCATTATACTTTTAATAAAAGAA
Source organism: Liopterus haemorrhoidalis (assembly GCA_963971575.1). Classification (NCBI taxonomy): domain Eukaryota; kingdom Metazoa; phylum Arthropoda; class Insecta; order Coleoptera; family Dytiscidae; genus Liopterus; species Liopterus haemorrhoidalis. The sequence goes on from OZ020623.1 coordinate 30,234,876, forward strand.
AGCGCATGTATAAACACAGATATAGGTTGTCAAATGACACTTGACGGCGTTAAAAATTATTGCATTGTGGGCAGGCGAAAATCTCAACGGCGCTGACGCAACGCTGTCGCAAATGACGGCGTGCTGACGGCGTAGCGCGCTGTGCATTCTGTTCCAGGCTTAAAGGTTGTCTCCTAACTTCTGACCAATCAGAGCGTGAGAGGGAATACGTCACACGTATGCGTAGTTCAAACTAGCATACAAGATTAATATAGATGTTACATGTTTTAAAATATTTTTATTGACAGTATTCATAATAGATATTTATTTCAAGACAGTTCTACTGAATAAATTATAAATAAAAAACCTAAGGAAATTTTATACTGATTTATATAAAATATAATGTGATTGGTTGTTGTACTATAGTTAATAAATAACAATAAAATAGAATACAAATATAATTTTAGGTATACTTAAATAAAAATAGAAAAACAAATTGCTATTGAGAACTGACACGCTCGGATACGCAGTCTGGTGGTCAAATATTGTACTACGCGACTGTAGTACTGTTTGAAATTATTACATATTTTCTAGTGTTGACTTTTTGTTAGAATGTCGATAGATACATTTTCATAAAATAAAATTATACTGTGCTTAAATTAACCTGTTCCCTGTTAGCATATTGAGAGCTGAATACTAGACAATTCAGCCATATTGCCTTGTATTACAGCGCCGCCGACGGTAATGTCACTTCTCAATAATAATATAGTAATTAATAAAATTGGAGGTTATATCTGTTTTTAAGAACGGCTGGACATATTTTAACGAAATTTGGTACATTAGAGTAGAACCAGGATTCAAATATAGGCATGGTATCTCAATTAAAAATATTCACTTGAACTCAATATAACATGAAAAAGACAGTGTTCACTTCAAACGCTTGTGTAATAATAATCCAAGCCCTAGGTGTTTATTTTTATGTAAACAAAACGTAACAGATCTGAGCCTATATTTATTTGTATTTCAAGATTTATCATAACTCTGTTTACATTTTCGGTTATCTGATTAGAAATACGTCTTTTAGAATGTGTCAATGATATTTTAAGAACATTTTGTCAAATATATACAATTTACAACGTACATAAATTTAGATGCTATATTATAACTGCACGGGTGCTCCATACATTTGTACAAGGCTGGATGTAGTTATCAGTGCAATTTATTTTTTTGTGATATTTTTTATTCAATTGTTAATTTTTTGTCGCGGTATTTAAATCATATTAACCGCAATTATTAAATTTAATCTTTTAATATATTTTTCTTATGTATCAAATGTATAAAAATTGCAATACTTACGGTAGGTATTGCACTTTTTAAATATTTTTATTGCCTGCTTTCATACTAGATATTTATTTCAAGATATTAGGGGTACCCATAAGTAATCAATTATTATTAGTGTGGAATATTTGCTTCAGTCTAATTCAGAGCGTGATTGTATAAAGACGTGTTTTATTACGCAATATGACAACACGTGGTCTTGACTTTTGTGACAACTAAATTCAAACGTTTTTATTACACCGGTGTAAAATGGCGGACAATCAACCAACTGAGGAACGTTTACGTCATTGCATGCTGTTTCATTTTCGATGGGGTGTTAATGCAACGGTTGCAACCAAGAAAATTTGTGATGTATATGGAGACGTACTGAAAGTTAATAAGTGCCAACGTTGGTTTAGAAAATTTTCCAATGGTGATTTTGACTTGTCTGATAGCAATCGAAGTGGACGCCCTGTAGAGTTTGATAATGACGCTTTAAATTCACTGGTCGAAACGGATCCCAAACTGAGTATCCAGGAAATAGCAAACACTCTTCAGGCTACTTGGTCAACAGTCCAAAGACATCTTCAAGAAATCGGGAAGGTTTACAGGCAGGGTATATGGATTCCAAATCAATTGTCAGAGATGAATAAAGAACAACGGCGTACAATTTGCACATCTCTATTGTGCAGACAACAAAGTGATCCGTTTTTACGAAAGATTGTCACTGGTGACGAGAAATGGGTCTTGTACAACAACAAAAAGCGCACCAATCAATGGCTTTCTCCAAATCAACTAGCCGTACCCTCTCCTAAACCATCCCTCACTTTAAAGGTGTTATTGTGCGTCTGGTGGGACTGTGGTGGCATAATTCATGTTGAACTATTGAAACCGGGAGAAACTGTTACGGCTGAATTGTATTGTCAACAATTGGATAGATTAACGAATTGTTGGTAAAACGACCAACTCTAGTCAACAGAAAAGGGGTAATATTGCAACACTATAATGCCAGGCCGCATGCAGCAAAATTAACCCAAGAAAAAATAAGGCAGCTAAACTGGGAGGTTTTACCACATCCACCATATTTTCCGGATATAGCACCATCCGATTTTCATTTATTCCGATCCATGGAACATTTCCCAAAGAATAAAAATTTCAAAACTATCGATGACGTGCGAGCTCACCTAGAAATATATTTTTCTACAAAGGAAACGGAATTTAATGAACATGGTATTGAAACTCTACCAGAGAGATGGCAAAAGGTCTAAGATAACGACGGAGATTACATAATCGACTGAAAATAAAATGAAATGTAAATAAATACGTTTTTTTTTGTTGTCACTCAAATAATTGATTACTTATGGGTACCCCTAATAGTTCTGTTGAATAAATACAAATTGGATAAGTTATAAATAAAAACACATGGAAATTTTTTAGTACTGTTTATATCAAATTTAAGGCAATGGGTATTTGTATTATCGGTAGTAAATAACACAATAATAAAATCGAATAATAATAATAATTTTATTTCAGGTTATTTACATAGTAATTGCATACCTGTTGTCAGGGTTTATGCACGCACCTGTACATACAAATACACAGATGCACACACATACATTATACACATATACTCTTGCAAATACATACACACATGTACGCACATACAACATATCCGTACATACATGCAAATACAAAACACAGATCGTACCTTCCTATAAACATATACATACATACACAATACAATTTTATATGCATAATTTTATCTATAATATACATTTTTAGTAAATACTTATTCTAATGGTGTACAGAGATATTCTTCGATTGTATAAAAAACAGTGGTTCAGTAACATATTCCTAACAGACTTTTTAAATGGTATATCTTGTACTAGTTTAAATTGTTCTAGCAGTTTATTAAAAAATATTGGACCCCAGTATTCTGGACCTTGTTTTGATTTATTAAGGTCGGGTCTTTCCACCTTCTGATAAACTTCTGGGTAACTATCTGATAGATCAAGTTATCTGATACTTTATCTGTTGAATAAATGTCATCCCGTCTTTCAATACAAATTTATCTATCAGATAGTTATCTGACGGATAATGAGACTGACATAATCAGACCAATTCTGTAACTCAGTTACTATAATCATAGTAACTAAATTTGTCACTATGAGCAAGGTCAGTTACTATCATAGTACCTTTGGGGTATTTCGTATTCCGTAAGACAAAAGTTACTACAATATTTAGTAACATGTTACTATAAAAGTTCCTATCATAGTAACTACCAAATGCTGGTGTTTATAAGTACTTAGTTCTTATGAAGATAAAAATGACGTACATTTGATTTTAAGAGTAATTATTAAATATAATAGAAAATGAAGAATATTAGTAAAGAAAATTATATAAATTAAATATATATATGTAATATGTATGTATGAGTGTAGGTAAATGTTTATATTGCAGGAGATGAAATATATTAAAGATCAAAAAGTCTTTTCAAATTCCTTATTCTTAATATGAGCATTTTTAAAAATTATTTAAAAAAATAGTTTTTGTTTTTAAAAAAATTAACAAAAGTTCTATTCAGTGACGCAAAAATAGTTTCATGAGGGGGGAGGTTTATAAAATGAGACGTATGGAAGTAATGACAAAACAAGGAAAATGTATCGAAGAACTAAAAAATCCAGCTTCATGGGAGGTTCTAACCCCCAAATCCCTCCCGCCTGCGCCACTGGTTCTATTGTCGAGAATATGTCTTTGCATTCCGTTTTTTTTTTTTTTTTTTTAAATTTCTTCACTCATTTTGTTTTTTTTTATATATTTTATAAACGTACCACAATATATATTATATAACAACAAAATAATGTAAGCAATACAACATTTTGACATTTTTAACCTCAACTGTCATCTGTATACCACCAACGCGCATGCGTGTTGCGCTTCTATAACTAACTTCATTCTTTTCTCAGTAACTGTCACTAAGATAAAACATTCCTAGTGACATCACTACCGTTGGATATTACAGGATACGAAAACTGTTAAAGTTACTATTAAATTCACTATAAAAGTTATCTTGTAGTAACATTACTAGAGTGAATTCAAATTGTAAAGAGCCAGTCTATTGCCTTGCGCAGTAAACCAAAATTCGTCCAGACGAGTCCAACTGCATATTGGAGGGGTGTATTTAAGTGATATTCTGTTTCATGGACGCATCATAGACGTACGTCTAACGCTGTTGTATGACATTTGTTAGTGTGTGATAATTTCTTATAATTCAGAAGTTTCTAGCTGTTGATTAGAAATAGCTTTTAAGAAAAGTTATTACTGTTAACTAATTGATTAATCATTACAATTAATTATACATTTTATGAATATGTTTATAATATTATTTTGATATATTATTTGTAATATTATTTGGATTATTTTAATAAATTAAAGCAGGTTTTTTAAATTTTGTTCTATAATTTTCAATTAACCCAGGATTTTTCTCATAAACGTCCTAAGAAAATTATACAGTAAGTATTATATTAATTAATAATATTAATTTAATATTATAAATATACATGTTAATTGTAATTATAAATATACATACATTAAATATAAAGTAAATAATTTATGTTGAAATTATTTAAGTCATATACGACTTTTCATGAAGGTAAAATGTATTTTTTCTATAAAATAACTAGTGTCTCAATACGCCTTATAAATTTACAATGCATAATTGCCACGCCAATGTATTGTCAAGGTTGCGCATGATGACGTCAGAGCAGTGGCTCTTTACATTTTGAAACATCTCTACACGGTAACTATTATAGTAACTTTTTACAGAATTGATCTGTGAATCATCAGATTGGTAACACTGAATATGGAACTGAAATAGGTGTTGAGAAAGATTTTTTTTCTGTTTCTCTGTGGAAATAAATAAATAAGTAGGTAACCTAACAGCTGTCAACCCATTTTTAGGGTTTTGTAGGTATGACCAAAAAACCCTTATACCGTCATTTTGTCGTCTGTCTGTCTGTCTGTCTGTCTGTCTGTCTGTCTGTCTGTCTGTCTGTTCGGTCAAAATTGTAGCCAAACGGCTAAACCTAGAGAGTTGAAATTTGGCATGCTTATACAACTCGTTGACCCGCACATAGGAAAAATACTAAAACATCTAAAAAACATATCCCTCTAAAAATATAAACAAATATGTGCTCATCGAAAAAAAAAATATTTTTTTTAAATTCTGAGTAGGGTATCAAATGAAAGCCCTTAGTACGTGGATTAACGATCAAAATTTTATTTTTGCAAAATAAATTATTTTGATGCGATTTTTGCCAAAATTGTGCAAAAAAAATTTTGTCCCACACCCTGTAGCCCAGATGGTTTAAACTAAAAATCTGAAAAAATTCTAAGTAATGTACATTGGTGTGAACCGGAATAGTACAACAGGAATTTTTGATCAGATTATGTTTTCGGAAAATAACGCATTTTTTGTGTTTTTAACTAAAATATGTTAATTATTTAATACGTTGTGTAACATATCACAACAATAACTCTCGTGGCGTGGTTGGATTCGTCATGCGCTTAATAATATAGTTAACTTGAAAACTAGGGTTCGAATCCTGTTGATTTTATTTTTTATTTTTTTTTTTTGCATTTTTATTTTGTTTAAATTATTTTGTTAAAATTCTAGTTATATTTGGTAAATAGTGCATTTAATTTTTAAAAGCGTAAATTTAATAACCAGTGGAAAGTGTTGAAATTATAATTTAATTGTATGTTTGACGAAATCAAAGGGCGGGACTTATGATGTAAGCAACCAATGGAAGCCATAGGTGCAATTTTCAAAATCTTAATGAACTTTGCTATATAAAAAAAATACTGCATATATTTAGAAACTCAAATAATGGTATTAGGCATTCGAATTAAAATTCATAAAAAAATATTTTGACATAAAATTTGTTTTGGCATCCCAAATAATCATCGTTCAGTTACTAAATACCTGCAAAACCCAGAAATGTGTGAAAATTCACACTTCACATCAATTTTTTTTGGGTTATTGTCATTAATAAAATTAAATTTATGTATGCGTTATACAAGATTTTAACAATTATTTTTCCACCCCCATAAACTATTCTTAATCCTGTTAACGACTACCCGCTGTGAAGCCAATGTCACTACAATTCTGCTCAAACTATATGCGATTTTGGTTTGGAATGTGTGAGTTTATGCGTATCTAACTCAGATTCGGACAAATAAGCCGTTCCACAGTAACACTTGAATGGTTTGCCAACAGCGTGCAAACGCTTATGCGCCATTAAATCCGCCGATTCGGCAAATACTTTAGGACACATGTTACATGTAAACGGTTTGTCTTTAATATGTGTTTTTTTATGTCTAACTAAACTAGAAAAATTTAAAAATGCTTGTGTACATTTATTACATTTGAATGGTCTTACTTGTGAATGTTTTGCTTCATGTTTTGCTAAACTAGTACTAAGTAAAAATGATTTTTCACACATACAACATTTAAATGGTAGATCTTTGCTGTGTGTTTGTTTATGCACGGTTAAACTAGAATTTTGCGAAAATACTTTCGGGCATTTGTCACATTGAAACTGTTTTTCATTTTTATGTATTATTTCATGTTTAACTAGAGTGGAATTATCGGAAAATATTTTTTTGCAAGTGTTGCATTTGTATTCTATGTGTGTTTTTTTATGTGTGATCCAATCGGAATACTGTGAAAATCCTTGCGAGCATTTTCCACATTTAAATAATTTTTGTTTTGTTTGTGGTAATGTGTTTTGACTTGAACTATTTGAAACCTGAGATTCAGTCTTGTCATTTGTAGTAGGCTCAGCTTTGTTGTTGATATTATTGGGCATGCTGTCCATGTTGTTTGTTTTCTCTGGAATAAAACAAATAGTTAGATAAAGGAGTTATGTAATTTAATATGATTAATTTAGGTACATTACGGCAGTGATTTAGAAGAAAAAATTTATGTGAAGTGTGAATTTTCACACATTTCAGGGTTTCGCAGGTATTTAGTAAGTGAATAATGATTATTTGGAATGCCAAAACAAATTTTATGTTAAAATATTATATTTTTTTTTGTTAATTTTAATTCGAATGCCTAATACCATTATGTAAGTTTCTAAATATGTGCAGTATTTTTTTTTTATAGCTAGGTTCAATAAAATTTTGAAAAAATTCCTCTTAAATAGATATATAATCTAAAAATATTAAGTGAAGGCGGAATGCTAAGTGTGTAGGACATATTTTGCTTTGTAGTATTCACTGTAAAATGACTAATATTTTAAAAATAATTTATCATCTCTTAATCTAAGAGCTTTAAAAACAAATTTTTTCGAGTGCCTAGTACCATTATTTAGGTTTCTTAATATGTGCAGTATTTTTTTTATATAGCAAGGTTCATTAAGATTTTGAAAATTGCGCCTATGGCTTCATTGGTTGTTTCTAGTCATAGCTCCTCCCTTTGATTTCGTGTACATTCAAACAGAATTAAATTATAATTTCAACAATTTCCACTGCTTATTAAATTTACGCTTTTAAAAATTAAATGCAAAATTTGCCAAAATATAACTAGAATTTTGAAAAAATAATTTAAACAAAATAAAAATGCAAAAAAAAAAATAAAAAATAATATTGTCTCTTCTCGTGGGATTCGAACTCATTTTCTTGGGCAGAACGCTAGTACCGTAACCATTGCACCAAAATACAAGTGAAAGTTTAGTGTGTTATATAACTATAATAAATAAGTTTTCAACATTATTAGCAAAAAAACACAAAAAAAGCTTTTTTTTCCAAAAACATAATCTGATCAAAAATTCCTGTTGTACTATTCCGGTTCACACCAATGTACATTACTTATTATTTTTTCAGATTTTTAGTTTAAACCATCTGGGCTACAGGGTGTGGGACAAAAATTTTTTTCACAATTTTGGCAAAAATCGCTTCAAAATAATTTATTTTGCAAAAATAAAAATTTGATCGTTAATCCACGTACCAAGGGCTTTCATTTGATACCCTACTCAGAATTTTAAAAAAATATTTTTTTTTTCGATGAGCACATATTTGTTTATATTTTTAGGGGGATATGTTTTTTAGATGTTTTAGTATTTTTCCTATGCGCGGGTCAAAGAGTTGTATAAGCATGCCAAATTTCAACTCTCTAGCTTTAGCCGTTTGGCTACAATTTTTACCGAACAGACAGACAGACAGACAGACAGACAGACAGACAGACAGACAGACAGACAGACAGACAGACAGACAGACAGACAGACAGACAGACAGACAGACAGACAGACAGACAGACAGACAGACAGACAGACGACAAAATGACGGTATAAGGGTTTTTTGGTCATACCTACAAAACCCTAAAAATGCAGATTACAGAAAATAAAATTTTAAAATAATGTTGGAGAGAGAAAGAAAAGGTGAATCAGAATACAAAATAGACCATGAAGAGGCTATCATATTTAACAAGAAATGGCACAATTTGATTTTGGTCGATTTACTTTTTGGCTTATAACTTTTTTGTTTCAATTCATATAAGTTTCTAATTTGCAGGTTCTATAGGCACTTTTTACGAAGAATTCACAGCCGTCCTCAAAATTTTTAAAGCTCGTATCATTTTCAATAAATTCATACTAACTTTCAATTTTCATATTGGGTTCAAAGTTGTTTTTAAATGCATTAAATCGAGATTTTTTTGCTCTTTCCAATGATATAAAACGCACCTAAATTAAAACGAAAATTAACTGAGAAATTAGAAAATTATTGGTTTTATTCATTTCGAAGTGTACTATGGAATAAATTAAATATTAAAAAAAAAAATCTGGACTTATCTCTGTTAATCTCTGGAACTGGAAAGTCACTTGTGGATTTGATTACATGATGAAAATGAATATGAGTTGTATTTTTCAAGGTTGTTTAGGCCTTTTTAGGGTTTTGTAGGTATGACTGAAAACCCCTTATACCTAGGATGACCATTTTCTTAAGAAGGCAATGCGGGACGGAGCAAAAAACGGTCGTCACTTCCCAAATATAAGTGAAGAGCAATGAAAAAAAGGTCCTCACCTCCCAAATCCAATGGAAGAGCAAAAAAAAGGTTCTCACCTCCCAAATCAAGTGAAGAGCAAAAAAAAAGGTCCTCATTTCCTCAAATACAAGTTACAAAATGTTAAAATGCGGGACAAAATATTAGAATGCGGGACTTTTGCGGGACGTATCTTAATGCGAGACACCCAATCAAAATGCGGGACAGTCCCGCAAAAAGCGGGACGAATGGTCACTCTACTTATACCGTCATTTTGTCGTCTGTCTATCTGTTCGGTAAAAATTGTAGCCAAACGACTAAACCTAGAGAGTTGAAATTTGGCATGCTTATACAACTCTTTGACCCGCACATAGGAAAAATACTAAAACATCTAAAAAACATATCCCCCTAAAAATATAAACAAATATGTGCTCATCAAAGAAGAATTTTTTTTTTTAAAGTCTGAGTATGGCATCATATTAAAGCCCAAATTTATTTTTTGCAAAATAAATTATTTTGAGGCGATTTTTGCCAAAATTGTGCAAAAAAAAAATTTGTCCCACACCCTGTAGCCCAGATGGTGTAAACGAAAAATCTGAAAAATTCTAAGTAATGTACATTGGTGTGAACCGGAATAATACAACAGCAATTTTTGATCAGATTATGTTTTCGAAAAAAAAAACGCATTTTTTGTGTTTTTTTGTTGACGATGTACAAAAGTTATAGTTATGTAACACACTATACTAGAAGGCGTATTCTGGTCTAATGGTTAGCTTGCTCGCTTGTAACGCAGCAAACTAGGGTTCTCTCCCAGGCAGAGACTATTTTATTTTTTGTTTTTTTTTTTTTCATTTTTATTTTGTTTAAATTATTTTTTAAAATTCTAGTTATATTTTGGCAAATGTTGCATTTAATTTATAAGCATAAATTTAATAACCAGTTGGAATTATAATTTTTTAATTATATTTTCATTCTATGTGTCATGTATACGAAGCCAGAGGGGCGGAGCATATGACTTAAAACAACCAATGGAAGCCATAGGCGCAAATTTCAAAATCTTAATGAACCTTGCTATATTAAAAAAAAAATCTGGGCATATTTAGAAACTATAATGATATTAGGTATTCGAATTAAAATTAACAAAAAAATATTTTAACATAAAATTTGTTTTTAAAGCTCTTAGATTAACAGACAACAAATTATTTAAAAAATATCGTTCATTTTTCCGTGATTACTACAAAGCAAAATTTGTCCTACACACACAGCATGCCGCCTTCACTTATTATATACCAGCGAAACCCTGTAATGTGTGAATATTCACACTTCACATAATTTTTTTTTTCTTTCTTTTTTTAAGGTAATCTACGATTTCCTACACATGTAATAATATACTATTCTAAAGAAATTTCAAGGAAAGTTTTACTTTTTCATTGTATTTTTAATTCTTTTTGACTGTCTGTCAATATGATATCAACAAAAATATGGTAAATATATTAGTAAAAAATAAAAATCTCTGCCTGAAGAAGTGGAAGGGCCTTTTAATATATCAACTGATGATTTAGACAAATTTTGGGTGGGGTAAGTGCATTTATTCAGTCTTTTCTTGGACGTAAAAAATCACTTTCAAAAGTTGCTCGTTGCATAAAATGCAACGCATTCATGGGTTTGAATTTTTGCCCATTTATAGTTTTTGGATCCACAGAGACATTTGGGTGTGATAGAGACCTACGATCCACTTTCTCTCTACCTCCAAATGTCATTTCAATTTATATTGTTCCTGATTTATGAAATTTATGAAAAGTTTAAGTGGGATTTTTCTTTATCCACGATTTACGTTGCAGCACAGAACAAAATAAATTGTTTTTTGCCATGATTCACAAAAATAAAACACAAACAACAAAAAAATACGTATTTCTCCATTGAACAAAACAAAACAATGTCATTTTCGTATCTTCCAAAAATCGCCACCAGATATCAGGGCGCTTAGAAAGTTTCCCCTATTAATAACATTACTAACCTGTCTGACATTCATCTATATGGTCTAATTCATCCTTAACATCATATGTAATGGCCATTTCATCTTCATATTCACTGTTTAATTCATGATCTGGCTGAATGTCGATCTCTTCTTTGATAGTAACACCACCACTGGTATCAGTTGAGGATATGTCATTTGTAAAACTCTTTCCTGTATCACCAGAATAACTGCTCCCTAAAACAAACAAATTTTAAATAACACTAGTAGTCCAAGAAATTAGTGTTCAATATGGTGGTTTTGGAGAAAGTTTTGCGGGAATTTTAAAAATTTGTACGATTAATAGATCTTGTGGAGCAGTTATCGAGGTTGCATTTTGCGACCATTTTTTTTTTTTTTTTTGTCAGCGAATGGTAATTATAATTTGGTTCGGGATATTTTCTAGCGGTACATACGATGACACATATACAGCAATACCTCGCATAGTCCGGCTTCGATCAGTCCGGATTCACTATACAGGCTGTCCCAAATAACTTGTTAAGCATGGCATTTTCGAGAACGGTAATTTATTCGAAGTGAGTTAAATTAGGCCAAAGTTGCCGCATTAAGGGACCATTTTAATGATATCTTTGTTCCCCCAAAAAATACAATTTCATGGTGAATTTGCAGAGGTTCACATTTTTTTTTTTTTTTTATAATAATAATAATAATACTAGTCTCTAGTATGACGCGGCTCAAAAGGTTGCTGAAGTTTGAGATTAGTGGACGCTTTTCAAGACCTGACAAACCCCTTAATAATAATAATAATAATAATAATATGTTTATTGACAAGTTTAGTACAAGTGCCAAAAGGAGAAAGAAGCAGCTTGGTGTGAACACCACCTGATCGAATCTATCCCCTGCAGAATTAATATACAATATCAAAATATTTCATAATACAACAAATTACTTAAATACTAGAATGCTAATATAACTAATAAACATTTTAATTGATTTTAATTAATAAATTTAAACATTTTACCCATAGTAACTATTAAAAATGTAGAATTTTGGCAACTAATCATGAACTATAAGTATACGATTATTAATGACATAGTAAACTCTTTTCCAATACCTGCTGTTTCTGTGATTTTTTAAAAGAAACAATTGAAGCTGTTTTTGTCACTAGGCAACCGATTGTATACTGAGGCAACGTTGTATGTAAAGGAACGCTTGAAAATACTTAGTTTGTATTTAGGTATTGTAATTTTGTTTTTGCGTCTTAGATTGATATTGTGAACATATTTTGTTATACAAGTATGATGGAGAGCGGTTGGTAATGATATTGTGCAAGGTGTTACAGCTGCGGACATAGCGTCTCTCCTTCACATTGAGCCATTTGGCCGAGATCAATGTATGAGATATCCTTTCCCGTTTTTTTACGCCATAAATAAATTTTAAACATGAGTTTTGAACTCGTTGGATGCGTTGACTGTCAGCTAAGGTAAGACTATGGTGACTAAACTACATCACAAAAGTTAAAATTGGATAGAATTAGTGAATCAAACAATATCTTTTTAGTTTCCTTATTTAAGACATGGCGGTGTGCAAACAACAATTTTAATATAGAGTAACTTAATTGGATTTTTTTGGAGATATGCTGCGAGAAACGAAGATTAGTATCTATGATAAGTCCTAGATTCTTAACATTCTCGGAGATGTTTAGGCTAATGTCATTGACGCGTATGTCTATCTTAGGATACAATAATGGCCTAGAGCGCTTACTGGCAAATAATATAACCGACGATATGACGAGAATTATGGATAGGCCGTGTTTTGTGGAAGTCTCAGTAAGACCGCGTAAATCGCTACTGATGTGATCCAAGCCTTCATCAATTTGACTGGGATGGAAGGAATATTATATTTGCGTGTCATCCATATAGAAAAGATGGTTAGAATGTTTAATAGCGTCAGGAAATTTTGAAGTATATATATTATAAAGCATAGGGCCAATTATAGATCCTTGTGGGACACCATTCGTGTACCGTTTTCAAGTTGTCGGGATTAATTTTAATTTTTCATGGAGCTTATAGTAAGTTATGATAATTTTGAATAGAGCTATTTTATTTTTGTAAATAATATGAAAAATTAAGAAAAATGTTTTTTGTCCATAAACAGTGCAATTCGTTACTACAAAGAAATGTATGAAGAGTCTTCTCTTTTTGACCTTTTGACCAAAGCAACAAATTTTTTAGAGAATAAAAAATGAATTACGAAAAACATGCAAATTTTTAAATTATATCTAATAAAAACATTTGAGGTAATCGGTTATTAAATGAAATGCTTGGTAAAGTTTCACAAACTGTGTTATTGAACATGCTGACTGCAGTTTCGGTAATATTTACCATTTTCAAAGCTACAATCTTCCAATCTTCCATTGTAGCTTTGAAAATGGTTTTGCACCAAGCATTTCATTTAATAACCGATTACCTATGTATATTCAAGTTTCACCAAGTAAAACTATACAATTCAATACATTAAAAACATTTGAATTTATTAACCGCGATTTATTTATTAAAAAATAGGGATTTTTTTTAATCAATTATCATTTTTAGGGTTTTGTAGGTATGACCAAAAAACCCTTATACCGTCATTTTGTCGTCTGTCTGTCTGTCTGTCTGTCTGTCTGTCTGTTCGGTAAAAATTGTAGCCAAACGGCTAAACCTAGAGAGTTGAAAATTGGCATGCTTGTACAACTTTTTGACCCGCACATAGGAAAAATACTAAAACATCTAAAAAACATATCCCCAAACTCCATAAACAAATATGTGCTCATCGAAAAAAAAAATATTTTTTTAAAATTCTGAGTAGGGTATCAAATGAAAGCCCTTAGTACATGGATTAACGATCAAAATTTAATTTTTGCAAAATAAATTATTTTGAGGCGATTTTTGCCAAAATTGTGCAAAAAAATTTTTGTCCCACACCCTGTAGCCCAGATGGTTTAAACTAAAAATGTGAAAAAATTCTAAGTAATGTATAATGGTGTGAACCGGAATAGTACAACAGGAATTTTTGATCAGATTATGTTTTCGGAAAATAACGCATTTTTTGTGTTTTTTGGTTGAAGATGCATACATGTTATACTCTTATAACACACTAAGTTGATAAGCGTTTGGTGGTCTAGTGGCTCAGTTGCTCGACAACCACACAGGATCGTTATTCACTACACAGGTTCGTTCCTGGCTTGTGGAGTCAATTTTATTTTTTGTTTTTGTTTTTTTTTTTCATATTTATTATGTTTAAATTAATTTGTTAAAATTCTAGTTATATTTTAGCACATTTTGAATTTAATTTTCAAGAGCGTAAATTTAATAACCAATTGGAATTATATTTTCATTCTGTGTCATTTATACGAAGCCAGAGGGGCGGAGCGTATGATTTAAGACAACCAATGAAAGCCATAGGCCCAATTTTCAAAATCTTAATGAACCTTGTTATATAAAAAAAATACTGCACTTATTTAGAAACCTAAATAATGGTATTAGGTATTCGAATTAAAATTAACAAATAAATATTTTAACATAAAATTTGTTTTTAAAGCTCTGAGATTAACAGACGATAAATTATTATCGTTCATTTTGCCGTGGTTACTACAAAGCAAAATTTGTCCTACACACTCAGCATGCCGCCTTCACTTATTATATACCTGCGAAACCCTGCAATGTGTGAAAATTCACACTTCACATCAATTTTTAGGGTTTTGTAGGTATGACCAAAAAACCCTTTTACCATCATTTTGTGGTCTGTCTGTTCGGTAAAAATTGTAGCCAAACGGTTACAATAATATTCCAATGTTAAATATTTAATTCGCTATGTAACACAGTAGATAAGTAAGCCTTCGTAGCGTAATGCGTTTTGTCGTTGCTTTGTAATTTGCAAACTAGAGTTCGATTCCTGTCAATTTTAATTTTTCTGTTTTTTTTTTGCATTTTTATTTTGTTTAAATTATTTTGTCAAAATTCTAGTTATATTTTGGTAAATGTTGCATTTAATTTTTAAAAGCGTTTATTACTGGTTATTAAAAATTTAATAACCAGTGGGAAGTGTTGAAATTATAATTTAATTCTATGTTTGAATGTATACGAAATCAGAGGGCCGGGCTTATGATTTAAGCAACCAATGGAAGCCATAGGCGCAATTTTCAATATCATAATGAACATTGGTATATAAAAAAAATACTGCACATATTTAGAAACTTAAATAATGGTATTAGGCATTAGACATAAAATTTGTTTTGGTATCCCAAAAAATCACCATTCAGTTACTAAATACCTCCGAAATTCTGAAATGTGTGATAATTCACACTTCACATCAATTTTTTGTATGTATTTAGTTCATAGATTAGTCCGGTTTCAAACAGTCCGGTATATTTGCGGAAGCGATTACCCGGACTATGAGAGGTATTGATTGCTGTATTGCATAATATCAAGATTTTAAAATAACCCTGTAGATCTGAGTGTTGCCTTACCTGAATGACTTGCATGATTTGAATCTTCTAGGCTTTCCAAATCTATTTTCAAATTGTTATCACATTCTTTAATCACTGTTTGGTCCAATAAAACTTTTGAATTCTCATATTCTGTTTTTAAATCATTTTCCACATAATTTCTTCCAACTTGTTTAAAATCAACTAATTTGCATTTCTTTTCAAACTGTTTACAATCCTCCAAATAAATATTCAGGTCTCCTTTATTTTCTCCGACAGAGTGTAGTTTCGACAAGTAGTCAACAAATAACTGACCATTTTTAACGCATCGTCTATAAAACAAATAAACTAATTCTAAATCGGAAAGGCATTTTGGACAGATCATTCCTTCATTTCTTAATATTCTGAAATACTGAAAAAAAGTTTGTTTCATTAAAAAAATTTCCCTACTCTTTAGCCCCCACAAATTTTATAACAATGATTTGTGCTACTTTTTTTATCTAGAGATTTTAAATTGAACTATCCAAGATGTTTAAATCTTCAAGGAAATTACAATCAGTGGGATTATGAAAGTTTGCGTTAAATCACTACGTTAGGTCACGGCGGTTTTTGTCGAATTGCGATTCTGAACGAAAGTTTCCGTGAACATTAACGCTGAAAGTTGGAGTGACTTGACGCTAGATGAAACGCAGCGTTGAGAGATAGCTTGTATTAACATTAACATATTCTAACCTATAAAATTTTAGATTCGAAGCTATAATTAAAATTACATCAATCTTTATCAAATCTGACTGAATTTTATTAAATAAAATCACGTTAAGAAAATTGTCTAAAAATTACTTGGGAACGGGGGAGGTAAAATTTAAACTTGAAGACGAGGGGGGTGAATACTTATTTATTTAACCAGTAACTATATAGATTTGTACAGTAGTGCACAAGTTCTAAACTAATTACCTAGTTTTTTGGTGCACAGTATTTTTTATTGTCTCTCCGAGCCTTTCTATAGGTAGGGTGACCATTTTCTTGGAGAAGGCAATGCGGGACGGAGCAAAAAAACGGTTGTCACTTCCGAAATATAAGTGAAGAGCAAACAAAAAAAGGTCCTCACCTCCCAAATATAAGTAAAGAGCAAAAAAAGGTCTTTACCTCCCAAATATAAGTACAGAGTAAAATTCGGCCCTGGGGACACCAAATCAAAATGCGGGACGAATGGTCACCCTAAATATAGGATATCTCATACTGAACGTGTGTTAAAAACGGTTCTCTATAATAAAGGACTTATTTTAGAATACTTATAGGTTACTATGAATTTTCTTACCGTATCAGGAATCAATGTTCTTATCATTTTAAAATAATATGATAAATGTAAACAACTGCTTTCAGAAAGTTTATGTAAAATTTTCTCATTTTTCAGACACAAACAACAAAGATCTTGAATAAAATACATTGTTGGTATCTAAGAATTTTTGCTGCGTACTTGAGATGAATATATTTTACATTTATTATATGCTGATCCGTGCCGACTACACGATTAGTAATGGTAAGAGTTCATATTAGAGATGGGAATTTCGGCTCAGTTTGCGGAACTGGCTCAGTGATCCGATTCACTGAGTCGGCTCAGTAAACATGTCCCCGAGACACAGGTCGGTCAGTTGTCAGTTCTCCCACCTTTCAACACGGTTGTTGGTTTGCAATACGTAGGTACAGAGCATTCATCAAATCTTGACCGTTATGCAATTCTTGACAGAAACATTTAGTTATCAAACTTATTTCCAAGGACATGTACACATAGGCGTACATTCTATTTTTATTACCTTATACGAATTTATTATTAAATGAACACTATTTTTCTCTACACGCCAATGACTTGATAACAAAGAATGCGCCATGCATTATCCTCCATGACCGCCATGGTCATCAAAAATTTTCTTGGGAATAAAAAAGCCGAAAACTATGTGGAGGTCGTTGAAAATTTGATTGAAAATCTGGGGTGCAGCATGAGCGTGAAACTTTATTTTTTAAACAGTCATCTTGACAAATTTCCTGTCAATCTTGGAGATGTTAGTGATGAACAGGGTGAACGTTTCCATCAGGGTTTAAATGAGATGGAGAGACGTTATCAAGGAAGGTGGGATACTCACATGATGGCTGACTACTGTTGGAGTATTAAAAGAGACTTATCGGGAATGGTGCACTCCAGAAGATCTTACAAACGACCATTTAATCCTTAAATTATTTTGTATTTTTATTTTAACACTCCAATGCATTAAAATGTAATTAAAACTGTTCTCATTTTCTCTCTTTCACTATAAATAAAATTTTAAGAATATTTTTTAATTATTTAGTCCTTATTGTTCGCCAAATTTCTAAAATTAAACGATAGAAGCATGATTTGGCCGAAAATATGTATTTGTTGTAGAGCAAAAATCTGATGTGATACGCAAAAACTGATGTGATATTTGAGTTCAGCAGCACCAAATTAGTAAGAAATAAGTCTTAGATGTAAGTCAGCAAAAATTGTGTTGACTAGTGTTATCGTATTCCCGCCAAACACATATATGAATCAAAAACACCAATAAAAACATGTTTCCTATTTTATAAGCAGTTTTGCATTTTTTTGATTAGAATTATTAGTTATGTGCAACATGTCCAATAATTGTAGTGCTTACCTTACATAGTAAAAATTTTGCATCACTGAAAGAAAGATGAATTAATTTATTTATAAAAGAATAACTAAATAAAATCAAATTTATTTCCTAGTTTCTTGAAATGTTTCACGAGTAAATATCAGAAAATACAATATTCTGTTGAATTGCATAAAAATAAAATCTTGGTTCGCCCCTTACAGTGGTTACTGGCCGCTACTTCTCTGACCATATTTTGAAAAATGTTCAACAATAAACACCCAAGAACCTGTTTCCGGCCTATATTCTATAAACTTAGTGTTCTGTTTCTCGCACAATTTGTTCAGTCTACCTGCATAATCAATTTTGAGAAGTTTTTCAGCATCGCGTACGAGATGTTTCTTCTTTTTATTATAAGGCCATACTTTATCAAGAGTTACTTGTGCTTTTCGATTTAGCCCTTGACCAATTGGTGGTTTTTTACTTTCGTCGGGATAAATGTTTATTTCTTTGTTCCGGATATATACTAATTCATCCAGGTTTAAGTTTGACACGTCAAAAGCTTCTGTAAATCTGACGTTTCCATAACCAATTCTGCCAACTGTGAAGCCTTGAACAACACAAGAACCATCAGAAATGTAATTGATGAGATCATTTAATGTTGGTTTTGTATAATATTCAGGTCTAGTTAAGATGATACCAGTTGGATGTGGTTCTTTTGAATGTATAATTTCGATAAATGTTTCTTCTTTGTTATCTGTAGATGTTTCTGTCACTTCATCGTCTATAGTTTCAGGGGATGGTTCATCTGATTGTAATTTATCCAAATATTGTACTGCATCTTCGTATTTTTCATCCTCAGTGTCAAGATCAACATGGCAATTAATATTTGGTTTTGAAGTCTGTGATGAGTTCTCAGGCCTAAAATCAGTTATATCATCTGCTTGGAGATTAAAAATCTTGCCATCAGATTTGGTATTTACCTACAATCGTACATATATAATTAGCAAGTGTGTGTATGTGATCTGGGTAACATTGTGACGTCATTTTTCCTAAGGTTCTCGTGATAGGCTAACTGGGGACTCTTCAGGTCTCTTGATCGACAGGTATTTTGCAGATTTATTAGAAGAATCTACGAATATAATTACATATAGAAATGTGTGAGATTTCGTAGGCATAAACAAGAAACTCTAAATATTCCTATATGATTTGACCGATATGCACAATATTTTGCAGATTTATTCTTTAAGAAACTGCAAATAAAATAATATATAGAAATATCTAGGGTGTCGTAGGCATAAACAAGAAACTTTAGACACTCCTATATCCTATTATCGATATGAAAAATATTTTGCAGATTTATTTTCTAAAAATCTGCGGATAAAATAAAATATAGAAATGTCTAGGATTTCATAGGCATAAACAAGAAACTCTAGACACTCCTATATCTTATGATCGATATGAAAAATATTTTGCAGACTTATTTTCTAAGAAACCGCGGATGAAGTAATATTTAGAAATTTCTAGGGTTTCGTAGGTATAAACAAGAAACTCTAGACATTCTTATATCCTATTATCGATATGAAAAATATTTTGCAGATTTATTCTCTAAGAAACTGCGAATAAAAAACCATATAAAAATGTCTAGGATTTCGTAGGCATAAACAAGAAATTCTAAATACTCCTATATGCTTTGACCGATATGAACAATATTTTACAGATTTATTCTCTAAGAAACTGCGAATAAAAAACCATATAAAAATGTCTAGGGTTTCGTAAGCATAAACAAGAAACTATAAATACTCCTATATGCTATGACCGATATGAACAATATTTTGCAGATTTATTCTCTAAGAAACTGCGGATAAAACAACATATAGAAATGTCGAGGGTTTCGTAGGCATCAACAAGAAACTCTAGATACTCCTATATCCTTCGACAGATATGAACAATATTTTACAGATTTATTCGTTAGAATTTGGGGATAAAATAACTTAAAGAAAAATCTAGGGTTTCGTAGGCATAAACAAGAAACTTTGGACGCTCTTATATCCTTTAACCCATGTGAATAATATTTTGCAGGTTTATCCCTATATAATACTGATGTTATTTTTTATTTACAGGATTATTTAAACTGGTTTGTGATTTATTTATTTATTTTATTTATTTTAAAGGTAATAATATGTTTGCCACACAGTTAGCAACGGGTGCACTAGTTCTTCTAATTTAACTTTTTTTCTGAAGAATTTTTGTATCTCTTAAATAAAGGAGTTATTCGTGCAGCGTTTCAAACAAACACCCTGTGTATATAAGAATTCCTAAATATATAACCTCCTAAATATAGAACTTCCTAAATATATAAGACATATTAAGTACATTTACCTGTTCTAGTAAATTTCCATAATTTCCATTTAACTTATCAATTATCTCAGATGAAATAACTGTATTATGCTCAAGCTCATTTTTCTCCAATATATTAAAATCAGAAGTCTGAGATATAACACTCAAATTTTTATGTCGTAAAATCAAACGTTTAGGATTTGTACAATTACTGAATACATGTTGAGATTTATACATTTCTTCTTGATCTAAGTCAACAAAAGCCCTCCCAAACATTTGTTTTCGAGAACATTTTCTAGTAGGTTCAGGCATATTTACTGTTTTTTTAACAGTAGTTAATAATTGCTGAATTTCTTGCTGATTTGTAGGCTTGGTTCTTTCTTTAATATCTTGTATATGATCAATGCCATCTCTTAGGAATGGAGAAAGACCAAATGGTGTAGCAGTCATTGCAAGTATCCATTGACGGCTATCGTTACTAAAAGTGTTTTGTGAAGCAGGTTGTAAAGAACTGGGTGAGACTGTCGACATGCATGAGTTATTTAGAGTGTTGGAAGGGTACCCGGAAACATTGCTTGGTTGCTGCGCATTTGTTCCAAACAAATGACCAATTCCTGGCATATTTACTGGGGGTGCCTGATTGTTTTGTCCATATATAGGAATGGGTTTGTTAACAGTATTAAATAAAGGACTATTCTGTTCAAAAGTTCTAAATACTGGTGATATATTAGAAGAACCAAAATCTTTAAATGTCACATTAGGTTTAATAGTGGATCCTAACGTAGTCGTAGGATAAGATTGGCTGTACATACCTGTAAAATTAACTGAATTAGTTCAAGGAAGTCTTTGAAACAATTAAAAAAAGGAAATTTAAGCATTTGGTTATAAATATATTGTACCGTATTAATAGAGGAAAAGATGACTTTTGAGCATCGCTAAAATAAGTATATTGAAGTTTACGCAAATCATATTTGAATATAGATTTATACCACGTCACTCAATAAATCTCCGGTATAACTAAGAAAAACATTTTTTTTTTAGAAATTCGACATTATTCATCAACATACTCTCCTTCAAGAGTGATACATTCATTCCAATGCTCCTCTAACACTTAGATGTCTTCTTTGTAAAACAATTTGTCTTTGCCCTCAAAATAGGCCTCGGTTTCGGCAATCACTTCTTCGTTTCTTCGTTAGTTCTTCTGTACGGCTGCAATACTTGGTTCGTTACAGAAGCTATCAAGAGAAGAGTGCTAGTATTTGTAAATCGATGTCTTCGAAGAATCCTTCGCTTTTATTGGCCACGTAGAATATCAAATGTAGAATTGGGGAAAAAAACTGGTCAAATGGACATTAATTTGCAAATAAAAAGAAGAAAGTATGGTTGGTTAGGGCACACTCTTCGAATGGCTCCTAGCGAAGTGTGTCGCTATGCACTAGCATACAACCCTCAGGGCAGTAGAGTAGAGTAGAGGGCGACCCAAGAACACCTGGCGTCGCTCAACCCTGCTAGAAATAAATGCATGGAGCTCGCAAAACCAAGACAAAAGACTGTATAAGAACATCACTGATATGAAGCCTATGGCAGATAGGTGAGTTAGACGGAGAAAATTTATTGACAGCCTATGCTCTTTTTAGAGGCAGTCCAAAATCACCCGATGATGGACAAGGCTTGATAATGATGATAATAATCGTTTCTATTAAACCTTTGTGTTCTCAAGATAGCCTAATATTCCAAAATACGTATAAATACAATACAATTTATTTTTAAATCAATAAGGGCCGGTTTCTGGAAGATTAGCCAAGTTTAATCTTTGGTTAAACTCATTTACAATATAACAATCCCATAAGTAACCATTGCAACCATTTTCTAACTACAGTCAGCGCCCGCTTAACGTACACAATGCGTACACAGATTCCCGTACGTTAATCGAACGTACGTTAAGCGGACGGTATATTTCCGTATATATGCATGTAAATACGACTAATTGGTACCTACTTTCGGTCCCTACGTTCGTACGAACGTACATTTGTTCGTACGAACGTACATTTGTTCGTACGAACGTACATTTGTTCGTACGAACGTACATTTTTTCGTACGAACGTACATTTGTTCGCACGAACGTACATTTTTTTTGTATAAATGACCGATATTCATTGATTGTTTTGAAGTTATATTTAGGCAAGATATGCGTATGAAGCTTGAAATACAGTGTTACCAACTTCTATCTTTCAATTTTCCCCCTTCACTCATACTTACAGAGAAGAATCAGTAAATACGTCGAACGCAGCCGAATATGTACACGTATTTACAAGTGCTTTTCTGTGTGTGAATACACAGCAGTGTATTCACATGTATTTATAAAAAAAAATGGAACTAAATATGGACAATGAAGATATTAACGATTCGTTAGAATCACATGCGGACGAACTCACAACTAATGAGTTATTAGAACTACAATAGCAAATGAGAACTGAAAAAGAAGACCCAAAAACCGAGAACGAAACAACCGAAATACAACTAAAAACAGTAAGTTTAATAGAATATTAAGCAAACTGCAAGAACTCATTGACACTATCGAGAATTCGGACCCGGATATTGATAGAAGTTTCAGTGTTGTTAATAATATACGCAATAGCACCGCTTGTTATAAACTTTTATATCAAGACAAAAAGAAAACTGCGGTACAATTGACAATGGACAAATTTCTAATTAAAAACAACAAATAATATTTTTTTAAGTACTTATTTATTTTTCTAAACATGTTTATTTTATATAATGTTTTGTTTATTTTTATTTTTTAACATGTACATATTTATATGTTAGTACAAGTGTTTACTGTTAGTAGTATAACAGAGCAGGTACGGGCTCATTACCCACGAAACCCTGAAATTTGCACAAATTCACATTTCGCAAAGGTACGCGACCATCGCTGTGCGTCCCCCCGCCCCTCCCCCCGCCTCCCCTCGGCCGCGCTCGTCCGATCACCGCGAGACTCGAGGTCAAAAAACAGGGTCCTTATCGGTCGCGGCGTCCGGCGCGTGCAGCGAACGAGTTCAAACTTGTTCGGGGTCAAAACCGGGTAATCGCAATTTTTGCTGACGCAATATGTTTTTCTGTTCGAGGTCAAAACCGGGTCATAGCAATTTTTGCTGACGCAATATGTTTTTCTGTTCGAGGTCAAAACCGGGTCATAGCAATTTTTGCTGACGCAATATGTTTTTCGATCGGTTTAAACATGTTTACGAACGGGTATTGATAAGGTTTATTTATGTCCATAAAAATTTGATTTTTGTACCCGGACACAAAAATTTGGCGTAAACATGACATGTTTACATAATTAAGTTCTCAGTTCTCAACTAATTATAATTTAATAAAAATATGATATAAACCGGATGTTGATAATAAAATAATATATATACCAGATGAATTCACAATCAAATCATTTTCATATATTACGAAGATGAATAATGTCGAAGTCGAAGAAAACGGTGACGTGATCAGTATTAGTGATAGTGATAGTAGTGATAGTTGGAGGAGTGGAAGTGAGACAGAAGAAGACATTGTTGAAATTGATGATGAGGGTTTAGAGTCGGACTCGGACAATCACCGACAATACAATAGCAGCATAATTCGGTTGGATAGTTCCAGCAAAAGCGTATGTTTTTTGTACGCGTACAAAGAGGTGAATTGCGTTGGCGTTGGAACTTACCGCCGAGTTTGCGCGCTGTGTATCGATCGGTTTTTAGAAGAGGATGTCGGTTACGTCGCTATGACGTACAGCCGGCATACGACGGTGAACCCCGTGACGCGTAAGAAAAAAGCAATATATGAAGTTATAAATAATTATATATAAAAATATATTATTTCCAACAGATGAAGCAAGAGCTACTGCGGCTGACTACCGTTGTGATGTTGGTGATCGGACGAGCGAGGCCGAGGGGAGGCGGGGGGAGGGGCGGGGGGACGCACAGCGATGGTCGCGTACGTTTGCGAAATGTGAATTTGTGCAAATTTCAGGGTTTCGTGGGTAATGAGCCCGTACCTGCTCTGTTATACTACTACTGTTCTATTCGGATTTACGAAAATATTAGGGGCATTAAATTAATAAACTTCAATATCTTGCAAATGATCATTCATGAAAAAAAAGTGTAAGAATCTTTTTTTGTAGAAAATTTTAAAATCTGCAAGTTTTATTCAAACAAATTTTACGTTAAGTTTACTTTTTCAAAATTAAATGTGGTCCCGTCATTTAATAATCGGACATTTTTCGTGAATCCGATTATACATTATACATTGTGTGCTATTTCTTTTCCCTTTAGTTGCCATACCATAAAGTTGCTATATCAAATACAAAAACGACGTTTTCGTGTGACGCGATATAAGTTCGCGCGGACAATGTGTACGTTCGTACAAAAGCGACATTTATGTACACGATGTACGTTCGTACGAACAACGTCTACGTTCGTACGAGCATAGGATCCGTAATTAATCATGTACGTAACATTGAACGTACGTTAAGCGAGCGCTGACTGTATTTGGTTATAGTTAACTAAGCTTTCAGAAACAGGCCCTTTAAAAGTTTTCATATTTTTTGTACATACCTGTATTACTACTACCCATATTAAAAGACACTGCTGGTTTTTGTTGCAAAAAATTTGTATTATTAGTTGTTCCAAATGAACCAAGACTTTGTGTAGGTTGTCCAAATAAATGATTGAATTGAGTTTGAACAAATGGTTTAGTATTTTGAGTGAATGGATTCATAGGCACGATCGGATTAAAAGTAAAAGCATTGTTTGAATTGTTTGTTTCAAATCCTAAAGGTTTTCCAAACAAACCCGATGCAGATGTATTAGCTGGTGTGTTAGTATTTGTCTGCCATAATGCTGGAGCAGTCGAACCTAACATTTTGTTTTCAGTTTGAAACATATTTGCGCTAGTCGTAGGCGCAAAAGGACTTGCAACAGGTTGGTTAATTCTGCCAAATTCAAATGGTTGATTTCCACTCTCTCCTTTTCTGTTGGCCTGATAGTCTTCCCAACGTAGTTCCTCCAAAGATTTTCCATCATATTCTTGCATGCATCCAATAAAATAATGTCGGGTATTATAAGTGTGTCTAATACCAGCCCTAAATGCTATATCTGTACCTAATATTGGTTTAAATTTAACGACGGTACCCGAAGTAAATCCTTCGGTTGAGCCAAATAGATTGTTAGATCTGTGTTCTGGAGGTAAAGTCTGCTGGAAAAGATTGTTTTGTTGCCCAGGGAATGTATTGTTCAGTGAGGTGGTACCAAATGCGAATCCTGTTGTGTTTTGTTGGTTGAATGTGTCATTCATATTATCAAACATGGATCCTGCTGGTTGAGTTGAAGGTGAACTGAACGTTCCAGAACCTATAAAAATAATTGCTGCATTCAGCGCATGAATGAATCTGGACAAAACACTGGCATGGACAAAAGGCCGACATGAAAAAAAGGCCGCCATGGATAAAAGGCCAACATGGACAAAAAGACGACATGAACAAAAGGCCGACATGGACAAATGGTTCACATTGACAAAAGTCCGACACGGATAAAAAGCCGACATTTGACATAAGGTCGACATGGACAAAAAGCTGACATGGACAAAAGGTCGACTTTGACAAAATACCGATATGGACAAAAGACTAGAGCCCTGCGCGGATATGTTTTTCTGTATCCGAATCCGCATAGACAGGATCCGCATCCGCTGCTTTTGTAAATATAAAATCCGCATCCGATCCGCATCCGCAAAAATATCCGCACAATCCGCACAGGATTTACTCTCTTTTGGAAATATCTAACATATTTCGCTTTATTTGGTATATCGCTGTTGTAAAACACTTCTAAAATTTTGTAAGTTTAGAACGTCGTACTGAGATTATATAGATTGATGGAAATTACAATTATTCGACTCTTAAACCAAGTTTATATAAAATGTAAAACTTTAAACAGCAATATCTCAGAAACTTAGTTTTTTAAGATATCTCACTATTATTTTAGAGCAGCGATATTTAGAAATAATTAAACAGATTAATTTATCACATTTATGAACAATAAATAACAAGAAAAGTGCTATAAGATCAGCAAATTTAAAAAAATAAGTTCTTAATAATAAAACTAAATTCTTAAATTCATCCTATTATTAAAAGATGAAAGTTATATGACGATTTTAAGAATTTTAAGATATTTAAATTTTTTTAAATTTTATATGAGCTTCTATGTTTTTAAATGTGGCAAATTACCATGGTTAATTTTTACTTATATTTCCAAATGCAAAATAAGGCGATACATAATTATTTTTAAATTAATAAACGCAAAAATCCAAAGAAATTGTTGTATCGACGACTGTTATACAGTGGCGTAGCGTGAGTTTCAGCCGCCCGGGGCGGATGCCAATTTCGCCGCCCCCTTATTTAGGTATTTAAATCTCAAAGGCTTAAAAATGTATAGAATTTGCCGCCCCAAAAAAGAGCCGCCACCACCGCCTCCGCTATGCTACACCACTGAGATTACATACAATTTTTCGAATTTCGAGAATGTTCAATAATTTAACAATCACAACACGCACTTAAAGAAATTAATGAATTGTAGCAAGTTAATTTAGTCCATGTGAATTGGACGACTGATGTTGCAGGTGTTATTAGACAATATTGAACTCTATTCTTTATATGAAAGAATCGATTCTCGCTGAATATTCGTTGTGAACAATCCGAGCACAAAATAAAACGCGGGGAATTACCGCAAGGTAACCATCCCAACTAGCATAAATTGCTTTATAAAAATTGTATAAACATTGTTACAGCAATATTATACAACTGATAGCATTATAATTCAGCAACAAGAATATATATCGAGCAACAAAAAAAAAAAAACACTTAAACTTCCAAAATAGGCGCAGGTTTATAAAACCTTTTGGCTATATTAATATTGAATACACAACATTTTAAAAACCTAATGGCACTCTTTGGTAATGTTCTTAAAATAGTTATAAAATAAACAATAAAACTTTTTGATTAGTTATATACTAGCAACTTTTTATCTGTTATATTTATAGATTTGCTCTTTTGTAGCTGCATCTTAAAACAATTTTGCAACTGCGATACATATAGATGAAAAATCTTTATGAAGTATAAAATCACTACAACAATGAAACATATATGCATTTTTATATTTATCCTATTGCTACTTCTAAACTAAAAATTTCTCGCGAAGGCCAATTTGCTGTGAAAATATAAGGTAAAACATTCAAAAATTACAACTCGCCAAACAAATATTAATTTTTTTGCGAATTAACTCAATTAAAAATATTATAGAAAAAGAAAAAACAAAATTTTATTATAACTCTATTATTTCAATAAATGGGAAAAGTTTGTATTCAAGGGTAAAATATTAAAAAATAAAAGAAAAATGCAAAAAGAAATTCTCAAAGTAAAATATACATTCAGTCAAAATGGACGTCACTTTGTATTTACATTGTTCATTAAAATATGGCCGTTTTGATTATAAAACCTTAAGAAACCCTATAAAGCTACTAAAAAGTTATTTAGACATCAGAAGAGCCAAATTGTTATTTAAATGGTTTATATAGGTATCATATAATCTTTACTATAATATAATATGTATACAACGTTTTGATTTTATAATTGTGCAATTTATTGCTTTCAGTGTTATATGAATTTTAATAAAACTAGCTTCGCAGCTATAAGCTGATATAAAGTAGTTGATCGTAACCTTTATAAAACATTTTTCATTTATTATTAGGTTAAGTTATTAAAAAGTCGCATTATTGCACCAATGTGTTTGCTTGGCTTCTAAATAAAGCATTTCTTAGACCTAAACATATTTAATAAATGCTTTATTTGACATTGACATGTTATTTTTTAGTAATCATGAATAAGTGACAAATAAATTTGCTTGTTGATTTTGGCTTTGTTTTATTATTTCTTGAAGTTTTAGATTTTCTTTTCTTTATGCCTTATTCTAATAAATTGCAAGAACCACAATAGTCTGAAAATTACTTTATAATTATTCTCTTTTAAGAAATATAAAATATTTATAAGACATTCTTATGTTGTATCTATTGCAGTTTTTATAACATCATTATATCAGATAAAAGTTATAAACTGGCTTTATAATTGTTTTCAAATCGATTATATAATAACTATAAATAAAACTTAATTTCTTATTTAGGTTTTATTACAAGTGTTATAAACCTTTTTCCATAGCAATTATGGCCGTTGATCAGGAAATATGTTTTATTTATTACGAACTTATTTGGCATCCTAAAATAAAGTTATATTATTGTTATTATTATTATAAAACACCCATGCTTTCAACGCAACTCGAACCCAAGACCTTTGTAATATAGTGACTGCATGTTATAAACCTTCTCAGAACTCTTAGGTAAAAAGGTTAAAAAAAAGGGGTTAGTGGAAGATTTGCTTATATTAAACATCCACAGCCACATACGTCAGTATTTTTAAATTATTTTTAGGTGTCAGCCTAGGAAATTATAATTGCTTGTATGCATGAAACAAAAATAAACTATAAATGATGCTAACAAAATATCTGCTCTCATGCTTAAATTAGGAATTTTGTTTTTTAATATGACATATCATTAATTTGTAATAAAAAAATAATTAAAAGGGCTCGTAATCCTAAAAAATAAATTGTTTATCAGGATCTGAACTATTCCTAGGTCAATTATGTTTTGTTCATTATAAGTTGTTCTAGTATATGCTGTATAAATGATTTTCATAGATATATTTATGCCACCAAATTTTAAAATAATGTTAAAAAACTGTTATATGAGAATTTAGCTTTATAACGTGAGTGCTGGATGTCACAAAATAATAATAATAAATATAGTGTATAATTACTTTATATTAAAGCTGATAGAATATTTTTAAAACTATTTTTCGACACCAAATTGCTTATACAGCCATTTAGTATATTTCAAGGTTATATAAAACAATTAAGTTATATTTGTTGCCATAATAAATATGCTACATATCATTTAGGTTTTATGTTGCACCTTTTGTGTTAGTTGGGATGTCAGACATATATGTCTGACATGGCGCATGTAGAACTTCTTAGTGTCAGACACATATGGCCGACGTGGCGATTAACGTGTTAATGAAAGGGTATTCCCCGGTTCCGTCACAGATTAAATAATAAAAAGTTCTGTGCTCATTTTAATCGGTCCGCATTGTAGGTGCGACAAAAATATGAAAAGAAATGGTTCAAATTTTTAGTTCATATTACAAGATATTATTTATAGAGGATTTTTGCCGCCCCAAAAAAGTGCCGCCCGGGGCGGACCGCACCCCCCGCCCCTACATCGCTACGCCACTGCTGTTATATAAACTCTAGTGTATTTAACTATTTAAGTAAGCGTAAAATACAGTCTGTTTCAAACGGTTAGGCGGAACTAATGGGAATTCCGTTCTTTTAGGTTGTCACAAAAAGGGACCTTGCTTGGGTTATTTCATTTTTCACGTTGGAATGTCAAAATTTAAAATTCCAACAATGAAACCATGGAAACGAATGGCATATGTGTATGTCAAAATTAAATTATTTTTCTTACATATTTTAATGACAAAAAAATAAATAAATGATATTTGTATTAAGAATGGCACATAAAATCAAAATATAAAGAAAATGACATTTTAAAATGATATTAACACGGACAAAAGGTCTACATGGACAAAAGGGCGACATGGACAAAAGGCCGACATGGACAAAAGGCCGAACTGGACAAAATGTGGAAAAGGACAAAAGGTCAACATGGACAAAAGGCCGACATGGACAAAAGGCCGATATGGACAAAAGGCCGATATGGGCAAAAGGACGACATGAACAAAAGGTCGATGAGAACATTAGGCCGACAGACAACAGGTCGACATAAACGAAAGGCAGACACAGACAAAAAGCCAATATGGACAAAAGGCTGACATGGAGAAAAGGTTACATGGACAAAAATATCAGTTATATTCCGACGTATCGCCTTGTTAGAAACGCGTATTTCTCTGTCAACTACAGGTGCATGAATGATTTCTATTGGTTCCCCACTCTTACGTCCATGCCTTCTCGTTTATAACATTACAATATACTCTATTCTGAACATACAGTCTAGTTCTAATTTAAACTGGTTGGATCATACGGAACATTAACCAATATTTTTTTAATTCTTTTGTAATTTTTGTCCTTGAACGTGACTCTAATCTCCTTCTTTTGCTAGGCCACTGCATTTTTTAATAAAATGGCGCAATTTGGCTGGTTTTGCCTTGGGGCCAAAATAGCTTGCGCCAGCTCTGAGAGTAATGACGTATTTTTACGAATGATTAAAAATCACTTTACCAAACGTAGGTGGTTGTGTCACAGGCTTTCCAAAATTACTGTTCTGCTGATTTCCGAAAGGGGTTCCATATGGTGCTGCAAGTGGTCCAAATAACGATGTTGGTTGCTGGCCAAACGTTGCTGCAGATTGGTTGGAGAAACTTGGCAGTGTGTTCTGATCAGATGTAGGCCGAATAAATGGATTTCCATTAGAGACATTGGTCGTACCAGTAAAACCTTACAAAATTATATAAAATACAGTCGAGTTTATGTAAAGCTGTGTTCAGAGCTCTTAAATTAGTAAACTAAAGGCTTTGACTTGTGCACTGTTAATTGTCAGTAACAAGTTTATCATTTGGTAAGATGAAAAATACCATCTTTAGTCTTTTTATTCAATGATTTTAGGTATAACAAAATAGGTTATGGATACTCACCAAATGTATTACTGTTGCTTGTCCCAAAGGACGGCTTTGAGTACATTATGTCTTAAGTATATAGTTTTACGTACAGCATTAAATAGTTTCCGCATCAAAATGGTCGTAAAACAAAGATTTCGATACATATGTCATGTTTGAAATGACTCATCATGTAGCAATTTTACGTCAAATGTCAAATTATACAACCGTACAAAATACAAAAGTTTAAATAAACTATGGCATATACATGTCAGCCCCAATACGTCCTGAACTTGTTATTACACTTGTGTTACTCCGTGTCAATTTTTTTTTAAGAAACAGATTTACTTAAAATACAACAACCAAAATGACAAATATAAAATATTCCATAAGTGACTTTTAAAGTTGTTTTTTTTATCATGCAGGGTCGAGAGTTCCAGTTGCTGATAAACTGTCCATTAAATTTATTAACGACATATTTTTTTTTTCCGAGAGTTCCACCCAGAAATATTTATTAAGATTCTCATATAAGGAGGAATCAAAAAAAGAGGAATTGATTAATAAGATGTTGAAATAAACAAGGCAGATACAGTCTGTTCCAAACGGTTAAGCGGAACTAAATGGGAATTTAGTTCTTTTAGGTTGTCACGAGAAGGGACCTTGCTTGGGTTATTTCATTTTTCATGTTGGGATGTCAAAATTTAAAATTCCAACAATGAAACCATGGATACGAATGACATATGTCAAAATTAAATATTTTTTTTAGATATTTTAATGACAAAAAAATAAATAAATGGGAAATTTGTATTAAGAATGACACAAAAAATCAAAATATAAAGAAAATGACATTTTAAAATGATATTAACCTTAACCAAAAAATGTTTATTGTAAGTATGATTTACAAAGCTTAAACAAAACGGCCGAAAAGCACGATTTAAACGATGAAAGTAACTAGATTGCAAAATCTAGTTCCGCTTAACCGTTTGGAACAGACTGTAATACACTTTATTTACACGGCATAAATTCAGTATAATGGGAAATTTGAAAAAGTAAAAAAAAATATCAATTTTTAAAAATTATGTATTACATATAAAAAGAGAGATTTGGCTAAAAGAGTTTAAATAAAACAATAACACAAACAGTAAATCTTTAGGGCTTAAGTTTCTTATTTAAATATTTATTGAATAATAAAAATGACACTCCTTTTGCTTGGACACTCCTTGATTTGGCTATAAGCTGTTCACTTTTGTAAGAACACACTAGATCTGGTTATTTTGGTTACTTTTATGGTGTGTTACTGACTTTAAATGTCAATTAAAAATATTCATTACGCTGTAAAACCGACTTTAGGTTGATAAGGTAATGATCATTATAATTAAGATACCATTTTTTTAGGGTTTTGTAGGTATGACCAAAAAACCCTTATACCGTCATTTTGTCGTCTGTCTGTCTGTCTGTCTGTCTGTCTGTCTGTCTGTCTGTCTGTCTGTCTGTCTGTTCGGTAAAAATTGTAGCCAAACGGCTAAACCTAGAGAGTTGAAATTTGGCATGCTTATACAACTCTTTGACCCGCACATAGGAAAAATACTAAAACATCTAAAAAACATACCCCCCTAAAAATATAAACAAATATGTGCACATCGAAAACAAAAATATTTTTTTTTAAATTCTGAGTAGGGTATTAAATGAAAGCCCTTAGTACGTGGTTAACGATCACATTTTTATTTTTGCAAAATAAATTATTTTGATGCGATTTTTGCCAAAAATGTGCAAAAAAAATTTTGTCCCACACCCTGTAGCCCAGATGGTTTAAACTAAAAATCTAAAAAAATTCTAAGTAATGTATATTGGTGTGAACCGAAATAGTACAACAGGAATTTTTGATCAGATTATGTTTTTGGAAAATAACGCATTTTTTGTGGTATTTGGTTCACAAAGTACAAAAGTTATACCAATGTAAGACACTCACATCCATAGCGTGCGATAGCTACATGCGTTAAAGCGCTCTTAAACTGACTGGAAAACGAAGGGTTTCGAGTTCGAGTACGGAGTGAATTTTATTTTTTCTGTTTTTTTTTGCATTTTTATTATGTTGAAATTATTTTGTCAAAATTCTAGTTATATTTTGACAAATGTTGTATTTAATTTTTATGAGCGTAAATTTAATAACCAGTCTTATTATATGATTAACAGACGATAAATTATTTTAAAAATATCGTTCATTTTGCCGTGATTACTACAAAGTAAAATTTGTCCTACACACTCAGCATACCGCCTTCACTTATTATATACCTGCGAAACCCTGAAATGTGTGAATATTCACACTTCACATCAATTTTTCAATATGACATATGTCAAATGGATCAAAATTTTAAAAAAGTGACAGTTTTTAATACCAACATGACATACAGCTTCAAAGGTGCAAACTATTGAAAACAAAATTCCCTCTTAGTTTGTTCTTACAAAAGTGAACCGTCTTTAAAAGAGTTTAAATAAAACAATAACACAAACAGTAAATCTTCAGGGCTTAAGTTTCTTATTTAAATATTTATTGAATAATAAAAATGACACTCCTTTTGCTTTTTATTAGATTTTTGGATACTTTGGATAGCCCCTATTTCTCCTAGTTTTATTACAGGGTAGGAGTGACGGAATTCCAAGGTAGGTCAGATCAGCGTATGTTAGTCTGCGCTGATCGCTTAAACTGTTTGACTAACTGGCGTCCTGTTAAGTAATACCGTTAGTATAATTTTATTGGAACTTATCTATAGTGCGTTCGAAGGTGAGTTTGCAGTATAGCTCTTATGGCAAATGGGAGCGGTGTTGCCAAATGCTGTAAAAGTGTCAAATGTGTCAATTATAATAATATGAAAAACTCGTATTATTTACAAAAATCAACTCTTATAAAACTCAAAATAACACTCAACAAAAACAAATGGCCATTTATAGAATACTGCGTCTTCACAGATCAGCGCGTTTTAGAGCTGGCAACGTCGACTAGCAAGAAAAGGATAGCGTCATTCTGTAAACCCATTAGAGAGTATGAAAAAGAACTACTCCATATGCCCTGTACTGCAAACTCACCTTCGAACGCACTATAGAACCAGCTCTGCCCCCTTGATTATTATAATCATAAACCCCGCCCGTCTCTACTGACGCTAGCCCGGCCAACTTAAAGTTCTATTTGTTTCCCTCCTTTTATCTTAGGAATTTAAGATCCTGGCCTCCCATCTGGCCACCCTAATTTTGGGTGAAAGGGAGGTGTAGCAATATGTATATATGAAGGTATAAAAATTGTATCAATAACTTCTTCTTTGGGTACTACCAGCTGGGCTGTCTTTTGGCCTCACATTAGTCCTCTATCTTGATCTGTTAATTGTCAAATGTCAAAAAATATTTATATGTCATCCTAATTTATATGTTATCATGATAAATATTAAATTATATACAATACAACAACGGAGAAGCGATTTACCATGACGTTGATGACGATACCAGTGCTTAGCTCCAGAATGCAATGGGACCCCTCAAAAGTGTCCGTCAAATCGTCTTTCAAACTTACATGTACGAGTATGTGCAATATTTAAGCATATTAGGGCGCTACGAAAGTTTTATTGTTAAATTTTTACATTATTTCAAAATAATTTCGTTCATTTAGTTCATTTTTGGTGTAGGGGAATAATCAAAAGTATCATTATGCTAAATCTGTCTATATACTCTGACAATAAGAAAGATGTTGTGTAGTTACTGAGAATAGTAATTGTAATCATGAATTTTTCAAAAAAATATTGTATAACAAAAGCTCGTTGCCGTTTTTAGGGTTTTGTAGGTATGACCAAAAAACCCTTATACCGTCATTTTGTCGTCTGTCTGTCTGTCTGTCTGTCTGTCTGCCTGTTCGGTAAAAATTGTAGCCAAACGGCTAAACCTAGAGAGTTGAAATTTGGCATGCTTATACAACTCTTTGACCCGCACATAGGAAAAATACTAAAACATCTAAAAAACATACCCCCCTAAAAATATAAACAAATATGTGCTCATCGAAAACAAAAATATTTTTTTTTAATTCTGAGTAGGGTATCAAATGAAAGCCCTTAGTACGTGGATTAACGATCAAATTTTTATTTTTGCAAAATAAATTATTTTGATGCGATTTTTGCCAAAATTGTGCAAAAAAAATTTTGTCCCACACCTGTAGACCAGATGGTTTAAACTAAAAATCTAAAAAAATTCTAAGTAATGTATATTGGTGTGAACCGAAATAGTACAACAGGAGTTTTTGATCAGATTATGTTTTCGGAAAATAACACATTTTTTGTGTTTTTTGGTTCACAAAGTACAAACGTTATACCAATGTAAGACACTCATATGCAAAGCATGCGATAGCCTAATGGGTTAAAGCACTGCTAAAATGAGCTGGAAAACGAAGGGTTTCGAGTTCGAGTACGGAGTGAATTTTATTTTTTCTGTTTTTTTTTTGCATTTTTATTATGTTGAAATTATTTTGTCAAAATTCTAGTTATATTTTGACAAATGTTGTATTTATTTTTTAAGAGCATAAATTTAATAACCAGTCTTATTATAGGATTAACAGACGATAAATTATTTTAAAAATATCGTTCATTTTGCCGTGATTAGTACAAAGTAAAATTTGTCCTACACACTCAGCATACCGCCTTCACTTATTATATACCTGCGAAACCCTGAAATGTGTGAATATTCACACTTCACATCAATTTTTTACTATAGCTGCGACACTACATTTAAAATTGTACAAAATTATTGTTTGATAAACTTGTCTCGACATGGAGAGCATTTTTTCAACTTTATTTAACAAAATTTCAACACAGACTGAAGATAAAAAAATAAAATTATGGCTGTGTTTATTGAAAGACTCATTTTCATGGTTTTGTAAGCAATGTTAGAAAATACTTATAATGTCACTCATGTGTCTGTCTGTTTGGTAGAAATTGATAACCTAAAAAATATATAACTGCGTAAAAACGAATTACATAGAAAATTTTCTCCATAATTTTCTTTTTTTGTCTTCAAAATATGTGAAAATGTATTCGGATTTTTAATAAATGTTATTAGTTTCTATGGTTTCACTGTTGGAATTATAAATTTTCACATACCAATGTGAAACATGATATAACCCAAGCAAGGTCCCTTCTCGTGACAATCTAAAAGAACGAAATTCCCATTTAGTTCCGCCTAAACCAAAGAAATGACCTGTACATTATAAGCTATTCCAAACGTCATCTACGGCACCTAAAGGTTTTTTTTTAAGTTGTTACAAGCTTACTTTTTAACGATCGAAGAGTGATTTTGCTAAACAAAATGATCGAAAGATTTATTCAATCGTTTAAAGTTACTAGATTTTAAAAACTAGTTCCGCTTAAACCGAAGAAACTGACTATATTATAAGTTTTTCCAAACGTTTAAACGGCACCTAATGGCATTTTTATTTTTTTAAGTTGTCACAAGCTCACTTTTTAACGATTGAAGGTGGCTTTTGCTAAACAAAATAATCTAAAACTTCATTCGATCGTTGAAAGTTAATAGATTTCAAAAACTAGTTCCGTTTAAACCAAAGAATCCAACTATATTAGCTATTTTTCACCGCTTTTTCAAATAGTTTTAATTTTTATAGATTTTTATTGATTTTAATTATCTCTTTTTGCCAGTTTTGCTGTCTCTCAAATTTTCCGCACTGGGCAGTTTCCCAGATTGTGCCCCTTTATATTAGTGTATTGATCCGACTCAGTGAACCAGTACTTTTATGAACCTATCCTAATTTTGAACTAAAGCTGATTTTCCGAGACAGACAACAAACTTCGGAATCTCCGGACGAAATTTGGAAAGGTGGCAGCTAGCTGTATGTGTTTTGAACACTTTTCGTTGTCACAAATACAGTTTTTTGACGTTTAACGATTTATGACGTTATTGTTGACACATGTAAATATGTCATATATATGCTTATGCCATTCAGGTGTAAGAAATGATTAGTTATAAATTGTTAATTATTATCTCAGTGTTGCTATTTGACGTCTCCCAAGGTAGGTGATATTTCCTAATTAAGGTCCGTTCTTTCCACCTTCAGGTATAAATATTTAGATACATTTTTTCTAAGTATCTATTTTTTCATACTTATATGTAACGTTTCCATGGTCATGATAAATACATAGATAAAGAAGGAAATAGATGCGAAACTGCTGTTATATTTTTTGAAGCCAAATTAGCGCTGTAGTTGTTGGGTTATGAAACTAAAATTGGTAGGGGAGGAAAGGGTTGGGTTTTCGCGGGTATTTCAAATGCTTCAGTGGATATAGTTGTAAGCATAATTAAATGTTATTATTAAATGAAACAATTGTTATGATTTATTTTGTCTATTTTTAATATTAAAGTCTGTTCCAAACGGTTGTGCGGAACTAGATTTTGCAATTTAGTTACTTTCATCGCTTAAATTGTGCTTTTCGGCCGTTTTGTTTAAGCTTTGTAAATCATACTTACAATAAACATTTTTTGGTTAAGGTTAATATCATTTTAAAATGTCATTTTCTTTATATTTTGATTTTTTGTGTCATTCTTAATACAAA
The DNA here is from genome assembly GCA_963971575.1 of Liopterus haemorrhoidalis. Lineage (NCBI taxonomy): Eukaryota > Metazoa > Arthropoda > Insecta > Coleoptera > Dytiscidae > Liopterus > Liopterus haemorrhoidalis. Next base: position 30,272,981 of record OZ020623.1, read on the forward strand.
TTTCCCATTTATTATCATAGTATTGGTTCACACGGATACGCCAAAGTCTGTTTACACCACAACAAGCACCAAAGTAACCAGATCTAGTTTCGTATTACAAATTGAGACGGATTATATTTATTTTTTTGTCATTAAAATATAAAAAAAAATATTTAATTTTGACATATGTCATTCGTTTCCATGGTTTCATTGTTGGAATTTTAAATTTTGACATCCCAACGTGAAAAATGAAATAACCCAAGCAAGGTCCCTTCTCGTGACAACCTTAAAGAACTAAATTCCCATTTAGTTCCGCTTAACCGTTTGGAACAGACTGTAATATTTACTAATACTTAATATTTATGGACACTTCCATGGACAAGCCATCCAATTTTGGATATCCAATGTTCCTCATCCACGTATTATACAATTCTGGAGCCACACGTTTCTTCGGGTTTGGAAAGCGATATCTTGTAGGTTCACTACTATCACACCCCAAAACAAAACATTTAACACCCATTTTCCGAATTAAACAATGAAATTACAAAATTACAGAAGACGATTTTGACACTAATTACAGATTTTGACGCTAATGACAGAAGCCGTAACAGGCAACATCCTGTCATGCGCGTAGCTATAGCGACTGGCAACGACTGGGGCGCTATTCGTGTTGGGTTATGGAACGTAATATGGTTTTCGTTTTGCTATTAGAGTTTCACCCCCCTGGATAAATAATATCTCTGTTAGAAAATATTAGGCCAAGTTATTTCTACTCTGCTGCTAGAATGTATTTTATACAAGTACTTTGTGATGGCGGTGGCCACAGCTGATTTTTTAAACCTGTCATGATTACCTATGTAAAATACTCGAACTTTGTCCATTTAACCGAATATCTATCTATAATATTAAGAAAGATAGCAATGGTAAACCACTTGGCTGGGACACCTTGTATATATTAATTGAAATTGATTCGATCGTCATAGAAGTTTTCACTTCGATCGTGCGGTCTTAAGCACACACATTTTTTACCGACCGCCAACATATATAAGGGAGGTATTATGATCATACCGATTTTGACATTTCGAGATTTCGATGGATCTCCACGAATTGAGGTCCCTACATAACGTTTTGACTATTTTTAGCATGATGTCTGTCGGTCTGTCTGTCTGTCTGTCCGTCTGTCTGTCCGTCTGTGTACACGTGCAGAGCAAATTAGGCTGAAAGGATTTTTATGAAACTGCATATTTAAGATTTTGACATCAATGGCACGAGTTGATCAACTTTTGGTAAAAATCGGTAGACTAGAAATGGGAGTTTACTCGTGTCGATTTTAAGATTTTTGCGAATATTTAGCAACAGAAAAATATTTCGAAAAAAATTATTCAACAAAAGTTGCTATAAATGCAATAAGTAATAACTTTTATTTGAGACGTTTTTTGATAAAACGAAAAATTTCGACAAATTTTTGTAAAATTTTTTTAAATTTTTTCAAGACTCAATTTTTTCATACTTTTATGTAACGTTTCCATGGTCATGACAAATAATATCTCTGTTAGAAAATATTAGGCCAAGTTATTTCTACTCTGCTGCTAGAATGTATTTTATACGAGTACTTTACGATGGCGGTCGGTCCTGTGGTGGCCACAGCTGATTTTTTCATTCTTATATGTAACGTTTCCATGGTCATGATAAATAATATCTCTGTTAGAAAATATTAGGCCAAGTTATTTCTACTCTGCTGCTAAAATGTATTTTATACAAGTTATTTGTGTTGGCGGTCGGTCCTGTGGTGGCCACAGCATATTTTTTTATTTATTGTTTTTAATATGTTGTGCAGTCATTTAGATGGGTTGCGCTAGGCACAAACAGCCTTTGTTGCTGTGCGCCAAAATTTTTAACTAACTAACTAAATTTTCCTTATAACCCCATACCCGAACTTACTATTTGTGTAATAATTTGCTTAAATGTTTTTAGCAATGCAGTGTTTTGAATGTTACGACTGTGTGAAAATTTCTTCATCCGTACCAAAATGCAAGTCCAAATACGGTTGTAAGAAGAAAGTAGTAAGACTATCGTTAGATGGTAAGTGGCAATATGTAAAGTCAAGTACAATATATATATTATATGACGGCTACCTTTTAAGTTTTTACAAAAAACTAAGAATATAAAATTTTTTTGGAACAAACTGTTTTATTGCTTTTCAAAATATTCATCATTAAGATTTATACACTTTTGCATGCGTTGAAATCAATTCTCGAAACATTTTTTCGACTCTAAAGTTGGTATCTCAAAAACATGGTTTTCGAAGGCTTCAACAGCTTCTTGAGGTGATGAAAATTGCTGTCCACTCATATTTTGTTTGACATTGGGGAACAAAAAAAAGTTGTTAGGGGATAAATCATGTGAATACGGGCAATGAGACTTTAATTCAATATTTTTCTCCTTCAGATAATCAATTGTTTAACGTGCTGTGTGGGAGCTTGCATTGTTATGATGAAAAATGATGCGACGTTTTGTTGTTGTTTTTCCTGATTTGGTCGATGACTTCTGGCAAACAAATTTTTGTATACCATTCAGCATTAACTGTTCTCCGATCCTCTAAAGGAATGGTTGCGACATGTCCAGTACAACCAATCATTTTCTTGGAAGTGCTTTATGAAAGAACAACTTTTGTGGGTTTCGGTTCATCTTGGAAGACCCAAACAGTGGATTGTTGCTTAGTATCCGGTTCATATGAATAAATCAAAGTTTCGTCTGTAACGATGTTGTATACGGATTTTGCAGTGCCTAGGTAGAATTTTTTTAGCATTCCCTTACACCAATCTACACGAGCATTTTTTTGAGCTTCGGTCAAATTATGCAGAATCCATAGGGAACAGATCTTTTTCACAGCTTCATGCAAAACATCTTTTTGCATGTTCATGCAAAATCGAATATATTGCAGTCTGCGATATGCTAAAGGATGCCTCTGTCTCACGGTAAATAACATGCCGATCTTCCTCAATCATTTTGCGCACAGCATCGATGTTTTTTTTGAATCAACCGATTTTGGTCCACCTTCACGAGATTCAACACTGACAGACGCACGACCATGATGAAATTCTGCAAACCAATTGTAAACAGTCTTTTCTGATTGTGCTTCATTACTAAAAGTTGAACGAAGCGAATCTATGACTTGTTGTTGAGTTAGGTCTTTATTAAAATCGTAAAAAATTATCCAATGAAAACCTTCACGAGTAATATCATTTTTATCACAAACTTGTTTTTTTTAAACGCTCACTATCAACAAACTACTCGGTCAATTTATAAGCTGCAACTGATTTCACATTTATTCATCTTTGGGTTAAAGGGGCGCAAGTTAGACACTTGCCACAGGCGCTTTACATCCTCGTTACGGCCCTGAAATTTGGTTTAATTTATTTATGAGTAATCGTACATATATAATTAGCTACCGTGTGTTAGTGATTTTGTAACACTGTGCCGTCATTTTTCCTAAGGTTCTCGTGATTGGCTAACTGGGAAACAGGGTGTTCCCAGTTTGACTTGACTGACAGGTAATTTGCAGACTTATTCTCTAAGAATCTACGAATATAATTACATATAGAAATTTGTAGGATTTCGAAGGCATAAACAAGAAACTCTAGATACTCCTATATCATTTGACTGATATCAACTGATATAGGACTGATATCAACTGATATTTTGAAGATTTATTCTCTAAAAAACTGCGAATAAAATAACATATAGAAATGTCTAGGATTTCGTAGGCATAAACAAGAAACTATATACACTGCTATATCCTTCGACCAATATGAATAATATTTTGCAGATTTATTTTCTTAGAATCTACAAATATAATTATTTACAGAAATGTCTAGGGTTTCGTAGGCATAAACAAGAAACTCTAGACACAGCTATATCCTTTGACCAATATGAACAATATTTTGCAGATATATTCTCTAAGAATCTACAAATATAATTACATACATAAATGCCTAGGGTTTCGTAGGCATATATAAGAGAGTTCCATAGATAACCTTTGACCGATATGAACAATATTTTGCAGATTTATTCTCAATATTCTGCGGCTAAAATAACATACAAAAATATCAAGGGTTTCGTAGATAAAAATAAGAAACTCTAGACTCTCCTATATTCTTTGATCGATATGAAAAACATTTTGCAAATTTATTCTCTAAAAATCTGGGGATAAAACATCGTATAGAAATATCTAGAGTTTCGTTGGCATAAATAAGAAACTGTAGACACTTCTATAATCTTTGATCGATATGAAAAATATTTTGCAGATTTATTATTTAAAAATCTGCTAAAAAACTGATAAAATAACCTATAGAACTGTATAGGGTTTCGTGGGCATAAACAAGAAACCCTAGGGTACTCCTATATCCTTTGACCGATATGAACAATATTTTTAAGATTTATTTTCTAAGAATCTACAAATATAATTGTATGCATAAATGTCTAGAGTTTCGTAGCCATAAACAAGAGACTCTAGATACTCCTATATCCTTTGACCGATATGAACAATATTTTTAAGATTTATTTTCTAAGAATCTACAAATATAACTGTATGCATAAATGTCTAGAGTTTCGTAGCCATAAACAAGAGACTCTAGATACTCCTGTTTCCTTTGACCGATATGAACAATATTTTGCACATTTATTCTCTAAGAATCTACAAATATAATTACATAAATAAGTATCTAGGGTTTCGTAGGCATAAACAAGAGACTGTAGATACTCCTGTTTCCTTTGACTGATATGAACAATATTTTGCAGATTTATTCTCTAAGTATCTACGAATATAATTACATATAGAAATGTCTAGGGTTTCGTAGGCATAAATTAACGTCTCAAATTATTTTTAGTTTTAACAATATAAATGTAATGTACTAAGTAAAAATGAATCGTTTTCTCATCTTAAAAAGTTAATGAATAAATAATCTAACTATATAATTAGCAAGTGTCTGTATGTAGTGTCGGTAACATTATGACGTAAATTTTTCTAAAGTTCTCGTGATTGGCTAACTGGGGACACCCTGTTTCTTGATTGGCTGAAAGGTGACGCCCTCTCCTGTGATTAGCTAACTGGTGATATTCTGTCCCATGATTCGCAGACTGGCGATGAAATTAGTATACGTTAAAAAATAAAACCAAATAAACATACAAACAATTGAAATTTTTATATTATAAATCCGTCATTGTTGACGGGTAATAACCTAGTGTAATTATAATTTCAGAAGATGTAACTGAAAGAAGTTGTTTGCGGAGAAATAATTTCAATGAAGAGAATCAGGAGTGCAACGAGTACCAGGAAGGGTTCTGCTTGGTCTGTACGAAGGACCTCTGTAATGGAGATTGGACAGAAACTCGTTCATTCTCTGCTATTCTTTCAGCAGTTTCTCCTATACTTATTACATTTATTTTATCTGTACATTTACTACTAACTAAATATTTTTACTATCATTAAATCTTTGACTCATTGTTTTTAGGCTTTCGTAGGTATTAATAAGAAATCGTTTTACTGCATGTTGCGCCCAAAGCGCTTATTGGGTGGACTTCGAAGTTCCTTTTGGGTTCGCCAGGCACAGAGCAAGTGAACTGCGACTGCGTTTTGTTGTGCCAGTTCTGGTTTCATTGGTCCGACTCGCTGTTCAGGATGCATCGCTGAGATGTAACTGCTGTGACAAGTTGTATTTTCGGGGCTTTTGTAAGATTTGTCGCTCTGTTTTGTATGAGTTAGTTAATAACAATAATAATTTATTTTATCCAGTACATTATACAAATAATATTGGACATGTCAAGTACATAAAATTTAACCAGTTACGTAAGAAATTATTATTAAAGTCATTGAGTAAAACATTAAGAAAATTGATGTAGTCTAAGGTATAAACAATTTTAATTATGCTAAAGTTGCGTTAAAATAGATCGAAATTCATCGAGAGTAAACAGCATTACTCAGGAGTAAATTTTCTAGTTTAGCTCTAAATTTGGAGAGTGTAGGAACCATTTTGTAGATCACTGGTAATTTGTTTAAAAAAATTTAGTAGTGCTACTGAGTTGTGCGTGTTTCTGGTCAATTCGATTCTATGTAAGGGAGCTCGAAAATCTTCTCGATGTCGGGTGTACCAGGTCTACAAGTATGAAATGCGGATTTTTTCAAACTTGCCGCGCAAACAGAGTGTATAGTTCAAAGTTTCAACACATATGGCGTTTTGTTAAGTTACCATTCAGTGTCAAATGTAGGGTTATAGATTATAATTTGAAAAGTAATCATATAGTTTTGTTTTACTGTGTTAAAAATGTCAAATTTTGTGCCAAATAAAAAGCATTCGCGGACAGTACTACTGTTTTGTTTTCATTTGAAAAAAACTGCTGCTGAATCATACCGACTGCTTCGAGAAGCTTATGGTGAATATGCTCCATCGCAAAATACATTTGAACAATGGTTTCGACGTTTCAAAAGTGGTGACTTTGATCTTACAGACAAAGTACATGGAAAACCTCCAAAAAAATATGAAGATACAAAATTGGAAACATTGCTACAGGAAGACGATAGTCAATCACAAAAACAACTAGCAGAGCAGTTAGGCGTTAGTCAACAAGCTGTTTCCAATCGCCTACGAGAGATGGGTAAGATCCAGAAAGTCGGCAGATGGGTTGCACATGCATTGAATGAGAGGCAGATGGAAAAACGAAAAAACACTTGTGAAATTTTGCTTGCACGATACAAAAGAAAGTCTTTTTTGCATCGTATCATTACTGGCGATGAAAAATGGATTTATTTTGAAAATCCCAAACGCAAAAAATCATGGGTGACCCCAGGCTCACCATCCACATCAACTGCAAGACCGAATCGCTTTGGCAAAAAAACAATGCTCTGTACTTGGTGGGACCAAAAGGGTGTGGTCTATTATGAATTGTTAAAACCTGGTGAAACACTTAATACCCAACGCTACCAACAACAACTAATCGAATTGAACCATTCCCTGCTCATAAAACGACCAGAATACGAAAGAAGACAGCACAAGGTAATCTTTCTTCACAATAACGCTCCATCACATAAGGCAAAAGCAGTTTGCAATACATTGGAGGCACTCAAGTGGGAAGTGCTACCCCATGCCGCTTACTCACCAGACTTGGCTCCTTCAGATTACCACTTGTTCGCATCGATGGGTTACGCAGTTGCCGAGCAGCACTTTTGTTCATATGAAAATGTGAAAGAATGGCTAGATGAATGGTTTGCGGGGAAAGAGGAAGAGTTCTACTGGCGAGGTATTCACAAATTGCCTGAAAGATGGGAAAAATGTATAACTTCTAATGGAGCATACTTTGAATAAATAAACTTTTACTGTTCTTTTGAGTTTAATGTGTTTTATTACGAAAAAAAAAAAAAAAAACGCATTTCATACTTGTAGACCTGGTATATCAGTTATTTTGGACCGTATGTATGCGTCTATGTTTAATCAAGTTTTGATTCTGCGAGAATGATCTCCCGCAGTGCTCGCACATATAAGGCTTCTGTCCAGTATGAATTAGTCTGTGTTGAACTAGATGTGTGTTCTGTGAAAACTTCTTCCCACACTCTCCACATCCGTATGGCCTGAAACCCGAGTGCAACAGTTTATGTTTCAGTAGATTTGAATTCTGTGTGAATGTTTTATGGCACTGTTCACATCTAAATGGTTTCTCGCCAGTGTGAATGCGCTGGTGTTGAACCATGTGCGAAATTCTTGTAAATGTTTTGATACAGTATGCACATTTAAAAATATTTTTTCTTTTGCTAGTTTTAGTTTGTTTCTTGTTGGATATTTCATTTGATGAACAATCACTTGGGTTACTGGATGATGGTTCTAAAACAAAAAATTATGTTGAATAGAAGTATAGATCAGTCGTTCAATCAACGAAGTTGGTCATTTTGCGTCATAACTGCAATGACAAACTAAGTGGCGAAAAATAACTAAATCGATTTTTTTGCATGTGAATTATAAACTAATATTGCTCTTCACTCTTCTTAATTTTACTAAAACATACCTTTTGAAGTCATATGTAGTTCCTGTCCGATAGTCATTTTGAAGATTTACAAATTTTAAAAGTGTTTATTTAATATATATATATATATAGTTTGTTGTAATATACAGTGAATTTATTTTTTAATGCAACATGTACTATTTCATTACCATGGATACAGTTTTTGACAGCAATATAATTCGTGTTCATTTTCATTTGCAACATAGACAATTAGTGTGTATATTTTTGCTCATTGCTGATTAAAAAATTAATCAACTTGTATACAGATGAAGAAAAAATAATGATGGTAACTTGGTATAACTCCCAAATGAGTTTAAGAGAAGTTTCTGCTGTATTTAGTGCAACTTATCCAGATCGGCCAATACCAAATCCCTCTACAATTTCAAAACTAGTTAATAAATTTCATCGCGAAGGATGTCTTAAGTCAAAACATAATAAAAAAAGAACAACATCCCACGTGCTTACAGAAGAGAAGCAGTTGGAAATATTATTACAAGTGGAAGAAAACAATCAAAATACTTTAACATCAATTACACAAACTGTTGGTGTCAGTATTGGATCTGTTTTTAACTTCTTAAAAAAAAAGAAAAGTTTCGATCATACAAATTTCAAAATCATCAAGAATTGTTAGAAAAGGACGCAGCAGTACGTATGGATTTTTGTTTTGAAATGTTTGAAAAAATTAATTCCGACCCAACAATGCTTCAAAGAATTTTATTTACTGACGAAGCAACGTTTACTCTAAATGGTGAAGTGCACAGATAAAATTTTAGGTACTGGAGTCGAGAAAATTTACATTTGTTTTATTCCTCCCGAACGCAGAGGCCGTAAAAATTAAATGATTGGGCAGGGATAATAGGACCCAATATTATAGGGCCTTTTTTTATTGACGGTAACCTTAATGCCGCAAAATATCTAGCCCTTTTGCAAAACCAAATATTACCTGCGTTGCTAAACTTGAATATTAATGGACAAGTATGGTTTCAACGTGATGGCGCACAAGTCCATTATTCTAGAATAGTTAAAGAATATTTACATAGAACTTTCCCAAATAGCTGGATTGGAAGAGGAGGGTCGATGAATTGGCCAGCGAGATCTCCGGATTTGGCACCCAATGATTTTTTTTATTGGGGATATTTAAAGGCCAAAGTATATAATGGAGAACTTAGGGATTAAACGAAGAAACTTTTGAACATTTATTATAAGTTTTTATTAGTTATTTATTTATTATTATTTTTTATTTGTATTTTCAATAAAATATTTTGATTTTGCTAGTAAATATGGTTTTTTCTATGTTGCAAATGAAAATGAACACGATTTATATTGCTGTCAAAAACTGTATCCATGGTAATGACATAGTATATGTTGCATTAAAAAATAAATTCACTGTATATAGTTTTATATAGTTTGTTGTTTATTTTTTTATTTTGTAAACAGTTTTGTGTTTAGTTACAGTCTATTCCAAACGGTTAGGCGGAACTAACCGGAATTTTCATTTTTGTAAGTTGTCATTAGCTATTTTTTTAGGGTTTTGTAGGTATGACCAAAAAACCCTTATACCGTCATTTTGTCGTCTGTCTGTCTGTCTGTCTGTTCGGTAAAAATTGTAGCCAAACGGCTAAACCTAGAGAGTTGAAAATTGGCATGCTTGTACAACTTTTTGACCCGCACATAGGAAAAATACTAAAACATCTAAAAAACATATCCCCCTAAAAATATAAACAAATATGTGCTCATCGAAAAAAAAAATATTTTTTTTTTAATTCTGAGTAGGGTATCAAATGAAAGCCCTTAGTACGTGGATTAACGATCAAAATTTAATTTTTGCAAAATAAATTATATTGAGGCGATTTTTGCCAAAATTGTGCAAAAAAATTTTTGTCCCACACCCTGTAGCCCAGATGGCTTACTACAACTAAAAATGTGAAAAAATTCTAAGTAATGTATAATGGTGTGAACCGGAATAGTACAACAGGAATTTTTGATCAGATTATGTTTTCGGAAAATAACGCATTTTTTGTGTTTTTTGGTTGACGATGCATACATGTTATACTCTTATAACACACTAAGTTGATAAGCGTTTGGTGGTCTAGTGGCTCAGTTGCTCGACAACCACACAGGATCGTTATTCGCTACAAAGGTTCGTTCCTGGCTTGTGGAGTCAATTTTATTTTTTGTTTTTTTTTTTTTTCATATTTATTATGTTTAAATTAATTTGTTAAAATTCTAGTTATATTTTAGCACATTTTGAATTTAATTTTCAAGAGCGTAAATTTAATAACCAATTGGAATTATATTTTCATTCTGTGTCATTTATACGAAGCCAGAGGGGCGGAGCGTATGATTTAAGACAACCAATGAAAGCCATAGGCCCAATTATCAAAATCTTAATGAACCTTGTTATATAAAAAAAATACTGCACTTATTTAGAAACCTAAATAATGATATTAGGTATTCGAATTAAAATTAACAAAAAAATATTTTAACATAAAATTTGTTTTTAAAGCTCTGAGATTAACAGACGATAAATTATTTTAAAAAGATCGTTCATTTTGCCGTGGTTACTACAGAGCAAAATTTGTCCTACACACTCAGCATGCCGCCTTCACTTATTATATACCTGCGAAACCCTGCAATGTGTGAAAATTCACACTTCACATCAATTTTTATATATTGAAGTTTACTTTTCCTGAACAAAATGATCAAAAGCTTCAATCAATCGGTAAAAGTAACTAAAATTGAAAATCTTGCTCCGCCTAAACCAAAGGAACAGACTTTATATATTTTCTTATAGATATCTCATAGATTTCCATTTGATATTGTATGTAGTGCATAGCTTTTTAGGTTAAATTCAACGTACTGCTATTTTCTTTTCTTTGATCATATTACATAACAACCCCAATTCATTATATTACCACCTCCATATTTTACAGTTTGGGTAATACACAGTTTCAGCATCCTGGCCGACGACGAACAAATGATCGGCGTTTATTGCCGAAAATTTTAAATTTTGATTCGTCCGACCAAAGCACTCTACTTCAGTCTTCTACCGCCCAATTTTTATGCTCTTTGGCTAAGGCTAACCTTTGTTTATGGACGGTCGTAAGACGTGGTTTTTTAACCGCAACGCAACCTCTATCTAATTAATTTTATTTGTGAATTTTAAACGCATTTAATTTATTTTTATAAGGTGCGATTAAACTTATGGACGGTAGTGTATACAGGCTGTTTGTTTGAAACGGGGCACCCCGAAAATCTCCTTTATTTGTAAAGATACAAAAAATCTTCAATACTTCCCGTATTGTTTTCAAAGCTTGCTACGTTCAACTTTGTAAAACTTATGTTGATTATTATTTTGTAAATAAATGGTCGCCATTTTGAAATGGTTAACATAAAAATATGACTTTTTGAAAAAAAATATAAATTTATCGACTCCCTATACTAGATCAAAAGTTGACACCATTTCCGGTGAAACCGGAAGTGCCTCAGAATTCTTATAGTAACCTTTAGATGGGCCTTTTTGTCTAGTTTTACTTTTATTCTGAAGAATTTTTTGTATCTTTTAAAATAAAGGAGTTATTCGAGGTGCCCCGTTTCAAACAAACACCCTGTTTATCAGTAATGGCGAACCTTTTGAGCTGGGTGTGTCAAAATTCGGGAAAAAAAACTAGCTTAAGTCGGGTGCCGTGTCACGTATAGAAATATCCATAATTTTGTGATATTTGCATCCATACTAAAAAAATAGTTATTTTTTTGATATATTTATTTGTTAAAAAAGCAAAAACAAATAATTCTTTACATTAGTGACTTTTTTGTTGCTGATTTGCATTTGCTAAATCTTCAATTGAAGGTTGGTATTTCGTGCACTTCAAACCTAATAATACTAATAATAATAATATAATTTATTGACTATGTTACAAATCATAAATTGTTTAAAGTCAGTCGTAATTACAAAAAATATACACAAAATAATAATTTAAAATAGAAGATAGAATAGTGAATAAATAAATATAGATCTACAAATTAAAACAAGTGTTCAGAGAGATTTATATTAGCTAGCAAGCGCGTTAAAATTTATAAAACAATAATTCATTGACAGAATATGGTAAATTGGATTGTCTGTTGAAAAAAAATATTTTTAATTTTTAAAAGTATTGAAACAGTCAGATTTAAAATTATCAGGTAGTAAATTCATGAACTTTACTGAATAATAGTTACTACTATTTCTTGATTTTTGGAGTCTTATATAGGTTGGATAGATTTTGCCTTCATTTCGAGTGTTGTAGTTATGTACCTGCTCATGTGTTACATGTTCATTCAAGTTTCTGTGCGCATACAACAGGGAATTGTAAATAAATAGAGAAGGCAATGTCATAATTTCCAGTTCAGGGAAACAAATCCTACAGTCGGTTTGGTAAGAGACTTCGGTCAGAATTCTTACAGCTCCTCGTTGTAAGGAAAAGATTCTTTCTGCCGTAGGAGAATGCCCCCACGCTAAAATGGCCTAGGATATTTGCGACTGGAACAATGCAAAATAAGTAATACGAACAATTTTTCTGGAAACTGAGGCAATAAGATTTCTTAATAGATATACAGTTCTACATAATTTATTGGAAATGGAGCTAACGTGATGATGCCACTTGAGGGTGGGGTCGAGATGAACACCTAAGAAATTTACGAAATCTGGGTTATCAAAATTATGGTGTCTTAATGCAAATTGGAGGTGTTGAGTTTTGCTATCATTTAAGATAAGGCCGTTTGATGTAAACCACAGTTTGGCTTTGTTAACAATTTCGTTATTTTTACGTATTGTACTTTCTAAGGAATTAGATGCCACTATTATGTTAGTGTCATCAGCATATAATACACATTTATTATTTACAGCGGATGGAAAGTCGTTCACGTATATAATAAATAGTAATGCTGCAAGAATAGACCCTTGTGGAACAGCGATATCGAGTGGAAGATGAGTTGACTTAGGAATTGTTTACATAAACGAATTGGATTCTGTTGCTAAGGAAGGATTCTATCAAAGAAGAGCTAACTTCGTCAAACCCGTATTTAGACTAAGCAAGCGCTACTAACTTCATCTGTCAGTCGGGTTTCTTTTATTAGTTTTAATATTGTCACAATTATGATATAATTGTATGCTAATGTCCCAATTCCTTGAGCGGCCTTTAGGCCGTGTAGGTCGCGGTTGCTGACTTGCGGTTTTGGGAATTAAAGAATGTGCAGAGTGTTGCGTGATTGTCAACATAAGTTTTGAACTACTTTCTAATGTGTTGTTAACATTATTCAATTGTGCCGACTATGGTCTTTAATTGCTGCCAACAATTACACAAATGAATAATGTTTCCAAAACAATTGAGGTAGGACCTGACGTCATAGTGTCCTGGTTAACAGTTATAAAATGGTCTTAGGGAATAGAGTCGTTAGTCAGTGATTCATTGAGTCAGTCATTGAAGTAGTCAGTTATTCATTCGATCATTTTTGTGAGCACGATACCCGAGGACCAGCCCAGCTGTTCAAGTCACCAACCCGAGATGTGAGTGCCGTCTACAGGGCTTCTCCACGTGTCCGCCTCGTGCGGATACATGGGGTGGTTCGACTGATCCTGGAGAAGCCGGGGCAAGAACAGTCAACACCAGCAGCCAATCTGACAATTATTTGTATTGTGATATAACATTATTATTATATAATAAATATTGTAGAAAAGATGTCCGTTCTTGAATCCACCCCGTGACAATATTATATAACGATGAGAATAAGATCTCACAAAAGTACGTAGCGGGAAAAATTGTGATAAAAGCCATCGTTAAGTGCTAAAAGTGTCGGTATTCGGTTCCAAGCACTCCAAATTTCCTGTTCATAGTGGTACTTTTTTTCATTCTCCAAACGATTTCTTTCCAGATTCTCAAATTATGACCTCAAGTCGACAAACACTCGAGCCCAGATGTGTTTACTGTTTTTGGCCGAAGACCGTCCGTAAACGATGCGTGTCACCCATAATATTTTGGCGTGTCACCTGTGACACGCGTGTCATAGGTTTGCCATCACTGGTATATATTATAAAGAGTAGGTTAGATTAGATCGTTTCTTAAACCTCTCAAACCAGCCTCTGCTTGCTCCAAACGTATCGGCCTCAGCTGCTTCACCTCTAGTAGCCTTCATTTCATCAAATAAAGCTTTGGCCTTACTTTGAATGATAGCCTGGCTTAAATGTATGTTTAGAATTATCTGATCTTTAATCCAAACATTTAAAACTTTCTCCATATCTGAAATAAGTTTATCCCTTTTCCTAATTTTAGTAGTATTAACAGGTGTGGAATTTTTCACTTCTTTTAGATATTTGTGCTTGTCTTTAAGTACAGTGTAGATTGTACTACGCGCCAATTCTAGTCTTCTGCCTATCTCGTTGATTCCTACACCTTCATCAGAAAGTTTTATAATTTTTACTTTAGTTTCCAAAGTAATTGATTTACGATTCTTCTTTCCTCTTCGATCGGTCACGTTTAAATTATTGGTAACTAAAAAGTAAAATAAAATATAGTCTGGACCAGAGTTTCCCAAATTGTTTTCCGCGGAGCATCTACTAGTGCTCCGCGAGCAGATTTGACAGAAAAGTTAATAAAATAAATGTGATCAGGTGTGAAAATAGTAGGTGCTTTCCTTTTACCTGAATACTTAGCTAATTGAAGTTAATCTTAGTTATAAGATTCCTTTATAACATTCCATTTATAAGACTATAAAAGATTACAAAAGAGTTTTTTTATCGGTATTTTCTATTTTGTATTTTGAAAAGCTTTTTTTTTCAGTTTTAGTTATGTTTTTACCGACCACCACATAAATATACATATAAGGGAGATTTTGTGAACATACTGATTTTGACATTTTTAAATTTCGATGGATGTCCACGAATTTAGGTTCCTACATCAGTGATGGGCGCGTAAGTTACATGATGTAAGTTACCTCATTGTTGACGCGTAAACAACTGATGTAAAGTAAACACAAAATTCTTGTAAACAATGTAAACAATGATTTAGACATGCGCACTTGTTTTGAATTACAGAACCTCATTATCAATACATTTTTATAACTAATAAAATTTTAATGAAACGATTTTAAATGAAAAAGTAAGTATATAAAATTAGGACAAGCCAATGTACATGTTAATAAAAATCGAATTTGCATCATTATACAGGTGTTACATACAAATTAGTAAATATGAATATGAAAAATAAAAAACTTTTTTCTTTAAAAAATTCAGTCTAATTTTTACCGACCGCCAACATACAGAGTGATTATTTAATGGCGAGACGACGTCACCGAATTTTACGTGCCTCCTAGCAGAATACTATGACTATAATAATTTTGAAGAAAATTTGATTATGAAGAAACAAAGATTATGCGCATGCGCGCTTAATCGCCTGCTACGATGTGTATGAAACGGCAAATTATTAAAACTTCCAGTGACGTCGTCTCGCCATTAAATAATCACTCCGTATATAAGGGAGGTATTGTGATCATACCAATTTTGACGTTTCGAGATTTCGATGGATCTCCACGAATTGAGGTCCCTATATAACGTTTTGACTATTTTTAGCATTATGTCTGTCGGTCTGTCTGTCCGTCCGTCCGTCTCTCTGTGTACACGTGCAGAGCAAATTCGGCTGAAAGGATTTATGAAACTTCATATTTAAGCTTTTGCCATCAATGGCACGAGTTGATCAACTTTTGGTAAAAATCGGTTGACTAAAAATGGGAGTTTACTCGTGTCGATTTTAAGATTTTTGCGAATATTTCACAACAGAAAAATATCTCTTAAAAATTTATTAAACAAAAGTTGCTATAAAAGCAATAACTAATAACTTTTATTTGAGACGTTTTTTGATAAAACGAAAAATTTCGAATAATTTCTGTAAAATTTTTCGAAATTTTTTCAATTTATATGTAACGTTTCCATGGTCATGATAAATAATATCTCTGTTAGAAAATTAGGTCAAGTTATTTCTACTCTGCTGCTAGAATAAAAATTATATAAGTACTTTATGATGGCGGTCGGTCCTGTGGTGGCCACAGCTGATTTTTTTAATAACAAAATACATTAACTTTCACCTTTAAGAAAATCAGCCTATATTTTTTAATAACGAAAAGATTCATTGTAAATTTTGCATAACGCCCTATATTTTCTTTTATTTTCTTTAATTAAAACAAAACCTAGTTCTTCAGAACTATTCCTTCGGTTTCTTCCCACCATTTTTTAAATAAATTTATTGTTTTGAACTGAATATACTTGTTCATTAACTCTCTATTATTCGTATTAAATAACTAAAACTAACCTCATTATTTGACAATTTAAAAAGTTTACATTGTTGACAAGTTTACCAATTGTTTACATGAGTTTACACGTAAACGTAAAGAATTAAAGTTTACGTGTAAACGCCCATCACTGTCCTACATAATGTTTTTACTATTTTTAACATGCTGTCTGTATCTCTGTCTGTCGGTTCTTGGACACGTGTAGAGCGAATTTAACTAAACGGATTTTTATGAAACTTCATTTTTAAGCTTTTCACATCAATGGCACCACATAATCAACAATTGGTAAAAATCGATCATGTAGAAATGGAAGATTTTTCGTATTGATTTTAAGATTTTTGCAGATATTTCGCAACAGAGAAATATTTAGAAAAAAAAAAAAAATAGTTAACAAAAGCTGCTATACAAGCAATAACTAACAATTTTCATTTGAGACATTTTTTGTAACTTAATATATTTTTTCTTTTTTTCATATTTTTGCGATATTTTTTCTAAGTATACAGGGTGTTTGTTTGAAACGGGGCACCCCGAAAATCTTCTTTATTTGTAAAGATACAAAAAATCTTCAGAACAAAAGTTAAACTAGACAAAAAGGCCCATCTAAAGGTTACTATAAGAATTCTCAGGCACTTCCGGTTTCACCGGAAATGATGTCAACTTTTGATCTAGCATAGGGAATCGATAATTTTATATTTTTTTCCTAAAAGTACATTAAATTAGCTTTACAATGACACCAAAAAATCATATTTTTATGTTAACTATTTCAAAATGGCGACCATTTATTTACAAAATAATAATCAACATAAGTTTTACAAAGTTGAACGTAGCAAGCTTTGAAAACAATAAAAAAAGAAACAAAATATCTCTAAAATAAACTATTTGACTATTTAGAAAAAAAACTATTACTTTTTACAATTATTTTACAAAAAAAAAAAAATTACCAATGTTCGATCAAACCACCATTATTTGACCCGCACATAGGAAAAATACTAAAACATCTAAAAAACATATCCCCCTAAAAATATAAACAAATATGTGCTCATCGAAAAAAAAAAAATATTTTTTTATAATTCTGAGTAGGGTATCAAATGAAAGCCCTTGGTACGTGGATTAACGATCAAATTTTTATTTTTTCAAAATAAATTATTTTGAAGCGATTTTTGCCAAAATTGTGCAAAAAGAATTTTGTCCCACACCCTGTAGCCCAGATGGTTTAAACTAAAAATCTGCAAAAATTCTAAGTTATTTACATTGGTGTGAACCGGAATAGTACAACAGGAGTTTTTGATCAGATTATGTTTTTGGAAAAAACGCATTTTTTGTAGTTTTTGGCTAATAATGTACACAACTTATAGCTTTGTAACACGCTACACTAGAAGGTCTATCCTGGTGTAGTGGTTATGTCGCTGGCTTCTCACCCAACTGACTCGATCGAAAGAAATCGAACCCTGCGAGAAGATACAATATTATTTTGTTTTTTTTTTTTTTTATTTTAATATTGTTTAAATTATTTTTTCAAAATTCTAGTTATATTTTGGCAAATGTTGCATTTAATTTGTAAAAGCGTAAATTTAACAACCAGTGGAAATTGTTTAAATTATAATTTAATTCTGTTTCAATGTACACGAAATCAGAGGGGCGGAGCTTATAACAATTCTTAATGAACCTTGCTATATATAAAAAAAAAAATACTGCACATATTTAGAAACCTAAATAATGGTATTAGGTGTTCGAATTAAAATTAACAAAAAAAATATTTTAATATAATATTTGTTTTCGCATCCAATAATCATCATTCACTTACTAAATACCTGCAATACCCTGAAATGTGTGAAAATTCATACTTCACATAAATTTTTTAATTCTCTGAATACGATTAGATATAATGGATCGGGCAGGTTTACAATATATGTAGGTAATTTTAAAAATAATTATAAAAAAAAGTCAAAAAATAATTGCATCATATTTTTTATTTCATATAGTATTCATAAATTATATCTGATTTTAAAATCGGCTGAACGTATTTTAACGAAATTTGGTACAATAGAGTAGAACCAGGATTCAATTATAGGCATGGTATCTCAAAATTTTCTTTCTTAGGGGGTGTTTCTGGGTTAAAACTGGTACTAAAAAACTTAAAATATTTCCTTTATAAACAGAACTATCTTAACAGAAAAAACTATACAATAAAAATTGTTTATAAGAAAAACAAATATTATTTGTTCTACGCATTTTTTCAATTTGATGAATATTAGGATTGTTAAGGGGGGACACCCTAAAACTAAAATATTTAAATATTTCACTTATTATTCTCTTCACATCAAAAATGAATGTAAGAAAATTTATTTAAAACGAAGAAACATTCTTTTCGAAGAAAAAATAAATTAAAACAAGTAGGGGAAGCCGGGGCATAACGGGCACCTTAAGGATTAACTTGAACAAAATCTTAAGGTATGTCGTAAAAAAATTCGAAGTACTTTTATTCGTAAGATGATTTATTGTTTAATTATTACAACAGTAAAAAAACTCAAAAAAAAGTACAAAAAGTTGAAGATTTAAAAAAAAGCTTCCTTGTTCTCATTTTGCCCCGGCGTCGGGGCAGAATAAGCACGGGCGGGGCATAATGGGCAATCAGCTAAAATATGGCGCAGAATGAACACACGTGAGTGCGTTCCTCATCGTTATCATCTTCTCCAGCGCAAGAACAATGTGTCCACTTGCCACATGCTCTGCACTGGAGCAATCAACGTCTGAATGTGTGTGAAAAATATATCAACACAGCAAAAAACACGTTTCACCAATTTACAAAATGTAAACGCCAGCTCTCAGTCATACAACCACTCTCGGAAGACACTAGCGAAGTACTGAATGTGATTGGAATGCACGCAAACACAGAGGCATGCTTCAACAGCCAAATAGAGGGGAGCCCGTTATACCCCGGGAGCCCGTTATGCCCCGGCTTCCCCTAGAAAATCAAAAAATTAAACGATATTTTT
Source organism: Liopterus haemorrhoidalis (assembly GCA_963971575.1). Classification (NCBI taxonomy): domain Eukaryota; kingdom Metazoa; phylum Arthropoda; class Insecta; order Coleoptera; family Dytiscidae; genus Liopterus; species Liopterus haemorrhoidalis. The sequence continues at coordinate 30,292,327 of OZ020623.1, forward strand.
ATATTTATAGCCAAAAATCAAACTTCACGTGTATCAGGGCTTCGAACCGATATTTTTTTCGTTTCGGTTTTTGTTCCGGTTCAATTAAAAAAATATATATCGGTTCGGTTCGGTTTTCGTTCCGGCAAAAATAACGTTTTTTTTTCGGTTTTCGTTTCAGTTTCGAGCGATAAATTTTTAAATGCTTTTATTTGTATAAGAAATTTATTTTCTACTATAATTTAGAAGAATATTTTATTCTATATTTTGTAATAATCATACCAAGGCCTCTGCTGGGAGGGGGGGGGGGGTGTTCTAGTCCCCCTCCGCAATATTAGAAGCGGATTTTTTTTTTACTTACCAGTTAAAAATTACGATTTTTTTCTGCTCATCAGTTTAAAAAATAATCTTAAATAAAATGTATTTTATATTTTGTTTCACTCCCATAAACATTGTTTGAACCGAAATAAACCGACATTTTTTTTTAGGTTCAGCTCCGGTTTTCGTTCCGACAAAAATAACCTTTTTTTCGGTTTCCGGTTTTCGGTTCAGTTCCGGTTCGAAGCCCTGGTATATAACATATTAGATAAACAAAGACTGACGTCCCGTTAGCATACAAATGACGCGTAGCCTCTCTATTTACCCCCACCACTACAAGTTACGAGACAACCTTTACTTTAATAATCTTGGTTCTACCTGTATTCGTTTATCGTACAGCAAATTGGGATATCATTGTATACATTAACTGAGTGCTTCCAGTATTACTACATTGTGTCTTGTTTGAAAACAATCAATGCATATTGGTATTTTGCATTTAACACAAATCGTATTAATTTTTTTGGCATACTTGCGAGCGTATGCAGATCCTTTTTCAGTAGACATCATTTTGTAGCAAGCAGTACATCGTCTTCTTGTTACTCTTTTCTGACCTTCAACTTCCTTCAGGATGTGAACAGAAGATGCTGAAGACGTTGAAGGTGCTGAAGACGCTGAAGGAGACATAATTGTTGGATGTGATGCACAGAATTAACAGAAAGAAAAAAAAAAAAAAAAAAAAAAACGCGTATTTTAGACAAGTTAAAGTGACACCCGCTGTTCTACTAAAATGGCGGATTTTGAACAAAATTGTGTAGAATTGCAAGCAAGAAGTTACAAGTCGACTTAAATCACAACCGCCAAATAGTTCAGATTTTAGTGTATTAGATCTTGGCTTTTTTAATTCAATACAATCCTTACAACATACAGCTTCACCAAAAACAATCGACGAACTGATTGAATGCCTACAAAATGCATTTAATGCATTAAACATACAAACACTAGATAATTTTTTTCTAAAATTGCAAACTTATCTTGAGGCAACCATGTTAGCAAAAGGAGGGCTTTCCTACAAGATTCTCTACATTAATAAGGCAAACCTTCATCGTAAGGGACGATTACAAACAACATTATCATGTTCAATACAAGCTGTGGAGACAGCCAGGTCCTTGTTAAATTAAAACTTTTTGTATTGAAAACTGTAGGAGATACCCGAAAACGTGCTTTGAAAATCTTAGCACCGTATTTTCCGCAAATCCCATACTTTTTCTAAAATGAATTGTTCAGATTCATTAACTTCATCATTGAAAAATAATTCAACGACAAATCGGTGTACATAATTTTAATTCATGACTGACGTGAACTAATCTGACAGTAAAAACACGCCTACAATTGTAGTGTTACATTTTATAAACATTACGTCAAAATCCATGCTCGCTCAGTGTTTTATTCATGACATCACCATCAACTGTTCGCTCAGCGCTTGCTCTACCCTATACAATTCGAATGTACCCTTAGTTTCAATAAATTAACAAGAACAGCATAAAATTCTGCATAATACAGAGTGATTATTTAATGGCGAGACGACGTCACCGAATTTTACGTGCCTCCTAGCAGAAATACTGGTGAATACTATGACTATAATAACCTTGAACAGATATAATAACCTTGAAGCGCATGCGCACATAATCGCCTGCTACGATGTGTATGAAACGGCAAATTATTAAAACTTCCAGTGACGTCGTCTCGCCATTAAATAATCACTCCGTATTTTGGGTTCATTGATATATTTGACACATTTACAACATTTGGCAACATCCATTTCCCATAAGAGCAATATTGCATTCTAATATTTGGACGGACTATTGGTACAATTCCATGATAACGGTAAATTATACGTATAGGTCAGTCGGTCAGTCAACGCAGTTCTTCATTTTGCGTCATAACTTCAATGACAAACTTACTTGCCAAAAAATAACTAAATCGATTTTTTTGTATTTGAATTATAGACTAATATTGCTCTTTACACTTTTATTTTACAAAAACATACTCAGTGAAGTCATATTTAGTTTTAGTTCAATAGTCATTTTGAAGATTTACAAATTTTAAGTTTTTATTTAATATAGGGACATTTGTATTGGTATTGCTAGATAAAACGATGTTTACATTTGCCGACATTTTATAATACGTTCTGATTTGTTTTGACACTTGTGTTCACATATCTACTTTATAGTATTTTTTTTAAATCTTTGTTTATATAGTTTGTTGTTTTTCTTATAGATTTCTATTTGACATTGTGTGTAGTGCATAGCTTTTTAGGTTAAATTTGATCATATTTTTGGATCACATCAGTGCTTTTTAGGACTATTTTGTCTATTAGATTAGTTTATTTGTTTCTATTCTGTTCCTATTTGTATATTTTCATTTCATTTCGATACAAGTGACAGCGTACGATTATTATATTCGTTAAATGGATGCCATGTAAACGTAACTAATATGACGTCACAAAACAATGTGACGTTTCAAGTGACGTTACTGCACTGACTGACCGACTAGTCTATATCAAGAAATTGTTAACGAAATACAACATAACACGTTATTATCTTTTCAACAATAATTCTGTTAAAAAGTATTTTGTTTAAATACTTTATGGTGACGGTCGATGCTGTGGTAGCCACAGCTAATTTTTTTAATTTGTATATATTATAGGAATGATTTTAAATGCAAGTTTTTAAGTTAATTACTGGCCACCATGTGTTTTTTTGTTTTTGTTAATATAGGAGTAATACTGACCAGTAGTGGTATCGGTTTCTAGTTCATCTTCCCCACAGTTCATCAAAATCTCAGGTTCTAACTTGACTATAATTCCATCTTCGATAATATTTGAATTGTAAGACAGTTCATCACTGTCTGTTACACAGTTAGTCTTTTTTGTACTATTGTTTCCTTAAAAAGAAATGATAGTGTTAGATACAAGGCAAATTTTAGTTATGAAGTAGGATTCTGAAAGCTGGCGTTAAATTGTGCGTACGGTAAATAACGCTAATCATCATTACGATCGAATGTTAAAAAGAAAAATTTTAGAGCGACCTGTACACTGTTAATTCACGCCAACATTAATACGTCCTGCAGATGTTTGAACATTTGTTTGAACTTTTGGCCAGTGGCGTAGACAAGGGGGCTAAAGGGCTTTAGCTCGCCCACTGGATAGTAAATACACACTCGCACGTATAACTATGAGGACATAATTTTCTATATCATTATAACAGTTAACTTCAAATTAAGAAAAATTTAATTAAATTGTTAAAAATAATTTATTCTAGTCACCTTTAATGCTACCTTTTGTTGCTCCATGTATACACAAGTCAGCTTTATTTGTAACAGGCATGGAACTTCCTGGGAAAGCTGTTTCATCTCCTGCTACTAAGTCACTACTTTCAAATGTGTGATCTCCTGTTGATTCATTCTCTTCATCTTCAAAATCTTCACGTTCTCTTTTAACTGGAAGGAAGATTGATTCTGTTTCTCTTGGAGGAGAATTATAATTCTTGTTCGGCCAATCGTTTTCTTCTCCCTCAATAGCGAACTCTGCTGCCTTAGACGTAGAAAGTAAATCTACGATCAGAATTAAGACAATGTTATATGTATACACTATTGGTCAGTGGCGCACTCAGGGGGGGGGTCGCTCCCCCCAAGAAAGAGGAAAACATTTTTTTATCACCATGGTATTGGGTAAATATATGTTTTATATTGGAAATTAGAGATGAAGACCTTTTTTTTAAGTCATCACTCGTATTTCAGAAGTGAGGACCTTTTTTAGGTCATCACTTGTATTTCAGACGTGTGAGGACCTTTTGTTTTTAGGTCGTCACTTGTATTTCAAAAGTTAGAACATTATTCATGCCCCCCCCCTAATTTCCTGGGTTCGACACTGCTGGGTTCGACACTGCTGGGTTCGACACTGCGGTCATAAGAAGTGAAACAAAACTATTTTTTATATTATTTTAAATCCCGATTTGTGTACAATAAATGTTATTGAATTATATTCCTGGTATAGCAACAACAAATTATAAGTTAGAACCTGCTCTTAAAAATATTTGCTGTAAAAATGACAACAGACTCGTTGAAACCTGTTAGGTCATAAATAGAGAAACATTACTTTTAATCAGTATAACTTGGGAAGCTTGTTATAATAGTTTTTTTTTTTGTGTTCTGGGTAATAAATTTGAAGATTAAAAATGCCAAGGGGTGTATATTTAAGGAATTATATCAAAGAATTAATAATAAAAAATATAATGACGGTGAAAAACAAATTTTGATTGCGAAACAATTAAATTTGCACTGTTCAGTAACAAGTAAAACTATTTATAATATTAATGAAAGAAATAATACAATAATGGCCGGTATTATAAAAACATAACTTAAGACCCAACTAAATAGTTGTAAGCTAAATTTAGTTGATAACTAATATAACAAGTTATTTAATTTCGGTATTATACATCAGAACAGCCAACTAATCAACTAGTTCGCAACTAAAATCATTTAGTCTGAAGATTTACCGACCGAACGTTAGTATACAACTGACCGGTAGATGCCTATACTATATTTCGCGGTTTTTCTGTTGTAGCTCTAACAGTTTAACGTTTATAACCTATAATTTTGACAGTGAAAAAGAATTCGTAGAAGTTAAAAAGTATTTTAAATGGAAAAAAAATGGGATAGAGGCAAAAATCATACAGAATTTGAAAAAGAACAATTAATAGATATAATGTAATATAAGTTAAGGATATTATTTAATTATCAATTAATTCAAAAATAGACAAAACAGTATCTTTTGAAAACCGAAATCTGTGTTTAAATTGTTCATCATTATAATAATTAAAGGGGTGCCTTCTTTCAAGAAATTCTCTAGGCTGACGTATTCTTGAATTTTCATCTGTCATTATTACTGTCAGAAATACTGTTTACGGATGGTGATGATACACTACTGACAAATGATACTGATGACCTAACCTGTAAATTTTTTGTTGTTTATATATATATAAATCTATTCATATGTATTTTTTTTATGTACAATATTATTACTTACTTTGCAGTTATTAATTATCAAATATATATTTTAGTATAAATAGTAAAAACAAGTTATTTCAATGTAAACAAAATGCTAACTATTTAAATGTAATACAAATATAGTTGCCAACTATAATTTAGTACCCAGAAAATCTGTCAACTAATTTAATTTGTAGATTTAGTTGGTAACTTTTTTAAAACAAATTTTATAATACCGAAATCTATGGGTTAAATTAGTTTAACTCTTAACTAAAATTTAGTAGGAAACTATTTTGCTTTATAATACCGGCCATAACACTACCAAAACCAGGTAGACCTAGAAAAATTGACTCAATGTTGATAAAAAAAAAAAAATAATTAAAATGGTGTCAAAGAAACCTTTTGCGTCATCATCGGATATAAAAAAATTATTATACACCACCAAATATTAAGGAATTATTTTAATTCTTAATTAAAATCAATTTTTGTACAGGTTTCCATACTTTTTGACCAAATAAATATAATTTATATTGAATTGTATCTTTCATTTCAAATATATTATCAATTGTACAATAAATATATATTAAAGACCCAAATCATAAATAATTTTGATATATTACATTGTTTGATATATATATTTTTTTCATAATTTTGATATATTGAATACCTAAGCATAACTCAAGTTCAATTAATATGTATACAACAAAAGTTTCCATATTTATGGATGCAGACAAATGAACTAATTTATATATTAGTATAGATCAGAGTTTCCAAAACTGTGCCCCGCGGAGCATCAAGTTCTCCGCGAGCGTCTACTAGTGCTCCGCGGTCTACTACACCTTTTCCAGTTGTATTTCAGAAAAGATCAATTGTATTTCAGATTATTCAATTTGATTTCAGAAAATGTCAATTGTAGTTCAGATTAATTAATTTGATTTCAGAAAATATCAAATGTATTTCAATAATCGTCAATTGTAATTCAGAAAATGTCAATTGTAATTCAGAAATGGTTAATTGTATTTCAGAATCTATTTCTGCGCTATATATTAAGATTGTATTTATTATTTTTCTTTTTTCAAAATTACAGGAACGCATTTAAGAAATTTTATTTTTATGAGTTTATGTAGAAATTATATATATAAAAGCCCTAATTTCTGTGTGTTTGTAACGCTAAGTTCCTAGGTTCTAGCGGGGCTTGAGGTGTGTGGTCGGTCACTCCCCACCAGTGAGAACGACGTTCTCCGACAAACAACAGCTCACTTAGGCTAAGTACATAGTGAAGCATAGAGCAAAGCAGCGATGAAAGCGGAGAGTAAAACAGCGAAAGAATGTCGCGCTTATAAAAGACTGTCTACACATAGTGACGCGTTTAAAACCGAGCAGAAAGTTCACAAAATTATAATGGATTTTTTACTAACAGAAAACTCTTCCCTGAAAATTTGGTATTTACTAAAAAATAAAAATAAACACACTAGAAGGTGCAATGTTCACAGAATAAATAAAAGTAGACATATACATGGTGAATTTCATCATTTCTATATACAACTCCGCAAACATCCAGAAAAGTTTCATTCTTATTTTCGCATGAGTATTTCAACGTTTGATTATATTTTGGAAAAAAATTCAACATAAATTGGTAAAAAATGGACAAATTTCAATCGGAACCTACAATAAATACCTCTTATAAATGAGAACTACTTGTAAATGCCTCAATATCCATTTTAAACAACTATTTCAACAACGATGATAGCAGAGAAATCAAAATTGTTTGAACGCGTCGCCTTGCTCGACTATAACAACGATAGAACCTCGCTGCAGTACGCTCCACTATGCGCGTGTTAACAGGAATTAATTTATTTAATTTCGCCACTTTGCTCTCTTTTTTATACCTTGGCTATAATCAGAAACAACTATAACATTGATATCCAGCATATGGACCGCGGGCCGTATCAAGCCCGATACTAATTTTTAAACGACACGCATTAAGCGGTTTTTAGGATTTCCTAGGTATAATCAAGAAACGTTTTTGTTTTGTTAATATACGCAGAATCATGCAAATTTTAATAATTAATTCCTGCTTATATTGATTTTTATTCGATATCAGTTTGCCAACGTTGTTGGCAACGGGGTCTGCTAGTTCTATAAGAGTATTTGGGGTAAAATTTGAGGTATATTATACTTATTTTACATAGATTTAACATAAACACGTTGGTTTCATGCTTGTCTGTCTAGATCAAATCTTGTAATCAATTTTTTATTTAATTTTACCGAACAAATCTTTTTGAATATTTGCACACATGTATATTTCCGGTGACAATAAAATATTTTGTCACTTTTGCCCCTTTATTGTATTTCTCAAACAGTGGGACGCAACCCACCAGCGCTGTTCGATTATGGCAGTTTTTTGTTATAACAACATATTGTCATAATGTCATAAACGTTACCTTTGTCACAGACTACTTGATAATAAGAACTGTGTAATATAAATCAGTATCTTTCTGAAATACAATTGACTATTTCTGAAATACATTTGACTATTTCTGAAATACATTTGACATTTTCTGAATTTCAATTGACATTTTCTGAATTACAATTGACGCTTTCTGAAATTAAAGTGACTAATCTGAAATACATTTGATATTTTCTGAAATCAAATATACTAATCTGAATTACAATTGACATTTTCTGAAAAGAAATTGACTAATCTGAATTACAATTGATTTTTTCTGAAATACAACTGGAAAAGGTGGAGTATTGCTATATATTCGTGAAAAGTGCTCCACAGCTCAAAAAGTTTGGAAAACTCTGGTATAGATTATAGATACCTTGTTGTTTCATCTTAAATGTCTGCAAATGAACAAAATCAGCGCAGATATCTAATGCAGAAATAGGACTGCACTCATTCCCTTCCTGCATAAAATATCTTCGTAATCCAGCAATAAATTTCTTCGCATCTTCATTAGTAACTGGTACGACTTCATCTTCATCACTATCTTCATGTACCGAGGTATTTTCATCAACCATTTCTACCTCATCATCAATTTCATTATAACATTGCAGACTATTATCAATACAAGTAAATTCATAGTTGCCAAAGTATGGTTCTTCTAAAATTCCATTTTCATCTGAAAGCTCGTGGTTTGGATGTTTAAAACCACATTGAGCAAAACAGTTTTGAATGGTTTTGATGCTTATTTTTCGCCAGCTATCAGACAAAAATTGTAGAGCTTCTAAAAGATGAACACTACCACTCCTGTCTGTACATGTTCCGGATGTATTATTAATTTCAGTCTCTATGTGGTTTATTAATTTTATTCTGTACAAAGTTTTTAAATTTGTTATGATTCCCATCTCCATAGGTTGTAAGGATATGGTATTATGAGGCAAATATTCTAACTGGATGTTTTTTAAAAATAAAAAAGGATGTGCCGGACAATTGACGAGGAGAAGAACAACATTTCTTGATTGTGTTTGTAGTTCTGCATTCCATTCTACTAGCCATTTTTGGAAAATTGTTGAGTTGATCCACGCGTTTTTATTAGAGGTATATTGAATTGGCAAAGCATTTCTTCTAAGACCAATAAAGCTTCGAGGGTTCGTTGTTTTGCCAACAACTAACAACTTCCGTTTATCAGTTCCAGACATGTTCGTACAGCACAAAACAGTCACGTGGTCCTTTGGTTTCGTTTGTTTATAACAGAGTGAACTGTCTGGTAAAGCACGGTAAAATAAACCTGTTTCTGAAACAGAATAAATGTCTTCTGCATTATATTTTTGAAGCAACTCTGGTAATTTTATGGATTTCCATTGATCAACGTTTATAGAACCGGCCATACTCTTTTCGATTTCTGAATTTTTAAATATGGTTTCATGTCTGTATTTCCATCTAGATAACCAACCATCTGTAGCTTTAAAATCTGTGTGTCCAAGTTCTTTAGCGAATTCCTCTGATTTACTTTTCAATATTGTACCTGTAAGAGAAGTAATTTGATACTGTTATACTGGTAAACAAAATTTTATAACTAAACTAGGAGAAAAGCCCGTCATTCTACGGGGTAAAGGTAATCACCAATCTGGTAATTGTGGGGGGGGGGGTAGTGGAGAAGATGAAGTTGTGGACATTGGGGTACGCGGACGATATTGTATTGATGGCAGAGGAGCAACAGGAGCTTATGAGACTGATTGAAAGGGCTGATAAATATTTCAAAAGAAAAAAACTAGAAGTAACAGGGATAAGACAAAGGTAATGGTATTCGGTAAAGGAGGAGGGAGAAGAAAGATAAAATGGGAATGGGAAGACAGAGAAATAGAAGAGGTTAAGAGTTTAAAATATCTGGGTTATGTACTAGCGAGGAACAATGGGGCTGAACTACACATGAGGGAAAGAGTAAAGAAGGCAAGGATAGTCATGGGGAAGCTGTGGAGTATAGGAGAGAGGAAGTTTAACGATGAGACTGAGGATGACACCGTGGTGAAAAACATCCTGCTATATGGGGTGGAAATATTGGGATGGAAGGAATGGGAGAAGGTAGAAGGAGTACAGGAGAGGTATTTGAGATGGATCTTAGGGGTAGATAGAACAACACCAGGGTATATTGTAAGAGAGGAACTGAAAAGGGATAAGATGAAAGCGGGTACAGGAAGGAGGGCGGTTCAGCACGAGGAGAAAGTTAGAAGAGAAAAAGACAAAAGAATAGTGAGCGAATGCTGGGAGGAAAGAGCCAGAGAGGGACAGAAAGGAAGATGGTACGCATGGGGGAAGATGAGAAAGGAGTATTACTGGAGATGCGGAGTGGATGCGACAGAGGTGGAAAGGAGAAGAAAAGAAGGGATAAGCGTGATTGAGGAGTTGTGGAGGAGGGATAAGGAAGTGGGGGAGCAAGAAAGGACAGTCATAATAGACAAATCAAGGAGCGCAGGGAGATATAAGGAGGTCAGAACTATAGGGGTACCAAGATACTTGAAGGGAGAAAGAGGAAGGTCAGGAGGGAGGGTTAGGAGGATTGCGGGGCTAAGGTGCGGGAATGAAGAGAGAGGAAATAGATATTGGAGAAAACAGGAGGATAAGATGTGCGGGGAGAAGGAAGAAGATATAGAGCATTTCGCGAAGAGGTGTAGGGAGATGACAGTGTGGTGGGGGAGCACTTTAGATCTGAATTAGAGGCAATTAGAGGCAAGAATTAGAGGCAAGAAGGATTGAGATTGGGGAAAGATAAAAGGAAGGTGTAAAGGAAGAAAGGAAGAGGCCCGGTGGGAAGCAGAAGGGGAGAAATGGAAGGAAGGAAAGGGGCTGAGGTTACCTGGAAATAGGGAGGAAGGAAGGGAGATAGGAGGAGGGGTGAAGAAATGGTTGGAAGGGAAAAGAATGGAATAAAATAAATTGTAATTGTAATGTAAAGTAATGAAATGTAATGTATGTATATTTAATAGAACGTTGTAGTAAATACCCAAACACCGAAAGGTCGAGGAGAAATATGAAGTTTCATAAAAATCCTTTAAGCCGAATTTGCTCTGCACGTGTACACAGACAGACGGACGGACGGACGGACGGACAGACAGATAGATAAACAGACAGACAGACAGACAGACATCATGCTAAAAATAGTCAAAACGTTATGTAGGAACCTCAATTCGTGGAGATGTCAAAATCGGTATGATATAATACCTCCCTTACATATGTTGGCGGTCGGTAAAAAGACTATGAAAAAAATATGGTCCACCACATACCACTCACGTGCATTCCTCTTCTAGTCATGGCTAAAAACCATTGATTGAGGGCTTCTTCAACGTCCGGATCTTTGCCTACACGTTTTCTTTTTCTTGTTCCGGATTGTCCTTCGCAAACAGACCATTCTTGGCGTAATTTATCCTCTTGATGTATTAGACGTGTTATTGTAGATTTTGGTACTCCAGTAATCTGGGCCAGTTTCCGGTGACTTGTGCTAGGAGGTTGGCTCCGGATTTGATCGAGTAATGCTATTTTCGTGCCTAGTGATAAGTCTCTCCTTGGTATCTTGGAACAGCTCTAAAATTATACAAGAAATATAATACAAGAACCAAGGACTCAGAACGGAATTAAAACTAAAAAATGGCATTAATCGAAATGTTTGAAAGAACGGAAACCAAAATAGGAACGTCATTTTGTTTTTTCATTCAAGAAAGAAAACGAAATTAAAAATATTTAACAGAATGAGCTACCCAGTACAAAGTTACGTTAAATAGGCTATTTTGTTCTTCTCTCTTGAGCCCACATTTTTTACATTTTTCAATTTTGAAAACAATTTGGGTGAAGGAAAAACTAAAATGCAACTTATTGGAAGCACATTTTGAATTTGCTAATTATTTTGTAAAATAATTTGTGAAGTACAGAATCATTAATATTTACTAATTCATCTAGTAAGTTCTCTGATTATTTCCATTAATAAACGGTTTGTTACTATTAGCCACAAGTGCCGAGTAATTTGTACGCTCTTCTATATACTTTATATTTACGACCGAAAGTAATAAACTATTGGAAATGATTCTACGAATAGTTACTCATCTCACGAGTTAATATTTTGTCCGCTTGGTGTCTCTTCATAGCGCTATTGAGCCCAATTTTTTACTGTACCTGTGTAGTAGAATCCATTTAATTTTCACACTTCTTTTGTTTTTTGTTTTTTAATATTTCCTAGTTAAACAGCATACTCCATAAACCTAGGGCCCAATTAACTGGAATTATTTCTATAATTTTTCTGTCACTACCTCTTACATTTTTGAAGCAGTCATTATATTATTTTATTATTAGTCTACGCACGTCACTATGAAATATTATAAATCACTGTTACTCTCTTTCAGTACTTATGTTACGGATCTTGGTATTGATGTAAATATAAAATATTTATCACAAAATAATGTATAATTTATAAACATCGAATAAATACAGAAGTCAGAAACGAAAATAAACAAATATGAAAATACTTTTATGAGTGTATTTATACTAAGAAATACTAAGAATAGTGACTCGCCGTGCAAAGCAATAGTACGGCATGATATTATGTGTGTAAAGAACCTGTTTACCTAATGAAAGTAATACTGATGGTTGGTTTATATACGGAACAAGAATAAGGAATAGGAAATAAGAATAGTACACAAGAATAAAAAATATGAAACCGTTTATAACATAACATTTCGTCGCTGTGCCTGCGTACTTGCGTTGGCGGCCTGTGTTTAACGTTTGTCACTTGACAAGTTCTGATTCATATAACCTTTAAAAAAATTTCGTGTAAAATGAATTCAGAAGATTTTGTTGATTTATTTGCTTATGTTTCATTTTTATATTTGGCGAACAATTTTTTAAATAAACGGCGTAGAAGAAGATACAGTGTTCGTCCTCTGAATCGCCAACGACAGACACATGGACATTTTTTTACATTATTCAAATTTATAAAAAATAATGATCCAGAACAATTTTTTAAATATACGAGAATGACATCGCAACAATTTGATTTATTACACGATTTAATAAAACATCGTCTCATGAAAACCAGCCAAAAGGCTTTGTCAAGTAGCCATAGACTTGCTATTACATTACAGTAAGTTAATTATATTATCACTAGTTCATGCAAAAGTTTTATTTTCTTTTTTATTGTTTTTTAGCTATTTATCAACAGGATGCTCTATGCAGCAGGTAGCATGGAACTATGACATTGGCAAAACGACAGCTCACTTCGTCATTATTGAGACATGCCAAGCAATATGGGATGTTTTGATGCCGATCTATCTGCCAAGTCCAGATCAAGAGTCATGGAAACAAGTTGCTGCTGGCTATTACAAGAGGTGGAACATGCCGAATTGTGTTGGAGCATTGGATGGGAAAGTCATCCATATACGAGCTCCAAAATATTCTGGTTCAGAATTTTTTAATCATAAAAAATCCTTCAGGTATTATATAATAAGTAGTAACTTACAATAATAATTGTTTTAAATAATAATTTATTTTCAGTATAGTGTTAATGGCAGTATGTGATGCCTTTTATAAATTCACATGCATTGATATTGGAGCTAGCGGAGGTAACCATGACAGTACTGTATTCCGGGAATCTGGATTTGGCAGAGCGTTTATGGAAAACACAATAAATTTACCGAATGATGTGCCATTGCCTGGTACAAATACAGCCTTTCCATATTTCTTAGTAGCTGATCAAGCGTTTCCATTACACCAACACATTATGCGTCCTTACCCTGGCCATAATTTAGGAAGATCAAAACAAATTTTCAATTACCGTTTATCCCGTGCCAGAAGAGCAATTGAAAATTCTTTCGGAATTCTAGTACAAAGGTGGCGAATTTTAAGGAGCACAATAATTGCAGATGTGCAAAACATACAAATATTTGTTCAAGCAATTATTGTATTGCATAATTTTCTGCAAACTTCAGAAGAAGATATTCCTTTAAAAGAAAGAAAGTATTGTCCGATGGGTTTTGCCGATTTTGTCGATGAGAATGGTGAGTTACATGTTGGTTCTTGGAGGGATGAAGGTAATTTACCATCTTGCCGCAAAGTAGGATCAAATAATTATAAAAGAACATTTACAAAAAATAGAGACGATTTAGCGAACTTTTTAGAATCTCCTTTCGGCAGTATACAATGTCAAGAACGTAATTTAATATTTGACATGTGAATAGAATAGTTTTAAAATAAATATAGTATAGTGCATGTAAATATTTACCTTAATTTTTTATTAATATTGTTAATAACATACTTAGGACATATAAAATATTTAGGAAATATAAGGATAAGTTCAATAAGTTTTTTGAAATAAACAAATATATATGTGTAAATATAATTATTATTATTAGTAAATATTATTATTATTACTATTCTAATAACCTAAATCTATCTTACCTAATTGCTACACTACCTAACTAACAATATATATTTAACTGCTTTCCTCGCCTGAACTTTCCGCGATGAGGAAATTAAAAACTTTAAGCATCACTGCCTTTTTTTTCTTCTTCGGCAGCCTCTGCAGCAAGGAAGCCGCCGTGTTCACAAAGTGGACATCCAGGTGTAGCGTACTGCCTCGGTTGCATAAAGTTGTTTTGCTTCAGCAGCAGTTTGTATGGCAGACTCAACAGTTCGCATTGCTGTCCTGCGAGCTGGTTTGGCCGGAGTCCCCTCCCTGGATGTCCTGATGTCCCTGTCCCTCGCCGACCTCGGAGTAGAGACAGTCCCAGGAGTGCTCACCGCAGAAGGGCTGAGGAGGGCATTCCTAGATGTCCTCTCCAAGGGGTCCTCCATAGTCCTGGAAGTCCCTTCTGAGGGGTCCTGCGCTTTACCGGAAGACCCCTCCATAAGAACATCTTGGGTCGTAGAATCTTCCTGCTCTGAACAGTCCACTGCGGAAGGATCTGTCAGCAGGTCCTGAAGAAAAAACTTCTTCATAACATGTATTGGGGCTGGATCAGTGGCTCTAGCCACTGGTGCAGCTTGGAGACAACTGGAAGCACCTGCCACTCTTGGCACTATATTTCCAGTTGTTCTATAAAGAAAAGAAAAAAAAAAACATTAGTTTATTGCAAAGCGATGCATCTTTACAGTTTCATTTATAAGTACCTAGATACTATAATTTATCATGCATATTTAATTGTGAAATTGGTAATTATTTATCTAATGTAATAGATTTCCTAAAACCAATGAACTTCAAACTGTAAACTGTTGTGTTATTTTACTTTCTTGAGAATAGAAATTATGCGGGGGATAATAAAAGGGAACATTTTTAAAAATGAGCCGATTCGGAAATCATACTCACGGGTTTAACGATAAATTAAAAAAATGTCAAATGTTAACAAATATTCTTACTTTCTCCTCTCCAGCACATGATCCTTTATGAAGGATATTTTATCATACAGGGCCCACTGCTTCCTCGTGGACTGCCCTGAGCCAGATGCAGATTCCATCAACTGCATCTTTCTTTCCTTGCAGTACCACTGCCTCAGGATTGTCCATCGGGTCTCAACATGCATCCCTGAAAAGTAAACATTGAGGCATTAATAAAATTTAAGAATTTAATAAATCTTTTATTACATTTTGAAGCAAAATGTTCACAGTGCATAGTACATAACACACATTATCCGTGTTGTAACACGATAGGTACTACTAAAAAAATGCACTGTTTTTATACAAGTAAAGTTTGAAACTTACCATCTACGGACAACTTTTGGCCAATGAAATTGAAGGCATTGCGCCGTAAAATTTTGTTTTTGTAATTTTTATCCATTTTGTCCCAAAGGAAGCGGTACTGCTGCACATATTCAGTAATTTAGCAGTCTTCCTCGTCCATCTGCAAAAAATACATTAAATTTTAGGAAAACTGCAACCATAACACTGTTTATATATTGTAACATTACAAGTTGCCTATCCTCCCCTGACACATGCGCAGATGACCAATGGCTATTAGGCTACACAGTTGACGGCCAACCGTGGTACCAAACACGTTAAACCTTGTTATATCATTTTTATTTCATGTTTGTAATTATTTACATCAATAAACAAGTGTTACAGTGTGTTGCAGTATAATCTTTAACGATAATTAATCAATTACTTACTTCAAAATATTCCCAGCATAAATTTGTACGTGTAACTTTCTTAAAACTAGAAGAATAAATAAAAATAATAAAAACATTTTATTGTTGTTTACAACCCTCTGATCACAACTGTAAAACATCTGTTGAACAAACTTTATTACGGCAGTCATTTTGATTGCTGTGCGCAGGCTTATCGTGTCTTATTTTTGAAATAAGAATAAAATGTTGAATGTTACCAACTATTCTTATGTTTAAGTTAAATTTCATTCCTATATAAACCGATATACGGCGCAGCCATGTTTTAACATCTTGTGTACTATTCTTATTTCCTATTCCTTATTCTTGTTCCGTATATAAACCAACCAATAGACTAGGGTGACCAACTGTCCCGGTTTTGCCGGGACAGTCCCGGTTTGAGTACTGAAAGTCCAGCATCTCGGGACGCGAAAAGTTCTGGTTTCAGCAATAATACAATGTTTTGGAATCTTTTCAGAAAAAATTAAATAATATTATTAAAAAACTAAATATTTTTCAACCTCAATTCCTCACATAACTAGATAAACTCCTTGGACATGTTCCTACAAGATGGTTATCATGATTACCAGCAATATATAAAATGTTAAAATGTTGGCCAGGTGTAAAAACTTATTTTCAAAGTACGAGACAAGACGAATGTCCTACTCTTATTTGGAAATACATTATGGATGAAAATGGAGAAGCAGAATACAGTAGAACCGAAATTTACATCTTATTCTTTCAAAATTGTTTGCCAGTTTTTGAAGAGGCTATAAGGAGTTAAGAACAGAACATTCCTACTGAGCCTAAGTTGTTGAATGTTATGTATTGAGAAGTGACATTACCCATAGAGGCGCTGTTTTCGCTTACAAAATGGCGATTGGAATAGGATTTTTTGACATTTGCCATTTGATACACAATAATTCACATTGCAGTTAATTTTCTGTTGCGATTTTAAACACATTTTATTATAGTTTTCTTCACTTTAACACATACAAACAATGCAATTAACTGAGCCACATCCAACAAAATCCTATTCCGTTAAGTTCCAAAATATCCGCTAGGCGTCACTTCAGTTATTGTCAGTTCTCAATAGGTTACATCAAAAACTTGAAGGGTGAAAAAAATACTCTTTTTCTTTGAGGAAAAACTGTTACAGAGCTCAACAAAATGCTGCCAGCAGAATCTAGAAAGATTTGTTAATTTTTTTACCAAAACTCTTAACTATTTAGAATCAAATTTTGATTTTTCCAATTCAAATTACTTACATGCAATAAGGCCATTTTCTTTAAAAACAACAAATATAACATATAACCATATAAAATCTGCCGCAAAAAGTTTGAAAATTACAGACGCTTTAGAGATAGCCTCTTGATGAATTCATAGATGCAAAGGACATCGAAAAACAGCTGTTTTACAAAAATAAGCCTGTAGACAAAATGTGGACTGATATTTTTGAAGCTAATGAGTTGGAAGCTAATTCCTACAGTTATAATAACCTTTTGCTACTAGTTGGCAAAATTCCCAGTATCCCATAGTCAAACGCATTTGCTGAGAGGATCTTCAGTTTGATGTCTTCTCATTGGACTGACACCAGAAACCGTTGCAATACTGATTTAATAAAGACCGAACTGCAAGTAAAAGTTAATTTTAAAATGGATTGCATTGAGTTTTACAATTTTATAAAAGAAAAAAAAAAAGATTTATTAAAAACGGCGAATAGTTCGGAACTATATTACTGGAAAAGACAATGAAACGTATTCCATTCATTTGTAATATGTAATTTCATTAATATGTAAAAAAAAATGTTAAATAAACTAAATTTTTCTACTTTTTTTTTTTGACCCTGGTTTGTTCTTCAAAAAGTTGGTACCATAACATAGGGTGACCATTTTCTTGGAGAAGGCAATGCGGGACGGAGCAAAAAAAGGTCATCACTTCCGAAATATAAGTGAAGAGCAAACAAAAAAAAGGTTCTCAACTTCCAAATATAAGTAAAGAGCAAAAAAAAAAGGTCTTCACCTCCTAAATATAAGTACAGCGCAAAATTCGGCCCTGGGGACACTAAATCAAAATGCAGGACGTCCCGCGGAATGCGGGACGAATGGTCATCCAACCCTAACATACCATAGGTTTAAAACATGTTAGTTGAAATAAGTTTTATTCTTTAAAAATTGAGACAAAAAAATTATAAAAATCCATACTACTTGAACGATTTAATACTTTACTTGAATTAACATTTTTGTATGGATTAAAGTTATTCTGTGGTACAAATGCTGCAAAACTAACCGTGCCGTATTGAGTCATCAGCTCTTCTGCAAATGCACGGCTCATTAGAAGTATAAACTATTACCACGTATTAAGTATATATACCGTACTATTACTCTATTAAACTAATAAATATGATTGGTTTTAGTGTAATTCAGTTTTAAATCAAATGTTAAACAGCCGTTTGCACAGGATATTAGTTAAAACATGAGTTAACTAATTATGAGTTAAGTTTAATTAAAGAATTAAATATTTGTAGTTC
The DNA here is from genome assembly GCA_963971575.1 of Liopterus haemorrhoidalis. Classification (NCBI taxonomy): domain Eukaryota; kingdom Metazoa; phylum Arthropoda; class Insecta; order Coleoptera; family Dytiscidae; genus Liopterus; species Liopterus haemorrhoidalis. Next base: position 30,310,784 of record OZ020623.1, read on the forward strand.
TGCACTGTATGTTGTTATGTGGTAGTTAAGTAATCCATATAAACTACAGACTTTTAATAGAACTGTTGTAATTATTTTCTTAACATGGAGGCATTATCATGAAAAAAACATCGTTTGACATATTATTTGTTTCATTTGACTGACATTTGTCAACAATCAAAATATATAAATTGACGTTCTATTAAGTTCCTCTTAAATTATATCTAAAAAATATAAATAAATAATGGCGGAAAAGGCTAAAAGAAGTCGTGCTGCTAATTTTACGCCCGAAGAAAAACTTGTATGCCTGAATGTAGTAAAAAAATACAAAGAAATAGTAGAATCTAAAGAGACTGGTGCAGTATCATGGCAGGAAAAAGAAAATATTTGGAATATAATAGAGGAAGAATTTAATTGTCAATCTCCTAGTTTCATATATAGAAGTGTAGATAACCTCAAAAGTTTTTATAATAATAAAAAAAAAGAAGTGAGAAAAATTGCTGCAGCGGAAAAAAATAATTTAAAGGCAACGGGAGATGGTTCAACAGTTATGACATCAGATCCTGTATTCGAAATTACCTTGGACATTCTGAATAAGAGTACAGGGTTTGATTCGAATAATAAATGTGACAGCGATGCCCCATGCCAAAATCAAACCAAAGATGTAAGGATACTCATATTATTAATTACGTTGTTTACATGCACTAATGATAATTTTTGTCTATTAGTTAATGAATATGGAACAAGAAAAAAGTACAGTGGACCGAGAAGAAAATGCTTCTGAAATACCATATGTAAGTTTTTTCGGAATTTAAGGCGAAAAAAACACTTTTTTTGATTGAATAGATTGTGATATGTACAGTACGCTCTTTTAATATGAGACATTTTAAGTCCATTTTAGTCTTGCGGCTTCTTCTATTACTGCCCCTTCATTAACCTAATTTATACTTTGATTATCTTAAAAAGTCTAGTCAACGTCATATTCAAATGTTTCAAACTAAAATTTTAGCCACGCTTACCAAAATTGGGCTATTGGCGTAGCATAAATTTTTATCTTGAGAGCTTTTCATTCAGATTCATTTAACATTTTATACTTTAATTATTGGTTTCTATAATGTGATTAATTATTTGTTGCTGATTTAGTTCGTTAAATAACTTTAATTAGCTCGCTTCACTCGGTTCTACAAATTTGACACTTTCCTAACCTAAGATAACGTTTTGTCATTAAACTAGAATGTAGATAGCCTGCTCCATATCGCTACGCTCGCATTCTACTAACTTAACCGAACCTAGCGCTGCGATAGACATCAAATTTACGTTGATTTATGGGGAAATCTAACCTAAAATTGCAAGTTATAAAAGTGAAAAATAATGAAAACTGTACCCTAAACAGACAAGCATGTACTCTCGGTTGGGAAGCAGTGTTCTAAATCAGTGTTCTTAAACCCGTGGGCCGCAGAAAATTCCTGCCGGTCCGCGAAATATTTCAACCGAATCATGTAGATGTAGATGCACACACTGTCGACGAGTATATAGCACATTTTTTTAGTAGACGCAGAAGCCAACTTTTGTCCGAACCGTGATTCATTTTATATTTACTAGCCCCAATACAACGCCTCTCGCGGCTATTTTTCATACTTCTTTAGATCGTGTTTCCAGATTTTGCCGTGCAATTGAGTGCTGGCAAAACTTGCTTACATTGTGGACATATTCAGTCCGCCCAATAAAGTTAATATTTCTCTGCAGGGGTCATATAGAAATATTTTTAATTTAAAAAATAAAATGGAAAGGTTCAAAAAGAAGCTAGCTCTAATTTAATGTTTCCACTTTTGGAAGAATTTTTGATTGCTGCTGATGTCAAGCAGAAAGTCATATTCTACATAATAGGTCAAAATTTAAGAGCATTAGCTGAAAATTTGAATAATTATTTTCCTGAAATAAGGATCCTTGTAAAGATAACCTCTGGATTAATAATCCATTCTTGGAAGATATAAAGTCATGTGCACTTGATCCTCGTGAAAAAGAAAAGCTGACGAGTTGTTTTCTGATGTCACTCTGGTGTCCAACATAAAATGCAATCATTGTCTCAGTTTTGGAAATCGCTAGAATAAAAATATCCATCAGTTATAAAGCTATCAAATTTTTGGTAATTTTTTCGAATTCCTACTTATGCGAAAAGACTTTTTCAGCCATGTCAACCAAATAAAAACTAAACAGAGAAATCGAATGGATGTTAATGCAGCGGTTCGTCTCTCAGAAACAACTCTGCAGCCACGTATATCAAATTTTCTAACAAAGAAGCAGAAAGAGACGTCGTAGTAAAAAATTGTATCTATATAATAAGAAAATTTAATTTTAATTTTTTTTTAAATTTAATTTGTTTCTTTATATCCAAGGTACAAGATAAAATAATTAGATTTTCTTACAAATAATAATAATAATAATAGTTTGTAGAGTCGATAAAGTCCCATGATCAGTCTTTGTAAGAACACAACGACTGTTCTTGCTCATGAGCCCTTAAAAAGTATAAAAATATAAATATAGCGCATATTAACATAAGTAACCAGGGTTATTTGCTATTGACAATTTCACAATTGTTATAACCAACGTTGAAGCATGTAAATATGTAACATTCCCTAACTTGGGCAGAATTAAGGCTGAAAAGAACAATGAAAAGGACATGAAATTGAAAGGGCAAGATGAACCTATTAGAAGTTAAGACTTTTTTAAATTTTAATACATTATTATGCACGTCAGATCTGAAGGTGATTTTGTTGTACAAATAAGGGGGAGTTTTGAGAATTAACACTTTATGTTAAAATACAAGAGATTGAGAAAGTCTTCTTTGTTTCATGTTAAGCCATGCAGACAAGTGAAGGTAAGATGTAATATGCGAGTGCCTTGGTACACCATCGACAAAACGCAAACATAAATTTAGAACCATCTGATTTTTTTTTTTACATCAGCTGCAAGTAGACAGGGTCCGTAAACTACACTACCATAAGTAAACAGACTCAATACAAGGGAGTCGCATAGTTTTATCCTAATTGCCTAATTCAGGTATTGTCTATTACCGTAGAGGATTTTTAACTTAAAGTGGGCTGTTCGTACTATGAAACTGGTATGCTGAGAGAACTTTAATTTTTCACCAAAAATCAATCCCAAATTCTTCGCGCTGTCGGAGCAGACCCGCCAAGAATCAGTTTGCAAGCTGGCTTAATTAAATTCTGATCGTTCTTTGGATCAAAGATTAAAACTTTTGATTTTGTAGGGTTAATAATTAGATTATGGTCCGTAGATACGTTATGCAATGACTGAAGGTCATTGAAAATACTATCTATATTATTTTTTTTTTGTGTCTTAGCTTTCAGTCGGTCCGCGAAATATTTATCCTATTTTCACCGGTCTGCGGGAACAAAAAGTTTGAAGAACGAATACACTGGCCTATCAGAAAAAGTAGTTTTTAAAAAATACCTGAGTAGCCCATATTCGTCAACTTAACCTTCTTGTATTTTAGATAATGAAAATGGAACAAGAAAAAAATACATTGGACAAATCAGAAAATACTTCTGAAATAGCATTTGTAAGTTTTCTTCATATTATGTTTAGTTATTGTGTTCTCATAAATCTTGATTTTAAAGGATGATAAGTCGTCAGATTTATCTCAACAAGAGCCTAACGATGTTGAAGAAACAACTGAAAACAACACTAGGGGCAGTTTTACTCCTCAAACGTTAGACAGAACGAAAAATTCAAATTTACAAAATACAAGTAATACCCGTAGACAAAAATGGACTTCTAGACGAAGACCACAAGCATTTTCACTAACGGAGAACATAGCATTGAAGTATGAGAAGGTAGCAAATATGAAAGCTGAAATCGCGAAAGTTCAACTAGAGTTATTAAATACCCAAAAAATTCATGAAGATTTGGAGCACAAAAGAACAATTGAAACATACGAATTAAAAAAGAAAAGATATTTGGAAGAATTTCAACTGCGAAAAAAAGCACTTCTTCTTGATATTGAAATTAAAGAAGCCCAACTAAGAAAATTACTAAATTTCCATGAAAATACAATTGTCTGACTGGCCCTTTTAATTGTATTACCGACCGCCAATATATATATAAGGGAGGTATTGTGATCATACCGATTTTGACATTTCGATGGATCTCCACGAATTGAGGTCCCTACATCACGTTTTGACTATTTTTACCATGATGTCTGTCGGTCTGTCTGTCTGTTTGTCCGTCCGTCTCTCTGTGTACACGTGCAGAGCAAATTCAGCTAAAAGGATTTTTATGAAACTTCATATTTAAGCTTTTGACGTCAATGGCACCAGTTGATCACCTTTTGGTAAATATTGGTTGACTAGAAATGGGAGTTTAATCGTTTACAGAAAAATATTTCGAAAAAAAAATATTTGGAATAGCTTATACTTAAATACATTTTGTTATTGCGGTATTTTTTATAAAGAAAATCATTATGTTATCTTGTTTCTATTTGCCGACCTATCCATGTATCCTTTATTTGACTAATTACAGCCTTTGGAAACTATTCACTTTTTAATTTTATTAGCAAAATAAAAATATTTGTAAATTAAAAAATACATCAAAAATAGCATACATAAATTATATTTTCAATAAGGGGATTAAATTATTTATAACTACTGGAAATTAAAAATAATTCTTACTTAAATCAATTTAAATCTAAATGCAAATTGTTATTTAATTTTTGGTTTTCTTTTACAGTTACTTTTAAGGGAACAATCTTTCGCTGTATATTTATGTAATTGGTAATCCTAAAACACTGTAAAATATTATCATATTATTATTTATAAACAATATTGTTTTTCTTAATTACGTGTTATTTTTACTATAAATGTGAGGTGAGACGCTTATAATGTGTATTAAGATAATACTCCTACGACTGGCACTGACGTCACGGGTCACATGACGTTGCGTAGGTCATGTTCATATGAGGTAACCTTAGTAATTCTATAAGCCTTGTGTCTAAGGTGCTTGTATACTGCAACAGTCACAGTTGTGTGATGGCTATTGAATATTTAAGCATATTATCACAATTATGATATAATTGTATGCTAATGTCCCAATTCATTGAGTCGTGGTTGCCTGCTTGCGGTTTTGGGAATTAAAGAATGTGCAGAGTGTTGCGTGTTTGTCAACATAAGTTTTGAACTACATTCTAATGTGTTGATAAACATTATTCAATTGTACCGACTATGGTCTTTAATTGCTGCCAACAATTACACAAATGAATATTGTTTCCAAAACAATTGAGGTAGGACCTGACCTCAGTGTCCTGGTTAACAGTTATAAAATGGTCTTAAGGAATAGAGTCAGGAGTCAGTTATTCAGTAGTTATTCATTCGGTCATTTTTGTGAGCACGCTACCCAAGGACCAGCCCAGCTGTTCAAGTCACCAACCCGAGATGTGAGTGCCGTCTACATCAGCTACTAACAGACAACACCAGCAGCCATTGTGACAGTTAATTGTATTCTGATGTAAAATTATTATTATATAATAAATTTTGTAGAAAAGATGTTCGTTCTTGAATCCACCCCGTGACAATATTGTAAATCTAAGGCTCTTTTTTATGCAATGGACTCCGAACTATATACAAAAAAGCATGGAGGTTAAATAATATTTATTTATTTATAGTGCGTTCGAAGGTGAGTTTGCAGTACAGGGCATATGGAGTAGTTCTTTTTCATACTCTCTAATGGGTTTACACAATGACACTATCCTTTTCTTGCTTGGCGACGTTGCCAGCTCTAAAACGCGCTGATATGTGAAGACGCAGTATTTTACAAATGGCCATTTGTTTTTGTTGACTGTTATTTTGAGTTTTATAAGAGTTGATTTTTGTAAATCATACGAGTTTTTCATATTATTATAATTGACACATTTGACACTTTTACAGCATTTGGCAACACCGCTCCCATTTTCCATAAGAGCTATACTGCAAACTCACCTTCGAACGCACTATAGTATTTAATTGTTAAATTATCTTACAATAACTAGAAATGTTTTAGATTTAATATAAATATTTGTTGAATAATGTGAAAATATGGAAAAAAAATCCATATGTTCTATAATTCATATTTTATGAGGTGTCCGTTACAACGGACTCGGCTGGAAGAGTAAATTCGATGCTCGTGGTTCCTCACGCTCGCGCCCTAAATGTTCCAATCGCATCGAATTTTCTCATTCCAACCTTGTTACAGTATATACTATTAGGTACATTAATAATTAACCACTATAGCTAGTAGGGGCGTGGAAAAAAATTGCACATTTAATTATAAATCTTTGAAATTATTACTTTGCAATAACGCAATCGCGGTTTTCAAATCCCATTATTTATTTCAAGTACGGCTTTTGTAACGGTAATGCCACAGCTGCTGTGGAGGAGTATCATAGACATTTTCCTTACCGTAATACTCTATCAAATCGTTTTTCTAAATGTGTGGACTTTTCATTAACTCGCTATTACTTTTTAATTTTATTACAGTTTCCCTCGAGAATGTACCCGTGTGTGACTAATGAGATGTGATTTTTGAGAAAATACTTTATCACACTGATCACATTTGAATGGTTTCTCTCCAGAATGTGATCGTTTGTGAGTAAAAAGACTTGAAGACACAGTAAATGCTTTATCGCACTCATCACATTTGAATGGTTTTTCTCCAGAATGTATTCGCTTGTGAGTAAAGAGACTTGAAGACGCTGAAAATGCTTTATCACACTGATCACATTTGAATGGTTTCTCTCCAGTATGTAGTATTCTGTGAGCAATGAGAAGTGATAACTGAGAAAATGCTTTTTCACACTGCTCACATTTGTATGGTTTCTCTCCAGAATGAATTCGTTTGTGAGTAATGAGACTGGAAGACACTAAAAATGCTTTGTCACATTGATCACATTTGAATGGTTTCTCTCCAGAATGTAAAAGCTTGTGAGAAACTAAACTTGAAGACACTGAAAATGTTTTATCACACAGCTCGCATTTGAATGGTTTATTTTTAGAATGTGATCGTTTGTGTATAATAAGATAAGATGACAGTGGAAATGCTTTATCACACTGCTCACATTTGAATGGCTTCTCTCCAGAATGTAATCGTTTGTGATTAAGGAGATGCGATGACTGTGAAAATGATTTATCACACTGATCACATTTGAATGGTTTCTCTCCAGAATGTACTCGTTTGTGAATAATGCGACTTGATAACCTTGCAAATGCTTTATCACACTCATCACATTTGTATGGTTTCTCTCCAGAGTGTACTCGTTCGTGAGTAATGAGGTTTGAAAACGTTGAAAATTTTTTATCACACTGACCACATTTATATAATTTCTCTCCAGAATGTACTCGTCTATGAATAATTAGACCTGATGACTGTAAAAATGCTTTATCACACTGCTCACATTTGAATGGTTTCTCTCCAGAATGTATTTTACGGTGTCTACTTAAATCCGATGACCTTGCAAATGCTTTGTCACACTGATCGCATTTGAATGGTTTCTCTCCAGAATTAATGTGGTTAATGTGATGTGAGGACATTGATGTGGGTTGTTTATCCTTGTCATTGGTGAACAACTCCGAACTCTCAACTAATTCACTGAATTTTTTTCCGCTATCTGCAAACAATTTGATTATTATATTTACATTGATTATTGAGACAAAAATTAAGTTGTTGAATTACAGTTACGAAGATTGCCTTTTATATTTCGGGATTTGAGATAAAAACAATTACTTATCAACAAAAGTGGCTTTATTGTTTTTCAAAATATTCTTCATGAGTGAGTTATGTGTTTCTCTGACGGACATTAAATAAGGACGAAAAGAATCGTTGTTGAATTGTGTAAAGTCTGAAGATCAGTGCAGCAGTACAGATGCATTGCCAGCATCTGGTCACATTTAGTGTGTTACAAATGAAGCATTGGAAGAGTACTTCAATAACAGTTACACAGTTAAAGAAGAACAGGAAGAGAATGCTGATTACACAGTTGTCGAACTATTTTGGTTATTCTACACTATTAAGGCTCATTTACATTTAGATACAAGTATGAGGACTTGTATGAGATACAAGTATAAGTTCATACTTGTATCTCATACACATGTCAATATACAAGTCGAAAATCATGTCATTTTTGTGCTCTGTTTACATTTGCATACACGTATACACTCGCAAAAAATGTCTAGTGATGATGAGGAGAGTTTTATGTATTTAAGTAGATGGTGGCAGCGATATTTTTTATCTTGACGAGAAACCCATGGGTCCTACTTAATGTTGATTATTGAACTGACTTTAGAAGATGGTTCATGCTTCAGAAATTATGTGAAAATGAGTGTCGCTGATTTTGAAAGAATACTCACGTTGGTGGCTCCATTAATTTTACTAAAAGTGATACAAGATTTCGAGAAGCTATGTCACCTGCAGATCAACTGGCGGTTCCATTGCGGTTCTTGGCAACTGGTGAGTCATTTGCATCATTGATGTACGCACATAGATTTTCTACTTTAAATAGCTCTCGACTATATGACTTTTTATCTGCCATTTAGTCAATGCGCATGTGCGTTGTGCGGGAAAGAATAAATTCGCAGCAATACGCATGTGCAGTTTCCGAGAATTTGCATTCCCGTACTGGCTGCGCGCGCATTAATGGCTGTTACCCATATTTATATTGTATTTTCTTGATTTATTTATTGAAAAATGGTAATCGGAGGAAAAGCATAGTGAGCAACATGCGCAGAATACATATTCCGCACTCTAATGATTTGCTTCACTCGCTTGCGGCTCGTTTGAAAACTTTATTCTCGTGCGGAATATATTCCATTCAGCGCTAGTTGCATAATATACTATAATACTACATTATTTTGATATGTTAATGTTAGTTATGTCACCTAACAAAACAAAAATTACATTTTAATTAATATTATAGCCAAATTTTTGAATTAAAATATTGTAAATTTGAAATAAGCCGACCACGGAGCGAAGGTTGCCGAGTAAAAACGACTGAGTATGACGTCAAACGATAGGGGTTTCACATCACAGATATAGCTACAACATAATCTTTACACGTGTGTGTATTGTATTGTTCGAGAGCTTTGTATTTGTTTTTAAACAATTTTTCACGCATTTATTATTAAAATGGCAGATAAAGATTTTGTTAGGGCTCAGAGTGATAATTTACCCAACATTGCCCATGCATTTATGCTCATGGAATATATGAAAAATAATGAATGCTACAGTGCTGAAGAAATACGTGGTGTCAAAGCAGACCTTTAAGTAATTTTTATTTTATATTCTATAACTTTATGTAAACAAACGCTGCAACTCTGTAAAATGTAAATATTTATGTAATTTAGATGTCAGAATTTTACTACATTGTTTACATGAAGTTATAAAACGTTAGAGGCATAATTGAAATACTACAATATAAGTTATCTATTTTAATATAAAATTTAATTCGGTAAACATGTATAAATTGTTTTTATAGAATTAAACTTTATTTTAATTAAAATCACTCTAACTTTACATAACCTATAAAAGTTATACAAACAAATAAGTTCACAACAGACTATGTACGCCGGTAAGCTAGTAGTGTCATGCGTCAGTTAGAAGGGGTATGACGTCACACGTCGTTTTCGCGCGCTACTAACATTTATGATTTTTTAAGCCTTCAAATTACAAAAAAAAATATATAAAACGGTTTTTTATGTTTATATGCAACAAGAGGAATATAATAAAACATTTTAAAAAAATCATGCCTATCCCCTATTTCAGAAAAAAAAAAAAAAAAAAAAATAAATAAATAAATACGATTTTCGCCAAAAATACTTTCAGAATCGCACAGATTATACCATGAGTTCAAAAAGTAATAACATAATGGTTGGCTATGGAAAAATAAAATAATGTCTATTGCAAGCTTTCTATAACGATATAAACTTATGACAACAACCACAGTAATGACAGTTAATTAATTCTAAAGCTTGCAGTAGACATTATTGCATTTTTCCATAGCCAACCCTAATGTAATTACTTTTTGAACTCTTGGTACAACTTACTTGAATAAGTTGCACTTTCATATTTATCTTCCTCCTTTACACTGTAATTCCCGGGTTCTGGCTTGACAGCTGTCTCCTCTTTGATGGTAGCATCAGCACTGCATTTATAGGGGGACGTACGGTTATCAACTACAGAATACTGCAACTCATCCATCACTGTGTTTCCTTAAACAAATAATTTATTTACACATAGAGAATCTATTTTTTAAGTTTCACCATTGGGATCTCATAAACTATAATAAAGATCATTTTAATCACGTGACCCGTAGCATTTCAAAATGTCAGAGGTAGGGCAAGCAAACAAATTGTTTAACACGTGCGACATAGGAATTTAGTGTTCTATGTGAGTTTTGTGAGTTGCGTGTAAACATTTAGTGAATCATATTGCAATTGAGAATTAACATTACCTATAGAGGCGCTGTTGTCGCTTACAAAATGTCGATTGGAATAGGATATTTTTGACATTTGCCATTTGATACACAACAATTCACATTGCAGTTAATTTTCTGTTGCGATTTTAAAGACATTTTACTAAAGTTCTTTACTTTAACACATACAAACAATGCAATTAAATGAGCCACATCCAACAAAATATCCTATTCCGTTAGTTTCCAAAATATTCCGCTAGGCGTCACTTCAGTTATTGTCAGTTCTCAATATTGTGATAGTATATTGATTATATTCAGTCTAGAAGTTGCAAAGTGGAGCTGAAATACAGCCATTTTTGTGAATTTATCGTTCTTATTTATGACAAGTACCCCTACTAGGAACAACATTGGAAGCATTTTACAGCTGGAGTAAATAATAGACATGAGTGTACATTTTACAAAATTGGAAGGTGATGTTAGGGATTGATACTTCCAAAACATTAATTTTCCCAAAATACCATTTGTGTGATATCACATTCAATAATAATAATATAAATTTCTAACAAATTAACAACGATTACATCAAAATTAAACAATAATACAACTATTAAAAACAAAAAACGTATTCATATATTTATATTTTCTTCTATTTTAAATTATTATTTTGTGTATATTATGTGTAAGTACAACTGACTTTAAACAATTTATTTATTGTAACAGTTAATAAATTATATTATTGTTATTATTATTATTATTAACTAACAATTTATAACAATCAAATTTTGAAAAATAAAGAGTTACAACCACTAAATTATTATTTTTAAATTATACGTACCAGTTAATTCATCATTAACATTTAAATGTCCAGCTGTATGAGCTTTCATATAAATACTTTGTTTAAAAATTTTATTCGTTGAACTACTACAATGTATGTCTATTGGTTGGGTTTCACACTTAATTTTTGTGTCATCAGCAGAGTATTCATCTAACAGGTTATTCGGTTGTTCTTCAGAAAACATTTCGTCATCCATTTTCTCTTGTTTAATATACACAGTCTCTATATCGTTGCATAATGAACTGCTAGAATTTTCATTTAAACTAACAAATTCATTTTTATCAATAAATTCATTATTACGATCAGGATTATTTAAAATATTTCCTTGTATATTGTAACATTTGTTTATAGACACGACTTCATCGGCCATATCAGTTGGTTCAGTTTTTATATGAACTTCATTCACAGAGACAATATTATTATTGACATTAGTATTATCTTTCACTAGATCTGTGTTAATATTTTGTTTTTCTTGTAATAATTGATCAGTTGCACGTTTTGAAATCATACTTTCAGAATCCATAGTACTATTGCTAATATTTTTAATACTACTGCTAATACCTATAGTCTTTTGGTTTGGTTAAATTTTGATTCCTATTTAGTCTATTTTATACAAAATTTGCAAGAGATTGTCAATTTTTCGAAGTATTTAGCGTGCCGTGTCGATTAAACAAACGGTCCGTTTCAAGTCACCGAATTGTATGACGTAAGTTCCCGAAACTATCTAGATGCGAACTGGATTGAATCTGGATTGCATCCAAAGCGTTCCGGAAAAGCAGATGCCATCTAGATGTTGCATCCAATATCGTTCCCGTTTAATCAGGATGCATCAAGAGATTGCATCCGCTTGCATCTGCTATGAGTGTGGATGTTTAGGATAGATAGGAGTGGGGAGCAAACTATTTTCAAACAGAAACAACTAACTGACACACTGGTAACCTCCAAAAAGCTAATGTTCTGTGTAAAAAGCGCTTCAAACAATAACAATGCCGCAATTTAATTTTTTTTACAATGAGAAATTGTATCAAGTGGATCTACCACAAAATGAAATAGATGTATTAAATAATGGTAAGTTACAATAATGACATTATTGTTAATAAGTAAAAATATAATAAATGATGTTTCAAAACATGTAGTCTAATGATGTGTTTTATTTTATCTGAATTAAGCAATGATAATGTAAACGATTTAAATTTTGAAAAATTTAATTATAACCACTTCTTGTTTTTAGATAAAAACCAACTACAAATATTTGTAGAAAATTTATTTCATGGGGTTAGTAGCCAAAGTGAACCTCAAGCAGCAATTTCTAATGAGAGTACAAGGACCACTACGATGGAAAAAAATAAAATAACGTGGTCGAATGATAATATTAAATTATTATTAAATTTGAGGTTAGATAGAGAGAAAGATTTTAATAGGCCTATGTGCAAAAAAATTAAAATATGGCAATCGATTTTGAATGATTTTAAAACTTTAAGCGGTATTGATTTTCCTGTTGATGTAACAGACATCCAAACCAAATATAAAAACCTGTTACATACGTACCGTGCAAATAAGCAAAAAAAAACAAGTACGGGAGAAAGTTCAATAACATGGGAATTTTTTGATTTATTTGATGAAGTGTTAGGGACCAAAGCATCATCTCATCCTCCAAGAGGAATATTGGGAGATACATTAGAAGAAGCAGTGGATGGTGAAAATTTTGATGAAAATGGTAATGCGTCGGTAATAGATATTAGTGAAGAATCTTGCCAGTCTCCAACAGTGAAAAATTCTTTCAAAAGAAAAAGAGAATTTGGTTTACTGGATTATTCCATGTTAAAACAAAAATTTAACGCAGAAAAAGAAAATAGAAAAAAGGAAGAATTGGAAGAAAAAAAAAGACAATTCGATGAGAAAGTTCGACTAAAGGAGAAAGAATTAAGCATTTTAGCAGAGCTAGTTAATGTATTGAAAGAGAAAAAATAGGTTTTTTATTTAATTTTGTCTTTTTATAATTTGATTGTTTCAAGTTTATTTAATATGTTGTTTTTTTTTTCTCTCAATTTTTGCGTTGAGAAGTCGAGGGATGCAAGTGATTAAATTAGTCACTTGCATCCCAGAATTTTTTCTAAAAAAATTCATTTATACGCCTTAGCTTCTCAACGTCTCAATTATAAGAGTGAACAGTTTGAATACTTTTTCGATGTATTGTACCATGTGAGACAACTACTGAAAAGCCTAACTTTTTTTTTATATTAAGCTGCATGCGACCATTGTGGCATCATGTTAAGTCGCATAATTAAGTGGTTCTATGCATTTTAAAAAAATTTTCAAAACTGTCTTTTCGAGAGAAAATTTGACTGATTAATACTGTTTTTTTTTGTGATATAATTTTTGTTCCTAAGAATTTATTTTTGTCCTTAAAAAATGACTTCTGGTGCGATTCTGTACACTTCTGTAACCTTACAAACGATCGTAATTAGGGAATTATTATATGTGTTGTTATGGACAGTTTCTTGCGTATATCGGTCAGTAATGTTACGGATGTGTACAGAACTGCACAATTAATGATAATTTTACATATATGTATACAACTTTTTTACAAAGACTTTATTGTTGCTATTATATAGATTAATAAAAATATAAAATAAGACTTATAAAATAAGATAAAAATATAAAATACGATAAAAATATAGAATAATTTTCATATTAAATAAGATTTTTATTTTACATATATGGGTACAACTTTTTTACAAAGAATTTATTGTTGCTATTATATAGATTAATAAAAATATAAAATAAGACTTATAAAATAAGATAAAAATATAGAATAATTTTCATATTAAATAAGATTTTCATTTTACATATATGTATACAACTTTTTTACAAAGACTTTATTGTTGCTATTATTTAGATTAATATAAATATAAAATAAGACTTATAAAATAAGATAAAAATATAAAATACGATAAAAATATAGAATAATTTTCATATTAATTCAGCAATAGTATTTCTTTTGTTTTTTGCCTCTTGGGAAGCACTATCCAAATTACTTCCTAAATCCATGTCATTATCATCATTTTCAGATTCATCCATTTCAAAATCATTATTTTCACATTTTTGCTGAATACATATATTATGAAGAACACAAGCACTGATTATAATATATTTTATATAATTTAAATTTTTTATGTCTAGAAATTTTAATCTTCTAAAAATACCCTTCAATCGTCCATAGGCTTGCTCAATTAAAACTCTAGTCTGACAAAGTTTTTTATTAAATTTTCTTTGTTTATTTGTAAGCTTGCCATTATCTTTGTACGGAACCATTATAAATAAATCCAGAGGGTATGCTGTATCGCCTAACAAATGACAATTTTCTGGTATCCACTCTTGGGCATTATTTTTAATTTTTATGTAGATCGGAGAGTTCTGCCACATTCGAGCATCATGAGTTGATCCTGGCCATCCACAAAAACAGTTGATAAACTCCATTTTTGCATTGCAAATTGCCTGCAGGAGAACAGAATGAAAACCTTTTCGGTTGTAAAAGGAATTATCCTGTCTTGGGCCCGGAATAGGGATATGAGTGCCATCTACACAACCTAAGACGTTGGGAAAAGATCCGGGACCTCTTATTTGGCTAAATTCTCTTATTGTTTTTCTAGCTTCTTCACCAACATATTTTTTATAATGCGGTGCTAAACTGTATAGTTTTTTGCAGGTTTTTATAAATATTCGATGGGAATGTCCCTTTCCCACACCAAATCTATCAGCTATTCCTCGAAACGATTCCTGATTGGATACGGTCCACAACGTCAGTAGCAAATCTTTTTCACCGATCAAATCACCCAACTTTTGATGTAAATCCTGCACAAGAAATATAACAAATTACTAATATTGCAAGTATTGGTACATATAATAGATTGCATAAAATATTATCAAATTACCTGAAATGCTTCTCTTGTCAATCTAAAATGAGACTGAAATTGTTGGTCACTGTACCGTGGAACCACATCTTTAGCATAATTCTCAATTTTTGCTTTTTTTCCTCCACTAGAATTTTTTAAATTGAAAAGAAAAATTTCTGAATCTGATGAACTGGACGATTCATTATCTGAAGCTAAGCAAATCAATAAAAATACTTGCATAACATTTTTTATTGTATACTGTGTGTTTGTACTTACAAGATGTATAGCAATTTAGTTCATCGTTTTCAGATATTTTGCTATATATAAACATTTCCATAATTAGACGTTCTAATCCAAAATCCTACTATAATTAACTGATGTTTACGGTAACATTCGCCTGACAGATGTTTTGTGACTGACATACACATAACCTATCTTCCCATCTATCCTAAAAGCGTTCCAAAAATTTGATGTATCTTGGTTGCATCTTAGATGGTTTCGAAGGGTGGGGGAAGTATCCCGGATTAATCTTGGATTGAAGGTTGGAACTTGCGAATGATGTTTGCACAGTTGTCAGAATAAATTTGTTTCCTAAGGGCCCTAACATCTGGTGGCAATTTGCGGAAGATACGAGAATGACATTATTTTGTTTTGTTCAATGGAGAAATATGCGTTTTTTTGTTGTTTGAGTTTTATTTTTGTGAATCATGGAAAAAAAAAATCATTTTATTGTGTGCCGGAATGTAAATCGTGGATAAAGAAGAATCCTACTTTAACATTCCATCATTTTTCTAAAACGGAAAAAATATCAATTGAAACGACATTTGGAGGTAGAGAGAAAGTGGATTGTAAGTTTCTATGAACCAAACACTAAAAATGGGCAAAAATCCAAGCCTATGCATGCGCGTTTGCTCGTTTTATGGAATATGATTTTACGTCCAAGAAAAGGCTGAAAAAAAGCACTTACCCCACCCAAAATTGGCCTAAATCATCAGTTGATATATTAAAAGGCCCTCCCACTTTTTCAGGCAGAGATTTTTATTTTTTACTAATATATTTACCATAATTTTGTTGCTATTATATTGACAGACAGGCAAAAAGAATTTAAAATACAATGAAAAACTAAAAATTTCCTTGAAATTCTTTAGAATAGTATATTATTCCACATCTTGTAAATCGTAGATTACCTTTAAATAAAAAAATAAAAGCACAAAAAAGCTCGGAAAATAGGAAAAATACAACTCGTGTTCAATGTTCCCTCTAACGCTAGGCGACGGCCCCTAGCGCACTAAGGAAAAGGGCGCTGACGGGCTTGCTATGAGGCGCCATTGCGAAGATGAGGACCTTTTTTTTTGCTCGTCACTTGGATTTTGGTAGGTGAGGACCTTTTTTTTTTGCTCATCACTTAAATTTTGAGAGGAAAGAACCTTGTTTTTATTTACCAAGGGCGCCAAAACACGGCTCTGCCCCTAGCGCAAGTTTTCCTTACTGCAGCTCTGGAAGTGACACCAGGAGGACAAAATCTGAACTCGTGGCACGAGTAACTGTTTATTGTTTACATGTGGTCACCGCGTGTTGTTTGTATCGCATTTAAACTTTAATGTTCCAGTTTGTTTGTAACATTAACTTCTGATAGCAACTATTATATTTTTTTATATTATTTTGTGTTATAATGAATTGTCATAACACAAATTGCTGTGTATTTGGTTGTCACTCTAGGAAAAGAAGTGATAGAAACATTTACTTCCATTTTTTCAAAATGAATACCAATTTGTGAAAATAATAAATATGTTTGGTGGTAAAGAGATAAATAGGAAAAAATGAGGTGAAGTGTGAATTTTCACACATTTCAGGGTTTCGCAGGTATTTAGTAACTGAATGATGATTTTTTGGGATGCCAAAACAAATTTTATGTCTAAATATTTTTTTATGAATTTTAATTCGAATGTCTAATACCATTATTTAAGTTTCTAAATATGTGCAGTATTTTTTTTTTTATATAGCAAGGTTCATTAAGATTTTGAAAATATCGCCTATGGCTTCCATTGGTTGCTTAAATCATAAGCCCCGCCCTCTGATTTCATTGATATACATTCAAACATAGAATTAAATTATAATTTCAACACTTCTCACTGGTTATTAAATTTACGCTTTTAAAAATTAAATGCAACATTTACCAAAATATAACTAGAATTTTGACAAAATAATTTAAACAAAATAAAAAGGCAAAAAAAAACAGAAAAATTAAAATTGACAGGAATCGAACTCTAGTTTGCAAATTACAAAGCAACGACGAAACGCACTACGCTACGAGCGCTTACTTATCTACTGTGTTATTCCTGTTGTACTATTCGGGTTCACACCAATGTACATTACTTAGATTTTTAGTTTAAACCATCTGGGCTACAGGGTGTGGGACAAAATTCTTTTGCACAATTTTGGCAAAAATCGCGTCAAAATAATTTATATTGCAAAAATAAAATTTTGATCGTTAATCCACGTTTTAAGGGCTTTCATTTGATTCCTTACTCAGAATTGGATGAGCACATATTTGTTTATATTTTTAGGGGGATATGTTTTTAGATGTTTTAGTATTTTTGCTATGTGCGGGTCAAAGAGTTGTATAAGCATGCCAAATTTCAACTCTCTAAGTTTAGCCGTTTGGCTACAATTTTTTCCGAACAGACAGACAGACAGACAGACGACAAAATGTCGGTATAATGGTTTTTTGGTCATACCTACAAAACCCTAAAAAGCATGGAGAAATGCTAGAAATACGGGAAAAAGAGTGTGGATGTACTAAAAGCATTTCAAAGCTACAGATTACATCAATATTGTTAAGTTATTAATATTTAACAAACTAGTATTTATTAAAAAAATTCAACAAATAAGAAATACTAAATTATAAAAATCGGCGAACATAATTAAATATCTACCCGTGTAACTTTAACGCAGGATTAGGGCATGCGGTCTCAAAATTTGTATGTAGGTATTCTGATACAGCTTCACTGAAGTGTCTGCTTTCGTTTTTAATTATTTTTTTTTAGGAAGGGAGTTTCTAACAAAGATTGCGGTTCGTACTGTTGGATGGCAGGCTTAACACCTTTGGATTATTTTCTGTAGGGATATGTGAAGTTGATAATCTACGCCGATAAACCAGATACGATGGACGACTTGGAAGCCAACATTCGCCGCGTTATTACCAATATACGGCCCCAGCTGCTCCAAAAAGTGGTCGAAAATTGGACTTCCAGATTCCGCTTTATTCGCGCCAGCCATGGCACCCATATGCCCAAAATCTTATTTAAACCGTGGCATAAAATTACTAATGGCATAAAATTATCTCTCCAATAAAGCCAATACCAGCCATGGTATTGGCCTCCATTACCACGATTTTTATGCGTTTTATTTCATTTAAAAGTTCTATACCTCTAAAGAAAAAACACCCGTAATTTATTCAGTAACTTTTGAATTACAGTGTACGAATATCTCCAAAGTAACTATTGAGAATAAACATTACCTATAGAGGCGCTGTTGTCACTTACAAAATGGCGATTGGAATAGGATATTTTTGACATTTGCTACACAACAATTCACATTGCAGTTAATTTTCTGTTGCGATTTTAAAGACATTTTATTAAAGTTTTCTTTAACACATACAAACAATACAATTAAATTAGCCACATCCAACAAAATCATATTCCGTTAAGTTCCAAAACATTCCGCTGGGCATCACTTCAGTTATTGTCAGTTCTCAATATTAGTTACTATCCTAATACATAGCAAATATTTAGTTACTTTGAGCATAGGATCTGTGTTATAGAATTGGGCTGATTGTTACTTCTTGTACTTTTACTAATCTGGTTCTGTTGTTATAATTATATAACTATTCTTTTACTATTTCTAGATTTAATTACTGAATCCTCTAAATTCATCGTTCGTAACTGGGCTAGTTGGAATAGTTCTTAACATATTTTCTTCAGGTACAAACGAATTATCTGCAGAAATGACGTTTAACATCTTCACTCGAACTGGTCGAGAAGAATCTGCAAAATGCGAGTAATGCATTAGAATCTGTAATGCAACGGCAGAGCCGTGCGTTGGCATGGGAGCAATGGAGCGATCGCTCCAGGTGCCTGGGCCACGAGGGCTCATTCAGTATGTCACATTTGTGTATTTTTATAATATTGGCATAACAAAAATTTTATTATTAGTTTGTTAAATCTTTATAAATTAGGTTTTTATTTATCTTTGTTAAAAAAGACTTGCATGGGTTGATAAATATTGTATAGAAATAGATTGTGAGTTTTCAGCAATTGAACTGAACCAACAAAATTTAATAGCTTTACTTGTTTATAGATCACTAAAAGGCGACTTTAATATATTTTTAAATAATTTTTCTATTAATAGAAAGCCAGAGTTGAGGAAATTCTATGCTGGTTTGGCTGACAGTATCTCCAGAGTTTTCGATCAAAGCAGACTCTTTAAATTTTCTTCTGAACCTGTTTTCCTCATACATTAAGAGTTAGGCATCTTTCCATTGGAAATGGTGTTCATTTTCCCAGACATGTTCGGCCAGTTTGGAACTGTAAATTTTGCCCTGCTGAATTTTTTGCTGATCCTCACATGCAAAAGTCTGCCAGTCTCGCCAATATATTGTTTCTCGCACTGGCAAGGAATAGAGCACAGTTTTTGTTTAGGACAGATTTGGGTTTCGTACATGATAGAATAGATCTTAAAGTCGAACTCGATTTGAAGGCTACTTGAATATTATGCTTCTTTAGCATCTTACCAATTTTATCAAATACTTCTTTATAATAGGGCATAGAGACATATCTCACTTCGGCAGTTCTAGGTGCGTAATTTTTCTTATATTTGATAGTATCAGTAATAATTTTATGACTGCAGCCATTATCCTGTAATCCTCGGTTATCTTTTAGATTTACAGCGTCAGTAGCTTTATTTTCTACAAAATTTTTACATTTTAACGCAAAATGAACAAGTTGCCTTGCTTCGGAAATATTGAAATTTGCACTTCTTGGGAATTTATCGCATATTTTTCTGTACAAAATTTTGACATTTGTCACTTACTTTGACAGTTGTATCTATCTCTCTTTTATTCGTGTATATGTCTCTCTTTGTTTAACATAATGCTACTAATACCAACATTAAAAAACACCGTAAAACATTATTATCAATCAGAATAGCTATTATCTGTCTCAATTTGTAATACGAAACTAAGAGGAAAATTTCATTTTTTATGTTGTCTATTTAAAATATCATCTTAGGATGGTACTGCTGAAATGGCACCTTTCAAAACATTTGACAATTCATATTTGACATTAAATTATATGTAAATTTATTTTTTTAATTAAAAAGTATTTTTATACAACCAAAATAAGAACATAACATCATAAAATATGCATAAGAGACAACAATTAGATAAATATACAAAAAAACACATATATAACGCTTATGGAAAACTTTTAGGAAAAAATTGAACAAAATTAAAAAGAAGTGAAATTATAGACCTTGTGGCAGATATTTTTTCAGTAAATTTTGGTGTCCTTTTTGTTGTGAAATATAAAATAATTTACCCATTTCAATTTCTTTAGATTTCTGAAGGAGAAGTAAGAAAAATTTTAAATGAAGGTGTAGAAAATTTAAGACCGACGAACATGGGAAGAGGTAATAATAAGAAAACAGATAGAACCACAGACTACATGTTTCGGAAAAAATGAATATTTTTGTTTAAATATGTTATTTAATTTTGCAAAACAAGAATTAGATTTTAAGGGCAGCAGAATAAAATGATAAATTATTATTATATAATATGTATTTTTGTTTTTTATATTTTATCACAATATTTCATTGATAATCGTAATATTTTTTTACTATTATACGAGTAATAATCGAAAATTTGATGAAATAAATATTAATATATACATTCAAAATATTTGACATGTCAAATTAGTAATAACCTCAATATGATGAAAATTAACCATACTTTTAAAAGCCAGATTTACAAGTTCACATGATTCTACAAAAGTCTATTTACACCACAACAGTCACTAAAGTAACCAGATCTAGTTTCGTATTACAAATTGAGACAGATTATATCTACGAGATAACTAGAGTTGGAAATACAGAAAGCTATTTATCCTAGTGAATATCAAGAGGATAATATTAACCCATTGATAGTTATTGTTATAGATAACAGCAAGGCGGAAATACCGGGCCTTAAACAAATAAATTTTAGAAAAAATATACGCACTACATTAAAAAGGTGTCCTATTTTGTTTTGTCCATACACATCATATTTTCGGACAAGAAAAAAATCAAAATGTATACCATATTTTCGAACGGAGGGAGTTTAATTTTGTTTGCAATACTCTACTGCTATTTTTTCGCATCTACATAATCAACAAAATTTCTAACTCACCTGACAACTTTCTGGAAGTGTTAGCAGATATACGGACATCTTTATTTTGATTGCTCTCAATAAACTGTCTCTCAGTCTCTTCACATGGAGCCAAGTTGTTTTCTTCTGCAATATCAATATTCCGTTCCTCCATTTTACCAATATTAGTCCAATTCAACAAATCTTGAACCACAGTTCGTGGACTATTAGATTTCTCAAACATGTTTAAATTATCTTTATTATCGCATCTCTCAAGTGTCAATATCTCATTTTCTAATTGAGATATTTGATTCTGAAGCTCTTTACGCTGTGAAAAGGCAGAGGAAATCTCTCGCATGACGAGTTTGTTCAAGTTTTCAGTTTGTATGTCAGGATCGTTATGGTATTTTTTTGTTAATTCTTTTTTTCTTTCACCCATTAGCATAGCGTTATCTTTTTCCAAAAGTGCAATTTCCGATTGAAGCTGACAGGTTTGTTCTTGCAAATCCTTATGACTGCAAACAATTTGTTTTGCTTTTGTTATAAGATCTGTGGCCGACGACGCCTTGAGATCCAGTTCACACATACGCGTTTTTAATAATGAAACACCATCATCCCGTAATAAGTTAATTTGTTTCTCAATTCGAATTGCTGTGTTTTTGAGCTCTTGGTTGCGTTCATTTTCCTTAACGATCTCCATTTCTATTTGTTGTTTGAAGCCAGGTGTCTTCATTGTTTCGATCATTTGTATGAATTGTTCTTTGTAATTATCAAGTAATTTGTTTAAATCGTTTGGTGTTTCTTGTGGTTTTTGTGCTGTTTCTGATTCAGATTGCACTATTTTTGAGCTGCCGGGAGATGGTTGTGAATCAATTGTTGTGGAAGATCTTGTTGCATTGTCTGGAAAAAAGTGATACGGTGAGTAATTTTAAATATTTATTAAAAAATTAAATAATGAACTGAAGTCCAGAGTTAGGAAGCAGTTATTAAATTTATTTAACTACCTTTTATACCTCAAATAGTTGTTTTTGTTTTTTTTTTATAATTTATTTGAACTCGGATGCATCCATAGTCACTGATCTTTTACTTACATCTCAATATGATCTTCAATATCAAAATTTTATTAGAGTCTAATTATGAATGTAAATTCATAATAGGTGTGTTCGATTTGCACATTTGCAGTTACTGTTTACTGCCACGTTAAAAATATCTGTTCGTTTTGTTTCGCAGTAACTGCAAATCTGTTCGATTTGTCGTAATTTACTGCCAGTTTATGACGCTACTGCGAAAAAGTTACAGCTGCTTTTCTTGCGGATTATTTGTTACGGCTGTGTTTGTTTACCTTTTTGAGTTGGTACCATAGATAAAGAATAAATGGTTGGTACTTTGTTTTTGACTTTTTTACAGGAATATGGCTAGCATATTTGTTTTGATATTTATACTATATTCTTTGATGGCTAATGTCTTACAAATTCTTTTTTTGAATATCCTGGGAGAATAGTTTCTACAAAATTTTTCAGTTTTTCTATCCTGGGGCATTTTGTAAACCTCCCAAATACAGTTCATAACTTCATCATCCGAACTCGAAAAATCTAAATCTGAATCAGATTATTCTGGATTTGATAATATTTCAAGATCCATTAAATATATCTAATATTTTTCACCCTTTCGACACTAGGCTGACCAGATTTTTTTCACAGAAAAAGGGTATACTAAAAAAAAGGTTACACTCCAAAAATTCAAATAATGAGCAAAAAACAGATGTCCTCATTTAAAAATACTAGTGACGAACAAAAAAAAAAGATCTTCACTCCCAAAATAGAAGTGATGAGCAAAAAAAAAGGTCCTCACTTCTAAACTAGAAGTAATAAAAACAAGTGACCATCAAAATAGAGTATATTCAGGTTTTTTTTTTTATAAAAAGTAAGAGTATAGAAATTATTACTCAAAAAAGAGTATAATACTCTTAAAAATAGTACGTCTGGTCACCCTATTCGACACACAAGATAATCTCCGAACCAAATCGTATAAAGATTCTTAACCTGGAAAGTTATCTGACAGCTATCTGACATTTAACATTTACGTCAGACGTACTTCTTATTCTTTACGTATAAACAAATCGAACAGAAAATTAAACCCGCTGTATGTTACCAGTTTTTAGTAGTAAACTGCTAACTGCAGCGTTTTACTGCTAGCGTTTAGCAGTATAACGCGAAGGTGCAAATCGAACATACCTAATAAGATTCAAACAGATCAACAACTGATGCCATACTAGATTTCTCAGAAGAGGTATGTGACACCCTCGAATCTAAAGAAATTTGCTTAGCAACTTTCTTGGACTTAAGTAAAGCCTTTGACTATGTGCCGCATGATTTATTAATTAGAAAAATTAAAAAATATGGTTTCAATGAGAATAGTCAGCAACTAATACAATCTTACTTAGCAAACAGAAATCAATATGTTGCTGTTAATAACAATCAATCCGATATCTTGCCGTTGGAATGTGGAATACCACAGAGTTCGATCCTCAGTCCGCTTCTATTTCTAATATACATTAATGACTTTCCATCATTTTTAAAAACTAAAACAGTTTTATATGCCGATGATTCTCCAATCATTTCAAGATCCACATCATTTAGCGATTTAATTAGTAACAGTGATTTACATTTAAACGATGCTAGCAATTGGTTTGCGGCAAACATGTTGTCTCTAAATACAAACAAATGTGAAAGTATGGTTATTTCTTTAAGAAAGTATATATTTGAGAGTCCAGGCTTTGTTAAATTTTTAGGGGTATATATTGACAAGGAATTAAATTGGAAACACCATATTGATTATGTGAGTGGTAAGCTGTAGAACAATTTTCTTACTGAGAAATCTTGTGGACATAGTAACTAAAGATGTGCTCTTAGTAGCTTATTACTCACTTTTTCAATCACATATTTCTTATGCCCTCTTAGCATGGGGACACTCGTCCTCTGCTGATAGAATTTTTACATTGCAAAGACGAGCTGTGAGAATCATTGACGGCATTGCTTACAGAGCAGACTGCGCAAAAATCTTTTTTATCATTGCAAATTATGAATCTGCCATCACTCTACATTTTAGCCTGTTTAATTTTTTTTACAAAAATAAAAACGATTTTAAATCGTTTAATGAGATTTATAATCATAATACTAGATACAAGAATGATATATATCTTAAATTCTGCCGTCTATCAATATCCAGAAATAGCACTACCTACTACGCTATTAAATTCTTTAATATATTGCCAGAGTCTGTAAGACTATTACCCCAAAATTAATTTGAAGCGTTTGTGAAGGATGTATTAATTCAAAATCCATTGTACTCTGTGTCCGAATATTTTGATTTAAATTTTTAGAATTATTATTAGTTTTTTAGTATTTGATTTAAGTAATAATTGTATCTATGTGTAACCCTTTTTGTGTAAATCTACACTATTTGCTTGATTATTCTTGACTGACTGTAAAAGATTTAATTGTATTGTATTGTGGTCAATAAATAAATATTAATCTAGTTACTCTATAGATAAATAATTAGAAATAAGCAAAAAATCGTTTATTCCCTTGATAACTACTTATCCCATTGATAGTCAATTTTATCTATGGTTGGAAATATCGGGCTTATAAAATCAGATCAAAAGATAAAAAGTAGATCAAGATTCGGTTTTTGAGGAATATGTTCCAAAAAAGTTGTAAAAGATATTGAAAGGCAACTACTTTGTGATCAAAAAGATTTTTTCGTTTAATTATCTTCTCCACGTTTCTGAACATTAATTAAAAATCAAGGCTCAGTCAAATTAAATAATAAATATGAAATAATTTTTTTGTGAAAATGATCTTAAATGTACATGTTGTTTTCTTAAAAAAAAAAATAAATGGACCAAATTAAGCTTCGAAATTATTAATAATATCTCAAATTCGTTAACTGTGACAATGAGCGATCTAATTTTAAATTAAAAAAAAAACTTGAAATTGTTGTTATAAAGCGTCATCATCACTTCTTTCGTTGTTCCTGATTGTTGATTCCTGATAGACGATGCTAGTGAATATTTGCGGGCGCTATGCGCAAAAGTTCTTTTATTTCTCAACAATCCTCGTATTTCTAAACTTTTTACTATTTTATGTCTTACCTCGCAAAGGAGAATTCAGCAATGATTGAGTCTGAAGCAAGTCTGGACTAGTAATATCATTATCTTGCAGTGTTTTACGATCAGGCTCATTTTGTTTTGCAACTGGTTGATTACAAACAGCCGATTTTCTTCTACGCCGTGGTTTGTTTAATAATTGTGATCCATACATCGCAGCCCCTATAAATTTATACAAAACTGATATTGAAACAGAAGGACTTTGACCATTTTGTGCTATCAGCCAGAATTTGAGTAGCACTATGCAATACAAATATTGTGTATAATACGTTTGTAGAAAACGTTCAACAGCAAATTTAATGTTACAATTGTCGATGAAAAATGAAAATAAAAATTCTGGGATATACATATATATATCCTCGGGAACATTTTTGTAGCAATATTAAACTCTAAAAGTCCTTCATATATACATTGAATATGTATATCTTTTATAGTTTCACCGCCATAGCATTTTAATGTGATTAATGTAAAATTCTAAATTACGTTTTTGTACATGTTTATGAGTAACCTCCATCAACAAAAACCAGGTCTATATCTCTCATTGGGTCTAAGAGATATTGAGGAATCAGTGAAAAAGCATTTTGCCCCTTTAGGGGTGAAATTATAAAAAAAAAAAAAAATTCAACAAGTTTCTAAAGATTTTAAAAAGACACTTATATATGCCAAAACGGAATGTTATCTCAATAAACATAGGAAGTGCGAAGCGTTCTACAATTAGCCCCAAATGTAGATTTAAGGGTTGTTTAGGGCAAAATCCTGAATTTCGTTCATAAATATTTGTAACCTTTATAAGCAACTAATTCGATATGTTATTGGTACCAAGATATATTGAGGAATCCTTGAAATCATATATCACCATATTTCACCATCTTAGGGATCGAATTTAAAAAAATTTCTTGTTTGTGGGTCCTTACATCATGTAGAGAATATGCTTTCCGAATTTCATGACTATATCCAAGGGACGTTTTATAGAATAAAAAATAGCAATTTACTCATTTTCGCGGTGCAATTAAAAAAATATGTTAAAAAGATATTTTAGGTTTTTAAATTAACAGTTTTAATCCCGAAACACTCCCTTAGAATGAGAATTTTGAAATGCTATACGGCCTCTGTTCGAATCCTGGTTTTACTCTATTATCATACTAAATCTGGTTAAAATATGTCAAACTGTTTTTAAAAAAGATTCATCAAAAGCAAAAATAAATAAACCAAAATAATAAAGTTCATAAATATCGGTAAAAATAAAAAAATATAATATAGATATTGTCTCGTTCTACATAGACCAATCATAGTTTTGCTAAATAACTGAATAAAGATCAGTGCTGTTTACCGACAATATTTGAGCCGAACATTTCCGATGCCGCCCGAAGAGCCACTATCTAAATATAGTCATCCAATCAACTATTGAACGAAAATTACTATCCCCTCACTGCATATTTAATACTTTTTTGAGATTTTCGAATATTCTAGTTATGATGAAGGCATTTCCTACCTGTATGCAAAATTTCAGCTCGGTAGCATATCTGGAGGTGGGTTAGAATTTCCGGACATACTCACAAATATTCAGTTTTATACATATAGATTGTACCGCTCACGTCCATGTTACAAAGATCAAATTATCAAGAATAGGAGGGGTGCCAATAGGGTTCCTTGAGGTATTTCTGTTTTTAATAAGGAGAAATTACTAACATGATTATTTATTTTAACAGCTTGATATCTATCTTGTAAATAATTTTTAAAGATTTCCAAAGCTTTACCTCTTATTTCTATATTTTCAAGTTTTTGAAATAGCACTCTGTGGGGCACCATGTCAAACGCGTTATAGCTAGGTCTAAGCAGATCGCGAGACATTTTTTGTTATCATTCAAGTTTTGATTAATAAGTTCAGTTAACCTGGTGATAGCTTCTTCAGTGTTTGATTTCGATATAAAACCATATTGATTCTTGGATAAGATGTTATATTTATTAAGAAAGTTAAATAAACGCGTTTTTATTGCATGTTCTAAAATTTATGCCAACATATTTATTTGGCTAATCGGTCTATAATTACTATATTACCTGTTTCCGAATCGCTGCTTTCACTTTCTGACGTAGTTTCTGTAAACCATTGTTTATTTAAATTACTCTTCGCTCGATCAAATGGCCTAATATTACTCATAGCACGTGACAAAATTCCCTGCAACATAAATATAAAAAAATTGATGTGAAGTGTGAATTTTCACACCTTTCAGGATTTTATAAGTATTTAGTAAGTGATAGCAAATAGTGGGTACAAGTTAAAAAAATTAATGTGAAGTGTAAATTTTCACACATTTCACGGTTTCGCAGGTATTTAGCAAGTGGATGATGATTATTTGGGATGCCAAAACAAATGTTAAAATTTTTTTTTGTTAATTTTAATTCGAATGCCTAATATCATTATTTAGGTTTCTAAATATGTGCAGTATTTTTATATATATAGCAAGGTTCGTTAAGATTTTGAAAATTGCGCCTACGGCTTCCATTGGTTGTTTTAAGTTATAACTTCCGCCCCTCTGATTTCGTACACATTGAAACATAGAATTAAATTATAATTTCAACACTTCCCACTGGTTATTAAATTTACGCTTTTAAAAATTAAATGCAATATTTGCCAAAATATATCTAGAATTTTGACAAAATAATTTAAACAAAATAAAAATGCAAAAAAAAAACAGAAAAAATTAAATTGTGACAGGAAGCGAACTGTAGTTTCCAATTTAGGAAGCGAGATGTCTAACCACTACATCATGAAGGTATACTGGATAAACGTCTTACATAACATATTAAATATTTACGTCGTCAACCAAAAAAACACAAATAATGCGTTATTTTCCGAAAACATAATCTGATCAAAAATTCCTGTTGTACTATTCCGGTTCACACCAATGTACATTACTCAGATTTTTAGTTTAAACTATCTGGGCTACAGGAGCCCAGATGGACAGACAATTTTTTTGCACTATTTTGGCAAAAATCGCTTCAAAATAATTTATTTTGCAAAAATAAATTTTTTATCGACAATCTACGTACTAAGGGCTTTCATTTGATACCCTACTCAAAATATTGTATTTGGTTGTCACTCTAGGAAAAGAAGTGATAGAAACATTTACTTCCATTTTTTCAAAATGAAAACCAATTTGTGAAAATAATAAATATGTTTGGTGGTAAAGAGATAAATAGGAAAAAATTGATGTGAAGTGTGAATTTTCACACATTTCAGGGTTTCGCAGGTATTTAGTAACTGAATGATGATTTTTTGGGATGCCAAAACAAATTTTATGTCTAAATATTTTTTTATGAATTTTAATTCGAATGTCTAATACCATTATTTAAGTTTCTAAATATGTGCAGTATTTTTTTTTTATATAGCAAGGTTCATTAAAATTTTGAAAATATCGCCTATGGCTTCCATTGGTTGCTTAAATCATAAGCCCCGCCCTCTGATTTCATTGATATACATTCAAACATAGAATTAAATTATAATTTCAACACTTCTCACTGGTTATTAAATTTACGCTTTTAAAAATTAAATGCAACATTTACCAAAATATAACTAGAATTTTGACAAAATAATTTAAACAAAATAAAAAGGAAAAAAAAACAGAAAAATTCAAATTGACAGGAATCGAACTCTAGTTTGCAAATTACAAAGCAACGACGAAACGCACTACGCTACGAGCGCTTACTTATCTACCGTGTTACATAGCAAATTAAATATTTAACATATTTTAGTTAAAAACACATAAAATGCGTTATTTTCCGAAAACATAAACTGATCAAAAATTCCTGTTGCACTATTCGGGTTCACACCAATGTACATTACTTAGATTTTTAGTTTAAACCATCTGGGCTACAGGGTGTGGGACAAAATTCTTTTGCACAATTTTGGCAAAAATCGCGTCAAAATAATTTATTTTGCAAAAATAAAATTTTGATCGTTAATCCACGTATTAAGGGCTTTCATTTGATTCCTTACTCAGAATTTGATGAGCACATATTTGTTTATATTTTTAGGGGGATATGTTTTTTAGGTGTTTTAGTATTTTTCCTATGTGCGGGTCAAAGAGTTGAACAAGCATACCGAATTTCAACTTTCTAGGTTTAGCCGTTTGCTACAATTTTTACCGAACAGACAGACAGACAGACAGACAGACAGACGACAAAATGACGGTATAACGGCTTTTTGGTCATACCTACAAAACCCTAAAAAACTTATATTCTATATATTTCATTAATAACCATAACAAGGTTATCAGCTACACGTGCCCAACGTTAAAGATCTACATACCTCAGGATTCCGGAGCGTCTGGAAATACTTCTCTAATTTGGTTCTATCAATGGTGTGAAGATAGTAGGATACAGGTGTACCAGTCCACGACACAGAACCTCTCAGTGGCGACATCTTGGACACATGCATTATGGAACCTATATCACTTAACTTTCTCCCTGATATTCGAAAGTTGAGTGGACAAAAGCTTCTAGAGGAAACGATTCTTACTCCATCACGTAAATCAGCGAAACGTTCTTTTAGTTGATGATCAAGAGCGGGCCCAAACGTGAAATTATTCACAAATATTATTGTTGCAGAATTGATTGTTTCACGAAATTCTTCTGAGAGGAAATCACCTTTAATTAATTGGTAATTGCCAAACTTTTTCCCATACCACTGCATCCATGTTTGAAAATGCTCATCCATGTTCTAGAAAAAAAAAAAAAAAAAACTCTATCAAGACCGTAATTAAACAGGTTGGTTGATATTTCATCACCCAAAGCACAACTTTTAACTGAAAGTCACATACACGGGTCTATTCTGTATCTTTTGTGGTTAAAAAGTTTTGGTTAAAAATGATGGTTAAAAAGTAACATTTTAACTAGGCGTTAAAATTTTAACCTTGTTTCTTTGTCATATCAATTCTGTAAAAAGTTACTGTGTAATAACGTTACTACAACATATAATATTATAAAAAATACAATGACTTTCATTCATGATAGTAGCTGACCTTGCTCATAGTGACGAATTTAGTAACTATTATCACAGTAACAGTTACAGAATTGGTCTGAATATCTCAGGTTATAACCCAAGCGTTAAGTTCTAACTTTTTAACCTTATGGTTAAAAGTATGTTGTGAAATTATCTACAAGGTAGTGTATTTTGCTAGTGTAAGTATGGATTTAATGTAAACAAATGTTATGGTTGAATCGTGAAAGAACAACGTTCAAATTTAATAAATCTATATTGCGGAAATGTACACAATATTTATATGTAAATAATTATGGCTACAGAAATTAAATAATATACGAGGGACATTCAATAATTAAAGAGACAAATTGATGTAAAAAAAAAAAAAACAGTTTGTAGGAGGTGGTACTTTCATGATTTTAGGTTGGCATCACTGGGATGAGCTGAGAACACCTGGCGGATAAAAATTGTTTTGTTTATAACTTCTAAATTGCATTTAACGATGGCGTGTTCGCTTGAAGTTTCCACATTAGTTGAACAACGTTCAGTGATCCGGTTTTTGCTTTCTGAAGGTGAAAAACCGGCTAAAATCTTTTCTCGAATGATTTTACAGTAGGGTGAAAGTTGTATGAACCGCGGAAATTTTTATAAGTGGGTAGAACAGTTCAAAAATGGTCGAACCTCAGGGACTGACGAGCAACGTCCCGGCCAGCCAGTTGAAGTGTCAACTCCTTCGCTTGAAACCCGCACTGACGACATTATTCGTGAAGACCGACGTATTACTGTTGAAGATATAGCAAAAAAAGTTGCAGCAAGTGTTGGCACAGTTCATCACGTTATCATTGACAAGCACAAGTACAGCAATACAAGTGCAAGGTATGCTCGCCCTCATACCGCCAAGCTGACCCAAGAAACCATTGAAAAAAAAATAGGTTGGGAGATACTACCTCATCCTTCCTACAGTCTAGATTTGGTTCCCTCTGATTTCCATTTGTTTGATCCACGCAAGAAGGCATTACGTGGAAAAAAGTTCAGCGACAACGAGCAAGTCAAAGAATTTGTGAGAAACTGGCTCAAACAACAAGACAAAAATTTCTTTGCATCAGGTATAAAAAAACTAGTTCGTCGTTGGGACAAGTGTATTAATATTCGTGGGGATTATGTTGAGAAGTAGTAAAAGTCTCATTTTGTAAAAATACAGTTTTTTTTTCCTACATCAATTTGTCTTTTTAATTATTGAATGTCCCTCGTAATATTACCATAACATGCAAATGTATCAATATTTTCTTTCTTCTATATTAAAATACTTTTATTTTCAGATTATATTTACCTTATTTTTATTTTTAAACAGAAAATACAGAAAATAAAATTTATAAATGTATCACAGTTTTAAAGTTTTAAATATTTACTTGCAATATATCGGGAAACGAGAAATCTTTCGATTCTTCTCGGATAAAAAAAAAAAAAAAAAACATTTGTAAAACGAGATATTTCGTAGAAGTTTTAGAAAAATTAAAATATTTTAAAATGTTTCTTCAGGTAAATTAAAAAGGTCACTCATATCACGCAGTTGCCTTTGTTTAATTCGAACTGATCTAAAAAGCTTTTGTATATATTTTTTGTTCACCTATTGGCATCTGACACTACCGATAGAGGCGCTTCTGCATTCACATCATGGCTGACTTTGGTAGGATATTTTTGACAGGTTCAATGGTATCTTCATGTGATATTTATTGAAACACACGGGAACACACTCTAAAATGGTCTTTAACTGTCTTTCCACTTCTAAGAACATATTCCCATGCTTGTCACAAACTCGACTATCCTACAACCGTCAGTTTCTCAAAATCTCACTAGAGGCGCTTCAGTTATTGTCAGTTGACAATATTAATTTTTCACTTATTAACCTGTTTTTTTCAATTTGTTTTAATAATTGGTTTAAAAAAAGACTTGCCATGATTAATTCTAAAAATGGATGTTTTTTGGCTATTTGACGTTTAGAGGTTAGAATTACAGCTGGTTAAAAGTTAACACCATGTATTTGACTGGAGTTGAAATCATATAATAAATTTAAGATCGTAGCGCCGTGGTGTTCAATTTTGGAACGTATTTTTTAATTTTTAGATGTGTCATGCAAAAATATGGCTTTATAAACATTTGTATTAATTTACTTGTTGATAAAATAGCAAAACAGGTTCACAAAATATTGTAAAACATATTTATTCCTATAATTTCACTTTCACAGCTATGTAACAATAACATTAAGTACCCTCTACCTACGTTCCAAAATTGAACACCGCGGCCCTACGATCTTAAATTTATTTCCCTATAATAAACATAGTGTTCAAATATACCTCTGCATATTTGCTAGGTATATCTGCTTTTTCAATTCCATAGCAGATTTTACAAGGTGTAGCTGCTGCCATCTGTAGTACAACTTGTCCAACTCCCGAACCGAGATCCAAAAACACGTCAGTATCTGTTACTTGAATCTGATCAATGATCTGAGAGACAAGGTCATAGGAAGTTTCACCATACACCTCCGGCGAGAAAGGCTCATAGTGATTTAGTTTCCAGGGTTCTTCCACGGCTTGGTTGTATGTCTGCTGGAGAATATGTTTCAGAAGACCTCGTGATGGATATTTGTTAATACGTCGAGCTGGTAATGAGGTTCCCTTTTCCTAAAAAAAAAAAAAACAATTATTTTATCATTATCAGCGTCCAGTACATTTTTACAAATATTACTGAATAACACAAAATTACATACTGCATTACACAGTAAAGCCTATTTATATTAAAATTGTAATACTCAATAATTAGTAATCAAAGGCAACCAAGTCGGTCTGTCTGTCGGTTTGTCGATAGCATAAAAAAAATTGATGTGAAGTGTGAAGTGATGTAACCACGGCAAAAAGAACGATATTTTTAAAATAATTTATCATCTGTTAATCTAAGAGCTTTAAAAATAAATTTTATGTTAAAATATTTTTTTGTTAATTTTAATTCGAATACCTAATACCATTATTTAGGTTTCTATGTGCAGTATTTTTTCATATAGCAAGGTTCATTAAGATTTTTAAAATTGCGCCTATGGCCTCTATTGGTTATCATATGCTCCGCCCCTTTGGTTTTACATAAATGACACATAGAATGAAAATATAATTCCAACTGTTTATTAAATTTACACTCTTAAAAATTAAATGCAACATTTCCCAAAATATAACAATAATTTTGACAAAATAATTTAAAGAAAATAAAAATGGAAAAAAAAACAAAAAATAAAATTGTCTCCTCTGTCCGGGCGCGAACCCTAGAATTCTGGATAGCTAGCGAGCATGCTAACCATTAGACCATGATACGTCTTCTAGTGTAGTGTGTTACATAACTATAACTTTTGTAAATCGTCAACCAAAAAAACACAAAAAATGCGTTATTTTCCGAAAACATAATCTAATCAAAAATTTCTTTTGTACTATTCCGGTTCACACCAATGTACATTACTTAGAATTTTTTCAGATTTTTAGTTTAAACCATCTGAGCTACAGGGTGTGGGACAAAAAAAAATTTTACACAATTTTGGCAAAACTAGCATCAAAATAATTTATTTTGCAAATATAAAATTTTGACCGTTAATCCACGTACTAAGGGCTTTCATTTGATACCCTACTCAGAATTAATTTTTTTTTTTTTTTTATGAGCTCATATTTGTTTATATTTTTAGGGGGATATGTTTTTTAGATGTTTTAGTATTTTTCCTATGTGCGGGTCAAAGAGTTGTATAAGCATGCCAAATTTCAACTCTCTAAGTTAAGCCGTTTGGCTACAATTTTTACCGAACAGACAGACAGACACAACAAAATGACGGTATAAGGGTTTTTTGGTCATACCTACAAAACCCTAAAAACGGTGGCATAAGTGTATTGTATTCGATAGGGACTATTTTGAAGGAGATTATATAAAATTGATGAATAAATAAATATTGCTTTGCAAAAAAATATTTAACGCTTTTTGATCACACCTCGTACAATTATCAAATAATGTTTATTATTTAAAACACATTGCTATAAAATATTAATATACGTTTCTGTTTACGCTAAAAAAATTGACGTAATACTGACAGATTACCGATTACTCCTAAATGTACAGGGTCCGGCAGAGAGGTATGATGTTTTTGAAATGACTTGCGCGCTTGGGTGGTCACACTGTTTTCGGAATAGTTGATAGCTACTCATCAACAGATACCATTTCAGTAACAATGGAGCCTTGGTCTGTAGCACATCGTGTGTTTATTTACAACACCTTCATTGAAACGGGTCGTTCTGTGATGCTCACACATCGACGATTTCGAAACCATTTTAATGTTGGTCGTCATGGCCGTGTTCCAAAACGGAATACATTCGACATTCGGCGGTACGTCACGCACGCGCTCTTCAGAAGTCAGACAGGTCAATTCGCAGAATCTTACACTTGGACCTTTATTTCCATCCGTATAAGATTATGATTGTTCAAAAACTGCTGCAAAACGACTTCATGAGTAGACACAAGTTCGCAGAAGCGATGTTGGAATTGCTGACGGATGACATCGTTTTGATCACGAGTGACGAGGCCCACTTTCATCTATCAGGGATGATAAACAAACAGAACTTTCGGTACTGGGCAACCGAACACCCGCAACAACTGCATCCAAATCCTCTGCACAGCGAGAAAGTAACTGTTTGGTGTGGCGTATCTCGAACCTGCATTATTGGGCCTTATTTTTTTCGTAAAAACGCACGAACAGTGACTGTTAACACAGATCGCTACGTTACCATGTTGCGTGATTATTTCCTGCCAGAAATAAGCCGACGACGCATCAACCTCAACACAGTTAGGTTTCAATAAGATGGGGCAACTTGCCATACATCAAGAGAAACAATGGCTTTTTTAAAACAGCATTTCCCAGGATGCCTGATTTCATTGCGTGGGGATATGGAGTGGCCACCTCGGTCACCGGACCTGTCACCTTGTGACTACTTTTTTTGGGGCTACTTAAAAGCAAATCTTACATTAGCAAACCACGTATTCTTGAAGAGCTTTCCGAAAACATAACGCGAGAAATTAAAAGGATTCCATGTGCCATGCTTGAACATTGAATGGACAATTTCGCCACCCGTCTACAAGAATGCCTCGACAAAAATGGACGCCACCTAACTGATGTGATTTTTCAAAGTTGATTATTTTTTCGAAAATAAATGTTTATTTTTTGCAAATGGCAATGTACCAGTTATGTATAAAAACAATAAATTTTGAAATTGGTTCGAAATTAAATGTGTGACAGTCTTTTCAAAAACATCATACCTCTCGGACAGACCCGTACATAGATTGAAAACATAGTCATGAAACCTAGAAAGAAGAGTCCTAGGCTCACCTTGAGCTGTCGCGCCAATGATGATCATTTAAAATATATAAAACTTTTTTTCCCGAAGGAGAAAAACATCGAATTAATATCTAATTGTCCGTATTCATCTGATTTATCCCCTAACGACTTTTTTTGTTCCCCAATGTCAAACAAAAATGCGTGGACAGCGTTTTCATCACCTCAAAAAACTGTTGAAGCCTTCGAAACTCATGTTTTTGAGATACCAACTTCAGAGTGGAAAAAATGTTTCGTGAATTGGTTTGAACGCATGCAAAAGTGTATAAATCTTAAAGGCGAATATTTTGAAAAGCAATAAATCAGTTTGTTTAAAAGCTGTTTCAATGTACTTTCAATAAAATAAAATTAAAGTACCGATTCCCTATGCAAGATAAAAAGTTGAAACAATTTCCGCTAAAACCGGAAGTGATGCTCTTTTGTCTAGTTAAACTTTTCTTCTGAAGAATTTTTTGTATTTCTTAAAATAAAGGAGTTATTCAAGGTGCGGCGTATCAAACAAACACCCTGTATATTGTTTCTTCAATTTATTTTGTTAATTTGTTTCGTTTTTTTCATATTTTTATGTATATGTATAATATTGAAAAAATATACATTATATCTACATCGAAATAGTAAATTTAACTTTTTTCATATCTATCTAAGTTCATTTGATATTTTCTTATTTAGCACAAATTAATATATTGGAGGAACGGGAAAGGGGTCCACTATGCGTTTAGCGCCAGGGGCCATGAGGGGTGTAAGTCCGCGTCTGTTCCAAACTGATTACTATATAGACTTACCAGAGACACAACGCTGTCTACGACTTTGTTGAAGCGTCCACATAATTTCTTCATGCTGGCAAAGCTCGTAGTATCATAATCATGTAGAATGTTGCTCTCCAGTGACGGTTTGAGTTCTGGCAGATCTTCACATACCCAGCGCATGGTTTCAATAATTGCTTCTGCACCATTTTGTTCCCCCTGGACATATTTCAAACCCACAATAATAGGTGCGTTCGGCATAATCTAACAATCTACACATTCTGCATAATTTACACAAGAAGTGTTCGTCATAGTTTCTAGCCGAACGATCTTCGTGCAGCATATACTGTGCAGTGCAGTTTGTGTTGCACAACCGTCACAATTTCAGATCGTGCGGCAATCTGTGCAATGGTGTTTTTCGCAATAAAAATACAGGTAACCAGACAACTGGGGCCGTAAGACAATTCGGGCCGTTCACAATTGGGGCTTTTCACAACTGGGGCCATTAACAACTGGGGCGATGCACAATTCAGGCCGTACACAATTGGGGCTTTTCACAATTGGGACTATTAGCAATTCGGGCCATTAACAAATCGGGTCGTTCACAATTGGGGCTTTTGACAACTGGGGCCATAACTATAAGAGCTAGAGTCTTCTTTTGTTTAAAATAAAAAATAATTATTTTACGAGTAAATTTGCGTTTTTTTGAAAAAAAATATTTTAATGGTTTGATTAAGTTTATTTTGGTGTTAATTAAAATAAATAAAAAAAAATATATTTTAAGGGTTGGCTTAAGTAAATTTTTGTGTTCATTTGATTAAAAAGAAATTGTATTTTAAGGGTTAGATTAAGTAAAATTTAGTGCTCTTCCGACTATATATATAAAAAATGTATTTTAAGGGTTGGCTTAGGTAAATTTAAGTGTTCTTTTGAATAAATAAATAAAAAATGTATTTAATTTTAGAAGTAAATATTTTGTAACTAAATTTAATTAATATTAGTTAACTACGAGAAAACCAGTTATTTTTGGTTTGACTATTTGATTTTCCTAATTTTTTTTTTTTTTATCTATCACAGTATTTTTTTGAAAATTTTCTTAAGCCAACCCTTAAAATACAATTTTTTTATTTATTCTAATTCCCACCAAAATGTACTTAATCAAACCAATAAAATATATATATAGGTAAAAGTGCATTTTAGCTATTTTCTACTACGCATGCGCCGAATGTGTTCATTTGTCCTGACGAAACAGGTACATCGTTGCCAAATGTATAGATGATTCAAAATGAAAATGGAATCACGCAAGCTAAAATGGCGGGGAAGAAGTTGTTTAGATGGTTTAAAATGAAAAGGGGATCTCGCGCAGCTAAAGTGATGGTGAAGCGTTGTACTAAGCGTTATGAAAATTTATACTCTGTTTAAAAGTTTCTATGTATTTTCCAAAAACATTATACAAAGTTATAAGAAAATAAATTATCTAGAAAAAACATGTATTATAATTTGTTATTATAATTTTAAAACACAAATTTGAATATAAAATTTGTAAATAAAAGAAACATGATACTGTTATTGGAATTATAACTTAAAATTAAAATCAATATTACCGGTATAAAATTGAAAACTTAATATTTAGAACAATCTTTCTGGAAAAATATTATGAGCATATATATTAGGGTTCAAATATTTTAAAATAAAAGACAAATACATTCGATGTCCGGTATATTCGTAATTTATTTTGCACTCTTTCGCCGTCTATCTACATCGCTATCTACATTCAAAATCATATTTGGCAACGATGCACCTGTTTGGTCAGAACAAATGAACACATTTGGCGCATGCGTAGTAGAAAATAGCTAAAGTGCACTTTTACCACATGAGGAGTAGGTTATGTAACTTATATATATATTTTTTTTTCAAAGAACACGCAAGTTTATTAATGCCAACTTGTAAAATAATTATTTTTTATTTTAAACAAAGAAGACTCTGGTTCTTATACATTACCTATATTTTTTTCAGATTTTTTGTTTGACCCTTTTTGGTAAAAGGTTGTGGCACAAGGACTATCTTAGCATATTTTTGCAGTTATATTGTGCAGTTCAGAAAAACACAACTGCACTTATATGCTTGCACCTGCAAGTTGCATATTTAAATTTTAGCTGCTCCTGTACAATTAAAACTAATTATATTTAATGAGGCAATAAACATAATGCACTTGTTTGCAAACAGAATCCATATATTGTAAATTCAGATGACCGACACTCATATGTACCACATAAAATTACGTGCCCGGCATTTAACACATGCTCAACTACAAATTACATTTCAATAAATCTACTGAAATTAAACTTTAAATACTGTAATTTGATGCCCACCTTCTGTTATATACCTCGACACAAGTGTAGCGCTTAAAAATTAAAAAAATTCACAAATATTAATCGCATTTTCATAAAATAAAAATTACTGTGCTTAAATTAACCTGTTTGCTATTAGCATATTAATAGCTGAGTACTAGAGACAACAGCCATATTGCCTTGGAGCACAACGCCGCCATCGATAAAGTCACTTCTAAATAGTCTATTTCTTTGATTTAAGCGGAATTAGATTTTGAAATTTACTAACTTTTAACCAGTGATGGGCGTTTACACGTAAACTTTAATTGTTTACGTTTACGTGTAAACTTATGTAAACAATTGGTAAATTTGTCAACAATGTAAACAATGTAAACTATGTAAACTGTCAAATAATGAGGTTAGTTTTAGTTATTTAATACGAATAATAGAGTTAATGAACAAGTATATTCAGTTCAAAACAATAAATTTATTAAAAAAATTGTGGAAAGAAACCGAAGGAATAGCTATGAAGAACTAGGTTTTGTTTTAATTATAGAAAATCAAAGAAAATATAGAGCGTTATGCAAAATTTGCAATGAATCTTTTCGGTACAAAATAATTTAGGCTGATTTTCTTAAAGATGAAATTTAATGTATTTTGTTATTAAAAAAATAAGACATTAAGAATCTAAGACAAAGAAGACAATTTAAGACAAAATAAGAATTTTTTAAAGAAAAAAGTTTTTTATTTTTCATATTCATATTTATTAACTTGTATGTAACACCTGATGCAAATTCGATTTTTATTAATATGTATATTGTTTCATTAAAATTTTATTATTTATAAAAATGTATTGAGAATGAGGTTCTGTAATTCAAAACAAGTGCGCATGTCTAAATCATTGTTTACATTGTTTACAAGAGTTTTTGTGTTTACTTTACATCAATTGTTTACGCGTCAACAATGAGGTAACTTACATCATGTAATTTACGCGCCCATCACTGCTTTTAACGATCGAATGAGGCTTTTCATAATTTTATTTAGCAAATACTCACTTCAATTTAGTAAAAGTGAGCACGTGACAACTTACTAAAATAAAAATTCCATTTATTTCCGCTTAAACATTTGGAATAAACTTAATTTATCTGACAGAAAACAAAAAGCAAACGAAATCTAAAATATTAACTT
Source organism: Liopterus haemorrhoidalis (assembly GCA_963971575.1). NCBI lineage: Eukaryota > Metazoa > Arthropoda > Insecta > Coleoptera > Dytiscidae > Liopterus > Liopterus haemorrhoidalis. The sequence continues at coordinate 30,351,173 of OZ020623.1, forward strand.
ACGTTATTTCGCTCAATGATCAGTGACCAATCAAATAAAATAGGACCTGCTCCGACCGGAGAACGTAACTTGAGTTCCATTTTAAATGTGCACAAAAATAACTTTGTTATGTAATAATTATCACCACTATAAACCTTAATACTTGATAGTAGATTATTAGTAAATGACAATATAATCTCAATTTAACTTAGTCAGCAATCGCCGTCAAACTTGCAAAAAAACAGTTGACTATTCGGCATGACTATCTCTTCAAATACCAAGACCAACTACATCATGTCAAATGTCAGGCGTCTATAAAATTGAATCGGAAAAGTGACTAATACATGGATTAAGACGATTAAAAATAAAGAAAAACTTGCAAATTATTACAAATATAGTATTGGTTATATAAAATATGAAATATATAGGTTTTTGAGGAATAACATAATTTCAGTGGCGGGAATTTAAAATGTAATCTCACATAATTATAATTTATGCATTTATTATTGAGTCGGATAACGAAAAATAGTAAAATAAATAAAACAAAAAATTTTTTTGGTGACCATATCAACAAGAGTTCTTTTTTATCATCTAGTACTAGCCAAAAAGTAAATATTTTTCGGTCTAGGCCGATTCGCTTATTTTTTTGGCCGCTGGATGCTAGCGTCATCTATGTATCATTTCTTAAGTTACAAGATCTCATGGTTACACGGAAACAAATGACAGTCCAACATTTTTAATTGTAATAATTGTTCAATAACCATAAATGATCCAATGTAAGTAAATAAATTTAATGTTTCTAATAAAAATTACTTTTGGTCGCCCAAAAAATATAATGAAGAAGGAGGTTGTACGGGTTGCGGATAGTAATGAAAACCAATTAAATCAGCTGACAAGTTTCGAATAAGTTTTATTCTTCATCGGAGCTGATAAGAGTATTAAAATACATAGAAAGAGTGCATGTTGTAAAAATAGTTAAATTGATAAAAAAAAAAAAAATAAATAAATATAAAAAATATAAAATAGAAAACTATAAGCTGTTCACTTTTGTAAGAACACACTAGATCTGGTTATTTTGGTTACTTTTATGGTGTGTTACTGACTTTAAATGTCAATTAAAAATATTCCTCACGCTGTAAAACCGACTTTAGGTTGAAAAGGTTATGATCACTATAATTTAGATATCATTTTTCATTATGACATATGTCAAATGGATCGACATTTTAAAAAAGTGACATTTTTTAATACCAACATGACATACAGCTTCAAAGGTCCAAACTATAGGGGAAAAATTTTAAGATCGTAGCGCCACGCGGATTTTTTTGAAACCATTCTAAATCAGATACCACTTGACATTTACTAGTAAATAATAGCGAAAAGTGTATCAAAAAACGACAAAAAATAAATAATTGTTTGGGATTTTCTGATTTTGTGAAGTGACATTACTTGTAAACATCTAAAATACTACATTTTGTGATCTGGTTTTAAGTTATGGCGGTTTTCCATTGTCGATTATTTTAACTATATTGGGGGAAATAATAATTCCCGTGTTGTTTACCAAGGGGTAGAAATCTACAATGCTGGGCATATAATATTGTGTGGAGTCACTGAAAAAAACAGAGAGTTCATAAAGATTTATGCATTATGCCTACAAACTTGTGCATTACAAACCCACACACAATAACAGGAATTTTCAAGATATGCGATAATAAATACAAAATTGAAAATATTTTTTGTAGTCACTATCATTAAAATGTAATGAGCAAACTTTGATATAAGGGCTCACGGTAAACCGTGCTCACTTTTTTTCCAATTTTTAAATTGTTTATCTAAACATCGCGTCGATTCCTAACCTCTTGCTTTCCCAATTTTGTTTCGAACCGTACGGTGTCTGATATTAGTGGAAACAAATGGTCCGATATTTCCGGGTTTCTTCTTTGCAATGAATTGCACATAGGCACACAACAATATGTATTATACATTTTTCAATGATTATAATAAAACTTTAAAAACAAACTTCATACAAAACCAATACAGAAAACGAAATGTTATCTGATGTACACAAGTTCATGAAACGCTCACCAGATGGTAGGGTGCTTAGCTGCAAATCCCTATTGAAAACAAAATTCCCTCTTAGTGTGTTCTTACAAAAGTGAACAGCTTATAGTCACAATATAAAATGAATAAATAAATTATATAATATTAGGTACATCAAAAACACATTAAAAAATGAAATTAAGAGAAAAACTGTAGTGTACTAGACTGATACTGAAGAACGAATGAATGTTCAAATCATTCGTATATATATGTAAAGATAGACTATATTAGTGTGACGTCACATACATGTGCTGCCATCTGGCAATCTGTTCCGCTAAAATAATGACATATTAAATTATAATGTATAAAATAAGTTTTAATTAATAAATATTGAGTTGTAGTTTTGATGTGAAGCATTTTCTTACTTTGAAAACTTAATTTATATTTTCAAAATACAATTAAAAAAAACAACCTGCTAAATTCAAATAAAAGGAAACCAACCGCGAGGCGGCAGCACTAAATTCCATTTTGTGACGTAGTTATTAATGTGGTCTATTTAAAACTTAACCTCAATTTTCTGTGATATTTTGCAAATGGCAAAACTAGACATAGGGCAGTCGGCGAATCAGTGCAGTTGCGTCACTGTTTACTCGTATTATTGAAAAGTGGACTTAAAACAAACTAATATTGGGGTGACAAAGGTTGATTTGACAAAGATTGTTTTTAGTTTTTTTACATTAAATTATTTTTGAACTGAAACCCTTGTGTTGAAGTTCATATCACTGATGTTATGTTAAGGTGCTTCAGTTGTTCCTCTCAGCCCCTCATCCATTCATAAAGTATTTGGTTAGTCAAAACAACTGAATCACACATTCTACTGTAAGCAATAATTTCAACATGATAACACTCTAAAATATGTTGATGGGTACAGTACCGTACTAGTTAGGATTCAGGAGGGCAGAAGCATGCAGCAATTATGTTTATGAGTAGGAACCAGTAGCGGCTGGTGAGTAGGGTTTCCAATTATCCGACATTAATGAATATCCGGATACCGAATACAGAAAATTCAAAATATTCGGATACATCCGGATAACAAATCAGAAATTAAAGATAATAGGTTGAATCCAATATTCATGGTGTTTTATAACTCATTTATTTAATTTAAGTATTGAGAAGTGACATTACCGTTGGCGGCCCTGTAATTTATGGCAAATTGGCTGAATTGTCTAGTATTCAGCTGTCAATATGCTAACAGGGAACAGGTTAATTTAAGCACAGTACATTTTTATTTTATGAAAATGTATCTATCGACGTTCTCAACAAAAAATCAACACCAGAACATATGTAATAATTTCAAACAGTACTACAGTCGCGTAGTACAATATTTGACCACCAGACTGCGTATCCGAGCGTGTCAGTTCTCAATTTTAATTATATATATTAATAATTCAAAAATTATAAAAAAAAAAATATATATACAGGGTGTTATATTTTAGTGGACCCAGCAAATAGCTCGCTTATTTTTTAAGTTAGTAATTTATTTCATTGTACATTCTTGATACCACTTCCGGTTTATTAGTAATTAATATCAACTTTGAAATTTCAAATGGAACATACTACATTTTTTTACAAATTTGAAAAGTACATCAAATTTGTATTACAATCATGTAAAATAATCCATATGTTACATTATTAAAAAGTAAAATGGCGGGCACTTTTTTATACACCTAGTCGAAAAAAGAATAGTGAGCCATGACTAAAAATTAACTAAAACAATTGTAACTATTATTATTAAACGATAATTTTTATTGTGATTTTACAACAAATATTCAAAATGACTCCCAGCCTCTTCAATACATTTTTCACAACGTTTTAAAACAGAATAAGTAGCCCTTTCTATTTGGTCTGCAGATAAAGATTCAATTGCCGCTTCAATTTTATTCTTCAGTTCGTTTAATGTATTTACTATGGAAATAGAACAAAATAATGCTTTACCATTTCTAGATATCATAACTCATATAGAACACAGAATGGAAAAATAATTACAGAGTGGTACAGAAAACCATGTAAATCAGACAGATATATAAATTTTAATTCCAAACACCCTTTAAAACAAAAAATTAATACAGCATTAAATCTAAAATATAGAGCTCTTAATCTAAGTCATACAGATTTCCATTAGTCCAGTCACCAGCGGTTAAAAACGGTAAAACTGGGGAATTTTGAGAATCAACACCGATTTTGATAAAAATTTGGGAATAAGCTCTACTTACCCTCTTCTTCAAAATCTACCCTGCGCAGAAGTGTGCTTTTTATTTTTTAGGGGTGAAAACTACCCCTTATTGCAAAAAATTTTTAAATTATAGTTTTTAGTTAAAATTGCGTTTAAATCGATTATTTGCGAATCTCTTGACATTTTTGAACAGTAAATGAACTGGTCTTTTTAATTTTTAGGGGTGAAAACTACCCTTTTTTGTGAAAAAAAAAAAATAATATTTTGTTAAAATTCGGTTTAAATTGATTATCGGTAAATCTCTTGACTTTCTTGAACAACACGCGAATGGGGCTTCAATTTTTTAGGGGTGAAATCTACCCCTAATTGCAAAAAAAATTTAAATCTTAGGGCCATGTTCATAATCTTTTACTAAATATTGCGATTAAGCGTTACTTGTTAAAATAAGCAAGTAGGATGCTATCGTTAGTAGTGTTCATAATCACAATACTAAGATATTTTAACTAATATCGATGTAAATTTGACAACGTTGCTGTTGGCATTAGAAAGAGATAGACATATGCACTGTTCAACATGTTAAAAGAGATGGAAGGCGTGTTACTAGCTTGTATTATCGGTTATCTTACAATTTGCATCACAAATAACCTGTGAAAAAATATAATAAATTATCTTATTGTCATACATTTTGGAAATAAATTTACCTGTACATTTAATGAATGGAAACCTTTACGACATATATATGTATCACGATAAGGTCTACCTGGGTTTTTGATTTTTATGTGCGTCCCATCAATAGTACCAACTATATTAGGCATTTGAGCAATGTCATAAAATTTTCGTTTTACAGTTTCTAGTTCTGCAGGAAATAATATAAATTGTGGTCGTTTTCTGACTAAGGCAAAACTAACACATTTTATAATTCGCGAGGCAGTTGGTGTGCTGACTCCATGTAAATCAGCTACAATAAGCAATGTTATGTTAAAAGAATTCTGAATAAAAACATAATGGTAACTAATTATTCATGTTATTAACTACTTACCTATATCTTGTTGATATGAACCTTTCGCAAAATAACGTAAAGCAATACATATTTGGAGTTCAGTAGAAATATTTCCACCTTTTGAAGATACCGATTTTATATCGTCATGTAAGATTTCAATTAATGTTCGAACTCTGTCTTTTGAAAATCTATAATTTTTTTTGAAATCTTCTTCACTTAATATTTCCAATACATTTTTCCTTTTACTATAAAATTTTCTTGGCAATTGTGCCCGTAATTCACGAATTTCACGAACATCACGCAAATCTCTCATATACATGATTAAAGTCAATCAGTATTATGAAAACAATTGCTATTTTAATGTATTTAATACAGCCTCTCCGCACTTCTAAATCTGTACTACTAAATTACAATTTACTAAGCACTACTAACAATAATTCTGTATTATGAACATATATATATATAAACTAGTATATGGCGCCTGGCCTATCTCTCAATGTAACTTAAGATGTTCCAACATAGAGAGTAAGATATACATATTTCTGTCTCTTTTGGTGACCGTAAAACACAATGCGCATGCTCGGGTAGTGTAAATTCATTTTGAAAAAGCAGGATAAAATCAGATGAAATGACATTTACATTTAAAAAATAAGGTTAGAAGTTATCAAGCAAAAACCCTAATTATTTGGTTTATACTATTTGGTAAAAAAGACGTAGCTGTACCCATTTATATATATGAAAATATGAACGTTAAAAAACAATGACATTTGTTTCACTATGATATGGAACTAATGTAGCATTTAGCGACATCTACTGTGGTTATTTGAAACTAAAACTGGTTACTAACGCCATCTATTTGTTTACCCGGAAACTATTCTCACGAGCACAACTCCACCATTAAGCCTTCACCCTCTTGCTTTACTCATTCTCTTAGCTCCCGCCACGTAACTGTAATTTTTTCGACCAATAGCAAGGTCGTAATTTAGACATGCGCAAACTATTCACCGGGCATAAAGGGGTACGGCAATACATAGCTCCATCCTCCTATCATGGAACATCTAGCCAGTCTTCATGCGCCATATACTTGTTTATATATATATGATTATGAACACCCATTTTTAGTAACGCTTAGTATACTTGTCTTAGTAGTGCTACTAAGATTTAGTAAAACAATATGAACATGGCCCATAGTTTTTAGCATGTATTTAGTTAAAATTGAGTTTAAATCGATTATTTGCGAATCTCTTGACATTTTTGAACAATAAATGAACTGGTCTTTTTAATTTTTGGGGGTGAAAACTACCCTTCATTGCAAAAAAAAATAAATTAAAAATCGTAGATTTTTGCGTATATTTTGTTAAAATTCGGTTTAAATTAATTATCTGTAAATCTCTTGACTTCTTGAACAACACGAGGCTTCAATTTTTTACGGGTAAAAACTACCCCTTATTGCAAAAAAATTAAATAAATTATAAATTTCAGCATGTATTTGATTAAAATTATGTTTAAGTGAATTATTCGTAAATCTCTTGATATTCTTGACCAAAAAACGAGTCAACGCATGCTCCAAAATTTGTGCCGCGAAATTACAAAAAAAAAACGCACTTGGTTTTATGACGATAACTCCCTCATTTTTAGGGTTTTGTAGGTATGACCAAAAAACCCTTATACCGTCATTTTGTCGTCTGTCTGTTCGGTTAAAATTGTAGCCAAACGGCTAAACCTAGAGAGTTGAAATTTGGCATGCTTATACAACTCTTTGACCCGCACATAGGAAAAATACTAAAACATCTAAAAAACATACCCCCCTAAAAATATAAACAAATATGTGCTCATCGAAAACAAAAATATTTTTTTTTAATTCTGAGTAGGGTATCAAATGAAAGCCCTTAGTACGTGGATTAACGATCAAATTTTTATTTTTGCAAAATAAATTATTTTGACGCGATTTTTGCCAAAATTGTGCAAAAAATTTTTTGTCCCACACCCTGTAGCCCAGATGGTTTAAACTAAAAATCTAAAAAAATTCCAAGTAATGTATATTGGTGTGAACCGAAATAGTACAACAGGAATTTTTGATCAGATTATGTTTTCGGAAAATAACGCATTTTTTGTAGTTTTTGGTTCACAAAGTACAAAAGTTATACCAATGTAAGACACTCATATGTATAGCGTCCGATGGCGCAACGGGTTGGAGCGCTGGTGTCGGAAGCTAAAATTCTCTGGAAAACGAAGGGTCTCGAGTTCGAGTACGGGACGAGAGTGAGTTTTATTTTTTCTGTTTTTTTTTGCATTTTTATTATGTTGAAATTATTTTGTCAAAATTCTAGTTATATTTTGACAAATGTTGTATTTAATTTTTAAGAGCGTAAATTTAATAACCAGTCTTATTATATGATTAACAGACGATAAATTATTTTAAAAATATCGTTCATTTTGCCGTGATTACTATAAAGTAAAATTTGTCCTACACACTCAGCATACCGCCTTCACTTATTATATACCTGCGAAACCCTGAAATGTGTGAATATTCACACTTCACATCAATTTTTTAAGCTATAAACTTTTTAAAAAAACCATTTTGTAGGAAATACAAGGAGCTTTGACTTCAGCTTGGTTAAAAAAATTTTCAACCCTTCGGCTTGAAAGGGGGCGCAAATAAATTGGCGCAAATAAGCTATAAATGGTATGTTACTGCAAACTTTGAACCACCGTATCTCCTTCAATTTTTACATTAAAAAAAAAAAAAAAAACCAAAATTGTCAGTGAAACAAATCCTACAACATTTGTTCGAAATATTTTTTCATACCATGAATATTTTTTTGTGTACTTAAAAAAAATGCATTTTTTTTGAAAAATTTAGAAAATGCTATTTTCAATTTAATCAATTATTTTTTCTAAAACAAGCATTCTAAACCGATCAAACCACCTGCATGATGTCAATAATACTTAAATAAAGTTAACTGCCAATGGGTTATGGTAATTTCAATTTGGGTGGTAACGGTGGGGGTATAATCTTTGCATTAAAAAAAAAAAAGTGACTTTATTTTAGTTATAAGTTAGTCAATTCTTATGCAGAATACTTTTATCAGTGCTCATTTTAAAGGTTTTTTTATGTACTTCAAAAAAGGTCTCTTGAGTTTTTCCCGAAAATTGCAATGTTTTCAAGTTATTTAAGGTTCAAAGTTTTGATTCTTGTGGTTCTCGAAAAATAAGCACCCTTCAACGAGCAATAACTCAGTCCATATTGGGTTTTCAGAAGTCTTTCAAAAACCAATCTCTTTGTTTTTTTATTAGCTATATTTTTGTTTCTTACAACTTTTTCGATAAAATGAAAACTTTAATAGTTATTCGTGAAAAATGATTGAAAAACATGCGTTTTTTCGATGAAAAATGCATAGTTTCAAATATTAATAACTCAGTAAGTTTCAACTTTACAAAAAAACTTTATAGAACAAAAGTGGCTTAAAATTGACCAATCTATCATTCCTTGGGTTATTTTGATTAAAAAAATTTTCACCCCCTAGAAGGGGTGGCTTTCACCCCTAGAGCAAAAGCACACTTCGGCGCAGGGTAAATTTTGAAAAAGAGGGTAAGTAGAACTTATTCCCAAATTTTCATCAAAATCGGTGTTGATTCTCAAAATTCCCCGGGAAAATGGCTGGTGACTGGACTACATGACAAAATAAAAAATAATATTGAATATAGTTTGATTAAAAATAATTTCCCTAAACGTATTATACATAGAATTTTATACAATAGTAGTTCAAAAAAAGCAAATAATCTAGATTACGTAACAAAAAGACTTATTTTTCTCACATACCCAACTTATCTGAACAATTAAAAAAATATATTAACTAATGAAAATATTACTATAGCTAACAAAAAAATTTAAAACTATCAATAATTTACATAGTACATTAAAAGACAGAGACAAGAAAGAACTAAAATCTAACATTATATACTGCATACCCTGTAAAAATTGTGAAGCCAAATATGTTGGTCAAAGTAAACGTTATTTAAAAACAAGATTAAAGATAAAAAAAATATGAGAACAACATTAGTAAAAATAAAATTGACAAAAACAAAAGTAATAACGCTATTATAGAACATGCCAACAATCTAAAATATCAATTGGACATTCCAAATACAATAATACTGAATGTTGAACAAAATCTAACTAAACAATTGTTATTAGAAATGATTTATATTAAAAAAGACAATCGTAATATTAATGCTAAAACTGACATAGATAATTTAAGCAAAATTTATTATAATCTTATAAAAAAAAAATATAGCCCCATCTATTACAAGTATAACTAACTTCAATTAGAAATAACGGTAATTCTATTTTAAAAAAATCTTTTTAACTTAGTTGACCTGTAATTTAACGATGTCGGAACCTGTAGAATACAAGAAAAATTTTATCCGTTAAATAAAAAAAAAAAAAAATTAATATGTTTCAAATTTTATTATTATAATTTTAGTTCTGAATTCTCATAAATGTTTTTTGCAAGTAGGTGTAATAATGTCTAATTTTATATTTATATTTATTATTAATTTTATATTTATTTTATGCAATTCATTATATCAAACATGTACTTATTTCTAGGCTTTGAGAATGGTTCAGATAGAACCGAAACTGTTTAGAAAATAATAAAATCATTTTAAATATTTGACTAAATTTGCTTTTACTTATCGGCCGAAACCCAAGAAAATACCTATATATTTATAATATGTTAAATTTAATTATTATTCTTTGCACAACTTTTCTTTTTTATAAAATTGAGATTTTAACTGTAATTATGCCAGAATATGTTCACTCAGGGTACATGCTTATCATTGCGCAAACTGAACTGGGTCATTCAATTCTTAGTAGAGTAAAACCGAGCAGTCCTGGAAAATATCGTGATAAATTTTATGGATTTCGGAGATAAAATTATAAATAAGAATTAGCAGATACCCAGTTCAATGCGTTTTCATGTGTCTAACGACTTGCGATAACCTTGAAAATGCTTTATTACATTGTTCACATTTGAAAGGTTTCTCTCTAGAATGTATTAATTTGTGAGCAGCGAGATGTGATGACCTTGAAAATGCTTTATCACACTGCTCACATTTGACTGGATTCTCTCCAGAATGTACTCGTTTGTGTCTAATGAGATCTGATGACCCAAAAAATGCTTTATCACACTGCTCACATTTTAATGGTTTCTCTCCAGAATGTACTCGTTTGTGTACAATGAGAGCTGATGAGTTTGCAAATGCTTTATCACACTACTTACATTTGTATGGTTTCTCTCCAGAGTGTATTCGTTTGTGTCTATTGAGTTGTGTTGACTGTGAATATGCTTTACCACACTGATCACATTTGAATGGTTTCTCTCCAGAATGTACTCGTTTGTGTGAAATGAGAACTGATGACTTTGAAAATGCTTTATCACACTGCTCACATTTGTATGGTTTCTCTCCAGAATGTACTCGTTTGTGTGTAATGAGATTTGATGTATTTGAATATGCTTTATCACATTGCTCACATTTGAATGGTTTCTCTCCAGAATGTACTAATTTGTGCATAATGAGATTTGATGACATTGCAAATGTTTTACCACACTGCTCACATTTGAATGGTTTCTCTCCAGTATGTACTCGTTTGTGTTTAATGAGGTCTGATGACTGTAAAAATGCTTTATCACAATGCTCACATTTGAATGGTTTCTCTCCAGAATGTACTAGTTTGTGTCTAATGAGACATGATGACCCTGAAAATGCTTTATCACACTGCTCACATTTGAATGGTTTCTCTCCAGAATGTACTCGTTGGTGCGAAATGAGAACTGATGACTTTGAAAATGCTTTATCACACTGCTCACATTTGTATGGTTTCTCTCCAGAATGTACTCGTTTGTGCGTAATGAAATTTGATGACATTGCAAATGTTTTACCACACTGCTCACATTTGAATGGTTTCTCTCCAGAATGTACTCGTTTGTGCATAATGAGATTTGATGACATTGCAAATGTTTTACCACACTGCTCACATTTGAATGGTTTCTCTCCAGAATGTACTCGTTTGTGTCTAATGAGACATGATGACCCTGAAAATGCTTTATCACACTGCTCACATTTGAATGGTTTCTCTCCAGTATGTACTCGTTTGTGTATAATGAGACTTGCTGACGTTGAAAATGCTTTATCACACTGCTCACATTTGAATGGTTTTTCTCCAGAATGTACTCGTTTGTGTATAATGAGATTTGATGACGTTGAAAATGTTTTATCACACTGCTCACATTTGAATGGTTTCTCTCCAGAATGTACTCGTTTGTGTATAATGAGACTTGATGACGTTGAAAATGATTTATCACACTGCTCACATTTGAATGGTTTCTCTCCAGAATGTACTAGTTTGTGTCTAATGAGATCTGATGATCGTTTGTGAATAATTAGAGGTGATGAACTTGGAAATGCTTTATCATACGGTTCACATTTGAATATTTTCTCCCCAGAATGTATGTTCTTGTGTATAATGACGTGTGGTACCATTGTTGTAGGTTGTTTACTCTTGCTAATGGCCAACGGCTCCCAACTCTCATCTGATTCACTGGAAGATGTTTCACTAGCTGCAAACAAATTTACATTGATGATTAATCATTTTCTAAAATCTACATTTACAGTAGGTGGCTACATAGGATGTTTTAGGGAAATGTTTAAGCATTGCTATTTCCACTATTATGGAAAATACGAAGGAGGTTAAATTACGATAGATAAATTATCTTGTAGAATAAGATAATTTATCTAGCTGTAAACAAATTTACATTAATTATTGAAACAAAAATTCAGTTATTTAGTTTCTTAAATATAATCATTTTTTAAAATCTACATTTACTGTAGATACCTACATAAGATGTTATTGGGAAATGTTTAAGCATTGCTATTTCTACTATTATGGAAAATACGAAGGAGGTTAAATTAGGATAGATAAATTATCTTATTCTACAAATAACCATATTAAATTGGTAAACAATTGAAAATTAAATAAACTAATTATATCAACCCTTCTTTTTTTCTTTAGCAGTGCTTTCCAACCGTTGTTTCGCAACACCTTTGTGACTCGTTAGTGTATCGCAAAATTTTTGGTTTAAATGCTTATACTGCTCTTTGTTTGTACAAATCTAAATGAAATTAAAATGAAAATTTCAGTTTATAAAAACCATTAATACATAGTCATAGTAATTTAGAATTAAGTTATTTAATTTTTAAACAAAATAGTAATTTCGAATTAAGCGTTTTGTTCATCTTTTATACAATTAATATTCTCTCTCTCTCTCTCTCTCTCTATATATATATATATATATATATATATATATATATATATATATATATATATGTTGGTTCCAATTAAATTAATTAAATGAGAATTTTACTCAATAACCTATATAAACTTTGGACAGTCTTTCGGTTATATATATATACATGGAATAATATTTGGGATAAAGAAGAGAGCGAAGGATAGTGCAGTTATTTCATAATTGATCCAATATTTCGTTTATTGTTCATAAACTTTGTTCAAGGATTTATATAAACAAGACGAACATGGTAGTCATATGCAAAATCAAGCTGAGTTAAAACTCACCTTCACTTTAACATCAAGCTGATAATATACATGATTTTGTTATCAGCAAATACAATTTAAAACAATAATAAATTATTAGATAAAATGTGTTCTTTTACTGCATGTTCAGCTACGCATCATTCAGTGATCGAATTTGCTGTTATTAATTAACTAACACGACATAGCAGATTAATAATTTTTATAGTGTCCTCTTTACTTGGAATATATTTGTTTAATCAAGTTTTAATATTGAGTGTAACGCCCTTATGATTTATTAAAGAAAAACACATTTTCTATGTGATGAATAAAACAATACAGGTTGTTCCATTTAAAAGACAGTATTTTTTTAAACAACTCGTTCGTTTGACGTTAATTTCCTTCGCTGCCAACTGGCGTTAAAAGTCTGTAGCTGCAAACGTTAAATCGTCTGTACCTGCTACTTGACCGCTGAGCAAGGGCAAGGGCGTGAGTTCAATTCCTGCTTATGTCAAATAATTTGTATAAAAATATTTATACAAATTACAGGTTCTGCTTAGCCGTTCGCAACCGGCTTTAAACTGTAGGTGCCTTTCTGTGTACGCCAAAAAAATGGACACAATACTGACCATATTACTCATGAATGTACATAGATTGAAAACATGGGTCACGAAACCTGGAAACAGGTGGCCTTCGCTTATTTCGGGCTGTCGCGCCAATGATGATGATGATGATGATGATTTATTAATGAAAAACACATATACTATGAGATGAATAAAACAATACAGGTTTTTCCATTTAAAAGACAGTATTTTTTTAAACAACTCGTTAGTTTGACGTTAAACTACTTCGTATCTCTTATAGTAAAGAAGTAAGCATGGTTACGAAGCTCAAAATACCCTGTAGATGTATATGTTGTCTTCGAGAATTCATGTAGCTACAATATACAAGAACAATTTCTCAAGTACCTTGATAGTAATTTTATCATAAGTTTATTAGCTTTATAAATAATCGTTATAGGACAAGAAAAGAACGGATTCCAGATAAAATAAATTTAAAACATGAGTTATAAATAGTGTAAAAAGACACGTGATGACTAAAGTTCAGAGTCGCCATTCCATCGGCTGTATACACAGTTACTACAATAGAAGCAGCTCCATCAACGAGCAACATAACCTAAAATTCGCGCGGTCACGGCTACTCAGCCTGGCGTGTTATTATTTATTAACTGTCAACTTATAGTAAATTATATCGCTTGAGTTCAGCTGGACCTAACATCATATCAAGCCGTATTCTGAGAATTTGTAATAAGTGGATGTGAATTAAATCATGTATTGGATAAATTTCAATAACGTAAAGTATCCGTCACTGTACTCCTGTGCATCCAGTACGAGTATATGGGAACTCGCAATACCAGTATTAGAATAATATTGAATTATTGACTGACCTGTATCTTGTCCAGATACACTCTCCTCATATTCACCGTCATCTCCACCTTCAATCTTGATGTTAATCTCCTCAGTGACGAGGCTCTCAGTGTTGTAGTTATACTGCGACATGCCGTCAGTAGATGATGTGCCATATATCTCCACAGGAAAACGATCCTCTGAAATATAAATACTTATAGTTACTGTGACTATGTCTATATTTTCAATGTATATATTTTTTCAATCTAACTGATAAATAAAATTTGACATTCCATTTAATATAAAATGAATTATTATTTAAAATATTTGAATAATTAATTTTTATGTTATAATATTGTGTATCATACATTTTCAAGGCCGTATCTGTAATATTCATACTAAATAATATTGATAACAGGTTCCCAAAGACCATGTAGCGCATGAGCTCAAGGTTTCTGTTTCTAGACCTCCGGTGCCACATGGAAGCCACGTGGCATACGTAACGTAGCAGAGTACACCCGTAAAAAGTATCCTAGATTGAGTTTTACATAAGAAAGAAACACACTGATGGACATACAGATTGGTATTTGTTATTTAATAATAGTATATTTACAAAATATTTTGTAATGAGGGAATTCATTAACCGAGAGTTTAACAAATAACGTAACGACGTAACGAGGTTACGCACATGAAAAGTAATTGATTGGGTTTTTTAATTAAGTGTTAATTTAATTACCAACGTTATGATATGTTTTAATCAACATCAATCCATAACTCAGTTAGTACATTTATTTATTTAATGTTGATAAATTTTTCCAATGTTGTCAGTTTGTAATTGGATTGTTCAATCGTTATTTGTCAGGTTGACATTTAAGTGCTTATTTAGTGAGGTTATATTTTATTTTTTTTAAATTTTACTGTAATAAAAATGCCCAAAGCTCTTAGTAGCCGTGCTCAAAGGATGGTTTTGTCTCCTATTAATTATTTTGAAAGATAATTAATTTGATTTTAGGAGAGCATGTTACTGTCGACACTATTAATATAAAATTACATGAAAGGGGTACCTTAGTAAACTACCATTTCTAACAGAGTGATTAAGACTAAAATTTAAGGGTTTCTTAAAACTCATAAAAGAGTAGTAGTAATCAAATTTTAGCTTGATCGTAGCAATAGTTTTCGAGATATTGGTCGAGTTAATTTTTAAAAAGGGCAATGGCACCTTAGTAAACTACCATTTCTTACAGAGCGATTGAGACCAAAATTGTAGAGTTTTTTAAGACTCATAAAAGAGTATTAGATATCAAATTTTAGCTTGATCGAAGCAATAGTTTTCGAGATATTGGTAGAGTAAATTTTTAAAAATTGCAATGGTACCTTAGTAAACTACCATTTTTAACAGAGCGTTTGAGTCCAAAATTTAAGGGTTTTTTAAAACTTATAAAAGAGTATTAGATATCAAATTTTAGCTTGATCGAAGCAATAGTTTTCGAGATATTGGTTGAGTTAATTTTTAAAAATTGCAATGGTACCTTTGTAAACTACCATTTCTAACAGAGCGTTTGAGTCCAACATTTAAGGGTTTTTTAAAACTCATAAAAGAGTATTAGATATAAAATTTTAGCTTGATCGTAGCAATAGTTTTCGAGATATTGGCAGAGTTAATTTTTTAAAACTGCAATGGTACCTTATTAAACTACCATTTCTTACAGATCAATTCAGACCAAACTTTAAGGGTTTTTTAAAATTCATAAAAGAGAAGTAGATATCAAATATGATGGGTGATATTTCTATAACGTACTTTTAATAACGTAAAGTATCCGTCACTGTACTCCTGTTCATCCAGTACGAGTATATGGGAACTCGCAATACCAGTATTGGAATAATATTGAATTATTGACTGACCTGTATCTTGTCCAGCTGCGCTCTCCTCATATTCACCGTCATCTCCACCTTCACTCTTGATGTAAATCTCCTCAGTAAAGAGGCTCTCAGTGTTGTAGTTATACTGCGACATGTCGTCAGTAGATGATGTGCCATATATCTCCACAGGAAAGCGATCCTCTGAAATATAAATACTTATAGTTACTGCTACTATAAGTATTTTACTGTAATAAAAATGCCCAAAGCTCTTAGTAGCCGTGCTCAAAGGATGGTTTTGTCTCTTATTAATTATTTTGAAAGATAATTAATTTGATTTTAGGAGAGCATGTTACTGTCGACAATTTTAATATAAAATTACATGAAAGGGGTACCTTAGTAAACTACCATTTCTAACAGAGCGATTCAAACCAAAATTTAAGTGTTTTTTAAAACTCGTAAAAGAGTTGTAGATATCAAATTTTAACTTGATCGTAGCAATAGTTTTCGAGATATTGGTAGAGTAAATTTTTAAAAATTGCAATGGTACCTTAGTAAACTACCATTTCTAACAGAACGTTTGAGTCCAAAATTTAAGGTTTTTTTTTTTTTTTTAACTTATAAAAGAGTATTAGATATCAAATTTTAGCTTGATCGAAGCAATAGTTTTCGAGACATTGGTTGAGTTAATTTTTAAAAATTGCAATGGTACCTTAGTAAACTACCATTTCTAACAGAGCGATTGAAACCAAAATTTAAGTGTTTTTTAAAACTCATAAAAGAGGGTTAGATATCAAATTTTAGCTTGATCGTAGCAATAGTTTTCGAGATATTGGTAGAGTAAATTTTTAAAAATTGCAATGGTACCTTAGTAAACTACCATTTCTAACAGTGCGATTGAAACCAAAATTTAAGTGTTTTTTAAAACTCATAAAAGAGGGTTAGATATCAAATTTTAGCTTGATCGTAGCAATAGTTTTCGAGATATTGGTAGAGTAAATTTTTAAAAATTGCAATGGTACCTTAGTAAACTACCATTTCTAACAGAGCGTTTGAGTTCAAGATTTAAGGGTTTTTTAAAATTCATAAAAGAGTAGTAGATATCAAATATGATGGGTGATATTTCTATAACGTACTTTTATCTGTATATTGTGTTTGTATATTTTAAAAGGTTTTATAATTTGTAATGTAAGTGAACAAAAACAATATTTAATTTTGTATCTTGGTCGATAAACAAATATTATATATGATTAATAAAATATGTTCTATTTACATTTGTTACGTTCTTTTTTTTTCTTTTGTAATTTTAACCTACAGGTCTGTTACGTAGAACGGTTTATTATCATCAGATGCAAACGAAAAGTAATTTTAGTATACTCATGAAATTTACACTTGCAGCTAGCGGCAAGAAACTGTTTGACTGGAAATAATATTTGAATATTCATTATTCAAAACAAAATTCTATCTAACATCTGAAATTCAAAACTTTCTATTCGAATAATAAAAAATTTGACTCTTTATCATTGCTTTCCGATATCATTTAGTGAGTTCAGGAAGCAAGCTTGGAGCGTTCGAGAAAAGGTCTAAACGCGTTTATTCGAGCAGTCTGGAGTTAAATAGTGTGACTCGGAACACTCCACATTTGCTTCCCGAACCCGCTGTGTCAATGTGACACCAGGCGAAAAATTAAAGTAAACTGTATAAAAAGTATTAAAAGAACACAACACAATTCTAAAAACAAATATTTCTGATGATTCTTATACACTGAATTTTATTTATTTTTTTTAAATACTACATTACACACTTAATATAATATAAACCATAAATTTCGCGACAAATCGGTTAGAAAAAACTGCTGTGCATCATAATTTACATTAATGCCTTTCGTCCATAGGAAATATATGTTTTCAATATATTTTTAGAAGTAGTTCGATATAACCTAACTTTTTTTGACAGTTTACGAATTGGCAACAAGGTGAGTTTTTCAACTGTGACGTCATTTCAAAGTTACGGTAAATGGACTTTACATTGTAGATACTCACAGTGAAAGAAGATTTTTTCACAAAATACTCTTATCTAATTTCTTACTGTAGGATCTAGTAAAACATATTTTCAGTGTTACCTTAATGAGCGCTCGCGCTTAAATAATGCCTCTACTAACCTGAGTTTGACACAGTTGTTTCTATCATATTTCCTTCACATTCACTGCTATCCACAGGTTCACACTTAACGTCAGTACTTTCTGTGCTTTCATGATGAACGACAACTGTAACTACATCTGTGAAACCTGAAATAAATACATCATAGTCAAATATAATCGAATGAATATAATTTAAAATATATATTTTATTTGAAAAGTACACAATCATTCACCAAGTTCATCTGATATAAACTGAACTGTGACTATGAAATATGAATAACAGTTTTAAGTGTGAGATAGTTGTAAATGTATAAGTTACTGACCATTCTCCAATTCAGCTGTGTGCTCTGTTCTAGCCATCACATCATCAGTAGGTTCATATTCTGTCTTAATGTAAATTACATTTTTAATAATATCAGTGTCTCTGGAATCACCAGGATGCATATCACCGCCTGTTTCCTCATTCATATTCACTCCTGGAACAATAACGTACTGTCATATAAAAGGATCATTTAACGCACAATTTTCATTAGAAACATTTTTTGTAACTTGTATACTTTTTCTCTTAGAACTAACGAAAATTTTAACAGTGTATTTCCTATGTTCAATGAAAAGGAAAATATACAAGGCATATATCTAATAGTGAGGAATCAAGCAAGAAAGTACAATACCTGTATAATCAGCAATTTCTTTCTGTTCTTCTTTCACTTCGTTATTGTAGAAATCTTCGCGCGCTTCACTTGTAACCAAGTAAGTCTGACCAGATGCTGGCAATGTATCTGTACTGCTGCACTGATCTTCCGACTCTTCACAATTCGTCAATAAATCTTTTCGTTTTTCTTTATAATCTAACAGAGAAACACACAACGCACCGATAGTTTCAGAGAAAGAACTCAGTTGTGATGTGTAATTTATATATATGTGACTGTTTCGCAAGCATTGCTCATGAAATTCGTAGATCCCATCCACTTTACTGCAGCACTCCGCACATATTGCTCCCTGATTGGACAACACTCTGGAGTTCTGAAAATAATTGTTATCCACATTTAGACTTGCCTGCTGTAACTGAAATAGAAAAGTACAGCTGACAAGCTATACATTAGGTCTGTTCATATCAGCCGCAGCCGCAAGCAATAGCAATAAATTAAATCAGCGATTCTTAAATTGTGGTCCGCGTAGCCATTACCGGGAGTCCGCGAAACAATTTTGACATTAACTTTACATCCCCCAACTTTTCGCTTTTATTCAAATAACTCATTTAATAAAAATTCTATATGGTCAAGACTTTTTGTATTTGTTGTTACCTAACTAGTTATTGACATAACTAAACAATAATTAGTAAAAAATTTATTAATTTTATTCAACTGCAAATTATTTACAGAAAACATATTATAATAAGATCTATTTAGACTAATATTTGACCAAGAAATGTTTGTAAAAGTTTAACGTATTATAATTTGTAACTTTTTTATTCTTTTAACAACTAATTTTAATAATTTTATGTTTTTTATTCTATATGCTAATAAAAATGTTAATCTCTATAAATGCGCAAGACCGTTTATTAAAATAACCAGCGATACATTTTTACCAATATTTATTATAACGTAGTTCCTATGAGATGATTGAACCAGAAATTAAGTCTCAAAAACGACGTAAAATGCCTAGAGTTGGGATGGGGTCCGCAAAAAAAATGTTGTTCAAGAGGGGGTCCTCGGACTACATAAGTTTAAGAACCTCTGGATTAAATTATTCTAATCTGATGATTATTGCATCTGATGACAATAAATCATTGAAAATTACTCTGCGAACAGACCTAATTAGATAGATTTCAATTATCATCCTAATATAGCACACAGATTCGAAAATCTGTTTGATAAGTTCAGTTTAACTCCAGATTTTAGCAAAATATTTAAATTAAAACTTTATTGAGTAAAATTTTAGGCAAAGTAAACAACCTAGAGAAGTCTGTAATATATAGTATTGAGGGCCGACAGTTTCAGTTCCTAATAAACTCCCTAATAGTTAGTAGACACATAATATATTTATGAAGCTAATACATTTATTCGTGATTTCCAAGTTACAAAATACTTTTATTAGTTTATTAGCAACATATATTTTGTTTTTGTATTGGTATTTATTATTTAGATAGTAACACGGTGCAAGAGGGATAGAGCTATACGTAAATTTGTAGAGCAAAAGTGAGATGAAATTTTGACATTGAATATTTTGACATTAAATATTTTGACATTAAATAGTTTGACTTTACATTCAAAGACGTTACGTATATTTTTTGTGTTACTGTTAAAAAGACAATTAAACGGCGTTCAACAAAGTTTACCACAGAAAAAGAGGATAATATATATAGAAAAGGAGTTAATAAAAATAACATTTTATAATACAAAAGTGATTGAAAATAAGAAAATAGTCATATTTTGCTTTATTTTACATTCTTTAAAAAATATGAATTAAACTTATCAGTAATTTTCAGCCACACATCTTTATTATTCTGCCAATAATTGCGTATGTCTTCTTATTTTCTATCATTTTTATATAAATAGTAATGCTTAAAGTATTGTTTGTAAGGCGTTGTAATCATAATTGAAAGAAATACATAAAAAAATAAAAGACAATGTTTATTTCACAATATATATTTATATATTGTTCTTTATATATTACATTTACAATAAATTCCCAAAATATTCTAAAAACGGTTGTCTATAATTTATAAATTCACCCAAACAGATCGTCGCAATACAACTAAAATGTATATAAAACACTAAAATCACCATTATAGAAAATATATGGGTATATAAAAACTACAGATTTGTATATACTTTTAAAATTATACTGTTTTCCAATTAAAACTGAAATATTAACACATTTTGCGAACTTGTTTTAGGTTATATATCAGTTTATTAAGCACTTCATGTTGCCTATAAGTTATTAGACAAATAATCCTATTTATTAGCAACCTAATAACTATTTCGGCGTGGAACTCTCGAAAAAAAAAAAATTATGTTACTAATAAATTTATTGGACATTTTATTAGCAACTGGGGCCCTGCAACTCTCGGCCCTGAGTGTAATAATTAACAGAGTGTCCGATATTGAGCGAGTTTTACATAACACCAATTTTAGCTAAATTCCAGAACAGATCCAACAGAATACGGTATTTGCTACTGACGATATTGATGAAACTGTGCATTGCACAGACTGTTCAGGTATTGAAACTGATTAATTGGTTGTTGACCATGCTGACGCAAGAAATCTGCACCTAACTGAAATACAGCCATTTTTGTGAATTTATCGTTCTTATTTATGATAAGTACCCCTACTTGGAACAATATTGAAAGTATTTTACAGCTGACATGAGTGCATATTTTACATAATTGGAAGGTGATGTTAAGGATTGATACTTCTTAAAAATTGACTACAATTTTGATCTGTATTCTTTGTGGCATAACAAAGTTAAATTTAATTCAGAAGACAAACCACCAATCACAAATATGGACATTGTGGCATATTTACTGTTAACGCACAATTGTTACATACTTATTTATTAAACAAGATTTTAGATAAAATTCATAATAATAATAAATAAAAAGTCTTACTGAAGTAGATGGAACAACTTTTTTATTTGCTCGTACAACTAAAAAAGTTGTTCCGTCTAATTCGGTCTCTTGTTGCTCATCGTTCAGCAACATGAGACTGTCGCTCAGTATCTTCTGGTTTTTTTTATTAAATGGTGCCCCTGTGTAACCAAGATTTAAACGTGGTACCCAATCTGGATTATTCATATCTTCAATATTAGACTGATTTCCTGCAGTAGCTTTAAATAATTCAAGTGAAACTTTTTTAATTGATTTATTAAATAAGTAAATTAAATTGGTTGGCAGTGTACCTGGCATCTTTAAAAAATACCTGAAATAAATTGTTTACCACAAACAAACGCATGTTTTAATTAAGATTCTGTTCTCTTATCAATACCTTAATCCACTGGTTGCGTCATTAAATTGATAAATTATTCTTATTTGATTTATATTTATAATTTAATATTCTTGGAAATCGAATAAATGACACATGATCTCTAGCCCCATGACTACCACACCCCACAACTGCACAAAAACTTAGCAAATTTTGTTTTTATATATTTATAATCCCTTAAACGTCAATATACTACTTATATGATCAATATGAAATTAATAGAATTGGAGGTAATTGCATGGCTTTATCAAGTCGTGTTACGCGTTTCTAACTGGTTTTAAGTATATATCATTTTAAATATACGTTAATAATGAAAATGAATAGGTTCTTACCAAGTCCGGAAATAATAATACCAGCCTGTAATAATAGCTTAATTTTCACTACTGGTAAAAAGTTTGCGTAGATGTTTTTCATGTTTGAGGCAGATACAACAAATATTTGCTAAAAAATACATTATAACTGCAGATTCGTTTGAACAATGTTTAGCTAATTTTCAAGTAAGCAGAGTTACTCTCCTTATAACTATCACGATTTATTAAATACACTATGTAGCTGTCCGTGCAGTGCACGCTCAATGTTGCCAACCAGTTTTGTCACATACAATTGGTGACTCAACTTAACCCGTATCCCTCTAGCGGCAAAAAAGCGAACACTTCGAAAAAGGTTACTGTCATTGTTTACGTATAGTTCACCATGTGTTTTATTGTTTCTGTTCATTCTCACTCCATATTTACAGCGAATAAAATGATAAATTTAAGAAAAATGATTAAATTCTCCTTGTTGTGTGTATGGGAGTCAATCACAGGAAGAACATCTTCGAATATTAGATTGAAAGATTATCAGTGATTCTAAAATTTTGTTTCTATTGAAGGAAATTTATTCTGTTCAGATGATTTTAAACAAGTTTTTAACGTTGAATTTTTCATTTTCCCTGTCTCACATGTGCAAGAAAATCGTTTAATGTTGTGTAAATTATTGTTAATATAATTAAAACCCCTTGTTATTTCATGGGAGTGTTCCATAACTGTGTTAGTTTGCAAATATTTGACAGTTTTCTTGTGTAGAATAAATTACAAGTTCTCTTTCTATAAAATTTCTTGAGAAATGTGTAGATATTAAGTATTCTAATAAATGTTTTAAGTTCAAAGTATAACATTTTATTTTCTCTGTGAGTATAAGCCGGCACCAACATATAACCTCTGAAAATATTCATTTACAAGCAGCAAATTTTATCATAAAATGGATTCACATATATTTATACACTTTTTTAATACTCGGTTATAATTTAAATATACTGTATACAGCAAGAAAACGTAAATTAGACCAAAAATTGATTATAAACCAATACTGTTTACATACGTTGACGGATGACTATCCTTTTTCGTGTCAAAAGTTCACAAGGCGATAGTGGCGCCGTTTCGGTAATTATAGTCGCGAATACATAAAATGCTAGTTGGTACAAACCACCGAGTAAACATACTAACAGGGGGTAGAGGAACTTATACTATAGGCGCGGAAGGTTGTGCCATCATACGGAAGAGGAATGTATGACAAAAACGCGGGAGCGCCACATTTAAAAATTTGCCCTATGATTTAATACACATTTTTTTAAATATTTCACAAATAAATTATTAACTTGTGATATATTTGTACTCGGTTAAACACTATACACACACACACGCACGCACGCACGCACGCACGCACGCACGCACGCACGCACGCACGCACGCACGCACGCACGCACGCACGCACGCACGCACGCACGCACGCACGCACGCACGCACGCACGCACGCACGCACGCACGCACGCACGCACGCACGCACGCACGCACGCACGCACGCACGCACGCACGCACGCACGCACGCACGCACGCACGCACGCACGCACGCACACACACACACACACACACACACACACACACACACACACACACACACACACACACACACACACACACACACACACACACACACACACACACACACAACCTTTGAATGGTTTCTGTCCAGAATGTACTCGTTTGTGTCAAATGAGGTCTGATAACTGAAAAAATGCTCTATCACACTGCTCTCATTTGAATGGTTTCTGTCCAGAATGTACTCGTTTGTGCATGATGAGATTTGATGACATTGAAAATGCTTTACCACAGTGCTCACATTTGAATGGTTTCTGTCCAGAATGTACTCGTTTGTGTCTAATGAGGTCTGATAACTGTAAAAATGCTTTATCACACTGCTCTCATTTGAATGGTTTCTGTCCAGAATGTACTCGTTTGTGTCTAATTAGTTTAGATGATTGTAAAAATGCTTTATCACACTGCTCACATTTGAATGGTTTCTCTCCAAAATGTACTCGTTTGTGTCTAATGAGGTCTGATGACTGTAAAAATGTTTTATCACACTGCTCACATTTGAATGGTTTCTCTCCAGAATGTACTCGTTTGTGCATGATGAGATTTGATGACATTGAAAATGCTTTACCACAGTGCTCACATTTGAATGGTTTCTCTCCAGAATGTATTCGTTTGTGTCTAATGAGGTCTGATGACGTTGAAAATGCTTTATCACACTGCTCACATTTGTATGGTTTCTCTCCAGAATGTACTCGTTTGTGTATAATAAGACTTGATGACGTTGAAAATGCTTTATCACACTGCTCACATTTGTATGGTTTCTCTCCAGAATGTACTCGTTTGTGAGTAACGAGGCCTGAAGACGCTGAAAATACTTTATCACACTGCTCACATTTGAATGGTTTCTCTCCAGAATGCACTCGTTTGTGTCTAATGAGTTTTGATGACATTGAAAATGCTTTATTACACTGCTCACATTTGTATGGTTTCTCTCCAGAATGTACTCGTTTGTGTATAATGAGACTTGATGACGTTGAAAATGCTTTATCACACTGCTCACATTTGTATGGTTTCTCTCCAGAATGTACTCGTTTGTGAGTAACGAGGCCTGAAGACACTGAAAATACTTTATCACACTGCTCACATTTGAATGGTTTCTCTCCAGAATGTACTCGTTTGTGTGTAATGAGATTTGATGACCGTGAAAATGCTTTATCACACTGCTCACATTTGAATATTTTCTCTCCAGAATGTACTCGTTTGTGCATAATGAGATTTGATGACATTGAAAATGCTTTACCACAGTGCTCACATTTGAACGGTTTCTTTCCAGAATGTATTCGTTTGTGTCTAATGAGATCTGATGACTGTAAAAATGCTTTATCACACTGCTCACATTTGAATGGTTTCTCTCCAGAATGTACTCGTTTGTGTATAATGAGATTTGATGACGTTGAAAATGTTTTATCACACTGCTCACATTTGAATGGTTTCTCTTCAGAATGTACTCGTTTGTGTATAATGAGACTTGATGACCGTGAAAATGCTTTATCACACTGCTCACATTTGAATGGTTTCTCTCCAGAATGTACGCGTTTGTGTCTAATGAGAACTGATAACTGTGAAAATGCTTTATCACACTGCTCACATTTGAACGGTTTCTTTCCAGAATGTATTCGTTTGTGTCTAATGAGGTCTGATGACTGTAAAAATGCTTTATCACACTGCTCACATTTGAATGGTTTCTCTCCAGAATGTACTCGTTTGTGTATAATGAGATTTGATGACGTTGAAAATGTTTTATCACACTGCTCACATTTGAATGGTTTCTCTTCAGAATGTACTCGTTTGTGTATAATGAGACTTGATGACCGTGAAAATGCTTTATCACACTGCTCACATTTGAATGGTTTCTCTCCAGAATGTATTCGTCTGTGTCTAATGAGGTCTGATGACTGTAAAAATGCTTTATCACACTGCTCACATTTGAATGGTTTTTCTCCAGAATGTACTCGTTTGTGTATAATGAGATTTGATGACGTTGAAAATTTTTTATCACACTGCTCACATTTGAATGGTTTTTCTCCAGAATGTACTCGTTTGTGTATAATTAGACTTGATGACCGTGAAAATGCTTTATCACACTGCTCACATTTGAATGGTTTCTCTCCAGAATGTACGCGTTTGTGTCTAATGAGAACTGATAACTGTGAAAATGCTTTATCACACTGCTCACATTTGAATATTTTCTCTCCAGAATGTATGTTCTTGTGTCTAATGACATGAGGTACCATTGTTGTAGGTTGTTTACGCTTGCTAATGGCTAACGGCTCCCAACTCTCATCTGATTCACTGGAAGATGTTTCACAAGCTGCAAACAAATTTACATTGATTATTGTAACAAAAATTCAGTTATTTAGTTTCTTAAATATAATCATTTTCTAAAATCTACATTTACAGTAGGTGGCTACATAAAATGTTTTCGGGAAATGTTTAAGCATTGCTATTTCCACTATTATGGAAAATACGAAGAAGGTTAAATTACGATAGATACATTATCTTATTCAACAAATAACAATATTAAATTGGTAAACAATTGACAATTAATAAAACTAATTATTTCAACCTTTCTTTTTTCCTTTAGCAGTGCTTTCCAACCTTTGTTTCGCAACACCTTTGTGACTCTTTAGTGTATCGCAAAATTTTTGGTTTAAATGCTTATACTGCTCTTTGTTTGTACAAATCTAAATGAAACTAAAAATTAAAATTTCAGTTTATAAAAGCCATTAATACATAGTCATACTAATTTCGAATTAAGTGTTTTTTTTTTTGTTTTCATCTTCTATACAATTAATTTTTCCTATATATATATATATATATATATTTTCTTTATGCATTTCATCCCCATGCCTATGAGCTCCCGTTTCATCTGTCTCAATGCATTTTATCCATTTAACTTTTCATGCATTTATTTACATATTTATATATAAATAAATCTATTATTTTATTTGATTTTCTTACTTATTTATTTATTTATTTAATATTTTATTTATTTATTATTTATGTATATTTTATTTTATTTTTACTCTATTTTATTTTTCACTCATTTTTATTTTTCGATCCATTTATCATCTCCCTTCTCTTACTTTCGTTCTTTAACAATCTTAGGTTGTCGTCCTCTTTAATAATATATTAATGCCTATATGCACGAATATTCATATAATATACATTTTATAATATTTAGCACAATACATTAATTTATTCTCGATAAATAAAAGATATCAGTCATTTACAAGTCTTACTTGTCAGTTCACATATTTGAGAAGGTCGGTCAATGAACTCTTTTTTTTGCAAGTTTATACAGACTTGACAAACCCTACCTTTTTTTATCTATTTGAGTAGCTTAAAAAAAATTCCCCACATTTGATTTTAAGTTACTGACACGGTAACATCGTCTTGTTAATAACCTAATTTTTACATATTTTTATTTCTACGTACAATTTTCCATTTGTTTTATAATTTTTAACTTGTAACCTCGTTTTTACCAGGATTGGTACATGACCTTCCACATCTTTCTTCACAGTTTATGATAACTGAATATCACAGGTTTGTTTCTGGTTTCTCATTTAATACACATTCGTACTGTTTATTTTATATCTGTATATTGTATTTCATTTTATACTAATTTTATGTTTATTCTCAATTAATTCTTTTCTTGTTTTTTACTTCCATTACTTGGTTATTCCATAGTGGACATTTATTTCTTGTTCTAGTTTATTTTCTCATACTAAATTACTATATTATATATGTATTATACCGATCTGTAAAATACCATGTAATTATAGGCTGAAGATGCATTTATTGCAATAAATGCGACACGTCGCATGATTTAATTATTTATTTCACCTACACGACGATTTAAAAATAAACACTATTATATATATATATATATATATATATATAGGTTATTCTCATTTAATAATCGTCATAAATATATTTTAAAATGTTACAGGAACGGTAGTTGGTTACAATTAAATTAATTAAATTATATTAAATAGAACATTCTTTGGGTTATATATATATATATATATATATATATATATAAAAGGATGTTGGAGCTTCTCGACGAATTTAAACATGTTTTTTATTGTTAATATCTTTAGTTTTTTTAAAATATTTTTTCATGTTTTTATTCTTAATAATTTTGTTTATAGTTTTTACCTTTTATATATGTTCATTTGTACAAAACTTTTTGTGAACTGTATTCACGCGTGCATTGTTACGTAATGTTGCACGGAGTTCTTATTTACTTATTTCATTCTCTTTGCAGACTATAGATGTGCAACTTTATGCACGAAACGTATCTGTAATGTTTAAATAAATTGACGAATATACAAGAGAGTTTTTTTGTTTATATATATATATATATATATATATATATATATATATATATATATATATATAAGGAAATAAAAATTCTTGATTACTCGTCAAAAGTTTATTAATAAAATATTAAGAGACGTTTCGACTGGTAAATCCAGTCATCCTCAGTCTATAAATAAAAATTACAATTGTAAAATACAAAAAAGAAAATTATTATTTTAACAAAACAAAAATAAGTAAAATGAAAATTGATAAATTAGTATAAATAGTAAAATGAAAATAATTTTAAACATATTAATTGAAAATTATCAAAATGGCGTGAGGCGCCATTTTGTGAAACTGAATTTATTACAGAGATTTAAGAAAATACAAAAATTAATCAAAATTAAGCAAATGATTATAAAAAGTTATATAAAATAAGTGTTCTTAACTAGACAGCTTCTTACCTAGAGTACGTTGTCAATATTTTACGAAAGTATATTCTTATAAAAAAATATACGGAAATGAAAAACCATCCCAAACACATTCAGAGTAGACATGACAGTGTAGAACAGGACGGCTCGAGATTGTCTGGTCGTTTGTGATATTACTCATAGACACCTAGACGTCACAATATATTAAGTAGGTGAACGTAATATGACAAGTAGATAAGCGCACAGCTGATTTTACGGCAAAAGTTTAAAATATGATTTATTTAAACCAATCGTGTCTGTTTTTTTATTAACACATTTGTCTTTTGCTGTGTGTATGCACAACATCTCCGATATCATTCTTTTGTGAAAATGTGCTTCTTTATCTAAGATCTTGACATTTTCAAAGTCAAAAATATGACCAGTGGTGTTAGAATGAACCGCCAATGCTGTACAATTAGGTTTGACCCTAACGTCGCTTTTGTGTTGACATATACGTTTTTTTAATATTTGTTGAGTAGTCCCTATATAAGTTTTACTACATTCTCTGCATGGTATTTCATATACAATATATATATATGGAATAATATGTGGGATAAAGAAGAGAGCGAAGGATAATGCAGTTATTTCATAATTGATCCAATATTTCGTTAATTGATCATGAACTTTGTTCAAGGATTTCTATAAACAAGAGGAACATCAAGCTGATAATATACATGATTTTGTTATCAACAAATACAATTTAAAACAAAAATAAAGTATAAGATAAAATGTGTTCTTTTACTAACCTGAGTTTGACACAGTTGTACTTTCTATTATATTTGCTTCACATTCACTGCTATCGACAGGTTCACACTTAACGTCAGTACTTTCTGTGCTCTCATGATAAACGACAACTGTAACTACATCTGTGAAACCTGAGATAAACACATCATAGTCAAATATAATCGAATAAATTTAATTTAAAATATATATTTTATTTGAAAGGTTCACAATCATTCACCAAGTTCATCTGATATAAACTAAACTGTGACAATGAAATATGAATAAAAGTTTTAAGTGTGAGTTAGTTGTAAATGTATAAGTTACTGACCATTCTCCAATTCAGCAGTGTGCTCTGTTCCAGCCATCACTATAAAATCATCAGTATGTTCATACTCTGTCTTAATGTCAATCTCTTCGTTAATATCATTGTGTCTGGAATCACCAGGATGCATATCACCGTCTGTCCCATCATTCATATTCACTCCTGGAACAATAACGTACTGTCATATAAAAGGATCATTTAACGCATAATTTTCATTCGACACATTTTTTGTAATTTTTATACGTTTTCCTCTAGAACTAACGAAAATTTTAACATTGTATTTCCTATGTTCAATGAAAAATAAAATATACAAGGCATATTTCTAATAGTGAGGAATCAAGCAAGAAAGTACAATACCTGTATAACCAGCATTTTCTTCCTGTTCTTCTTTCACTGTGTTATTGTAGAAATCTTCGAACGCTTCACTTGAAACCAAGTAAGTGTGACCAGATGCTGGCAATATATCTGGACTGCTGCACTGATCTTCAGACTCTTCACAATTCGTCAACAACTCTTTTCGTTTCTCTTTATAATCTATCAGAGAAACACACAACTCACCGATAGTTTCAGAGAAAGAACTCAGTTGGGATGTGTAATTTATATATATTTGACTGTTTTGCAAGCATTGCTCACGAAATTCGTAGATCCCATCCACTTTACTGCAGCATTCCGCACATATTGCTCCCTGATTGGACAACACTGTGGAGTTCTGAAAATAATTGTTATCCACGTTTAGACTTGCCTGCTGTAACTGAAATAGACAAGTACAGCTGACCAGCTATACGTTAGGTCTGTTCATATCAGCCGCAAGCCAGAGCTCATAGCACTAAATTAAATCAGCGATTCTTAAATTGTGGTCCGCGTAGCCAATACCGGGGTCCGCGAATCAATTTTGACATTAACTTTACATCCCCCAAATTTTCGCTTTTATTCAAATAGCTCATTTAATAAAAATCCTACATGGTCAAGACTTTTTGTATTTGTTGTTACCTAACTAGTTATTAACATAACTAAACAATAATTAGTAAAAAATTAATTAATTTTATTCAACTGCAAATTATTTACAAAAAACATATTACATATAATAAGATCTATGTAGACCAATACTTGACCAAGAAATGTTTGCATAAGTTTAACGTATTATAATTTGTAACTTTTTTTATTCTTTTAACAACTAATTTTATTAATTTTATGTTTTTTATTCTATATGCTAATAAAAATGTTAATCTCTATAAATGCTCAAGACCATTTATTAAAATAACCAGCGATACATTTTTACCAATATTTATTATAACGTAGTGCCTATGAGATTATTGAACCAGAAATTAAGTCTCAAGAAAGACGTAAAATGCCTAGAGTTGGGATGGAGTCCGCAAAAAAAAAATGTTGTTCAAGAGGGGGTCCTCGGACTACATAAGTTTAAGAACCTTTGGATAAAATAATTCTAATCTGATGATTATTGCATCTGATAACAATAAATCATTGAAAATTACTTTGCGAACAGACCTGATTAGATAGATTTCAATTATCATCCTAAAACAGCACACAGATTCGAAAATCTGTTTGATTAGTTTAGTTTAACTCCAGCTTTTAGCAAAATATTTAAATTAAAACTTTATTGAGTAACATTTTAGGCAAAGTAAACAACCTAGAGAAGTCTGTAATATATAGTATTGAGGGCCGAGAGTTCCAGTTCCTAATAAACTCCCTAATAGTTATTAGACACATAATATATTTATGAAGCTAATTAATTTATTGGTGATTTCCAACTTCCAAAATCGTTTATTAGCAACATGATATTTTGTTTTTGTATTGGTACTTCTTATGAAGATAGTAACACGGTGCAAGAGGGATAGAGCTATACGTAAATTTGTAGAGCAAAAGTGAGATGATATTTTTGTTAGTACTATATGTACAAATATGCCGAACCGCGTATTCATGGCAACCATATATGTACTTTTGTTCCGTCAGTTGCAATAATAAACATATGTCATGTTATCTGACACTTGTCTTTTTGTTTTTATTTACAATTAACCACCTTTCCATTCCACAAATATCTAACAGGTTATGGGCCCAGGCCTGAAAGGAAAAGTGGCGTTTATGTGAAGAACTTAGTGTTACTGGAATTTTTTTTTGGTTGAGTGCCAATTACAGTTTAGTGAAGGAGTGACCTAAACTCGGACTTCCAGGAGGAGATAGATAACATGAACTTAGAAAATATGAGTGATTTAATGTGCGATAATTAGAGTAAAATTACGGACAATATATTTTTGACATTTGATTATTTACTGAACTGATTATTTTTACTAATATTCTCTTTCATAATCATGTACTGTGCAACATGCGAGAGACTGTACAACGGGCAACAATCGCGCAGTAGAAAATAATTTTGTACGACGACGCTGGTAGATTGTAGGAACGCAGGAGTGGAATTTTTATTTGGAGATATAGTTGGACAAGAAAGTAACCATTTGGAAACGGAACGACGATACGAAGTACAATGGCGAACTCCAACGACGATTATAGATTTCCAAAGCTGTCCACAGACAACTACCATGCGTGGGCCATACGAGCAAGGGCAGCTCTCGTACAAAAAGGAATCTGGGAGGCGATAGATCCTGGTTACAGTGATGCACTGTCTACAGCGGAGAAAAAGGTGGACAACAAGGCTCTAACGTTTCTATTTCTCATCGTGGAGGATAATTATCTCGATGATATTGGATGTTGCATATCGGCAAAGGAAGCGTGGGAGACACTGGAGGAAATTCATTCCAAGCACGGCCTACTGCACATTCTACAGTTGATGCGAGATTTTTTCAATGTGAGAATGGGGAAGACGGAACATATGCGAGACTACCTTGGGAGGATTACAGAGATACATCGTAAGCTAGTCAGCAGTGGATATGGCTTCACCGACAAGGAGTTGGCGTTGGTGATGCTTATGGGCCTGCCGGAAGCATATGAGCCGCTTATTCTTAACTTGGAGCAGGATGAAGAGAGTCTATCAACAAGAAAAGTGAAGACAAGACTGATAGTCGAGGAAAAGAGGATAGTTCGACGAGAGGAAGAGAAGTTAAGTGAAAACGAGGGAGACACGTCGAAAGCTTTCTTCACAAGAAACAAAAGAAGAAACTACGTGTCTCATGGAGAAAACAAAAGCGACAAAAAGACTAACAGCGATAAGTCTTGGAAGAAAGGAGACGGGTGTGACAGCTGTGGTCATAAAGATGATAACGCCAGCAGGAGACGTGTACGTTGCTACAGTTGTGGTAAATTTGGGCATATAGCGAGAAACTGCCCAGAGGCTGAAGAAAGCACGTTACACCAGGCGGAAACAAATCAAAAGAAACACGCCCATGCAAAGAAAGTTCACAAGGCTTTGTGTTCAAGAAGGAAAAATAACACTGATGAAGTGACACAGAACCCCTGCACTTGGTACTTGGACAGTGCAGCGGATGAACACATGACATGCTACCGAAATAAGCTCAGAAACTTCAAGGCAAGTAATTCAAAGGTCGAGTTGGCAAATAAAGATATACTGGAAGTTACAGGAACGGGAACAGCTGAATTTCAACTTTGCGAGGAAAACGGAGGCCTACATGTGACGTTGGAAGACGTGCTTTTCGTACCCAATTTAGAAGATAGCCTCTTATCAGTAGGAAGAATCGAAGAGCTCGGAATGACGGTCACGTTTAGTAACGGTAAAGCCGTAATTATCGACACAGACGGTGATGTACTCATTACAGCCAAGCGAAAGGGGAGACTGTATGCTGTGGAAGAGTCCAGATCATCAGCGCGAGCAGTCAAGAGCACCATTAGCGAGTCAATGCTGCATCGTCGAATGGGACATGTACATATGGATGCAGTACGTGACATGATGGGTGAAGATGAGAGAATCACCAAGAAGGGGGAGACTGAACCGAAGTGTCAAACGTGTATATTGGGAAAGATGAGACGGAATTCCTTTCCAACGAGTAAAGATAAAAGAGCCAAAGCACCTTTAGAGCTGATTCATTCAGATGTTGTGGGGAAAATCGAACCAACTTCGAAAGGAGGATCGAAGTACTTTGTCACTTTTATAGATGACTTCTCGCGATATGTAACGATATATCCAATGAAGAAAAAGAGCGAAGTTTTGCAAAAATTTGATGAATACAGGCAAATAGCGGAAAGGTTGCATGGAAATAAGGTGAAAGTACTGCGAAGTGACAATGGCGGTGAGTACAGAAGTAAGGACTTTGACAAGTACATGGCAAAGCATGGAATTCGAAGGCAGCTGACTGTACCAGGTACACCCCAACAAAATGGAGTTGCAGAAAGGATGAACCAGACACTCATGGATATGACAAGATGTCTGCTTATAGAGTCCAGTGTAACGAAAACACTGTGGGCGGATGCACTCAGCACTGCATGTTACATCAGGAACAGATGTCCGTCCAGTGCACTGAACTACAAGTTACCAGAGACACTATGGTCAGGAAAGAAACCAAGCATGGACCATCTGAGAGTTTTTGGATGCAGAGCATGGAGCGCAGTCAATAGCAGATGGAAAAGAGGCAAGCTTGACCCAAAATCGATCGAGTGTGTATTTATTGGTTATCCAAGTGGCGTCAAAGGCTATAAGCTATGGGACAGAGAACACGACTGATTCTTTGTGAGTCGTGATGTTATTTTCGAGGAGGACCAATTCCCATGTAAAGAGCAAGTGACTGAGAAGAAAGCAGTCCAGCCAACAGACGAAGAAATCATTATTAGCTTTGAATGCGAGAATGAAGCTACAATTGCAACAGATAAAGCTGGACCAGGTTGTACACAAAAAGTTATAGTTGAGACAGAAAATGGTCAAAACTATAACCAGAGACAAAGAGATCAACAAACCCAGAATGCAATGTCACCAGCAATGACAGGTGTTGAGCTACCACAATCGCACGAAACAGAACCAACATTGAGGCGATCAAAGCGATTGAAAAACAAAGAGCCATTGGAGAAAAAATGTTCTGGCTGCAAATTAACTAAACATCATGAAGACGTTGATCCAGAGACAGTAGAAGAAGCATTGGCAGCACCTGATGGCGAAAGCTGGAGAAAGGCGATGGAAGAAGAATTGGGCAATTTGAAAAGAAATGGGACATGGATTTTGATTCCAAGACCCAAAGGAAGAAACGTAGTTAAGAACAAATGGGTCTTCAAGAAGAAACTCGACGGAGACGGGAACTTAGAAAGGTATAAGGCACGACTAGTAGCACGCGGCTACACACAAATAGAAGGGATTGATTACAAGGAGACTTATTCACCCGTGGTAAAAACAAAATCAATCCGAATGCTGCTTGCATTGGCTGTAGAACGTAATTGGGAAGCCCACCAGCTAGACATCACAGCAGCATACTTGAATGGAAACCTAAAAGAGACTATATATATGGAACAACCCCAACCATTCCTGGTTAAAGGACGAGAAGACGATGTCTGCCTATTGCAAAAGAGTTTGTACGGCTTGCATCAATCAGGACGAGAATGGAACACACGTTTAGACGAGTTCCTAAAGTCATCAGGGTTGGTAAGATCAAAGGCAGATCCATGTATCTATGTCAGCCTGAAAAAGCATTTCATAGTTGGTGTATACGTTGACGACCTGTTGATGATAGCCAAGGACGAACTGAGCATCAAACAATTCAAGGCAAACATAAGTCAGACATTTGGCGTCAGAGATCTGGGAAAGGTAAATCATATTATTTC
Organism: Liopterus haemorrhoidalis; assembly: GCA_963971575.1. NCBI lineage: Eukaryota > Metazoa > Arthropoda > Insecta > Coleoptera > Dytiscidae > Liopterus > Liopterus haemorrhoidalis. The sequence goes on from OZ020623.1 coordinate 30,386,865, forward strand.
CATGAAAGTTGTGAGACGGAATGACGACACGCTCACATTAGACCAGACAGCTTATGCGGAGGAGCTACTGAAGACTATGGAAATGAATCAGGCTAGAGGAGCATCGACACCATTAGACCCAGGTATGAAGTATGTACATTCCACAGAAGAGACAGCGGTTGATGAGGAAACTGCCTACAAATACCGGCAAGCAATTGGTGGACTACTCTATTTGGCTGGAGGAACAAGACCTGATTTAGCCCATGCAACGGCTTACATGAGTCAATTTAACAACCGTCCATCGAAGGAGCATTGGGCTGGAGTTAAACATATCTTGCGATATGTCAGACAAACCACCGACTGGGGCCTCACATTCAAGAGGAGTGGGCGAGGCATACAGGTCTTTGGAGATGCCGACTGGGCAAGCGACAGAATAGACAGGCGGTCATTTAGTGGTTACGTGGTGATGCTCGCCGGGACAGCAATATCTTGGAGTAGCAAGAAGCAGAGGACCACAGCAATGTCGACAGTAGAGGCGGAGTACTTGGCGATGTGTCATGCAGCTAAGGAGGTGCTGTGGCTACGGAGCCTTTTGGCAGAGCTAGGTGCTGAAAATCTGTCACCAACTCCGCAAATATTACAAGTTGATAATCAAGGAGCTATGGTTTTGGCGCAAAAACATATTACGTCTGAGAGAAACAAGCACATCGACTTGAGGCATTTCTTTCTACGCGAGAAGGTAGACTCAGGGCAATTGAGTTTCATGTATGTGCCAACTGCTGAAAACCACGCAGATATTTTGACTAAAACTCTAAATGGTCCGAAGACAAGAAAACATTGTATCGCCATTGGACTAAGAACAACAAGATGCGACTAGAGTTCAACGGCGGAGTTCGTCAAGGGGGAGTGTTAGTACTATATGTACAAATATGCCGAACCGCGTATTCATGGCAACCATATATGTACTTTTGTTCCGTCAGTTGCAATAATAAACATATGTCATGTTATCTGACACTTGTCTTTCTGTTTTTATTTACAATTAACCACCTTTCCATTCCACAAATATCTAACAATTTTGGCATTGAATATTTTGACATTAAATATTTTGACATTAAATAGTTTGACTTTACATTCAATGACGTTACGTATATTTTTCGTGTTACTGTTAAAAAGACAATTAAACGGCGTTCGATCTGTATTCTTTGTGGCATAGCAAAGTTGAATTTAATTCAGAAGACAAACCACCAATCACAAATATGGAGATTGTGGCATATTTACTGTTAACGCACAATTGTGACATACTTTTTTATTAAACAAGATTTTAGATAATATTCATAATAATAATAAATAAAAAGTACAACTGAAGTAGATGGAACAACTTTTTTATTTGCTCGTACAACTAAAAAAGTTGTTCCGTCTACTTCGGTCTCATGTTGCTCATCAATGAGCAACATGAGACTGTCGCTCAGTATCTTCTGGTTTTTTATTAAATGGTGCCCCTGTGTAGCCAAGATTTAAACATGGTACCCAGTCTGGATTATTCATATCTTCAATATTAAACTGATTTCCTACAGTAGCTTTAAATAATTAAAGTGAGACTTTTTTAATTGATTTATTAAATAAGTAAATTAAATTGGTTGGCACTGTACCAGGCATCTTTAAGAACATACTTGAAATAAAATGTTTACCACAAACAAACGCATGTTTTAAATTAGATTCTTTTCTCTCTTTTCAGTACCTTAATCCACTGGTGCCGCCTTGTAATTGATAAATTATTTTTATTTGGTTTATATTTATAATTTAATATTCTTGGAAATCGAAGAAATGACACATAATCTCTAGCCTTATGACTACCACACCCCACAACTGCACAAAAACTAAGCAAATTTTATATTTTTATATATTTATAATCCCGTAAACGTCAATATACTACTTATATGATCAATATGAAATTAATAGAATTGGAGGTAATTGCATGGCTTTATAAAGTCGTGTAACGCGTTTCTAACTGGTTTCAAGTATATATCATTTTAAATATACGTTAATAATAAAAATAAATAGGTTCTTACCAAGTCCGGAAATAATAATACCAGCCTGCAATAATAGCTTAATTTTTTACTACTGGTAAAAAGTTTGCGTAGATGTTTTTCATGTTTGAGGCAGATACAACAAATATTTGCTAAAAAATACATTATAACTGCAGATTCGTTTGAACAATGTTTAGCTAATTTTCAAGTAAGCAGAGTTACTCTCCTTATAACCATCACGATTTATTAAATATACTATGTAGCTGTCCGTGCGGTGCACGCTCAATGTTGCCAACCAGTTTTGCCACATACAATACATAAAATGCTAGTTGGTTCAAACCACCGAGTAAGCAAACTAACAGGGTGTAGAGGAACTACTACTATTGGGTACAACAATGCCCGATGGCGGCGCTACGAGCGCTGTGAACAGCTGATTGAAACGAGTAATGTGAAAGTTGTCCATATTTGTTTACATGTTAAATCATCGATTTGCAATGGATAATAAACAGCTATCTTTATTAAATTATTTTAATTTTTTAAGTGCAACACCTTCTTCTAGGTGTGTAGTTGAGGGAGAAGAGTTGTTAAACGCCGGAAATCTTATGTTGTGCGGAATTTTGGACAAAAATGATGAGCATGTCGACATATGTGGGTTATGTTTACAAACAAGCAGTTTGAGATCACCAACTCACGAAGTCACTGGGAAATTAAAATTTAGTAATGATGTTGAAGTTTTAAATATGTCCTGCACATGTAAAGCAGGAACTACATGCAAACACATTTCAGCTATCCTATTATTTTGTGCCAGGTGGTTAACAAACCAAAATGAAAGAAGCCAAGATCAGGGCATTGATTGATTGTAATATTTGATTTTTCTTTTTTTTTTGTGTGGTTTCTGTTGGTTTTTCTTTTTGTTCCAGAAACAATATATTGAGTATGGAAATATTAACCAGCACAGATTTAAAATGCCTGGGGTATACTTTTAAAAAACCTGTCTTACAACGGTATGAACCGCAATCTCTGTTAGAATCTCCTTGCGTAATAATAAATAATAATAAATTTATTGTTCAGTTGTGCGTACAAGAAAGATACAAGAAACCCAGTCACAGTAAAAATTTAAATAAGTTTAAATAATATTACAAGAGAATATTACAATTTTTCTACAGCTTTTACTAGAAGGCTAAAATCATCACTGAGAAACTCAGTGATGCTATAAAAGGCCTTCTGTAGCAAATAATCCTTTATGTATTTTTTAAATAATACAGTTTTCAGATCTTTAACTGATTGAGCCAGTTTGTTAAACAATACAGCACCGACATAAGTAGGTAAATTTTTTGATATATTATATTTTACGCGAGGTTATCTGAATTCTTCTTTTTTTCTAGTGTCATACTTATGGACAGTGCTGTTTGTGTTTAACAAATTACCGTGTTGCTTAACAAACAATAACAAATTTAATATGTACAAACAAGGTATTGTAAGAATATTCAACTGCGGAAAAATATCCCTGCAAGATGTCCTTCTGCCAATAAATTAATTAAAATAAATTGATTAAAAACAAAAGCAGGCACTAAAGGTTCAGTGAAAATGTATTAGAAAAGCTGCGTACAGAATTTGAGACCGCTTGCCCTAATTCTGCATTAAAATTGCACGGGTAGATATTTAATTATGTTCGAGAAGGATTTTTATAATTTAGTGTTTGTTTTTTATTTAATTTGTTTAATAAATACTAGTTTGTTATTATCTCTTCCACAACACCAAATTTATTAACAGTTCACAAATTGTTTCTCATTTGGAAAATAGTGGAAGTAAATATTTTTGTTACTTCCTTTTCTAGAGTGACAGCCAAACACACACCAATTTGTGTTATAATAACTCATTATAACATAAAGTAATATAAAAAAGAATAATAATTGCTATCAAAAGTTAATATAACAAACAAACTGCAACACTAACTTTTAAAACCAATACAAACTACACGAGAAAACACATGTAAACCAGATGTAAACAATAAACTATTACTCGTTTCGCCTAGTTCAGTTTTAGTCCGCTTGGCGTCACTTCATAGCGCTGTTGAGCCCAATAGGCGCGGAAGGTTGTGCCATCATACGGAAGAGGAATGTATGACAAAAACGCGGGAGCGCCATCTGTGTATGTACCACATTTAAAAATTTGCCCTATCATTTAATACACAATTTTTTTAATATTTCACAAATAAATTATTAACTTGTGATATATTTGTACTCGGTTATACACTATATATATATACTTATATATATATATGAGTGATCAATCTTGACGAGTCAGGATAATAAATGTGTTTCTTCTGTAATCGTCATACAGGTAGAAAAAAATAAGTTAATTTAACTCATTGGAACGTTTCGCGTTTAATAGTTAATGCATCTGCAGCTTAGAATTACATATTATCTTAGAGAAGAATAATTAAATCTAAAATACAGTCCACCTTTAACAGTTTCAAAAAAGTATTTACTAAATATTACATGTCGGTAGCTTTCACGGCCACTAACAAAAAAAAAAAAAATACCAATCTTAAAGCTAAAATTGAGACATTAGACCTACCTAATGTGGTTTACAATATCCCTTGTTCCATACGCCCCCTTTCCTACATCGGTACCACATCACAAAAACTAAGACACAGACTTACACAGCACAGTCTTGGAATACATGCCACGACTTTAAATCATATTTTTGATTACTCTAAAGTCGAAATCCTAGACAAAGAACCTAACACCTACAAACGTCTCACTTCAGAAATGCTTCACATACAAAGTACAAAAACGTTTATAAAAAAACTGAAACGGACGAGCTCAGCAAAATTTACTACCACCTACTTAAAGACTAGTTACAAGTCCAGCGTTTTTTACTCTTCTATTTTTTTACGCAGTGTTCTATTTCTTATTTTCTGTTTTTTCTCGCTCATATATGTATTTTCTTCCCCTTTGTGTACATTTTCACGTCACATGTACTTTTCTTTTTATACTCTGACTATATTCTTGTCAATATTAAATTTTTATATATTTAACAACATCCCTCTTTTTTACGCATAACTATTTTCATTTTATTTTAACTAATTAACATCATTTTGACGTGCTTATTTGACAAATACTATCGGGCAAGGTCGGTCAATGAACTTCTAATATTTTACATATGTTACAGTTACAAGTTTGAACATACATGATTCACCCAATTTCTTATCTTTTACCATTATGCAATTTTTTCTCGACATTTGATTTTAAACAACTGACACGGAAACAGTTAATTTACGGTTTTTTATCTGTTTGACAAATAATGAGTTATTTTTTTTATATTTTTTAATTTTATTTTATACTATATTTTATTACAACGACCTCCGTATTATAAATGTATGTCCATTACATCAGCCGCTGCTGATAACTACATATCACAGGTTAGTTTTTCTGATTTCTTATTTATTACAACTTTTTTTCAACTTGACTTGGCGCTTGGGCCCCCATGGTCGACAGTTCCGTCTTGCTCTTGACAAACCCAAAATTTGTTAATTTTAAAACCATTTACATTAATTGTATTTTAGATGTAATTATTCTTCTCTAAGGTAATATGTAATTCTAGGCTGAAGATGCATTAACTATTAAATGCGAAACGTTCCAATGAGTTAAATTAACTCATTTTTTTCTACCTGTATGACGATTACAGAAGAAACACATTTATTGCTCTGACTCGTCAAGATCATTCACTCATATAAATATATATATATATATATATATGTGTGTGTGTGTGGGGGGGGGGGGGTGCGTGCGTGCGTGTGTGTGCCAGTTTCACAAAACCCCAATTCAGTACTTTATAGTGATGATCACTTCCTTTTGTTGTTTAGTAATAATTTAGTTAATGTCAAGTAATCATTTTCTTTAGTATTATAAAATCCAATGTAACATTCAAACAAGAGTTCGTATTTCATTGTGCATAACTATAGTCATAGATAGATAGATAGATAGATTTATTTATTTAAATATTAGATACATAAAATGAACATAATTGCAGTCAGAAAAAAAACAAAAAAATAAATAAATAATAACAATACATAATAATCGTACAACATAATATTACAAAACATGGTATAACTACAAAACTGTATTAAACCATCTAAATTATGGTTCATACATTCTTGTAGACTATAGAACGCATTATCGAGGAGGTAAGTTCTCATGGTAGACCTGAACTTACGCACATTGTAGTTCCTTACTTCTAACGGTAATTTGTTGTATATGTCTATACCTACATTTTTACAAAAATATCAAGATTTTTTATACTTAAGACGGGGCTTAAGTATATTATGGCGGCCTCTAGTGTTATATTCATGACCATTGCCACATATGGCCATCTCGCCAATGTCTTCTCTGACCAATATGAGCGCTTCCAGTATGTACACAGGCACGGGAGAGTAAGGATGTTGCAAGATCTAAATAATGGTCTGCACGAATCCCTCCAAGCACTGTTCGTAATTATTCTAATGGCTTTTTTTTTGTAGAATAAAAATCCTTTTCCAATTTACTGAATTTCCCCATAATATGATGCCATATGATATTAGGCTATGAACGCGCGCGAAGTAAACCGTTTTAGCTGCTCTAAGTGATATGTGATTTACCACTTTTCTTAACATAAACAAAGCGGTGTTTATTTTATTTTCAAGAGTATTTATGTGTATCTTCCAGGTTAACTGGGAATCCAAATAAAAACCTAGAAATTTAACATTATTGTTTGCATATAGTAAAAGATTTTATGAAAATTTTCTGTTGAGACTAAAGACCGTTTTCGTTGGTCTTCTCTATGTTCAGGCTCAAATTGTTGGATGCAAACCAATTTAAAGCCTGGTTTAGAGACGTTTCCATAATGTCTGGAATTCATATTTCCTGTAGTCCATATTTTTATTTAAAAATGTATGTTATTTTGTTCTATATTATTGTTAAATAAATGTTTTAAAAAACTTAAGTGTTAAATTAATAAATTTAACTGCTAAACTTTTACGCGCCTGATTGAAAACAAGGAGATAAATATATAATAAAATATTTTAACAAGTATGAAATCTTAAGTTAAAGTAGATTAAAACCGAGCAGTCCTGGAAATTTTTGTCATAATATTTATGAATTTCCGAGATAAGAATTATAAATACTGCAGCAGATACCCAGTTCAATGTGTTTTCATGTGTTTAACGACTTGCGATAACCTTGAAAATGCTTTATCACACTGTTCACATTTGAAAGGTTTCTCCCCAGAATGTATTAATTTGTGAGCAGTGAGATGTGATGACCTTGAAAATGCTTTACCACACTGTTCACATTTGAATGGTTTCTTTCCAGAATGTACTCGTTTGTGTCTAATGAGATCTGATGACCCAAAAAACGCTATATCACACTGCTCACATTTGAATGGTTTCTCTCCAGAATGTACACGTTTGTGTCTAATGAGGTCTGATGATTGTAAAAATGTTTTATCACACTGCTCACATTTGAATGGTTTCTCTCCAGAATGTACTCGTTTGTGTCTAATGAGGTCTAATGACTGTAAAAATGCTTTATCACACTGCTCACATTTGAATGGTTTCTCTCCAGAATGTACTCGTTTGTGTCTAATGAGTTTTGATGACATTGAAAATGCTTTATCACACTGCTCACATTTGAATGGTTTCTCTCCAGAATGTACTTGTTTGTGTATAATGAGATTTGATGACTTTGAAAATGCTTTATCACACTGCTCACATTTAAATGGTTTCTCGCCAGAATGTACTCGTTTGTGTGTAATGAGACTTGATGACCGTGAAAATGCTTTATCACACTGCTCACATTTGAATGGTTTCTCTCCAGAATGTTCTCGTTGACTAAAGACCGTTTTCGTTGGTCTTCTCTATGTTCAGGCTCAAATTGTTGGATGCAAACCAATTTAAAGCCTGGTTTAGAGACGTTTCCATAATGTCTGGAATTCATATTTCCTGTAGTCCATATTTTTATTTAAAAATGTATGTTATTTTGTTCTATATTATTGTTAAATAAATGTTTTAAAAAACTTAAGTGTTAAATTAATAAATTTAACTGCTAAACTTTTACGCGCCTGATTGAAAACAAGGAGATAAATATATAATAAAATATTTTAACAAGTATGAAATCTTAAGTTAAAGTAGATTAAAACCGAGCAGTCCTGGAAATTTTTGTCATAATATTTATGAATTTCCGAGATAAGAATTATAAATACTGCAGCAGATACCCAGTTCAATGTGTTTTCATGTGTTTAACGACTTGCGATAACCTTGAAAATGCTTTATCACACTGTTCACATTTGAAAGGTTTCTCCCCAGAATGTATTAATTTGTGAGCAGTGAGATGTGATGACCTTGAAAATGCTTTACCACACTGTTCACATTTGAATGGTTTCTTTCCAGAATGTACTCGTTTGTGTCTAATGAGATCTGATGACCCAAAAAACGCTATATCACACTGCTCACATTTGAATGGTTTCTCTCCAGAATGTACACGTTTGTGTCTAATGAGGTCTGATGATTGTAAAAATGTTTTATCACACTGCTCACATTTGAATGGTTTCTCTCCAGAATGTACTCGTTTGTGTCTAATGAGGTCTAATGACTGTAAAAATGCTTTATCACACTGCTCACATTTGAATGGTTTCTCTCCAGAATGTACTCGTTTGTGTCTAATGAGTTTTGATGACATTGAAAATGCTTTATCACACTGCTCACATTTGAATGGTTTCTCTCCAGAATGTACTTGTTTGTGTATAATGAGATTTGATGACTTTGAAAATGCTTTATCACACTGCTCACATTTAAATGGTTTCTCGCCAGAATGTACTCGTTTGTGTGTAATGAGACTTGATGACCGTGAAAATGCTTTATCACACTGCTCACATTTGAATGGTTTCTCTCCAGAATGTTCTCGTTTGTGTCTAATGAGAGCTGATGACCAAAAAAATGCTTTATCACACTGCTCACATTTAAATGGTTTCTCTCCAGAATGTACTTGTTTGTGTATAATGAGATCTGATGGCTTAAAAAATGCTTTATAACACTGCTCACATTTGAATGGTTTCTCTCCAGAATGTACTCGTTTGTGTGTAATGAGATTTGATGACTTTGAAAATGCTTTATCACACTGCTCACATTTGTATGGTTTCTCTCCAGAATGTACTCGTTTGTGTGTAATGAGATTTGATGACTTTGAAAATGCTTTAACACACTGCTCACATTTGTATGGTTTCTCTCCAGAATGTACTCGTTTGTGTGTAATGAGATTTGATGACTTTGAAAATGCTTTATCACACTGCTCACATTTGTATGGTTTCTCTCCCGAATGTACTCGTTTGTGTGTAATGAGATCTGACGATCGTTTGTGAATAATTAGAGGTGATGAACTTGGAAATATTTTATCACACTGCTCATATTTGAATATTTTCTCTCCAGAATGTATGTTTTTGTGTCTAATGACATGTGGTGCCATTGTTGTAGGTTGTTTACGCTTGCTAATGGGCAATGGCTTCCAACTTTCATCTGATTCACTGGAAGATGTTTCACTAGCTGTAAACAAATTTACATTAATTATTGAAACAAAAATTCAGTTATTTAGTTTCTTAAATATAATCATTTTTTAAAATCTACATTTACTGTAGGTGGCTACATAAGATGTTATTGGGAAATGTGTAAGCATTGCTATTTCCACTATTATGGAAAATACGAAGGAGGTTAAATTAGGATAGATAAATTATCTTATTCTACAAATAACAATATTAAATTGGTAAAAAATTGAAAATTAAATAAACTAATTAATTCAACCCTTCTTTTTTTCTTTAGCAGTGATTTCCAAAGGTTGTTTCGCAACACCTTTGTGACTCGTTAGTGTATCGCAAAATTTTTGGTTTAAATGCTTATACTGCTCTTTGTTTGTACACATCTAAATGAAATAAAAATGAAAATTTCAGTTTATAAAAGCCATTAATACATAGTCTCGTAATTTCACATTAAGTGTTTTGTTTTGTTTTCATCTTTAATACAATTAATTTTTTCTATATATATACATGGAATATTATTTGGGATAAAGAAGAGAGCGAAGGATAATGCAATTATTTCATAAGTGATCCAATATTTCGTTAATTGTTCATAAACTTTGTTCAAGGATTTCTATAAACTAGACGAACATGGTAGTCATATGCAAAATCAAACTTAGTTAAAACTCACCTTCACTTTAACATCAAGCTGATAATATACATGATTTTGTTATCAACAAATACAATTTAAAACAATAATAAATCATTAGATAAAATGTATTCTTTTACTGCATGTTAAGCTACGCATCATTCAGTGATCGAATTTGCTGTTATTAATTAACTAACACGACATAGCAGACTAATAATTTTTATAGTGTCCTTCCTCTTTACTTGGAATATATTTGTTTAATCAAGTTTTAATATTGAGTTTAACGCCCTTATGATTTATTAAAGAAAAACACATTTTCTATGTGATGAATAAAACAATACAGGTTGTTCCATTTAAAAGACAGTATTTTTAAACAACTCGTTCGTTTGACTTTAATTTCCTTCGCTGTCAACTGGCGTTAAAAGTCTGTAGCTGCAAACGTTAAATCGTCTGTACCTGCTACTTGACCGCTGAGCAAGGACAAGGGCGTGAGTTCAATTCCTGCTTATGTCGAATAATTTGTGTCAAAATATTTATACAAATTACAGGTTCTGCTTAGCCGTTCGCAACCGTCTTTAAACTATAGGTTCCTTTCTGTGTACGCCAAAAAAATGGACGTAATACTGACCATATTACTCCTGAATGTACATAGATTGAAAACATGGATCACGAAACCTGGAAACAGGTGGCCTTCGCTTATTTCGGGCTGTCGCGCCAATGATGATGATGATGATTTATTATTGAAAAACAATTTTTTTATGAGATGAATAAAACAATACAGGTTTTTCCATTTAAAAGACAGTATTTTTTTAAACAACTCGTTAGTTTGACGTTAAACTCCTTCGAATCTCTTATAGTAAAGAAGTTAGCATGGTTACGAAGCTCAAAATACCCTGAATATGTATATGTTGTCTTCGAGAATTCATGTAGCTACAATATACAAGAACAATTTCTCAAGTACCTTGATAGTAATTTTATCACAAGTTTATTAGCTTTATAAATAATCGTTATAAGACAAGAAAAGAACAGATTCCAGATTAAATAAATTTAAAACATGAGTTATAAATAGTGTAAAAAGACACGTGATGACTAAAGTTCAGAGTCGCCATTCCATCGGCTGTATACACAGTTACTACAATAGTAGCAGCTCCATAAACGAGCAACATAACCTAAAATTCGCGCGGTCACGGCTACTCAGTCTGGCGTGTTATTATTTATTAACTGTCAACTTATAGTAAATTATATCGCTTGAGTTCAGCTGGACCTAACATCATATCAAGCCGTATTCTGAGAATTTGTAATACGTGGATGTGAATTAAATCATGTATTGGATAAATTTTATTAACGTAAATTATCCGTCACTGTACTCCTGTTCATCCAGTACGAGTATATGGGGACTCGCAATACCAGTCTTGGAATAATATTGAATTATTGACTGACCTGTATCTTGTCCAGATACACGCTCCTCATATTCACCGTAGTCTCCACCTTCACTCTTGATGTCAATCTCCTCAGTGACGAGGCTCTCAGTGTTGTAGTTATACTGCGACATGTCGTCAGTAGATGATGTGCCATATATCTCCAGAGGAAAACGATCCTCTGAAATATAAATACTTGTAGTTACTGTGACTATGTCTATATTTTCAATGTATATATTTTTCAACCACCTGTATCAGAGATTATTTCTTATTCCATTTAATTTAAATGAATTATTATTTAAAATTAATAACTTATTTGAATAATTAATTTTTATGTTATAATATTGTATATCATACATTTTCAAGGCCGTATCTGTAATATTCATACTAAATAATATTGATAACAGATCTGAAATTCAAAAATTTCTATTCGAATAATAAAAAATTTGACTCTTTATCATTGCTTTCCGATATCATTTAGTGAGTTCAGGAAGCAAGCTCGGAGCGTTCGAGAAAAGGTCTAAACGCGTTTATTCGAGCGGTCTGGAGTTAAATAGTGCGACTCGGAACACTCCACATTTGCTTACCGAACCCGCTGTGTCAATGTGACACCAGGCGAAAAATTAAAGTAAACTGTATAAAAAGTATTAAAAGAACACAACACAATTCTAAAAACAAATATTTCTGATGATTCTTATACACTGAAATTTATTTATTTTTTTTAAATACTACATTACACACTTAATATAATATAAACCATAAATTTCGCGACAAATCGGTTAGAAAAAACTGCTGTGCATCATAATTTACATTAATGCCTTTCCTCCATAGGAAATATATGTTTTCAATATATTTTTAGAAGTTGTTCGATATAACCTAACTTTTTTGACAGTTTACGAATTGGCAACAAGATGAGTTTTTCAACTGTGACGTCATTTCAAAGTTACGGTACATGGACTTTACATTGTAGATACTCACAGTGAAAGAGGATTTTTTCACAAAATACTCTTATCTAATTTCTTACTGTAGGATCTAGTAAAACATATTTTCAGTGTTACCTTAATGAGCGCTCGGGCTTAAATGGTTAATAAAGCCTCTACTAACCTGAGTTTGACACAGTTGTTTCTATCAAATTTCCTTCACATTCACTGCTATCCACAGGTTCACACTTAACGTCAGTACTTTCTGTGCTTTCATGATAAACGACAACTGTAACTACATCTGTGAAACCTGAAATAAATACATTATAGTCAAATATAATCGAATGAGTATAATTTAAAATATATATTTTATTTGAAAGGTACACAATCATTCACCAAGTTCATCTGATATAAACTGAACTGTGACTATGAAATATGAATAACAGTTTTAAGTGTGAGATAGTTGTAAATGTATAAGTTACTGACCATTCTCCAATTCAGCAGTGTGCTCTGTTCCAGCCATCACATCATCAGTAGGTTTATATTCTGTCTTAATGTAAATCTCATTTTTAATAATATCAGTGTCTCTGGAATCACCAGGATGCATATCACCGCCTGCCGCATCATTCATATTCACTCCTGGAACAATAACGTACTGTCATATAAAAGGATCATTTAACGCACAATTTTCATTCGAAACATTTTTTGTAACTTGTATACTTTTTCTCCTAGAACTAACGAAAATTTTAACATTGTATTTCCTATGTTCAATGAAAAAGAAAATATATAAGGCACATTTCTAATAGTGAGGAATCAAGCAAGAAAGTACAATACTTGTATAATCAGCATATTCTTCCTGTTCTTCTTTCACTTAGAAATTATTGTTATTGTTATTGTAGAAATCTTCGCGCGCTTCACTTGTAACCAAGTAAGTCTGACCAGATGCTGGCAGTATATCTGTACTACTGCACTGGTCTACCGACTCTTCACAATTCGTCAATAACTCTTTTCGTTTTTCTTTATAATCTATCAGAGAAACACACAACTCACCGATAGTTTCAGAGAAAGAACTCAGTTGTGATGTGTAATTTATATATATGTGACTGTTTCGCAAGCATTGCTCATGAAATTCGTAGATCCCATCCACTTTACTGCAGCATTCCGCACATATTGCTCCCTGGTTGGACAACACTGTGGAGTTCTGAAAATAATTGTTATCCACGTTTAGACTTGCCTGCTGTAACTGAAATAGAAAAGTACAGCTGACCAGCTATGTATTAAGTCTGTTCATATCAGCCGCAAGCCAGAGTTCATAGCAATAAATTAAATCAGCGATTCTTAAATTGTGGTCCGCGTAGCCATTATGGGGGTCCACGAAACAATTTTGACATTAACTTTTTGCTTTTATTCAAAAAAGCCTTGGCTTTTCTTTTTTCTAAGATATACAATAATATGACTAGTTCTTCTCCTTCAATTGGAATGTTTCTAGACTTATTATATCTTTAACTGTATCCGGATAAGATGGAGAAAAAAATATTTTACCAGTTTTTTCTTAATTTAGTAGTAATTAGTTGCTACCAAACCACATTTTAGCATCTGCCATTACATCTTGAATTAATGATGTTGATCGAGGAAGACGCTGTAAAAAAATTGTATCATCTGCATATAAAACAACTTGATCACATTTAATATGTTTGTCGAGATCATTTATATAGATCAGGAACAGTATGGGGCCCAAAATTGAGCCCTGTGGAATTCCAAAGTGTATGCTTTTTACATCAGACAGCTTGTTATTCAGTTTTACAGCTTGAAATCTATTTTTAAAATATGTTCAACGCAAACGCAACGCAACGCAACGCAAACGTTTTCAAACATATTCAACGCAACGCCTCTATATGATCAATATGAAATTAATAGAATTTGAGGTAATTGCATGACTTTATAAAGTCGTGTTACGCGTTTCTAACTGGTTTTCAGTATATAACATTTTAAATATTCGTTAATAATGAAAATAAATAGGTTCTTACCAAGTCCGGAAATAATAATACCAGCCTGTAATAATAGCTTAATTTTTCACTACTGGTAAAGTTTGCGTAGATGTTTTTCATATTTGAGGCAGATAGAACAAATATTTGCTAAAAAATACATTATAACTACAGATTCGATTGAACAATGTTTAGCTAATTTTTTAGTAAGCAGAGTTACTCTCCTTATAACTATCACGATTTATTAAATACACTATGTAGCTGTCCGTGCAGTGCACGCTCAATGTTGCCAACCAGTTTTACAACATACAATTCATAAAATGCTAGTTGGTTCAAACCACCGAGTAATCAAACTTAGAGGGGTTAGAGGAACTACTACTATTCGCGACTCAAACTAACGTTGGCTGAGCTGCGTACGACAGTTGATGGCCGACGGGAAGCGTATATGTCAGAAGTTTTTTTCTTAATATTTATCTGTTCAAACAATATTTCCGCAAAAGCACTGTATTTAAGTCACTAAATTTAAAAATACGTCTCAATTCACATAAACTGCAACACAACACACTACAAATATTATACAAATATACGCTTCTGTTTAATTAACCAAACCGCCACCAGATGTCTCACTGTTATTTGAAGTCGCGAATAGGCGCGAAAGGTTGTGCTATCATATGGAAGGGGAATGTATGACAAAAACGCGGGAGCGCCATCTTTCTATGTATCACATTTGAAAATTTGCGCTATAATTTAATAATCAAGTTACAGTGTCCAATTCAATTAAATTAATAAATTTAACTGCTAAACTTTTACGCGCCGAGATATGAATTATAAATACGGCAGCAGATACCCAGGTCAATGTGTTTTCATGTGTCTAATGACAAGCGATGACCTTGAAAATGCTTCATCACACTGTTCACATTCGAAAGGTTTCTCTCCAGAATGTATTAATTTGTGAGCATTGAGATGTGATGACTGTAAAAATGCTTTACCACACTGCTCACATTTGAATGGATTCTCTCCAGAATGTACCATATTCCAGAAAAGGTAGCTGAGAATGAGCAGGCTAAAATACTGAGGGATTTTCGAATCCAAACCGACAAACACCTCGAGCACAACACACCAGACATCACAGTAGTGGAAAGAAAACGAGTCTGGATCATTGATATAGCGATACCAGGAGACAGCAGAGTACAAGATAAGGAGCTGGAGAAGATCACGAGGTACAAAGACCTGCAAGTTGAAATTGTGCGACTTTGGGAAAGGAAAACCAGTGTAGTTCCCATAGAAATAGGCGCCCTAGGAGCAATACCACCTAATCTCCAGAAACACTTGGACGCGTTAGGGCTACAACGGATTACAACCGGACAGTTGCAAAAGGCAGCCCTGTTGGGAACAGCACGAATTTTGCGAAGATACCTTTGCGACTCTTAGGTCCTTGGTTAGGACCCGATTTGTGAAGAGGACATTTTTTCTCCCAGTATAACTATTGTTATACTGTGTAACATAAATAATAATAATAATAATAATAATAATTTCCGCGGCTGCATATCGCCAGGGTTTGGGATGCAGTCGTGTGTATTTAGCTCCACTAGTCTCTAGTATGACGCGGCTCAAAAGGTTGCTGAAGTTTGAGATTAGTGGACGCTTGTCAAGATCTAATAAGCCCCATAATAATAATAATAACAATAAACTTTATTCCAGTGAATGTAATGTACATTTTTGGAGTCGTTAAACATATCAATTAACAAGTACAAATATAAGAAATTAAAATATCATGCGTCGTATATAGTGATATATTACAATTTTAATGACGAATAAAATATATAAATAAAGAAAGAGTGTAAGTGTGAAAATATATTGGTTACATTGCTGTGGAGTTAATTCATAATGTTCAAATTCCTTTATACTATAGTAGGCTTTAGTTATGAGATTTTTTTTCATTTTATTTTTAAATTGATTAATTTCTAAGTTTCTGATATTATCTGGAAGTTTGTTCAAAAACTTAGTTCCCATTATATTGGGCTGGTTTCTTACGTCATATCTTGAAAAGGATATTCTAAAATCAGTTCTATTGCGAGTGGAGTAACCATAAAAAGAACTATTCGTTTTTAAAGATGAAGAATTTTCTTTTATGTAAATTAGGATATGGTATATGTAAAGTGCTGGAAAAGTTAAAATACCATGCTGTATGAACAGTTCTTTACAAGGTGTGCTCCATTTGACACCGCTTAAAATTCTAATACATCTCTTCTGCAGCCTGAATAATCTCAAAGTGTCAACTGAGTTTCCCCACAAAATATTGTTTATGTTTCAATAAATTGAAAATGCTTTACCACAGTGCTAACATTTGAATGGTTTCTTTCTAGAATGTATTCGTTTGTGTCTAATGAGTTTTGATGATTGTAAAAATGCTTTATCACACTGCTCACATTTGAATGGTTTCTCTCAAGAATGTACTCGTTTGTGTATAATGAGACTTGATGACGTTGAAAATGATTTATCACACTGCTCACATTTGAATGGTTTCTCTCCAGAATGTACTCGTTTGTGTATAATGAGACTTGATGACCGTGAAAATGCGTTATCACACTGCTCACATTTGAATGGTTTCTCTCCAGAATGCACGCGTTTGTGTCTAATGAGATCTGATGACCAAAAAAATGCTATATCACACTGCTCACATTTGAATGGTTTCTCTCTAGAATGTACTCGTTTGTGTCTAATGAGGTCTGATGACTGTAAAAATGCTTTATCACACTGCTCACATTTGAATGGTTTCTCTCTAGAATGTACTCGTTTGTGCACAATGAGATTTGATGACATTGAAAATGCTTTATCACACTGCTCACATTTGAATGGTTTCTCTCCAGAATGTACTCGTTTGTGTATAATGAGATTTGATGACGTTGAAAATGCTTTATCACAGTGCTCACATTTGAATGGTTTCTCTCCAGAATGTACTCGTTTGTGTCTAATGAGGTCTGATGACTGTAAAAATGCTTTACCACACTGCTCACATTTGAATGGTTTCTCTCCAGAATGTACTCGTTTGTGCATAATGAGATTTGATGACACTGAAAATGCTTTACCACAGTGCTCACATTTGAATGGTTTCTCTCCAGAATGTATTCGTTTGTGTCTAATGAGGTCTGATAACTGTAAAAATGCTTTATCACACTGCTCACATTTGAATGGTTTCTCTCCAGAATGTACTCGTTTGTGTCTAATGAGTTTTGATGATTGTAAAAATGCTTTATCACACTGTTCACATTTGAATGGTTTCTCTCCAGAATTTACTCGTTTGTGTCTAATGAGTTTTGATGATTGTAAAAATGCTTTATCACACTGTTCACATTTGAATGGTTTCGCTCCAGAATATACTCGTTTGTGTATAATGAGACTTGATGACGTTGAAAATGCTTTATCACACTGCTCACATTTGTATGGTTTCTCTCCAGAATGTACTAGTTTGTGAGTAACGAGAGCTGAAGACACTGAAAATACTTTATCACACTGCTCACATTTGAATGGTTTCTCTCCAGAATGTACGCATTTGTGTCTAATGAGATCTGATGACTTTGAAAATGCTATATCACACTGCTCACATTTGAATATTTTCTGTCCAGAATGTATGTTCTTGTGTCTAATGACATGTGGTACCATTGTTGTAGGTTGTTTACGCTTGCTAATGGCTAACGGCTCCCAACTCTCATCTGATTCACTGGAAGATGTTTCACTAGCTGCAAACAAATTTACATTAATTATTGAAACAAAAATTCGGTTATTTAGTTTTTTAAATATAATCATTTTCTAAAATCAACATTTACAGTAGTTGGCTACATAGGATGTTTTCGGGAAATGTTTAAGCATTGCTATTTCCACTATTATGGAAAATACGAAGGAGGTTAAATTACGATAGATAAATTATCTGATTCTATAAATAACAATATTAAATTGGTAAACAATTGAAAATTAATAAAAATAATTATTTCAACCCTTCTTTTTTCATTTAGCAGTGCTTTCCAACCATTGTTTCGCAACACCTTTGTGATTCGTTAGTGTATCGCAAAATTTTTGGTTTAAATGCTTATACTGCTCTTTGTTTGTACAAATCTAAATGAAACTAAAAATTAAAATTTCAGTTTATAAAAGCCATTCATACATAGTCATAGTAATTTCGAATTAAGTGTTTTGTTTTGTTTTCATCTTCTATACAATTAAGTTTTCCTATATATATATATATTTTTTTTTTTTCTTTATGCATTTCATCCCCATGCCTATGAGCTCCCGTTTTCATCTGTCTCTATGTATTTTATCCATTTAACTTATCATGCATTTATTTACATATTTATATATAAATAAACCTATTATTTTATTTTATTTTTACTCTATTTTATTTTTCAGTCATTTTTATCTTTCGATCCATTTATCATCTCCCATCTCCTTTCTCAGTCATTTACAAGTCTTACTTGTCAGTTCACATATTTAAGAAGGTCGGTCAATGAACTCTGATTAATTTACACATGATTTTTTTTTGTAAGTTTATACAGTTGACAAGCCCTACCTTTCTTATCTATTTAACTAGCTTAAAAAAAATCCCCACATTTGATTTTAAATTACTGACATGGTAACATCGTCTTGTTAATAACCTAATTTTGACATATTTTTATTTCTACGTACAATTTTCCATTTGTTTTATAATTTTTAATTTGTAACCTCGTTTTTACCTAGGATTGGTACATACATGACTTTCCACATCTTTCTTCACAGTTTATGATAACTGAATATCACAGGTTTGTTTCTGGTTTCTCATTTAATACACACTCGTACTGTTTATTTTATATCTGTATATTGTATTTCATTTTATAATAATTTTATGTTTATTTTCAATTAATTCTGTTATTGTTTTTTACTTCCATTACTTGGTTATTCCATAGTGGACATGTATTTCTGGTTCTAGTTTATTTTCTCATACTAAATTATTATATTATACCATATATGTATTATACCGATCTCTAAAATACCATGTAATTACAGGCTGAAGATGCATTTACTGCAATAAATGCGAAACGTGATTTCATTAGTTATTTCACCTACACCACGATTTAAAAAGAAACACTATTATATATATATATATATACATGGAATAATATTTGAATATAATTTTTTTTTAAACAACTCGTTAGTTTTTACGTTAATTTCCTTCGCTGCCAACTGGCGTAAAAATGCTATAGGTGCAAACGTTAAATCGTCTGTACCTGCTACTTGACCGCTAAGCAAGGGCAAGGACGTGAGTTCAATTCCTGCTTATGTCAAATAATTTGTGTCAAAATATTTATAAAAATTACAGGTTCTGCTTAGCCGTTCGCAACCGGATAATACTTCTTTAATACTTCTAGGACTTCTTTAATAAAGAAGTAAGCATGGTTACAAAGTTCAAAATACCCTGTAGATATATAGGTTGTCTTCGAGAATTCATGTAGCTACAATATACAAGAACAATTTCTCAAGTACCTTGATAGTAATCTTATCATAAGTTTATTAGCTTTATAAATAATCGTTATAGGACAAGAAAAGAATGGATTTCAGCTTAAATAAATTTAAAACATAAGTTATAAATAGTGTAAGAAGACACGTGATAACTAAAGTTCAGTGTCGCCATTCCATCGGCTGTATACACAGTTACTACAATAGAAGCAGCTCCATCAACGAGCAACATAACCTAAAACTCTCGCGGTCACGGCTACTGAGCGGGGCGTGTTATTATCTATTAACTGTAAAATTATAGCAAATTATTTTGCTTGAGTTCAGCTGGACCTAAAGTCATATCAAGCCGTATTCTGAGAATTTGTAATAAGTGGATGTGAATTAAATCATGTATTGGATAAATTTTAATAACGTAAACTATCCGTCACTGTACTCCTGTGCATTCAGTTCGAGTATATGGGAACTCGCAATACCAGTATTGGAATAATATTGAATTATTGACTGACCTGTATCTTGTCCAGATGCACTCTCCTCATATTCACCGTCATCTCCACCTTCACTCTTGACGTCAATCTCCTCAGTGACGAGGCTCTCAGTGTTGTAGTTATACTGCGACATGTCGTCAGTAGATGATGTGCCATATATCTCCAGAGGAAAGCGATCCTCTGAAATACAAATACTTATAGTTAGTTGAGTTTTACATAAGAAAGAAACACACTGATGGACATAAAGATGGGTATTTGTTATTTAATAATAGTATATTTATAAAATAATTCGTAATGAGGGAATTCAATAACCGAGAGTTTAACAAATAACATAACGACGTAACGAAATAAAAAGTAATTGATTGGGTTTTTCATAAGAGAGAAAGATACTGACGAACATATAGGTGGATATTATTTGTTTAAAAGCAAGTCTAAAGTCGAACATACGCAGTAAAACTAATAATGACCTTATTACGTAATTGTTTGTACTTCGTTAGAAATTTCATCCGCGAACATATCTAATAACTGTAGACGAAACTACTGCAGCTGACACAAAAGATGCACCATATGATTCATAAGATCTGAAGTCAGTGTACCTATTAACAGCATTGTTATATATACTGGCCGTAATGCATTGTAGATACTCACAGTGAAAGAGGTTTTTTTCACAAAATACTCTTATCTAATTTCTTCCTATAGGATCTAGTAAAACATATTTTCAATGTTACCGTTATGAGCGCTCGGGCTTAAATGGTTAATAAAGCCTCTACTGACCTGAGTTTGACACAGTTGTACTTTCTATTATATTTCCTTCACATTCACTGCTATCCACAGGTTCACACTTAACGTCAGTACTTTCTGTGCTTTCATGATAAACGACAACTGTAACTCCATCTGTGAAACCTGAAATAAACACATCATATTCAAATATAATCGAATTAGTTTAATTTAAAATATATATTTTATTTGAAAGGTTCACAATCATTCACCAAGTTCATCTGATATAAACTGAACTGCGACAATGAAATATGAATAACAGTTTTAAGTGTGAGTTAGTTGTAAATGTATAAGTTACTGACCATTCTCCAATTCAGCAGTGTGCTCTGTTCCAGCCATCACTATAAAATCATCAGTAGGTTCATATTCTGTCTTAATGTCAATCTCATTTTTAATAATATCAGTGTCTCTGGAATCACCAGGATGCATATCACCGCCTTCCGCATCATTCATATTCACTCCTGGAACAATAACGTACTATCATATAAAAGGATCATTTAACACACAGTTTTCATTCGAAATATTTTTTGTAATTTGTATACTTTTTCTCCTAGAATTAACGAAAATTTTAACATTGTATTTCCTATGTTCAATGAAAAATAAAATAAACAAGGCATATTTCTAATAGTGAGGAATCAAGCAAGAAAGTACAATACCTGTATAACCAGCATTTTCTTCCTGTTCTTCTTTCACTGTGTTATTGTAGAAATCTTCGAACACTTCACTTGTAACCAAGTAAGTGCGACCAGATGCTGGCAATATATCTGGACTGCTGCACTGATCTTCAGACTCTTCACAATTCGTCAACAACTCTTTTCGTTTCTCTTTAAAATCTATCAGAGAAACACACAACTCACCGATAGTTTCAGAGAAAGAACTCAGTTGTGTTGTGTAATTTATAAATATTTGACTGTTTCGCAAGCATTGCTCACGAAATTCGTAGATCCCATCCACTTTACTGCAGCATTCCGCACATATTGCTCCCTGATTGGACAACACTGTGGAGTTCTGAAAATAGTTGTTATCCACGTTTAGACTTGCCTGCTGTAACTGAAATAGAAAAGTACAGCTGACAAGCTATACTTTAGGTCTGTTCATATCAGCCGCAAGCCAGAGCTCATAGCAATAAATTAAATCAGCGATTCTTAAATTGTGGTCCACGTAGCCATTACCAGGGGTCCGCGAAACAATTTTGACATTAACTTTACATCCCCCAACTTTTCGCTTTTATTCAAATAACTCATTTAATAAAAATCCTATATGGTCAAGACTTTTTGTATTTGTTGTTACCTATTTAGTTATTGACATAACTAAACAATAATTAGTAAAAAATTAATTAATTTTATTCAGCTGCAAATTATTTACAGAAAACATATTATAATAAGATCTATTTAGACCAATATTTGACCAAGAAATGTTTGTATAAGTTTAACGTATTATAATTTCTAACTTTTTTCATTCTTTTAACAACTAATTTTATTAATTTTATGTTTTATATTCTATATGCTAATAAAAATGTTATCTCTATAAATGCGCAAGACCATTTATTAGAATAACCAGCGATACATTTTTACCAATATTTATTATAACGTAGTGCCTATGAGATTATTGAACCAGAAATTAAGTCTCAAGAACGACGTAAAATGCTTAGAGTTGGGATGGAGTCCGCAAAAAAAAAAGTTGTTCAAGAGGGGGTCCTCGGACTACATAAGTTTAAAAACCCCTGGATTAAATTATTCTAATCTGATGATTATTGCATCTGATGACAATAAATGATTGAAAATTACTCTGCGAACAGACCTGATTAGATAGATTTCAATTATCATCCTAATACAGCACACATATTCAAAAATCTGTTTGATAAGTTCAGTTTAACTCCAGCTTTTAGCAAAAGATTTAAATTAAAAACTTTATTGAGTAAAATTTTAGGCAAAGTAAACAACCTAGAGAAGTCTGTAATATATAGTATTGAGGGCCGACAGTTTCAGTTCCTAATAAACTCCCTAATAGTTATTAGACACATAATATATTTATGAAGCTAATAAATTTATTGGTGATTTCCAAGTTACAAAAACCTTTTAATAGTTTATTAGCAACATAATTTTTTGTTTTTGTATTGGTATTTCTTATGAAGATAGTAACACGGTTCAAGAGGGATAGAGCTATACGTAAATTTGTAGAGCAAAAGTGAGATGAAATTTTGAAATTGAATATTTTGACATTAAATATTTTGACATTAAATAGTTTGACTTTACATTCAATGACGTTACGTATATTTTTTGTGTTACTGTTAAAAAGACAATTAAACGGCGTTCAACAAAGTTTACCACAGAAAAAGAGGATAATATAGATAGAAAAGGAGTTAATAAAAATAAAATTTTATAATACAAAAGTGATTGAAAATAAGAAAATAGTCATATTTTGCTTTATTTTACATTCTTTAAAAAATATGAATTAAACTTATCAGTAATTTTCAGCCACACATCTTTATTATTCTGCCAATAATTGCGTCTGTCGTCTTATTTTCTATCATTTTTATATAAATAGTAATGCTTAAAGTATTGTTTGTAAGGCGTTGTAATCATAATTGAAAGAAATACATAAAAAAATAAAAGACAATGTTTATTTCACAATATATATTTATATATTGTTCTTAATATATTACATTTACAATAAATTCCCAAAATATTCTTAAACCGGTTGTCTATAATTTATAAATTCACCCAAACAGATCGTCGAAATACAACTAAAATGTATATAAAACACTAAAATCACCATTATAGAAAATATATGGGTATATAAAAACTACAGATTTGTAAATACTTTTAAAATTATACAGTTTTTCAATTAAAACTGAAATATTAACACATTTTGCGAACTTGTTTTAGGTTATATGTCAGTATATTAAGCACTTCATGTTGCCTATAAGTTATTAGACAAATAATCCTATTTATTAGCAACCTAATAACTATTTCGGTGTGGAACTCTCGAAAAAAAAAAAAATTATGTTGCTAATAAATTTATTGGACATTTTATTAGCAACTGGAACTCTCGGCCCTGAGTGTAATAATAAACAGTGTCCGATATTAAGCGAGTTTTACATAACACCAATTTTAGCTAAATTCCAGAACAGATCCAACAGAATACGGTATTTGCTACTGACGATATTGATGAAAATGCGCATTGCACAGACTGTTCAGGTATTGATTAATTGGTTGTTGACCATGCTGACGCAATGATAAACGTTCTTATTTATGATAAATACCCCTACTTGGAACAACATTGGAAGTATTTTACAGCTGACATGAGTGCATATTTTACATAATTGGAAGGTGATGTTAGGGATTGATACTTCCAAAAAATTGACTACAATTTTGATTTGTATTCTTTGTGGCATAACAAAGTTGAATTTAATTCAGAAGACATACCACCAATCACAAATATGGACATTGTAGCATATTTACTATTAACGCACAATTGTGACATACTTTTTTATTAAACAAGATTTTAGATAATATATTCATAATAATTATAAATAAAAAGTCCTATTGAAGTAGATGGAACAACTTTTTTATTTGTTCGTACAACTAAAAAAGTTGTTCCGTCTACTTCGGTCTCATGTTGCTCATCGTTCAGCAACATGAGACTGTCGCCCAGTATCTTCTGGTTTTATATTAAATGGTGCCCCTGTGTAACCAAGATTTAAACATGGTACCCAGTCGGGATTATTCATATCTTCAATACTAGACTGATTTCCTACAGTAGCTTTAAATAAATCAAGCGCGACTTTTTTAATTGATTTATTAAATAAGTAAATTAAATTGGTTGGCACTGTACCCGCATCTTTAAAAACATACCTGAAATAAAATGTTTAACACAAACAAACGAATGTTTTAATTTAAATTCTGTTCTCTTTTTTCAGTACCTTAATCCACTGGTGGGTCTATTAATTGATAAATTATTTTTATTTGGTTTATATTTATAATTTAATATTCTTGGAAATCGAAGAAACGACACATGATCTCTAGCCCCATGACTACCACAACTGCACAAAAACTTAGCAAATTTTATGTTTTTATATATTTATAATCCCGTAAACGTCAATATACTACTTATATGACCAATATGAAATTAATAGGATTGGAGGTAATTGCATGGCTTTATAAAGTCGTGTTACGCGTTTCTAACTGGTTTTAAGTATATATCATTTTAAATATACGTTAATAATGAAAATAAATAGGTTCTTACCAAGTCCGGAAATAATAATACCAGCCTGCAATAATAGCTTAATTTTTCACTACTGGTAAAAAGTTTGCGTAGATGTTTTTCATGTTTGAGGCAGATACAACAAATATTTGTTAAAAAATACATTATAACTGCAGATTCGTTTAAACAATGTTTAGCTAATTTTCAAGTAAGCAGAGTGACTCTCCTTACGACTATAACGATTTATTAAATACACTATGTAGCTGTCCGTGCAGTGCATGCTCTACGTAGCCAACCAGTTTTTCCACATATACAATACATAAAATGCTAGTTGGATCAAACCACCGAGTAAACAAACTAACAGGGGGTAGAGGAACTACTACTATTCACGACTCAATATAACGTTGGCGGCGCTGCGTACGACAGTTGATGGCCGACGGGAAGCGTATATATCAGAAGTTTTTTTCTTAATATTTATCTGTTCAAACAATATTTCGGCAAAAAGCACTGTATTTAAGTCACTAAATTTATAAATACGTCTCAATTCACATAAACTGCAGCACAACACACTACAAATATTATACAAATATACGCTTCTGTTTAATTTACCAAGCCGCCACCAGTTGTCTCACTGTTATTTGGAATCGCGAATAGGCGCGGAAGGTCGTGCTATCATACGGAAGGGGAATGTATGAAAACAACGCTAGAGCGCCATCTTTGTATGTATCACATTTGAAAATTTGCGCTATGATTTAATACACAAGTTGCAGTGCCCAATTCAGTACTTTATAGTGATGATCACTTCATTTTGTTGTAACAATTAGTTACAACAATGTAGTAACAATTTAATTAATGTCAAGTAATCATTTTCTTTAGTATTATAAAATCCAATGTAACATTTTAACAAGAGTTCGTATTTCATTGTGTGTAACTATAGTCATGTCGTTATTTTGTTCTGTATTATTGTTAAATAAATGTTTTAAAAAACTTAAGTGTTAAATTAATAAATTTAACTGCGCGCCTGATAGAAAACAAGGAGATAGATATATAATAAAATATTTTAACAAGTATGAATTCTTAAGTTAAAGTAGAGTAAAACCGAGCAATCCTGGAAAATTTTGTCATAAAATTTATGAATTTCCGAGATAAGAATTATAAATACGGCAGTAGACACCCAGTTCAATGTGTTTTCATGTGTCTAACGACAAGCGATGACCTTGAAAATGCTTCATCACACTGTTCCAATTCGAAAGGTTTCTCTCCAGAATGTATTAATTTGTGAGCATTGAGATGTGATGACTGTAAATATGCTTTACCACACTGCTCACATTTGAATGGTTTCTCTCCAGAATGTACTCGTTTGTGTATAATGAGACTTGATGACGTTAAAAATGCTTTATCACACTGCTCACATTTGAATGGTTTCTCTCCAGAATGTACCCGCTTGTGTCTAATGAGATCTGATGAACCAAAAAAAGCTTTATCACACTGCTCACATTTGAATGGTTTCTCTCCAGAATGTATTCGTTTGTGTCTAATGAGGTCTGATGACTGTACAAATGCTTTATCACATTGCTCACATTTGAATGGTTTCTCTCCAGAATGTACTCGTTTGTGCATAATGAGATTTGATGATATTGAAAATGCTTTACCACACTGCTCACATTTAAATGGTTTCTCTCCAGAATGTACTCGTTTGTGTATAATGAGATCTGATGACCTAAAAAATGCTTTAGCACACTGTTCACATTTGAATGGTTTCTTTCCAGAATATATTCGTTTGTGTCTAATAAGGTCTGATGACTGTAAAAATGCTTTATCACACTGCTCACATTTGAATGGTTTCTCTCCAGAATGTACTCGTTTGTGTATAATGAAATTTGATGACGTTGAAAATGCTTTATCACACTGCTCACATTTGAATGGTTTCTCTCCAGAATGTACTCGTTTGTGTATAATGAGATATGATGACGTTGAAAATGCTTTATCACACTGCTCACATTTGAATGGTTTCTCTCCAGAATGTACTCGTATGTGT
Organism: Liopterus haemorrhoidalis; assembly: GCA_963971575.1. Classification (NCBI taxonomy): domain Eukaryota; kingdom Metazoa; phylum Arthropoda; class Insecta; order Coleoptera; family Dytiscidae; genus Liopterus; species Liopterus haemorrhoidalis. Next base: position 30,414,381 of record OZ020623.1, read on the forward strand.
CTAATGAGTTTTGATGATTGTAAAAATGCTTTATCACACTGCTCACATTTGTATGGTTTCTCTCCAGAATGTACTCGTTTGTGAATAACGAGGCTTGAAGACACTGAAAATATTTTATTACACTGCTCACATTTGAATGGTTTCTCTCCAGAATGTACTCGTTTGTGTATAATGAGACTTGATGACGTTGAAAATGCTTTATCACACTGCTCACATTTGAATGGTTTCTCTCCAGAATGTACCCGGTTGTGTCTAATGAGATTTGATGAATTAAAAAAAGCTTTATCACACTGCTCACATTTGAATGGTTTCTCTCCAGAATGTATTCGTTTGTGTCTAATGAGGTCTGATGACTGTACAAATGCTTTATAACACTGCTCACATTTGAATAGTTTTTCTCCAGAATGTACTCGTTTGTGCATAATGAGATTTGATGATATTGAAAATGCTTTACCACACTGCTCACATTTGAATGGTTTCTCTCCAGAATGTACCCGCTTGTGTCTAATGAGATCTGATGAATTAAAAAAAGCTTTATCACACTGCTCACATTTGAATGGTTTCTTTCCAGAATGTATTCGTTTGTGTCTAATGAGGTCTGATGACTGTAAAAATGCTTTATCGCACTGCTCACAATTGAATGGTTTCTCTCCAGAATGTACTCGTTTGTGTCTAATGAGTTTTGATGATTGTAAAAATGCTTTATCACACAGCTCACATTTGAATGGTTTCTCTCCAGAATGTAGTCGTTTGTGTATAAAGAGATATGATGACGTTGAAAATGTTTTATCACACTGCTCACATTTGAATGGTTTCTCTCCAGAATGTACTCGTTGGTGTCTAATGAGACTTGATGACCGTGAAAATGCTTTATCACACTGCTCACATTTGAATGGATTCTCTCCAGAATGTACTCGTTTGTGTCTAATGAGATCTGATGATCCAAAAAATGCTTTATCACACTGCTCACATTTGAATATTTTCTCTCCAGAATGTATGTTTTTGTGTCTAATGACATGTGGTGCCATTGTTGTAAGTTGTTTACGCTTGCTAATGGCCAACGGCTCCCAACTCTCATCTGATTCACTGGAAGATGTTTCACTAGCTGCAAACAAATTTACATTAATTATTGAAACAAAAATTCAGTTATTTAGTTTCTTAAATATAATCATTTTCTAAAATCTAAATTTACACTGTTGTTAGGTGGCTACATAGGATGTTTTCGGGAAACGTTTAAGCATTGCTATTTCCATTATCATGGAAAATACGATGGAGATTAAATTAGGATAGATAAATTATCGTATTCTACAAATAACAATATTAAATTGGTAAAGAATTGAAAATTAAATAAACTTGTTATTTCAACCCTTCTTTTTTCTTTAGCAGTGCTTTCCAACCGTTGTTTCGCAACACCTTTGTGTGTCACGTCTCGGTAATGTATTGCAAAATTTTTGATTTAAATGCTTATACTGCTCTTTGTTTGTACAAATCTAAATGAAACTAAAAATTAAATTTTCAGTTTATAAAAACCATTAGAACATAGTCATAGTAATTTCGTATTAAGTGATTTGTTTTGTTTTCATCTTTTTTATACAATTAATTTTTTCTATATATATATAGGTATTAAATAAAATTCTTATGTCATACTCGTCATATATTTATTAAAACAATTTTTATCGAGACGTTTCGATTGGTAATCCAATCATCCTCAGTTCAATATTATTGTCAAATATTTAAAATAATGTATTTCCACATTAAAATGTTTGGAACGGACAGGAACGGTTAATCATAGTCTGGCCGGACGGTCTGTCCTATGATAGGACAGACAGTTCGGCTATTCGGACATTCATAGGACAAGTTAGGATAAGTTAGGAGTTAGGATAAGATAGGATAAGTTCCATCTAAAGGTTACTATAAGAATTCTGAGGCACTTCCGGTTTCACCGGAAATGATGTCAACTTTTGATCTAGCATAGGGAATCGATAATTTTATATTTTTTTCCTAAAAGTACATTAAATAAGTAATAAAATAACACCAAAAAATCATATTTTTATGTTAACCATTTCAAAGTGGCGACCAGTTATTTACAAAATAATAATCAACATAAGTTTTACAAAATTGAACGTAGCAAGCTTTGAAAACAATAAGAAAAGAAACAAAATATCTCTAAAATAAACTATTTGACTATTTACAAAAAAAAAAAAAACTATTACTTTTTACAATTATACAAAACAAAAAAAAAAACAAATGTTCGATCAGACCACCATTATTGTCCACACATTTTCTCATTCTTAATAAAAACTCTTCCATCTTATTGTTTTCAAAGCTTGCTACCTTCAACTTTGTAAAATTTTTGTTGATTATTATTTTGTAAATAAATGGTCGCCATTTTGAAATGGTTAACATAAAAATAATGACTTTTTGGTGTCATTGTAAAGCTAATTTAATGTACTTTTAGGAAAAAATATAAAATTATCGATTCCCTATGCTAGATCAAAAGTTGACATCATTTCCGGTGAAACCGGAAGTGCCTCAGAAATCTTATAGTAACCTTTAGATGGAACTTTTTGTCTAGTTTAACTTTTGTTCTGAAGATTTTTTGTATCTTTACAAATAAAGGAGATTTTCGGGATGCCCCGTTTCAAACAAACACCTGTATATGCCATTTTAATTTTATTATCGACTGTAATAATAATATTTTTTATGTATTGATTGTATTTTAAAAATTGGGTAGTCCAATATTATGTATATGATCTACTGGACCAATAAAATTATTATTACTATTATCCATCACTATATTTCTGTTCACTTGGTACGAGTATATGGAAACTGGGAATACCAGTTTTGGAATAATATTAGATTTTTTACTGACCTGTATATTGTCCAGCTGCACTCTCCTCATATTCACCGTCATCTCCACATTCAGGCTTGATGTCAATCTCCTCAGTGATGATGCTCTCAGTGTTGTAGTTATAGTGCGACATGTCGTCAGTAGATGATGTGCCACATATCTCCAGATGATCGCGACCCTCTGAAATATAAATACTCATAGTTAATGTTACTGTTAATGTTACTGTTCTATGATTTCAATGTATATATGTTTTCAGTCTACCTGCAACAGGGAATATTTCACAATCAATTTTATTATGAAATGAGTTATTATTTAATTAAATTAATAGCTTATTAAAAATAATCAATTTTTATGTAATAATATTGTATATCTAACATTTTAAAGACCGTATCTGTAATATTCATAACAGGTTCCCAACGACTATGTGGCGCATGAACTCAAGGTTTCTGTTTCTGGACCTCCAGTGCCACATAGAAATCACGTGGCATACGTAACGTAACCGGCTTTGTTACTTCTGTATGGACAGGCACTAATTTTAAATATTAAATATTTAATGCTTGCTTAACCCTTAAGCTAATAGCATCAGAATATTAAATCTTCCTGGCATGAAATCACGACAAATATTACAGTATTATTTGTTTATAATAACTAAGTAACTCAATCTCGCTTCTTGCACTAATCTACATGTTCCCAGATTAAAAGACAATATTGTAACCATTAGAATGTTAGGATGTGTACATAGAATATCAACAAACTTTTTCAATATTAAAACTATTATATTATTGTTTACTTCATACATTAGATCTCATTTGGAATATTGTGGTACCATTTGGAACCCCTTCTATAAAAATAACGAATCGAAACTAGAAAGTATTCAACGTATTAAAATTTTTGAGTCACAAAATAAATAAGTCTAACGAATTAAACTGTTACAATGCTCGTTTAGAATACTTTCATGCTTAGTCTCAGTAACCGTAGACAATTACTTGATATAAAACAATTATATAAAATTGTAAATAGTTTATATAATTCTGCAAATACACTAGGTAATATAAAATTCAGTGTCCCCAAGTACAACACACGATCACATGAATTATTCAATTTGAGTTTTGAAACTACTAACCGTAAACTTGGCACTCTTACGGGTGATAAATCCGATCGTGTCGTCACCAGTTTTAGTTTGCCACCGATTCGGTAGTGGCGCTGTAGTTGGCTAGATAAAGCAAACAACAGTTAACTATTTTTTTCTATGCAGTTAACGTCATACCAATTCGATATTATTCTGTGTTATTGTTTATAACTGTGTTTTTCATGACAAAGAATTTTAACGAATCCAAGTTTAAGTGAAGTGTTTTCCTGTGCAAATAAGGTGTGTTGTCAAACAATAGCAGTTTATAGTATCGAGAATTAGTGGTGTTTGAGAAATGTGTATTGTAAATCACTCAATTTTCAACTAGTTTTAGGTTATGTTTTTACTATGACATAAATAGTACTCTTATTAACAAAAAAGACAAAAATAAATATATTTAAAACAATATACCGGTACTGACATTTGGATGCGAAACGTGGAAACTTTTAAGAAGGGAAAAAAATAAAATATAAGCTGCAGAAATGAAGTATTTAAGAAGGGTGAAAGGAGTGACGAAACTGGATAGAATTAAAAGTACGGAGATAAAGGAAGAACTTAACATAGAGGCAATAGATAAATTCATATAAAATAGGCAACTAAGCTGGTGACAAGTCTGCTAGCTGGTAGCAAGTCTGGGAGACAAGAACATACGGAAAGAACAAAAAAGGAAGACCAAGAAACACATGGGACAAAACATTAAAAGATATATTAGAAGAGAGAGGAAAAACGACTGTAGAAGCCAAAAAAATGACAAAGAATAAAAAATTATGTGAACTTTGAATCTCATTTCTCACAAACCAGTACATTCTAGAGAGAAACCATTCAAATGTGATCAATGTGATAAAGCATTTGCAGCATCTTCAAGTCTCATTACTCACAAACGAGTACATTCTGGAGAAAAACCTTGTAATGTGAATGGTGTAATAAAGAATTTTTAGCGTCTGCAAGTCTCGTTACTCGATTACATTCTAGAGAAATATAATTTAAATGTGATAATAGGATTGATAATACTTGCTAACGATGTAAATTTGATTGGAGAAATTATTTCAAGGCAAATTAGAGTTTTTGCGCGACAGAAGAAGACATTTGAACTACAGATATAGAGGAGATACAGAGGAGTTGTACTTAGCATTAAATAACATTGGGATAAATATAACAAACGAAAAGAAAAACTCTCTTACAGAATAAATTCACAGGCAGACGTATTTAAAGTTTACAGAAAACATAAACAAAAAAATTAAAGTGAAGTGTGAATTTTCACACATTTCAGGGTTTCGCAGGTATTTAGTAAGTGAATGATGATTATTTGGAATGCCAAAACAAATTTTATGTTAAAATATTTTTTTATTAATTTTAATTCGAATGCCTAATACCATTATTTGGGTTTCTAAATATTTGCAGTATTTTTTTTTTATATAGCAATGTTCATTAATATTTTGAAAATTGCGCCTACGGCTTCCATTGGTTGTTTAAGCCATAAATCCGTCCCCTGACTTCGAATACATTCAAACATAGAATTAAATTATAATTTCAACACTTCCCACTGATTATTAAATTTACGCTTTTAAAAATTAAATGCAACATTTGCCAAAATATAACTAGAAATTTGACAAATTAATTTAAACAAAATAAAAATGCAAAAAAAAAAACAGGAAAAATAAAAATTGACGAGATTCGAACAGTAGTTTCTTACAGTAGTTTCAACTCACGAAGCGACGACGTTACCACTGTACTACGCAGGTTCACTCGTTTACTATGTTAAATAACGGATTAAATATTTTACATATTTTAGTTAAAAACACAAAAAATGCGTTATTTTCCGAAAAAATAATCTGATCAAAAATTCCTGTTGTACTATTCCGGTTCACACCAATGTACATTACTTAGAATTTTTTCAGATTTTTAGTTTAAACCATCTGGGCTACAGGGTGTGGGACAAATTTTTTTTTTTGCACAATTTGGCAAAAATCGCATCAAAATAATTTATTTTGCAAAAATAAAATTTTGACGTTAATCCACGTACCAAGGGCTTTCATTTGATACCCTACACAGAATTGACAAAATGACGGTGTAAGGGTTTTTTGGTCATACCTACAAAACCATAAGAAGAATGGGGTAACTTCGTATATAAATACGTAACGCCATAAAAGAAAAAAAGAAAAAAGAAAGGAGAAAGAAATGCAGCCTACAACTTATATGGTAGAAGGCTTTTAGATACATATATATTTACAAAATATTTCGTAATGAGAGAATTCATTAACCGAGAGTTTAACAAATAACGTAACGACGTAACGAGGTTACGCACATAAAAAGTAATTGATTGGGTTTTTCATAACAGAGAAAGATACTGACGGACATATAGGTGGATATTATTTATTTAAAAGCAAGTCTAAAGTCGAACATACGCAGTAAAACTGATCATGACCTTATTACGTAACTGTTTGTACTTCGTTAGAAATTTCATCCGCGAACAAATCTAATAACTGTAGATGAAACTACTGCAGCTGACACCATATGATTCATAAGATCTGAAGTCAGTGGACCTATTAACAGCATTGTTATATATACTGGCCGTAATGCATTGTAGATACTCACAGTGAAAGAGGTTTTTTTCACAAAATACTCTTATCTAATTTCTTACTATAGGATCTAGTAAAACATATTTTCAGTGTTACCTTAATGAGCGCTCGCACTTATATGGTTAATAAAGCCTCTACTAACCTGTGTTTGACACAGTTATACTTTCTATTATATTTCCTTCACATTCACTGCTATCCACAGGTTCACACTTAACGTCAGTACTTTCTGTGCTTTCATGATAAACGACAACTGTAACTCCATCTGTGAAACCTGAAATAAACACATCATATTCAAATATAATCGAATTAGTTTAATTTAAAATATATATTTTATTTGAAAGGTTCACAATCATTCACCAAGTTCATCTGATATAAACTGAACTGTGACAATGAAATATGAATAACAGTTTTAAGTGTGAGTTAGTTGTAAATGTATAAGTTACTGACCATTCTCCAATTCAGCTGTGTGCTCTGTTCCAGCCATCACTATAAAATCAGCAGTAGGTTCATATTCTGTCTTAATGTCAATCTCATTTTTAATAATATCAGTGTCTCTGGAATCACCAGGATGCATATCACCGCCTGCCGCATCATTCATATTCACTCCTGCAACAATAACGTACTATCATATAAAAGGATCATTTAACACACAGTTTTCATTCGAAATATTTTTTGTAATTTGTACACTTTTTCTCCTAGAACTAACGAAAATTTTAACATTGTATTTCCTATGTTCAATGAAAAAGAAAGTATACAAGGCATATTTCTAATAGTGAAGAATCAAGCAAGAAAGTACAATACCTGTATAACCAGTATTTTCTTCCTGTTCTTCTTTCACTGTGTTATTGTAGAAATCTTCGGACGCTTCACTTGGAACCAAGTAAGTGCGACCAGATGCTGGCAATATATCTGGACTGCTGCACTGACCTTCAGACTCTTCACAATTCGTCAACAACTCTTTTCGTTTTTCTTTATAATCTATCAGAGAAACACACAACTCACCGGTAGTTTCAGAGAAAGAACTCAGTTGTGTTGTGTAATTTATAAATATTTTACTGTTTCGCAAGCATTGCTCACGAAATTCGTAGATCCCATCCACTTTACTGCAGCATTCCGCACATATTGCTCCCTGATTGGACAACACTGTGGAGTTCTGAAAATAATTGTTATCCACGTTTAGACTTGCCTGCTGTAACTGAAATAGACAAGTACAGCTGACCAGCTATACATTAGGTCTGTTCATTTTAACTGCAAGCCAGAGCTCATAGCAATAAATTAAATCAGCGATTCTTAAATTGTGGTCCACGTAGCCCTTACCGGGGTCCGCGAAACAATTTTGACATTAACTTTACATCCCCCAACTTTTCGCTTTTATTCAAATAACTCATTTAATAAAAATCCTACATGGTCAAGACTTTTTGTATTTGTTGTTACCTAACTAGTTATTGACATAACTAAACAATAATTAGTAAAAAAATAATTGATTTTATTCAACTGCAAATTATTTACAGAAAACATATTATAATAAGATCCATTTAGACCAATATTTGACCAAGAAATGTTTGTATAAGTTTAACGTATTATAATTTGTAACTTTTTTTATTCTTTTAACAACTAATTTTATTAATTTTGTGTTTTTTATTCTATATGCTAATAAAAATGTTAATCTCTAATAATGCGCCAGACCATTTATTAAAATAACCAGCGATACATTTTTACCAATATTTATTATAACGTAGTGCCTATGAGATTATTGAACCAGAAATTAAGTCTCAAGAACGATGTAAAATGCCTAGGGTTGGGATGGGGTCCACAAAAAAAAAATGTTGTTCAACAGGGGGGTCCTCGGACTACATAAGTTTAAGAACCCCTGGATTAAATTGATTATGATTATTGCATCTGATGACAATAAATCATTGAAAATTACTCTGCGAACAGACCTGATTAGATAGATTTCAATTATCATCCTAATACAGCACACAGATTCAAAAATCTGTTTGATAAGTTTAGTTTAACTCCAGCTTTTAGCAAAAGGTTTAAATTAAAAACTTTATTGAGTAAAATTTTAGGCAAAGTAAACAACCTAGAGAAGTCTGCAATATATTATATTGAGGGCCGAGAGTTCCAGTTCCTAATAAACTCCCTAATAGTTATTAAATACATAATATATTTATGAAGCTAATAACTTTATAGGGGAAACTTTTTAAGATCGCAGCGCCGTATGCGGCAAAGCTGGAACACTCGAAAGCCACATTAAACTGTTATTCGTGTATTTGTTTACATGGTGAAAATGAACACGAGTTGTATTTTTCCTGTTTTCCGAGCTTTTTTTTAATTTAAAGGTAATCTACGATTTACAAGATATGTAATAATATACTATTCTAAAGAAATTTCAAGGATATTTTTAGTTTTTCATTATATTTTTAATTCGTTTTGACTGTCTGTCAATATAATAACAACTAAAATATGGTAAATATATTAGTAGAAATTAATATCTCTGCCTGAAAAAGTAGAACGGCCTTTTAATATATCAACTGATGATTAAGGCAAATTTTGGGTGCGATAAATGCTTTTTTGGACGTAAAAAATCACTTTCCATAAAATGCAACGGGCATGCATGGGCTTGGATTTTTGCCCATTTTTAGTTTTTGAGTCCATAAAAACCTACGATCCACTTTCTCTCTGCCTCCAAACGTCGTTTCAATTGATATTTTTTTCGATTTAGGTAAATTATGGAATGTTTAAGAAGGATTCTTCATTATTCACGATTTACATTGCGGCACACAACAAAATTGTTTGTTTTTTTTTCCATGATACACAAAAATAAAACACAAACAACAAAAAATCAAGTATTTTTTCATTGAACAAAACAAAACAATGTGGCTTTCGTATGTTTCACAAATTGCCACCAGATGTCAGGGCGCTTAGGAAGTTTCCCCTATTGGTGATGTCCAACTTCCAAAATCGTTTATTAGCAACATAATATTTTGTTTTTGTATTGGTATTTCTTATGAAGATAGTAACACGGTGCAAGAGGGATAGAGCTGATTGGACAACATTGTGGAATTCTGAAAATAATTGTTATCCACGTTTAGACTTGCCTGCTGTTAATTGAAATAGAAAAGTACAGCTGACCAGCTATACATTAGGTCTGTTCATATCAGCCGCAAGCCAGAGCTCGTATCAGTGGGTTAAATTATTCTAATGTGATGATTATTGTATCTGATGACAATAAATCATTGAAAATTACTCTACGAACAGATCTGACCAGGCAGATTTCAATTATCATCCTAATACAGCACAACAATTCAAAAATCTGTTTGATGTGCTCAGTTTAACTCCAGCTTTCAGCAAAAAATTTAAATCAAAAACTTTATTGAGTAACATTTAAGATAAAAAAAAAAAACAACCTAGAGAAGTATGTAATATACAGGGTGTTCAATCTAAGTGTGCCACCATTGCTATCTCGAAAACTACAAGAGCTACGAGGTTGGTTAAATTAGCAAAGAAATACGATTTTGCAAGTCAATTACAAAACTATTAACAAAAAATTGATGTGAAGTGTGAATTTTCACACATTTCAGGGTGTTGCAGGTATTAATTAACTGTGTGATGATTATTTGGGATGCCAAAACAAATTTTATGTCAAAATATATTTTTAGGAATTTTAATTCGAATGCCTAATACCATTATTTAAGTTTCTAAATATGTGCAGTATTTTTTTTTATATAGCAAAGTTCATTAAGATTTTGAAAATTGCGCCTATGGCTTCCATTGGTTGCTTAAATCATAAGCCTCGCCCTCTGATACCTTCAAATATAGAATTAAATTATAATTTCAACACTTCCCACTGGTTATTAAATTTACGCTTTTAAAAATTAAATGCAACATTTACCAAAATATAACTAGAATTTTGACAAAATAATTTAAACAAAATAAAAATGCCAAAAAAAACTGAAAAAATAAAAATTGACGGGATTCGAACACAGTTTCTTACAGTAGTTTCAACTCACTAAGCGAGAACGCTACCACTGTGCTATACAGGATCACTCGTTTACTACGTTAACTAGCGGATTAAATATATTACATATTTTACTTAAAAACACAAAAAATGCGTTATTTTCCGAAAACATAATCTGATCAAAAATTCCTGTTGTACTATTCCAGTTCACACCAATGCACATTACTTAGATTTTTTTCAGATTTTTACTTTAAACCATCTGGGCTACAGGGTGTGGGACAAAAATTTTTTTGCACAATTTTGGCAAAAATCGCCTCAAAATAATTTATTTTGCAAAAATAAAATTTTGATCGTTAATCCACGTACCAAGGGCTTTCATTTGATACCCTACACAGAATTGTAAAAAAATATTTATTTTTTCGATGATTATATATTTGTTTATATTTTTAGGGGGATATGTTTTTTAGATGTTTTAGTATTTTTCCTATGTGCGGGTCAAAGAGTTGTATAAGCATGCCAAATTTCAACTCTCTAGGTTTAGCCGTTTGGCTACAATTTTTACCGAACAGACAGACAGACAGACAGACGACAAAATTACGGTAGAAGGGTTTTTTGGTCATACCTACAAAACCCTAAAAATTGTTATGATCAGTGGTTCTCCAAATATGGGACCTAACTTTTTTATTTTAAATGAGAACATATTTTTTTAAATATTTTTGTTCGGAAGGGAATTTCATTTTGAAATCAACGAATACTCAGTTTAGTACCCTTACATCACAAAATTTTTAAGAAAAATGCATATAAAATTGACATTAATTTAAATCAAATCGCACAGGAATCAGCGTGCTATGAATATTAAGCATAACTAAAAGGAATTTTTATTTTTGTAAGTTGCCACGAGCTCACTTTTTAATGGTTGAAGTTGGCTTTTACTAAACAAAAATATCAAAAGCCTTATTCACAAGATAAAAATTACTTGTTGTCAAAATATAGTTTCACTTAAAACAAAAAAAAAAAAAAAAAAACAGAATATAAATCCAATATTAAAAAATTGATGTGAAGCGTGAATTTTCATATATTGCAGGGTTTCGCAGGTATTGTCATCTGACACTACCGATAGAGGCGCCATTGCATTGTACATCATGGCTGACGCAGATAGGATATTTTTAACAGGTTCAATGGTATCTTCATGTGATGATATTTATTGAAATTAATTTATTATTCAATATGAGGATTGCGTTAAATGAAATTTTCCATTTTCTCAGTGCCCAAGTAACCTCTAGAGTTATAATTGAAGGTAATAAGGCTTTTTTGCCACGTTTCGGAACACGATAAAAACTTAGGTCTCTATCACGACCTACTTTTGCATTGCAAAGATAAACACAACAATTCACGTTGCATTTAATTTTTTCTTGCAATTTTAAAGACAATTTTTACAAACTCGCTATGAAAACAACAGTAAACAAACTCGACTATCCTCCACTTGTCAGTTTCTCAAAATCTCACTAGAGGCGCTTCAGTTATTATCAGTTGACAATATAATAAGTGAAGGCGGCATGTTGAATGTGTAGGACAAATTTTGCGTTGTAGTAATCACGGCAAAATGAACAATATTTTTAAAATAATTCTGTTAATCTAAGAGCTTTAAAAACAAATTTTATGTTAAAATATTTTTTTGATAATTTTATTTCAAATGCCTAATACCATTATTTAGGTTTCTAAATATGTGCAGTATTTTTGTTATATAGCAAGGTTCATTGAGATTTTGAAAATTGCGCCTATGGCTTCCATTGGTTGTTTTAAGTCATATGCTCCATCCCTCTGATTTTGTATACATTGAAAAATAGAATTAAATTATAATTCCAACATTTCCTTGTCATTAAATTTACGCTTTTAAAAATTAAATGCATTTGCTATAATATAACTAGAATTTTGACAAAATAATTTAAACAAAATAAAAAAATGTGAAAAAAAAAACAGAAAAAATAAAATTGTCTCTAGCTCGGAAGCGAACCCTAGTTTGCAGCTTAGGAAGCGAGAAGGCCAACCATTAGACTATGAATGCTTACTGGTTTACCGTGTTACATAACGTATTAAATATGTTACATCGTCAACCAATAAATACAAAAAATGCATTATTTTCCAAAAACATAATCTGATCAAAAATTCCTGTTGTACTATCCCGGTTCACACCAATTTTCATTACTTAGATTTTTTTCAGATTTTTAGATTACCCCCTCTGGCTTACAAGGGGTGGGATAAAAAAAAATTTTGAACTTTTTTAGCAAAAATCGCGTCAAAATAATTTATTTTGCGAAAATAAAATTTTGATCGTTAATCCACTTACTAAGGGCTTTCATTTGATTACTAAACAATGATAGTACACTTTTTCGAAGTGTTCGCTTTATTGCCGCTAGAGGGATACGCGTTAAGTTGAGTCACCAATTATCATTACACTGTATTTCTATTCCAGTTGACAGGACTGTTATTAAATAGTTGCAAAATATATTCATAGCACTAGAATGTTTTTAAATGCGTGTGAAGTTAGCAATTGATCGAGCCAGCAACTTATTGGCATCTGACACTACCGATAGAGGCGCTACTGCATTCACATCATGGCTGACTTTAGCCATCATTCGATTCCTGTACCTATTCCTCATGGATGGTAAAAAGTTCAGAACTCGACATTGATTAATTCTAGCGATATTGTTAATTTTATGTTGATAGCGAGTGGTTTCGAGAAAAAAATTAATTGCGCGCCTCTGACGATTGAGAAAATTTTCGTTTTGCCATCATTCAATTCCTGTACTTATTCCTCATGGATGGTAAAAAGTTCAGAACTCGACATTGTTTAATTCTATAAAAAGCAAAGATTTTATTCAACCGTGTTAATTGATTTGGTCCGCTGTAATATCCTGTCCGTGCCGATTAGTTGCTGGCTTGATCAATTGCTAACTTGACGGAGCTTGTTTTTAAACATGCTTGCATTAAATTTACATAAGACTGTTTCTGGAAATGAGTTGTTAAACAGAGCCACTGTAACGAAAATTTATAGAATTGGAATTACATGACTCTATAAAGCCCTGTGTTACGCGTTTCTAACTAGTTTTAAATATATCACATTTCAAATATACGTTAATAATGAAAATAAAAATGTTCTTACCAATTCCGGATATAATAATACCAGCCTGGAATAATAGCTTAATTTTTCACTACTGGTAAAAAGTTTGCGTAGATGTTTTTCATGTTTGAGGCAGATACAACAAATATTTCTTAAAAAATACATTATAACTGCAGATTTGTTTCAACAATGTGTAGTTAATTTTCAAGTAAGCAGAGTTACTCTCCTTATAACTATCAACATTTATTAAACACACTATGTAGCTGTCCGTGCAGAGCACTCTCAGTTGACCAGGTTCGCCACATAAAGAATAAATAAATTGCTAAATAATATCCAGAAAACCTTAGGGTCCGAATTCTTGAACTCATGCGTAACTTTTCGTGTGCGACCAAATTCGAATTATCACTTTCGTATGGAAACGTTTCAATGTGTAAAGTGGTATTCTCGAATGGTATTGAAAAGTGACATTACCGGTGGCGGCGCTGTGCTCCAAGGCAATATGGCTGTCGTGTCTAGTATTCAGCTGTCAATATGCTAATAGCGAACAGGTTTATTTAAGCACAGTACATTTTTATTTTATGAAAATGCAAGTAAATATTTGCGATTTTTTTAAATTTTTAAGTGCTACACATGTATCGAGGTTTATAACAGAAGGTGGGCATCAAATTGCAGTATTTAAAGTTTAATTTCAGTAGATTTATTGAAGTGTAATTTGTAGTTGAGCAGGTGTTAAATGCCGGGCATGTAATTTTATGTGGTACATCTGAGTGTCGGTCATCTGAATTTACAATATATGGATTATGTTTGCAAATAAGTGCATTATGTTCATTGCCTCATGAAATAAAATTAGTTTTAGTTGGACAGAAGCAGCTAAAAGTTAAATATGCAACTTGCTAGTGCAAACATATTAGTGCAGTTTTGTTTTTCTGCGACAAATGTAATGAACAAACTCGCATAGTATCAGTTACTTTTTAACTCAAAATATATTCCCACGCCTTCCTCCTGTCAATAACCAAATCTTTTCCAATCTGGACTTAATATTAACTTTCCCTCCATTTTTAGGGTTTTGCAGGTATGACCAAAAAAGCCTTATACCGTCATTTTGTCGTCTGTCTGTCTGTCTGTCTGTCTGTCTGTTCGGTAAAAATTGTAGCCAAACGGCTAAACCTAGAGAGTTGAAATTTGGCATGCTTATACAACTTTTTGACCCGCACATAGGAAAAATACTAAAACATTTAAAAAACATATCCCCCTAAAAATATAAACAAATATGTGCTCATCGAAAAAAAAATATTTTTTTAAAATTCTGAGTAGGGTATCAAATTAAAGCCCTTAGTACGTGGATTAACGATCAAAATTTTATTTTTGCAAAATAAATTATTTTGACGCTATTTTTGCCAAAATTGTGCAAAAAATTTTTTGTCCCACACCCTGTAGCCCAGATGGTTTAAACTAAAAATCTGAAAAAAATCTAAGTAATGTACATTGGTGTGAACCGGAATAGTACAACAGGAATTTTTGATCAGATTATGTTTTCGGAAAATAACGCATTTTTTGTGTTTTTTGGTTGACGATGCATATAGCTTATACTCATACAACACGCTGAGTTGTTAAGCGTGTGGTGGTCTAGAGGCTATGTTGCGCGCCAACTACACAGATTTGTTATACACCACGCAGGTTCGTTCCTGGCTTGTGGAGTCATTTTTTTTTTGTTTTTTTTTTTTTTTAATTTTTATTTTGTTTAAATTAATTTGTTAAAATTCTAGTTATATTTTAGCAAATTTTGAATTTAATTTTCAAGAGCGTAAATTTAATAACCAATTGGAATTATATTTTCATTCTATGTGTCATTTATACGAAACCAGAGGGGCGGAGCGTATGATTTAAGACAACCAATGAAAGCCATAGGCGCAATTTTCAAAATCTTAATGAACCTTGTTATATAAAAAAAATACTGCACTTATTTAGAAACCTAAATAATGATATTAGGTATTCGAATTAAAATTAACAAAAAAATATTCTAACATAAAATTTGTTTTTAAAGCTCTGAGATTAACAGACAATAAATTATTTTAAAAAGATCGTTCATTTTGCCGTGGTTACTACAAAGCAAAATTTGTCCTACACACTCAGCATGCCGCCTTCACTTATTATATACCTGCAAAACCCTGCAATGTGTGAAAATTCACACTTCACATCAATTTTTTCTTAAGAAAAGATAAAAACTAAAATGCCTATCTTTGTCCTGTCTTGAATGACAGCCAAAAACACTACAATTTGTTCTACTTTTATAGTTTTTCAAAACTTCTATCGACATTCTAACAAAAATTCAACACTAGAACATATGTAATAAGCTCAAACAGTACTAGAGCGCCTAGCACAATATTTGACCACTAGACTGCATATCCGAGCGTGTCAGTTCTCAATTCGAATTTAAGTATTTCCAGATGTGTTCGAACGGCAAATTTAATCGTACTATACATGGCGACCTAATGGGCTCAACAGCGCTATAAAGTGACACCAGGTAAACAAAATCTGAACTCGTGAGACGAGTAACTGTTTATAGTTTACATGTGGTTATCTCGTGTTGTTTGTATCACGTTTAAAGTTTAATATTGCAGTTTGTTTGTAACATTAACTTTTGATAGCCACTATTACTCTTTTTTATATTATTTTGTGTTATAATGAGTTTTCATAACACAAATTGCTGTGTATTTGTTTGTCACTCTAGGAAAAGAAGTATATATTAGATACTTCTTTTACAGAATAGAAACATTCACTTCCATTTTTCCAAATAAAAAACAATTTTTTGAAATAATATATTTGGTGTTGTAGAAGAGATAAATAGGAAGCATGGGAAAATGCTATAAATACGGGACAAAGAGTGAGAGTGTGCTAAAAGCATTTAAAAGCTACAGATTACATCAATATTGTTAACTTTTTAATACAAGTTGTCTCAAAAGAAATTTTATATTTAGTGGATCGATTAAAAAAAAAGTAAGCCGTATATAGAAAAAATGTTTATTAATTATTAAAATACACTTTTTGGGGATTTATTTCTTAAAAATAATATCGTCTAAATGTAGACCCTCGCGTTCTCGGCACTCATTTAATCGAACAGTAAAATTACTTATGACGTCTCGGCAGGTGGACTCAGGGATGGCTGCCATTTCGTGACGGATATTTTCTTTCAAATGCGCCAGTGAAGTCGGTTTATTGGCGTAAACTTTAGATTTAAGATAACCCCATAGGAAAAAGTCCATAGGGGTTAAATCTGGACTGCGTGGAGACCAATTTATGTCACCTCTCCGGGAGATCAATTTGCCTGAGAATTAAGCCTCTGACTAGCATCTTGGGGCTTTAATTCTTGCACCAATTGAATTTTATAGGGGTGCAGCTTTAGGTCTTTGTGCATACTGCGATGTAATGATGATCTATGCACATTTAAAGCACTTGCGCGCTTCCGAATTGAAAGGTTCGGGTCGTCACGAACAGACTGATTAACATTCTCCACGTTTTCTACCGTTCTTGATGACCTAGGTCGCCCGGATTTTGATTTATCCAGCGTTGTACCAGTCTCTTCAAACTTTTTAAACCAATGTCGAATGAGATGAATGCTTGGCGCATCATTTAAGTGGCGAAAACCTCGAATACTGCAGAATTTTCTACGCGCTACAGTCGCCGAATCACCGTTTTTGTAAAACTCTCGCACGCATAACGCGCGGTCTGCTCCCGAGAAACGCTCCATAGCGACTCAATTCCCAAGAGCCAGGCTACCGATTGACATAACTCCCGCGCCCCTCGGATACGTTGCGTTCACGCAGTAAGCTAAATAAATATAAAATTTCTTTTGAGACACCTTGTATTTAACTCAGCACCTCAGAGGTATACTGTATCAAGTCACATTTTTATCAGAAATGACATTTTAGTGCCAAGTGACTTAATACTTTATGATCTATCGAATGGTTTACAGTTTGGAATAAAATCTCTAGCCAGTTTCGATATACGTTGTTATAAAACCGTACCAAGTCAATTAACGCATGAAGATAAACAATCGTATGTCATTTGATACTGTTCACCTCTACATTTTAAGTTGACATGTGTGGATTAACTTCTTGCAACAAGGGCTAACAAGACTGTGCAGTGAATGTGCATCCAAATTTTATTGTCATAAATGAAACAGCAATTAAGTTGAATAAGCAAAAAGGCTATATGTATATCTTAAAGCTACTTCCACACTTGTAAACCATCAATCACAAATTTCTCTTAAGAGGACATACGCACCTTGAAGTAGATGCAAATCATTCCCGGATAGAGAGTCAAAAAAGCAGCAGCAATTCCAAATTATGACACCATGGGATTGGCAGCAAGTGGCAAGAATATGCAGTCAAAGAAATCCTTTTGAAGTTTTGGGAATGGAAACTAAGGACTTCAAAGATTTCAAAAGTTGATACACTGTTCAGCATTCTCCGTATATATTCAGAAAAAAATCAATAGACGGAGAAATATTTTTGATATCCAAAGCAGTGCATTTACAAGTGAGGACACAAAATCCTGGATTATTATTCTATAAAACTAATTTTAATGGTGATTTCTACGAGCTAGATCTTAATAGACATCGTCGGGCTCCTAAATTATTGGAAAATATTCCTATTGTGCGAGAAGGCTTACACCCAATACCAACATTTACAAAATCTTTTGAAATGGGTACCCAAAATATTTCATAATTTTTACATTAATTTACCTCACTCTGATGGAGTACAGGGTGAAGAAGAAAATGAACAAAGCAATGATATTCTGTATTTTTAGTATCTGTAGTATTTTTCATAATTTTTGTAATTATCTTTAAATATTGTTAAATAAAGTATTTCAGAAATATTACATTGTTTTATTTACAAGTTTCTTATAGATGACATTTTATTTTATCAAAATAGTGATCAAAATATCTATCAATATATCCACATTTTTGGAACTAAGTCGTATTTTTGAAAATATTAGATTGAGGTAAAAAGTGTTAAGTCGCTTTTTTCAAAATTTGAAGGACGTTTGTATATTTCAAATACCACATCTGAAATAAGCCCATTACAGTTAATTACATTTCAATTGATATCTATTTTATTCTTATTGTTTCAAAGTAGTAGTCAATTATAGGGGAAAAATTTTAACATCGTAGCGCCAGGCGGATTTTTTTGAAACCATTCTAAATCAGATACCACTTGACATTTACTAGTAAATAATAGCGAAAAGTGTATCAAAAAAGGACAAAAAATAAATAATTGTTTGGGATTTTCTAATTTTGTGAAGTGATATTACTTGTAAACATCTAAAATACTACATTTTGTGATCTGGTTTTAAGTTATGGCGGTTTTCCATTGTCGATTATTTTAACTATATTGGGAGAAATAATAATTCCCGTGTTGTTTACCAAGGGGTAGAAATCTACAATGCTGGGCATATAATATTGTGTGGAGTCACTGAAAAAAACAGAGAGTTCATAAAGATTTATGCATTATGCCTACAGACTTGTGCATTAACAAACCCACACACAATAACAGGAATTTTCAAGATATGCGATAATAAATACAAAATTGAAAATATTTTTTGTAGTCACTATCATTAAAATGTAATGAGCAAACTTTGATATAAGGGCTCACTTTTTTTCCAATTTTTAAATTATTTATCTAAACATCGCGTCGATTCCTAACCTCTTGCTTTCCCAATTTTGTTTCGAACCGTACGGTGTCTGATATTAGTGGAAACAAATGAAACGATATTTCCGGGTTTCTTCTTTTCAATGAATTGCACATAGGCACACAACAATATGTATTATACATTTTTCAATGATTATAATAAAACTTTAAAAACAAACTTCATACAAAACCAATACACAAAACGAAATGTTATCTGATGTACACAAGTTCATGAAACGCTCACCAGATGGTAGGGTGCTTAGCTGCAAATCCCTATAGTTAATAAAAATTTTAAATCGTCTTTTCTGAGCTTTTTATGTTTTGTGACTTAATACAAGTTACTTCTGAGGTGCTGAACTAGTATTTATTAAAAAAAATATTAACAAATAAGAAATACTAAATTATATAAATTCTTCTCGAGTATAATTAAATATCTACCCGCGTAACTTGAACGAAGGATTAGGGCATGCAGTCTCAAATTTTGAACACAGATATTCTGATACAGCACTAATGTGTCTAATTTTTTTTTTTTTTCTATATACATTTTTTTTCTGTATTTTTTAAATTAATATATACTTTTAGTTTTTTAGTTATAAATATAAATTTAAAATATATGATTTTAACGAATCAATTTTTTAAAATGACACGCCGCTGGCAAATCTAATTAGGAACTAATAGACAGTTAAAATTTTTTTTGTTCGGCCACTAGTGATCACACATACAACTGTAAAATACATGGTTTTTTTATGATAAAAAAATCAGGTCCGTAATATTATAAAGTGAAATGTCTTTATTAAAACCAACAATAACATAATCATGATACAGAAATAATGTTTTCTAGGCAGTTCCCAGAAAATAATTGAGAAACCCTTTTTCTGGTATCTTTAAACGGCAATTTTAATATTACCTTAAACTTTATTAGTCTTTAAAATTGAATGGTTTCTCTTCAGATTGCCTTCGTTAGGGTCGAATAACACGCATCTTTGCTTTAAAGCCCTATTAGAATGCTCACATTTGAAAGCATTTTTTGCAGAATGTGTTGGTTAGAGACTAACGAAAATTGCCAACTCTGAAAATGTTTCCTTACATTTATTGCACATAAAATTTAAATAGTTTCTCTCCCAATTATTATCATTTGTTTCTATAGCATTTGACTAGAGGAAAAATGTCTAATCAAAAACATTACATTAGGATGATGTTTCTCCAGAATGTACTCATTTATTGATAATGATATTTGATGACCTTGGAAATGCTTTATCACATGATTTATCATGGTGCATTTACAGACGTTCTCAATTTTTTTTTTCGGGTACCGTTTTCAAGTTATCGGTGTCAGTTTTAATTTTTCATATAGAGCTCATAGTAGGTTATGATAATTTTGAATAGAGCCTTTTTCTATTCAACCATATAAAAAATTTCTATTTTATTTTCGTAAATAATATGAAAAATTAAGAAAAACGTTTTATGCCTATCAAAATAATCGCTTTATCATAGATAGCTTTTTTTTACCGACCGCCAACATATGTACCGTGTGATCATAATTTCTTGTCACATAACAGTAAACAATGAGCTTAAAAATATCAAAACTGTATTCTATCTCTTATCTAAAAATTCCAATTTAACAAAGAACCAATCAGTAACGATATTGTATTGATAACTTCATGTTGTTCGTTAACTCAATGGCGTGTAGAGAAAAAGTAGTGATTTTGTTTTTAAAAGATATATTATTGTTTTTTTTCGTTATTATTGTTGTTGATGATATTATTGTTATTAAGATTGTAATTGGAAGACTATGTGTGCATGTCCTTGGAAATAAATTTGATAACAAAATGTTTGTCAACTATTGCATAACTGACAAGAAATTATGACGCTCTGGATATAAGGAAGGTATTGTGATCATACCGATTTGGACATTTCAAGATTTCGATGGATCTCCACGAATTGAGGTCCCTACATAACGTTTTGACTATTTTTAGCATGATGTCTGTCGGTCTGTCTGTCCGTCCGTCCGTCCCTCTCTCTGTCTGTGTACACGTGCAGGGCAAATTCGGCTAAAAGGATTTTTATGAAACTTCATATTAAAGCTTTTGACATGAATGGCACGAGTTGATCAACTTTTGGTAAAAATCGGTTGACTAGAAATGGGAGTTTACTCGTGTCGATTTTAAGATTTTTGCAAATATTTAGCAACAGAAAAATATTTCGAAAAAAATTATTTAACAAAAGTTGCTATAAATGCAATAACAACTTTTATTTGAGACATTTTTTGATAAAACGAAAAAAATTTGAAAATTTTTTCGGTATTTTTTTACGTGTATAATTTTTCATACTTATATTTATGTTTCCATGGTAATCATAAATAATATCTTTGTTAGAAAATATTGGGCCAAAATATTTCTACTCTGCTGCTAGAAAGTATTTTATACAAGTACTTTGTGATGGCGGTCGGTCCTGTGGTGGCCACAGCTGATTTTTTTGTTTATGTTTTCTGTAGACTATAAATACGTCTGCTTGAGATTTTATTCCGTAAGAGAGTTTTTCTGTTCATTCGTTTGCTATATTTATCCCAATGTTATTTATTGCTAAGTACAAATCCTCTGTACGTACGCACTAACGAGTACAATATCTGTAGTTAAAATATCTTCTTCTGTCGCGCAAAGAATCTTATTTGTCTTGAAATAATTTCTCCCATAAAATTTACATCATTAGGAAGTATTATCAATACCATTATCACATAAATTATTTTTCTCTAGAATGTAATCTTTTGTGAGTAAAGAGACTTGCAGACGCTAAAAAGTCTTTATCACACCACTCACATTACAAGGTTTTTCTTCAGAATGTACTCGTTTGTGAGTAATGAGACTTGAAGATGCTGCAAACGTTTTATCACACTGATCACATTTGAATGGTTTCTCTCTAGAATGTACTGGTTTGTGAGAAATGAGATGTGCTGGCCTTGAAAATGCTTTATCACACTTATCACATTTGTACGGTTTCACTCCAGTATGTAACCGCTTATGTACAGTACGATGTGCTAATTGTGAAAATGATTTATCACACTGATCACATTTGAATGGCTTTTCTCCAGAATGTACTCTTCTGTGAGTAATGAGAGTTGAAAATCCTGAAAATGCTTTATCACACTCATCACATTTGTATGGTTTTTCTCCAGAATGTAATCGTTTGTGAACAACGAGACCTGAAGACACTGAAAATGCTTTATCACATTGATCACATTTGAAAGGTTTTTCTCCAGAATGAACACGTTTGTGAGCAATGATGTATGATGAACTTGTAAATGCTTTATCACACTGATCACATCTGAATGGTTTCCTTCCTGAATGTACTTGTTTGTGAGTATTGAGACTTGAGGACCCTGAAAATGCTTTATCACACTGATCACATTTATACGGTTTTTCTCCAGAATGTGATCGCTTGTGTATAATGAGATGTGCTAATTGTGAAAATACTCTATCACAATAATTACATTTGAATGGTTTCTCTCCAGAATGTACTCGTTTGTGGTTAATGAGACTTGCTGACTGTGAAAATACTCTATCACATTGATCACATTTGAATGGTTTCTCTCCAGAATGTACTCGTTTGTGAGTAATGAGATATGATGACTCTGAAAATGCTTTATCACACAAATCACATTTGAATGGTTTATCTCCAGAATGTAATCGTTTGTGTTTAAGAAGAGTTGATGATCTGGAAAATGCTTTACCACACTGCTCACATTTGAATTTTTTCTCCTCAGAATGTATTTTCCTGTGTATATTGAGATACGATGACCTTGCTGTGGGTTGCTTAAGCTTGTTAATGGCTAGCGATTCACAACTCTCATGTGGTTGACTGGAAGATATTTCACTAGCTGCAAACAAATTTGCAAAAATTACTTATACCATTGAAATTTTATTTATTTATTTATTTTTTTTTGATTAATAATAACTTTTGAAATATAGTCATTTTCTAATATAAACTTATCATGCATGCGGTTATACAGGGTGTTATATTTTAGTGGACCCAGCAAATATCTCGCTTATTTATTAAGTTAGTAATTTATTTCATATAACATGATTTATACAGCAACATGTAAGCTACTTGATGACGGATGTACATTCATGATACCACTTCCGGTTTATTAGTAATTAATATCAACTTTGAAATTTCAAACGGAACATACTACATTTTTTGACAAATTTGAAAAGTCCATCAAATTTGCTTTACAATCATGTAAAATAATCTACAGTCTGTTTCAAACGCTTAGGCGGAACTAAATGGGAATTTCGTTCTTTTAGGTTGTCACGACAAGGGACCTTGCTTGGGTTATTTCATTTTTCACGTTGCAATGTCAAAATTTAAAATTACAACAATGAAACCATGGAAACGAATTACCTATGTCAAAATTAAATTATTTTTTTAATATATTTTAATGACAAAAAAATTAATAAATGGGATATTTGTATTAAGAATGACACAAAAAATCAAAATATAAAGAAAATGACAATTTAAAATGATATTAACCTTAACAAAAAATGTGTATTGTAAGTATGATTTACAAAGCTTAAACAAAACGGTCGAAAAGCACGATTTAAACGATGAAAGTAACTAGATTGCAAAATTTAGTTCCGCTTAACCGGTTGGAACAGACTGTATATGTTACATTATTAAAAAGTAAAATGGCGGGCACTTTTTTATACACCTAGTCGAAAAAAGAATAGTGAGCCATGACTAAAAATTAACTAGAACAATTAACTAAAACAATTGTAACTATTATTATTAAACGATAATTTTTATTGTTATTTTACAACAAATATTCAAAATGACTCCCAGCCTCTTCAATACATTTTTCACAACGTTTTAAAACAGAATAAGTAGCCCTTTCTATTTGGTCTGCAGATAAAGATTCAATTGCCGCTTCAATTTTATTCTTCAGTTCGTTTAATGTGTTTACTGGTTCTTTATAAACAAAATCTTTCACGGAACCCCATAAAAAAAAAATCAAGTGGGGTCATATCGGGAGAACGAGCAGGCCACCGAATTAAACAATTTGTTCTAATAACACGGTGCTCAAATGTATTATTTAAAATACCAACGCAACTTCTCGCGTTATGCGCAGGCGCTCCGTCTTGTTGAAACCACATACCAAGCCTATTTCCAAGAGGAATCTCTTCAAAAAAATCGTATAAAACATTATTTAAAAATTCAGCATACAATGTAGCCGACAAATTTTCTTTATAAAAGTAAGGTCCAAAAATTTAGTTTTTTAAAATCCCGCACCAAACATTTATTTTAAAACTAATTTGGCGTCTTGTTTCCCGAATTTCATGAGGATGTTCCATGCTCCAATAGTGGCTGTTTTTATTATTAAAAAGTCCATTTATAGAAAAACTAGCTTCGTCAGTTCAAAAAAATTTTGCGTAGAAGATTGGATCTCTACGTCTTTTTTTTACAAAAACCATTCACTAAAATCAAGTCTACGTTGATAATCGCCTGGCAATAGTTCTTGTCCTGTTTGTATTTTATATGGTCTGTACTTTTCATAAGATTCTGTGAATTTTAAAAATATTTATTCCTGTCTCAACACATGCGTCGCGAACGGAAATTCTGGGATGGGCTTCAAAAGTACATTAATTTCCACATCATCTTCATTTGGGATATTTCTTTTTCTTCTTTCGAACGAACCTGTTGTTCGTAGTTTATTTACTAGTTTCACAAAAAACGATTCACTTGGATGCCGGCGATGTGGATATTCTTGTAGATAAAGTTCTGCAGCTTTGCGTTTATTTTTTAAACTTCGAAAATACACATCAAGCATACAACATATTTTGAGTTAGAAAAATTCATTTTATAATAAATTAATAAGGTACTACAATGAAACTTTCTAATAACAAAGGTTAGAAAAATTATTACTGAGTAAATACTCAGTAACAATTGTCAACCCGTAAATACAGGTTTACATTTGTTTTAGTTAATTTTTAGTCAGGGCTCACTATTCTTTTTTCGACTAGGTGTATAAAAAAGTGCCCGCCATTTTACTTTTTAATAATGTAACATATGGATTATTTTACATGGTTGTAAAGCAAATTTGATGTACTTTTCAAATTTGTAAAAAAATGTAGTATATTCCGTTTGAAAATTCGAAGTTGATATTAATTACTACTAAACCGGAAGTTGTATCATGAATGTACATCCGTCAAGTAGCTTACATGTTGCTGTATAAATCATGTTATATAAAATAAATTACTAACTTAATAAATGAGCGAGATATTTTCTGGGTCCACTAAAATATAACACCCTGTATATGTATATGTAGTATTGAGCGACAAGCAAGAAGAACTTATTTTTGACCTGTTTCTTGTCCAACTGCAATCTCCCCATATTCATCATCATCTCCGCATTCAGGTTTGATGTCAATCTCCTCCTTGATGATAATATTAGTGTTGTAGTTATACTGGGACAGGTCTTCAGTAGACGATGTGATATATGTTTCCCGAAGATCGCGATTCTCTGAAATATACTCATAGTTATTGTTGCTTATAGTCGGATTGCTGATAGGTGACTGTTCGTTGCTACAAGTATCGATATTCAAAACTATATGCTTTCTCTGTCTATATCATTATAATTATTTGCATACCCATAGTAACGTATAGTGACGCAAGTTGACAACTAACCTTCAGAATTATTTGAATAAAAAACAAAGCATTAGAAAGAAACGGCATGATTCGTAGATATCTTTACTAATTAGAGCGCGAAAAGAAATTTGCAGCAGTACTCAAACAAATAAAATTATTAATTTTAAGGTAATAACTATAAATAAGGAAAAATTTGTACTCATACGTAAATTTTGGATTATAATTTGTTGATTAATTAAATTAAATTTTTATTTTTCCCCGAAGTACAAAGTAATAAAATATTAAGTAAAAATATATTTATTCATATAATATATTGCTATAAGTTATATTTAAACCTTTATTTTAATTTTAAAACAGTTAGTCACTGTAATGCATGATATCGTCGTCGTCTGAATCGCTGTCATTTCCTTTATTTATTATTATTGGATTAATATCATCAACAATCATTTCCTTTCCCACCATTCATTTATTAAATTTTAGATTTTTTTAAGAAATTTTGCCCAAGTTTCAAAACTAATTTGATCACAGGCTACTTCCCACATTTTCAAAACTTTGTTATCACTATATCCGTATCGACCAATATGTTTATCATAATATTTTTTTGTTATACCCCAAATTAATACTTATATACAGTGATAAGGAGGTAATCTTAGTACTTTATGACCATACGTTTGTGAAAATGTATCAATAATATAAACTGGTTCAGATTTTTCTTTCTTAACAATTTTTAAAAGATCACATCTTAAGTAATTTTTTGAAAAAGTTATGTTATTATTTATCAGGCAATTTTGAATATCGGAATACCAGACACTCACAGCTAAGACAAATATCAAAAAACATTTTTAAAATCGCTGAAAAATGGTAACTAGATTATAATATGAATGCACTACTTGATACATACATGTAACAGTCACCTATCAGCAATCCGACTATACTTTTGTTTTCACTGTATATGTATATAGAGCTGTATCAAAATAGGGGGAACACGATTTTTCTCGAAACACCGAGACGTGTGGACAAGTTGGGGAAAAAAATGTTTCTACAGTTTACTCAAAGATTCGAATGGTAGTATTACATTTTTTCGGAACAAACAAGAAGTACATGATATCAAGGCTAATTTTGATAGGAACGTTCATACAATATCGGCAATAACTAGAAAAACATTTTAAAAATTGATGTGAAGTGTGAATTTTCACACATTGCAGGATTTCGCAGGTATATAATAAGTGAAAACGGCATGCTGAGGACAAATTTTGCTTTGTAGTAATCACGGCAAAACGAACGATATTTTTAAAATAATGTATCGTCTGTTAATCTAAGAGCTTTAAAAACAAATTTTGTTAAAATATTTTTTTGTTAATTTTAATTTGAATACCTAATACCATTATTTAAGTTTCTAAATATGTGCAGTATTTTTTTATATATCAAGGTTCATTAAGATTTTGAAAATTGCGCCTATGGCTTCCATTGGTTGCTTTAAGTCATATGCTCCGCCCGTCTGGTTTCGTATACATGACACATAGAATAAAAATATAATTCCAACAATTTCTACCGGTTATTAATTTTACGCTCTTAAAAATTAAATGCAAAATTTGCCAAAATAGAACTATAATTTTGACAAAATAATTTAAACAAAATAACAATGGAATAAAAAATCTGAACCAGCTGTATTGTTAACCCGCCCGCACCTCGCTCTACCGCGTGATGATCAGATCTTACCGTGTAGCGTCTACCAATACACGCATCAGATTAATTTATTTACTATGATGTTCTTTCTGTTATTACTTCTGATCTATAAACGATAGGTACATGGGTCAAAGTGTTTTTTTTTTTTTTTTTTTTTTCATTAGTATATACTTTTCGCAAGTCATTTTTCTTCGTAAATCTTTAAAGGTAACGACGATATACCACAGCAAACTGGGCGTTATAATTTTCTCCGAAAATGAATACTTATAAATGATAATTGTGAGTTATCTATTGACCTGTGATATATGTTCTGCCGGACTATTTTGTAGCAATATTAAAATATTTATTTTATGAATAATTTAAAAAAAATAATTTGTGGATCATTTTCTTTATTTATTTCCATGTGAAGGTTTTATTATATTTTTACCATTTAGTTGTAGTTTGATATTATTAATTATGTAAAATTATCTTTATTAATTTTAAAAATTGTAACATAAAATTATATCTACGCAATTCTTGCAGCTTTGATGAAGATTTAAAATATAAATCGGAACGTTAGCGAAGTTAAATATTGTTTCAATTTTTGACTTGTCCGAAACTTTTAAGATCGCAGCGCCATATGCGGCAAAACTGGAAAACTCGAAAGTGACATTAAACTGTATTTGTTTACATGGTGAAAATGAACAACAATTGTATTTTCCCTGTTTTCCGAGCTTTTTTATTTAAAGGTAATCTAAGATTTACAAGATATGTAATAATATAATATTCTAAAGAAATTTCAAACAAATGTTTAATTTTTTATTGTATTTTTAATTCTTTTTGACTGTCTGCCAATATAATAACAAAATATGGTAAATACATTAGTAAAAATTAATATCTCTGCCTGAAAAAGTAGAAAGGCCTTTTAATATATCAACTGATGATTTAGGCAAATTTTGGGTAGGATAAATGCTTTTTTTCAGTCTTTTCTTGGACGTAAAAAATCATTTTCCATAAAATGCAACGAGCAAACATGCATGCATGGGTTTGGATTTTTGCCCATTTTTAGTTTTTGGGTCCATAAAAACTTACGATCCATTTTCTCTCTGCCTCCAAACGTTGTTTCAATTGATATTTTTTTCGATTTAGGGAAATTATGGAATGTTTAAGAAGGATTGTTTCTTATTCACGATTTACATTGCGGCACACAAAAAAATTGATTGTTTTTTTCCATTATTCACAAAAATAAACCACAAACAACAAAAAAAAACATGTATTTCTCCATTGAACAAAACAAACAATATCACTTTCGTATCTTCCGCAAATTGCCACCAGATGTCAGGGCGCTTAGGAAGTTGTCCCTATTACTTCCTCAAAATAGTAATCAGTTTAGTTTAAGTTACTGAATTATTAATAAAAGAAAAGACCATAAGGCTCAAATTAGGCTCAAAAAGTTTCCAAATTTAACAAATTTACCAATATTCTAGTAAATTTTGCATCCCTCAGAACGTTTACTGGAACTTTACCAACATTTTTGTTGCAAGTTACTTAAATTATACATACCAGTCAATACATTAACATTCAAATGTCCAGCAGCGTGAGGCTTCATGTCAATTCTTTGTTTCAAATTGTCACTCGCAGAACTACCAGCATTTATATTCATCGATTGGTTTCCACTCTTAATTTTTGTGAAGTCAATAGAATATTCATCTAACAGTTCGTTCTGTTGTTCTTTGCTAAACATTTGTTCATCCATTTTCTCTTGTTTTATATACACTGTCTCCATATTGTTCCATATCGAACTATTGGATTTTTGATTTAAACTAACATATTCACTTTTAACAATAAATTCATTTTTAAAGAGAGATTTATTTGAAAAACTTCCAAGTAATTCGTTAGATTTGTTCATGGACATAAGTTCATCAATCGTATAGGATGGTTCAGTTTTTATATATACCTCATTCATAGAAACACTGTTACTACCGATATTAATATTATCATCGGCTAAATCTCTGTTAGTTTTTTGTATTTCTTGTGATGGTTGATTAGTTGTGCCATTTAAAACTGTATTTCCAGAATCCATAATAATATTGATAATATTTTTAATACTTCTGTTAAAATCTTGTGCTTTTTGTTGAAATTCTGATTAAACTTTAGCATTCAAAAATGTTTAAAAAAATATCTATTTTAGTTTTCTAATTTTTCTAGGTGAGTATCTAACTTACCGTGTCGATTTATAAACCGGGCCGTGGCAGAATCAGAAACGGTCAAATTCCTGACTGGACTGGGCTCAATTGGACTCAACAATGGCCGATGGCGGGTCTATGATCGCTGTGAAACAGCTGATCGTAATGTGAAAGTTGTCCTCATTTGATTACATGTAAAATCTTCGATTTACAATGAATAATTAACAGCTAACCTTTCTAAATCATTTACATTTCTTAAGTGCAACACTTTCTTTTAAGGTCAGGCAAGTGGGTGACACATCTGTTTCTAGTCCGAGAGATGTAGTTAGTATCGAAGTCAAATGGGAGTGTCTATATTTCATTCATAAGTACATCAACCAATAAGAGGAATATTACGTCACAATAGAATATTTTAAAATATCTGTTGTGATATTTGTTTGTTTTGAAAAGATGGCAACTCTATATCTATATTGCTTGCATCTAAGCTGAATGCTACTGAGTAGTTAATTGTATCTGGTAAAACAAATGAAAAAGATGATTATAAACCTTTACTTCTTTTATCTGGAACGTGACAATGATTGCTCAAAGTCAAGATCGATAGAATATAATATAATAAATATTTTAAATTAAATGAATTTCTTACATTTTACTTAATTTAGTACATATACATTTATATATTATTTTTATTTGTATACATTTATATTTAATTTCATTCTATGATTCCTAAGTAAGAAAAATATTGAAAATTCTAAAATTACGCCAAAATAATATAGGTACCTAGATATTATTGAAAACAAAAACGCCATTTTGTCGGGATTATGTCAAATATTTTTGCATTATTTCACGTAATGCACACTGATGTGAAACGGAAAAATTCTACAGGTATTTTACTTTACAACTGAAGGCAAACAATGTATTAAAAATAAACAATGTATTTGGAATTCTCTTATCTCGATGCTCATAATAAAAAGCAATTGTTGACAGAAGTAACTACGGCTGTTGAAGTTTTCAAATATAAATATTTTTCTATGCATAAGGTAACTGTTTATTTATATTTAGTTACTTATAAAAATATCATCTTTCACAATCATAATAAATAGACAACTTATTATTGTTTGTAAACTGGTAAAAAAGTTATAGTTCCCAATTTTTATTAAATTAGGTCTTTTTTACTCACATATCGTTTACGAGGACCAAGCGCCGAGAAATTCAAACAAAGTCCCTATATTTTATATCTTTTCTTCAGATATTATACCCAGGCCCGGTTTGACCGGGACTGTCCCGGTTTGAAGGTATGGTCCCGGCGTCCCGGCCAGTTTGTCATTTTGTCCCGGATATTTGATAAAAATTACTAAGTGCCGAATATACCATGAGTTCAAAAAGAAATTACATAAGGGTTGGCTATGGAAAATAAAAGTAATGTCAACAGCAAACTTTAGAATTAATTAACTGTCATCAGTGTTGTTGTTGTCATAAGTTTATATTGTTTTATAAAGCTTGCAGTAGATATTATTTTATTTTTCCATAGCCAACCCTTATATAATTTCTTTTTGAATTCATGGTACATACAGTACAAAAAGTGCAGCTTCGGAAAATGGCGAATAGGCTTATAACTAATTATAAACAACAAAGGTTTTTTTTTAATTTAACGGTAGTGATAAATATTAATAATTTTTTAATAATAAGATACCAGAGATTAATGTTCTGTAATTTTTAAATTCAAATATTTTTTTTTGTAGAAATATTCATTATTTTTTTTTTATTTAATTTTTTGTATACCCGTATATTCAAATTATATCAACGTCAATACTTCTTTCGACTGATTATTCCTAGTTTAGAACTTTCGTTGAAAACTATTATATTTGTTAAGAATGTAATGCCCCTTTGTACATGTGTTCTTCACGAAAATGATGTTTTCTAGAAGAAACTCTTGAGAACTTTACGGTTGTGATAAGATATTAATGTTACTGCAAGAAATGTGCCACAAACCCTTTGAATCCGTGTAAAATATAATTCATGTGACATTCTAGAAGAATTATTCATTCGACAACACTGGCAATATATTTGATGTAAAAATGTCATCATTTTTTAATAAAAGATGTATAAAATTAAAAAACGCTTATTTTCAATTCAAAGATTTTTGTAATAAGATGAATTTTTGGGGGCGTGGTGTCGCTACGTACATCTTATAATATCTCACTTATAATTTATATAGCTAACAACAAAAATGTAGGTATATTTATATAAAAAAGTTTAGAATGAAGAAAAGATTCAAATATTGTGCATAACAATAATTGAAATTCATTACAATTAATAAAAATTCTGAAAATATATTAGATTAGATTAAACTTTATTTAGAATTTGCTAAATAAACAGAATAAATAATACAATGTAAATCCATTAGGTATAGACTTCATATAAAATATTTAAAAATAATTCTGAACAAATGATATGATCAATCTTATTCTAAAAGATGCAGTTACAACGTCCAATTAATAGTAAAAAATTAATTTTTATTATTTTTCTAAATAATAGTTTTTTTAATTTAAATTTAAATTGTCTTGGTCTACCTATTTCTCTTATACTAAAGTAACTTATTATAAATTATCTTAAAAAATAAATAATTCTGTGCTGCTGTAGTATTTTTTAGATTTAATGTAAAAGAATTTTTATTTCGTGTATTATAATTATAATTGAATGCTCTTATAATATTAGTATAATATTTTAGTACTAAACCAAGATTTATCTTATTAATAATAAAAAAAATAATAATAAATAATTAATTAATATACATCTAACTAATTTCATTTAAAATTGTAGAATAAATTTAAAGAAACTAATTATGAATAAAACTAAATAAAATGTCAGAAAATCAGTATTTCATTTTCAATATGCTTACCGATGTTTGGAACTGTAAGAAAAAATGTAGAGAGGGTTACATCAATGAATTAGAAAAGGATAGTAAACTAGTGGGCGTTTACTATATATTACTACGTACAAAAAATTCTGACTTCACTAAATATCGGTCGCAGCACCATCTGTGGTATAAACTCGAACTAAAAAATAACATTGGTAAGATATAAACTATGAGTTTCATATACATTATTCGAATATAAAATAAACAATCATATCGAAAAAAATATAGACGTATTGTTTAAACATTTCTTTATCTAGACATCTAAATTTAAGAGTTATTTGAAGCTCACTAATATATTTAAAAAATTACAGAAACTTGTTACCTCATGCTTATAATTAAGTTATTGAGCGATAAAATTTTTATTACAAATTTGTTTGAAATTAAAAATATCCTATTAGATAGAGAAAAAATTGCTGCAAAATTTGATGTATAATTAGTACTAATTTTATTTCAGGTATGTTAGTCTTGTATAGGAAACTAAAAATCTATAGGGTTATGCGCCGCCTTAAGTGTATAATTGAGGGAGAGGAGTTGTTAAACGCTAGTCTTGTTATACGGAATTTCGGAAAAAATGATGAGCATTTCGACATATGTGGGTTATGTTTACAAATAAGCAGTCTAAAATCACCACCCCACAAAGTCTCTGAAAAATTATAACTGCAAGATAACCTGCACCTGTAAACTGTAACCTTTATTAGAAACTCGCTGCCTAAAAAATTAATCAAAAATAAAAGTAAACACTTCAGTGAAGCTGTATCAGAATATCTACATACAATATTTGATTCCGCATGCCGTAATCCTGTATTAAAGTTACACGGGTAGATATTTATTTATGCTTGAGAAGGATTTTTAGAATTGAGTATTTTTTATTTGTTGAATATTTTTAATAAATGCTAGTTTGTTAAATATTAATATGTTAACAATATTGATGTAATCTGTAGCTTTTAAATGCTTTTAGCACACTCTCACTATTTTCCCCGTATTTATAGCATTTTCCCATGCTTTCTTTTTTATTTATCTCTTCCACAACACCAAATATATTTATTATTTTCACAGATTGTTTTGCATTTGGAAAAAATGGAAGTGAATGTTTCACTCACTTCTTTTCCTAGAGCGACAACCAAATACACAGCAGTTTGTGTTATGACAACTTATTATAATACAAAATAATATAAAAAAGAATAATAGTTGCTATCAAATGTTAATGTTACAAACAAACTGGAATATTAAAGTTTAAACGGGATACAGACAACACGAGGTAGCAAATAGTAAATAATAAACAGTTACTCGTCTCATGAGTTCAGATTTTATCAGCCTGATATCACTTCATAGCTCTGTTGTAGAAAGTGTCATTAAAAAACTGGAGTACAGTCGACGCTTGACATTCGCGAGAGTATTTTTGCCTACATGCATTTGTTTTTTACTTATTTCTTTACACACCGCATTGAATATACTCCGCACGGCCTGCTACCTTATTAATTTAATACAACGTACTAGTTATAACAAGAGTAACTTATCAAGACGGAATTAAAACATATAGTTCAAACAAATCTGCAGTTATGGACTTTTTAACAGACATTTGTTGTATCTGCCTGAAACATAGAGAGCATCTACGCAAACTTTTTACCAGAAATGAAAAATCAAACTATTATTCCAGGCTGGTATTTTTATTTCCAGAATTGGTAAGAACTTATTTTCATTATTAACGTATATTTTAAATATGATGTATTTAAAACCAATCAAAGACGCGTAACAAGACTGTATAAAGTCATGGAATTACAATTTCATTAAGTTCCGTTACAGTGGCTTTGTAACAACTGATCTCTGATACCAGCGAACAATGTAGTCTTGAATACATTTTCTTTTTTATAATAATTATAAATTTAATCCAAAGATGGGTAAAATACGCATGCGCCAAATGGAAAGGGTATACACACCAGTTTTGCCAGTGAAACACCGGAAGTACCTTCGCAAAATGTTTATTATTTATTATCGTTTTCCTAATTCTACTCTCCTAGATTTTTATTAAATAAACCTAACATAATTACTCAGTATTTAGGTACACAGTATTTTATTTTCCACTACATTAGGCCATTAAAAATAGTGTAATACACTCCAGTAAATAAGATCAATTTACGTAATTAGGTTAGGTTTATTTAGTAAAAATCTAGGACAGCAGAATTAGGAAAACGAAAATAGATAATAAACATTTTGCGAAGGGATTTCCGGTCTTTCACTGGCAAAACTGGTGTTGAACTCTTACATGCCATGCTTATTAGTAGGTATCTAAACTGCACCTTTACCAAAAGATGTTTAAAAATATTCTAGCGCTATGAATATTTTTTGATGATTTTTTTTTTTTTTTAATAAAATCAGTAGAGATTAAATTATTATACAAAAAATACAAACTGAAATTTAGAGCTAAAGTCAAGGAAACCAAAAAAATACAAAATAAAAATTATATTCTTCAATCAAATAATAAAAATAAAGCAGTATGGAATCTAGTAAATAAAAATATAAAAAACAAACAGAATAAAACGCCTAACACTGATATATCAGCACATCATTTTAATAATTTTTTCGCTAATATT
Source organism: Liopterus haemorrhoidalis (assembly GCA_963971575.1). Taxonomy (NCBI): domain Eukaryota; kingdom Metazoa; phylum Arthropoda; class Insecta; order Coleoptera; family Dytiscidae; genus Liopterus; species Liopterus haemorrhoidalis. Next base: position 30,449,709 of record OZ020623.1, read on the forward strand.
GCCTCCTATATTATAGGAAATCTGCCAGCTACAGGCGATAACCATCTTAAACCATTACAGGCAGTGAATAAATGTAATAATTCTTTCTTTTTGTTCCCGACAAGTAACCAGGAAATCGAAGCGACTATATTAAAACTTAATAATACGAAAAGTAGAGATATATATGGTTTAGATGTAGCACTGATTAAGTCAGTCGCTACCTATATTGCATGTCCTCTAAATCACATTATTAACCTATGCTTCTCCGATGGAGTTTTCCCCTCGGAATTAAAAATAGCGAAAATCATTCCCATATACAAAAAGGGGGATCATGACGAGGTAAACAATTACCGCCCTATTTCTCTCTTACCGATAATCTCAAAAATTATTGAAAGCATCGTTAAGGCTCGTCTAGTTAATTATCTAAATAAATTTAAAATTGTAACAGAGTCGCAATATGGTTTTCGTAGTGATCGTGCTACTACTGAGGCATTGGTACAAATGCAAAGTTATATTTTAAATGCACTGGAAAATAATAACATTGTAGATATAACATGTGAGGACTTATCTAAAGCCTTCGATTGTGTTGCTCCAATAACCATGCTAGACAAACTAGACCACTATGGTGTTAGAGGTATTGCATTAAAATTTTTCAAATCCTTTTTAACGGGACGGCAACAAATATTATATATCAACGAAACATTCTCGGAGATGGAAAACGTTAATCTGGGTCTTCCTCAGGGTTCGCCGATATTATTCCTATTATATATTAACGACTTGCTGCCAAATATTGAAGACTCCGACACAATATTATTTGCTGACGACACTTCATTTCTGACGTCAGCACCCGATATATTATCATTAAATGTCAACTCCACTAAAATTAGAAAACAGTCGGAAGAATGGTTTAGGTGTAATAAATTAAAACTAAACAGCGACAAAACAGAAAATATGATAATATCAAATAAAAAAATCAAATGCGAAAAAAAAAGGAGCTAAAATTTCTAGGAGTATTCATAGATAGTAATATTACGTGGAATTACCATATATCCAAGCTATGTAAAAAGCTGTCATCTACTTTATTCGCACTACGTCGGATCAGTACAATTATAGATGGTGAAACGGCAAGACTGGCTTACTTTTCAAATTTTCAAAGTCACTTAAGCTATGGCATCTTGTTATGGGGAACAAGCAGTAACAGAAATAAAATTTTTATTATCCAAAAAAAAGCGATACGTATTCTGTCTAATGCAAACTACTTAGCTCACTGCCGACCACTATTTCAAAAACTTAAAATTCTATCCCTACCTTGTATCTTCATTTATTTTACAGTAATTTATTTTAAAAAGCATATAAAAAAATATACAACTCATTCAAACATTCATTCACACCATACAAGAAATAAAAACAAATATAAAACTTTAAAAATTAGACTTAATAATTCAAAACAAGGTCCAGAATACTGGGGTCCAATATTTTTTAATAAACTGCCAGAACAATTTAAAATTTTACAAAATATACCATTTAAAAAGTCTGTTAGGAATATGTTACTGAAACATTGTTTTTATACAATCGAAGAATATCTCTGTACTCTATTAGAATAAGTATTTACTAAAAATGTATATTATATATAAGTGTGAAATTATGCTATAAAATTATATTATGTATGTATGTATATGTATACAGGCATGTACGATACGTATGTGTGTTCTGTATTTACATGTATGTACGGATATGTTGTATGTGCGTACATGTGTATATGTATTTGCAAGAGTATATGTATATGTGTGTGTGCATCTGTGTATTTGTATGTACAGGTACATGCATAACCCCTGACACCAGGCATGCAATTACTTTGTATATAACCTGCAATAAAATTATTATTATTTTGGAAAACTGTTTTTCTACTCCCATGCTTTAATTGATTTATAATATATTTACTACATGTACTTTAATGAAGTCCCTTAAGATACAAATTTTCATTAATAATAATGCAGGATCACAGCAATATTCGGTCAATATGGTGGTAGTCAATGTAGTGGTAGTCAATAAATTGATAGTTAATGTAGTAGTATATTCTCAATAGATCTCAGGCTGTTGCTCTAAACGGATTTATTTCTAAATATTTTTATACTACGTCCGGTGTTCCGCAAGGGTCGCACCTTGGACCATTACTTTTTATTGTTTTTATTAATGATATAAACGAATGTTTTCATCACTCAAATTTTCTCTTATACGCCAACGATTTAAAAATAGTTAGAACAATATCTTCATTAATGGATTGTGTCATCATGCAACAGGAACTTTCTAACTTACATACTTACTGCGTTAATAATAAACTTCATCTCAACCATGAAAAATGTTATTAAATATCGTTTTCTAAAAATATTAACTTAATCCAGAATCACTATAACATCGATACCAACTTGCTAAAGGACGTATCTGTTATAAAAGACTTGGGAATGTATTTTAATCAAAAATTGCTATTCAATGTTCATATTGATCATGTGTGTAAGAAAGCGTACCAGAATCTAGGATTCATATTTAGAACATGTAAAATATTTAAAAATCACCATACATTTATAACACTTTACAACGCCTTTGTCTTATGCCATTAAAATTATTGTTCCGTTATGTGGAATCCCAGATATAATGTATATGATCGTCGCATAGAATCAATTCAAAAGAAATGTCTGAATTATTTGAGTTATCGCTACCCAATATCACATGTTTCATACTTATCAAGATGTTATTATTTCAGAATGATTACCTTACATAGCGAACGCATGAACAATGATGTAATTTTTCTTACTAAAATTAATTGATTCACCGTATCTCCTTATGAATATTGATTTAAATATACCACTTTGCAACTTAAGAAATAAATACGTTTTTCAACAAAACGCCCCCTTAAACCGATTAGTTTATACATTTATTAGTATGTAATTGGAGGCAGATCCCTTTCATTTGAGTGTAAACACTATAAAACGCCACCTGCATACATTCATAGTTCAAAGCACTTTTAATGAAAATTAATCATTCTTCTGAATATATATGTATTATTTTTTATTTTTCAATTATTCAATTACCGTCTTAATAGCTTAATTTGTTAAATATTTTATTTTATATTTATCATCTAGTTGTCTTCTATAAATTACTATATTGTACTGTATAACTATATAAATATAAATAAATAAATATATAAATATAAATAAATAAATATCAAGGTTGCTATGAGCATCGAACAAATGCTAAATATATCAATTTCGACAGTTATTTATTATTTGACTAGTATTTTCACAACATTTGTGCTTTTTGAAAATAAAATCGGTAAAAATGTACGATAGTGAGAATGTAAGTGAAAATTTAACTCCACCTGAAATTATAGAACGAGCCACCAGAACTGCAAACAATTTACTGCCCAAAAAATCAGTGAAGACATGAAAAAAATTATTCGTAATTTATGTATTGGAGAGATAAAAATAAAGTAAGCAGCTTTTCAGAAAATGTTTTAATTGTTAACAATAATTCCATCAGCATCAACAATAAAATCCACCGACATTGTTACAAAGCTGTCAGCAGTACCGCAATTACATTTTAATAATTGTGCCATCATAATATGGTCGAAAGACCAACGGCCAATAAAACAATAAATAAAAAATAAAAAAATAATTGTGCCATCCACAATGTAATTATCAATCAAAACAAATAATCTTTCAGATTTTTTGACATGTCTATGTTTTATTTATAATAATTTAGCTGTAATATAACTTATTGATTAAAATAAATTATATAAATAAAATAATTTTTCATTATTATAACGTCGTAGAAAAAATAGTGTATACAATTCTCATATTCATGTCATAATAGCAATTATTAAATGTTCATTGTATAGTGTACTATTAATGATAATCCTATCAACCAGAATAAAAATGTGCAGTTAAGTCCTTTAATGATAATAGAACGTTTTAATCACGTGATCTGTAGCATTTAAAAATGTCAGACGTAGGACAAACAAAAAGTTGTTTAACACGTGCGACATAGGCGTAGGTAAAATAACTGAACTGCCTGTAGAGTCAATGGTTCATTATCATCAAGTGTAATTACATAATAATTTTAATACACTCTTATGAGCCCTGTTTTGTGGATGATAGTATGAAAATGTCGGAAATGACTTTTGTAACTTGTCCTACTGTGTAACTTGTCATCTGTACTTTTGTATTTCAGTTACAGCAGACGAGTCTGAACAAGGATAACAGTTATATTCAGAAATCCACAGTGTTGTACAATCAGGGAGCAATATGTGCGGAATGCTGTAGTAAAGTGGATGGCTTTTACGAATTTCGTGAGCAATGCTTGCGAAGCACTCAAATATATATGAATTACACATCACAACTGAGTTCTGTTTCTGAAACTAGCGGTGAGTTGTGTGTCTGACTGATTTTAAAGAAGAACAAAATGAGTGAAAAAATCTCTGTATGGTTCTACAAACTAGTAGTTTTCAAATATTTGATATATTTTCAGCTTTGCACTATCTATGAAACAAAACAGTATGTAGTAATATATTTGAAATTGCAATGGTCCAATATTATTGCGGACACCGTTATTTTGGACGTTTGCCATTGCTGATAGTACTAGGCTAGAATAGTACGCAATAATAAGTATTAGTATCAAAAAGATATAATAGTTCATGAGTAATATAAAATATTTTGGACCTTTCGGAAACTGCTCAACAATCTGTTTCCGTCTACAGCGATGAAGTGAAGTGATAAACATTTACTTCGAGTTTTTATACAGGGTATTGTAAGAGTGGGACCCGGGTATAGGTGTGTTGCTATTGGGCGGGTGGTTGGGGTCAGCTATAGGTAAGGACGGCACTACCTGCGGAGGATTAACGACCGGATTAAGGTTGTTTGTGTGGTAATGTATTGTTTGTATCGGATTAGCGACCTGAGGATTAGAAAGGTTGTTTTGAATAATAGAAAGCCAGAGTAGAGGAAATTCTATGCTGGCTTGGTTGACAGCATCTTCAGAGTTTTCGATAAAAACAAAATCTGTCTACAAAACAATTTTTTTTGCCAATCTCCTAATTATGACAAAATATTTTCGATTCGTTTACAATGGAAGTTCTTAATTACTTTTTCTGTATTGAAAGAACTGTAGTTGTAAGAAAAGTGATGAAGAATCACTTCTCGTGATCGCTGAAGACGGAAACAGATTGTTGAGCAGTTTCCGAAACGTCCGAATATATCTTATATACTCATGAAGTATTATATCTTTTTGATACTAATACTCATTATATTGTAGTATTCTAGTCTAGTAATGGCAAACAGTAATGGAACAGCAATGGCAAACGTCCAAAATAACGGTGTCCGCATTAATATTGGACCATTGCAAAATAATTTCATAATTATTACAAAATGTATACTGCGAACATATCAATTTTTTTGTCATGAGTAAAATTATTCATATTCTTTTCGAAATACCAACACAACAAACAGTATTGACAAATTACAACAAGTAATGAAACAAAACAAGAATGTTCAACTGTTGTCATTCATGGCGCTCTTGTTTCAACGAGATTTCAATAAAATTCTAATAATTATTTGCGTTTTCCCCGATTGTTTTGTGATATAAGGCTATGACATGTCTATATCGTTGAAATCAGAATAGAATATTCTATTGAATAAATAAAAATAAATTGTGTTGTCCTATTTAAAATAAGAAAGTTGCACAACGTACTTTGAGAACCACTGTTCAAAATAACAAATTGCTTCACTCATTGATATTTTCCTGTAAAATAGTATTTGTTGTCTAATTTACGCAATCTCGTAGCTCTTATAGTTCTCTAGATAGCAATTCTGAGCAATTTAAAATGAAAATTTATAATTGTAAAATAAGTTGAACAAAAAGCAAAATATATAAATACTAGCAGACCTGCCAGCAGGCTGCCAACAACGTTGGCAAACTGATATCGAATAAAAATCAATATAAGTAGGAATCAATTATTAAAATTTTCATGATTCTGCGTATATTAACAAAACAAAAACGTTTCTTGATTATACCTCGGAAATCCTAAAAAGCTGCTTAATGCGTGTCGTTTAAAAATTAATATCGTGCCGGGTACGGCCCGTGGGCCATATGCTCGACACCAACGGTATAGCTGTTTCTGATTATACCTAGGAAATTCTAAAAAGCCGCTCAATGCGTGTCGTATAAAAATTAGTATCGGACCGGATACGGCCCGCGGGCCATATGCTGGACATCAATGGTATAACTGTTTCTGATTATACCTAGGAAATCCTAAAAAGTCGCTCAATGTGTGTCGTTTTGAGCGGAATTGACAAAATTCTTTGATCAAGCCAAGGCATATAGGGATTTGCAGCTAAGCACCCTACCATCTGGTGAGCGTTTCATGAACTTCTGTACATCAGATAACATTTCGTTTTGTGTATTGGTTTTGTATGAAGTTTGTTTTTAAAGTTTTATTATAATCATTGAAAAATGTATAATACATATTGTTGTGTGCCTATGTGCAATTCATTGAAAAGAAGAAACCCGGAAATATCGTTTCATTTGTTTCCACTAATATCAGACACCGTACGGTTCGAAACAAAATTGGGAAAGCAAGAGGTTAGGAATCGACGCGATGTTTAGATAAACAATTTAAAAATTGGAAAAAAGTGAGCCCTTTTATCAAAGTTTGCTCATTACATTTTAATGATAGTGACTACAAAAAATATTTTCAATTTTGTATTTATTATCGCATATCTTGAAAATTCCTGTTATTGTGTGTGGGTTTGTAATGCACAAGTCTCTAGGCATAATGCATAAATCTTTATGAACTCTCTGTTTTTTTCAGTGACTCCACACAATATTATATGCCCAGCATTGTAGATTTCTACCCCTTGGTAAACAACACGGGAATTATTATTTCCCCCAATATAGTTAAAATAATCGACAATGGAAAATCGCCATAACTTAAAACCAGATCACAAAATGTAGTATTTTAGATGTTTACAAGTGTTGTCACTTCACAAAATCAGAAAATCCCAAACAATTATTTATTTTTTGTCGTTTTTTGATACACTTTTCGCTATTATTTACCAGTAAATGTCAAGTGGTATCTGATTTAGAATGGTTTCAAAAAAAACCGCGTGGCGCTACGATCTTAAAATTTTTCCCCTATACTGACTAGAGAGCTAAGAGCTATATTCTCGCTGTGAGCTGCTTGGTGGAGGTATGTCGTTCCCACCTCCCACCACTCAGTTCGTGACCGACCGCATACCTCAATACCCGCTAGCACCCAGGAACTTAGCGTTACGGTATTCAAAGACTTATAGATAATGACTAGTTCTGGTGCTTTTATATGACAGAATATTTTTAGTTTCAGGAATGGATATGAATGATGAAGCAGGCGGTGATATGCATCCTGATAATACCAGAGACACTGATATTATTAAAACAGAGATTTTCATTAAGACAGAATATGAACTTACCGATGAACATGAAGTAAAGACTGGACTAGAGCACACGACCCAATGGGAGAATGGTTAGTAATAAGCACATTTACAACTATCTCACTCTTAACCTTTCCCAGCACAGTTTATTTTAATTCGCCGAAATGTAATAACAATTATTTTATCTACGACCATCAAATAAATGCATTAGATGCCAACTGTAAATACATAATGCTGTTCATATTGCAACAAGTTTAAAAAAAGTGACGTGTATGCATGCTCACCCCGAAAAAATAACGTTTTTTGCACTGCAAGTTTTTATTTATTTATAATTTTTTTCTATCCTCTTCAGACCGTAGGTCCAGTATACTGGACAACATTTTATAAATTATTTTATCCAATTCAGTTTATTTTTCTCTGTTAGCGACCATATGTCCAGCTTACTGAAGGTATGAAATAAGCTACAGAATTTTTTCGTGGTAAAATTTTTATATTAGATGTTGGTAACCGTGACTGTCAGTGCACCAAAAATTTAGAGATGGAGTCTTGCACTAAATGTGATAAGTACAATTGTTTACTTCGCATTATTATTTTTTAAATAGTTTATTTTTTTAAAAAATACCGATAGATATATTTACATTTATATTATAAAAATAATTGACATTCAAATAAAATATCATCTATAAAACTTATTGTAAATATTTAGTCCCAAGTCCCCTAGTCTATTATACTGGATAGCATTTTTTGGCTGAGTTAGACGATATAATTTTTTTGTTTTGTTTATATATCTTAATTTACATTAAAACAATCTAAAAATAATGAATTTTCTTTTGTATGATTTTTTTTTTCTCTGGGACTGAAGAGGCTATTGTAAATAGGGGGGAAAAAAAATGCAAAACTGTTTTTTATGTTTATATGCAACAAAAGGAATATAATAAAAAATAACATGAAAATCATTCCTATCCCCTATTCAGTTTATTTCAAGCGAAATTTAGTAATATTTGATTTGAGAACATGTTAAATAACATATTTGTTACAGTAAGCAATTTGTTAATATTTCTTAATTATGCGTTTATTTTACAGAAATCATAGATGACACTACAGATGACGTATATCATGATAATACTAACACAAAGAAGTTTGACATCAAGTGTGAGCCTGTTACTACCACTAAATTTGAAGATGAATTGCACAATTCAGATGTCTCAAACACTGGTCAGTAGAGATAGTTCTTTAAATAAATTTAGAAGTTTCGTAGGTATGATCAAGAAACCATTATACCACTGGTCAAACTACAATCCATGGGATTGGTCCAGCTCGCGAAGTTCATTTATGTCACCTGCGTAGCCATATACTTTTTTTGCTCGTCAGAACTTTTGAATTATCTTTTTAGTTTGCTTGCTTGGTTCTACGGAATGTTTTTTTTTTTGTGCTGTGGTCTGCGACATCTGTCGGACAAAATATGGACCGCGTTAGTTAAAGTTTGGCTATGCCTACCTTATGCCCTCATCCATGTTTCTATTCTGTAGAAAGAGTGGTCAAACAGCTAAACCTAGAGAACTGAACAGCGTCTAATAGAGGGCTACCTTTTAAATTTTTGCAAAAACTACGTAAGAAGGAAATTTCTTTTTTGGATCAAACTGTTTTATTGCTTTTACAAATATTCGCCTTTAAGATTTAAATACTTTTGCATGCGTTCAAATCAATTCTCGAAAAAAAATTTCCACTCTGCAGTTGGTACCTCAAAAACATGGTTTTTGAAGGCTTCAGCAGCTTACTGAGGTGATGAAATTCGCTATCCGCGCATTTTTTGTTTGACATTGGGGAACAAAAAAAATCGTTAGGGGATAAATCAGGTGAATACGGGCAATGAGGCATTAATTCGATGTTTTTCTCCTTCAAATAATCAATTGTTTGGCTGTGTGGGAGCTTGCATTGTTATGATGAAAAATGATGCGACGTTTTGGTGGTTTTTCCTGATTTTGTCGATGACTTCTGGAAAACTTATTGTATACAATTCAGCATTAACTGTTCTCCGATTCTCTAAAGGAATGGTTGCCACATTTCTAGTATAACCGAAGAAACAAATCATTTTCTTGGAAGTGCTTCGTGAACGAACAACTTTTGTGGGTTTCGGTTCATCTTGGAAGACCCAAACAGTAGATTGTTGCTTAGTTTCCGGTTCATATAAATAAATACAAGTGTCTTCACCTGTAACGATGTTGTATACGGATTTTGCAGTGCCTAGGTTGTATATTTTTAGCATTCCCTTACACCAATCAACACGAGCCTTTTTTTGAGCTTCGGTCAAATTATACGGAATCCATCGGGAACAGATCTTTTTCACAGCTAAATGTTCATGTAAAATCGAATGTATTGCATTCTGCAATATGCCAAAGGATGCCTCTATCTCACGGTAAGTCACATGCCGATCTTCTTCAATACTTTTGCGCACAGTATCGATGTTTTTTGAATCACAACCGATTTTGGTTGACCTTCACGAGATTCATCGCTGACGAACGCACGACTACGACGAAATTCTGCAAACCAATTGTAAAAAGTCTTTTCTGATGGTGCTTCGTTACCAAAAGTTGAACGAAGCGAATCTATGCATTGTTGTAGAGTTAGGCCTTTACTAAAATCGTAAAAAATCATCATACGAAAACCTTCACGAGTAATATCCATTTTTCACAAACCTTTTTTACGCTCGTTGTCAACAAACTACTCTGTCAATTTATAAGCTTCCACTGATTTCATAATAAATGTCAAATATTACGAATATAGTAATGACACATTTCAATATTGCCATTTAGTGGTCGTTTGTAAAAACATAAAAGGTAACCCTCGTATATACACCTTCAGTAAAAGTTTTTATAAGAATTGAACTTTATTTAACTTATTTATTTTTTATCACATCACTCAATTTAAGTTTGTTTGCAGCTAGAGGAACAGCTTCCAGTAATCCAGATCAGTGTCCGGGTGTGCCAGTGGCCATTAACAAGTATATACAATCCACAACAACAAATACATGTGATATTTGTTGCAAGACATTTGAACGAGCTAGTTCCCTTCTTCAACATAAACGATTACATTCAGAACGGAAGTCATTCAAATGTAACCATTGTAATAAAGCATTTACAGAGTCATCACATCTCATTGCCTACAAGCGCTTACAATCTGAAGAAAGATTATTCATATGTAATCAGTGTGACGAAACATTTCCATGTTCATCAGATCACACTAAACACAAACGAGTACATTCTGGAAAAAAATCATTTAAATGTGATCAGTGTGATAAAGCATTTTCACAATTTACAATTCTAATTGGTCATAAACGAACACATTCTGGAGAAAGACCATTCAAATGTGATCAGTGTGATAAAGCATTTGCACTGTCTTCAAATCTTATTAAACACAAACGAGTACATTCTGGAGAGAAACCATTCCATTGTGATCGATGTGATAAAGCATTTAAACAGTCATCAGATCTAATTAGACACAAACGAATACACTCTGGAGAAAAACCATTCAAATGTGACCAGTGTGATAAAACATTTGCACAATCATCGTATCTCATTACACACAAACGAATACATTCCGGAGAAAAACCATTCAAATGTGATAGGTGTGATAAAGCATTCTCACAGTCATCAGATCTTATTACCCACAAACGAATACATTCTGAGGAAAAACCATTCAAATGTGATCAATGTGATAAAGCATTTTCAGTGTCTTCAAATCTCATTAAACACAAACGAGTACATTCTGGAGAAAAACCGTTCAAATGTAATCAATGTGATAAAGCATTTTCAGCGTCTTCAAATCTCATTGCACATAAACGAATACATTCTAGAAAACAATTCTAAACGTTAGCGACAGACAGCCATTTTATGCTACGTACTCAGCTCTCCACTCTACGGAGCATTTGTAAGTTTAAAACATCTTGATGACTTGAGAGTCATCAGCGGTTCGAAGCGTTGCGGCTTGATAAGGTTGAGTTTGGTCCGACCGAGGCAGACGGAACCCTTCGCACCGTCAGTAGAGACTAGCGGGAGACCGTATTTCGAAGTAGGGAACGGGTGTGTTGTTCTGTTTTCTTTCAGACGACGTCGCCTACGAAGGACGCCTCAACAGAAAACCAGCGTTTCCTGATTTTATTTTATTCTTAGTGTATTTACGATAAGGAAAATAAATCCGGGTTAAAAGTTTAAACTGTTTTCTTTTTTTGTGTGTGTGCCTACACGAGAGAGTGTGTTGTGTTGGAACCCTGACCTCGCTCCACTGAGAAATCTGAGCAATCGGTTGGTGCCCGAACAATAAATAACGAATACAGGTAAGCCAACTTGCGACCAAAGTCCACGACCGTACAAGGGTAAGTCAGGAGCGTCGCAGTATATATAACCTTACCTACTTCTCAAAAATATGTAAAATATTACTTATAATAATGTTACACTCAAAAAAATTGGGCCCCTGCTTTAAATAGAGTAGACCATCCCGATCACTTAGGTGTATTGTCGGGCGTACTCATCCTTCTCCTAGCCTAGTGTTACACAGCGCACCTAGGAAAACACGTTAAGGAAGGTTCAGACAGTCAAAGACGCAGAAAATGTTTGACCGCTGATAAAACAATACGTGGTGACAGATTAAATATTCTGCAGATTTCAACAGCAACACGTTTTGCTCTACAGTTTAGTGCAGTGAAATTGTGCAATTGTGCATCGACAGTTACCACCAGGACTTAGAAAAGGGATCAACATACACAAGAACGGCCGCATGCACAGAGCGGCCCATAGGCACAGAGTATCTCTGTACCATAATTCGTATCGTGAGATACGAATTTTTCAGAATTTCAAATGAAAATTCCCACATGCTCATTGTAGCGGAAATGTGCGCACATTGCGCACCCAGACTTCAGTTCCATTTATATATTTTTTTAGGCCGTTTTCGTCTCCCCGTCGTTTCCGTCTCGTTTTCGTTCCCGTTTGGGGATTATCGTTTTCGTTTTCTGAATTTTTGTTTGTTTGCTGCTTGAACATTTTTGAGAATCCACTTCGGTGGGAGTCCGGAGGCTTTTGCTAACATAATCTTGTTTCTTGGATCCAGCCACGTAGGAAAGGAAGACACGCTCCAACGTGTACGTGAGGAGACCGTCGGGCTGTCCTGGGAGTCCCGTGGGAGTGATCATCTACCGTTCAGACCAGTATATTTAAGAGTGTAGTAAAGATAAGTGTTAGATTTAGTTGTTTTCTTTTTTTTGTGAGTAATATTCTCTAATTTTTTTGTATAACATAAATTCATGGTCTCTGGTTCTCATGACAAGAGTCAGAAGTAGATTCTAGTTTTTGTACTTTACTGAAATTGTATACGATGATCGATTAACGCCTGACTACTGTTTATTTTGGTAGTGTGGCGCCCGCTCCCGGCCCAGGTAGGGTAGGAGTACACGAAGACACACAAGGGTTGACTTTGAAATGTCAAAAAAATTATAATGAAGCGGTGCGCGAACGGGAGAATTTATTATTAAAAAAAAAATAAGGTCAGATTCTTGGTACAAATGCGTTGCCAATAAAATTGAATAAAAGAGAGAAAAGGTTTTGGGGATCGCTAATATGTTAAGGAAATTTACAGTGTAAAAAATAATAATGATAGGTGGTGTAGCGTTGCCAGGAATAATAAATAATAATTAAAAAAAATTATTATCAAAAAAACATTGTTGGAAAAAAAACTTAATCAAAAAAAATAATTGTACAAAAAACAATTTGTCAAAAAAAAAAAAATTGTTAATAATTTTAATTGTTGCGGACTGCAACAATTAATAGCGGTAAGCGTGGCGGTGAATACGGTCGGTTACACTGTAAATTAATCCCGGAACAAATTCATAAAAAATCGTGATTCTAAATTTAAAGAAAATTTTTATATCAAAATCTACCAAAAAAAGGATGAATTTTAATAATTTCTCAACGCAAATTGTTGAGAAATGGGTACAGATTTACTAGTGAATTTAAAACAAATATATTTGACTAAATTTAACAAATAAAAAATTATTTAAATAGACGACCGACAGGTACAAACGGTGAAACACGCGTTCGTTCTGAGTTGGAGCGACAGGTGACGTCACTCAATAAAAAATTTGAAATTAATTTAAAATAGACTGTTTTAACTAAAATTTAGGAAATTAATAACAAACCTTTCTCTCGGGTCTTACAAAAATGCAGTAATTAATAAATTACTGCCCCAATAACGGAATTTAAGCACAAAAGAAATCTGGAGGGAAAACTCCAGAAAAAAATAGTGTTAACAAAATATAAATTTAATAATTAATATAGCCTGATATATTAATTCACAATTTACGCAAATCAGGGGATCCTGAGTAAATTAAAACTGATTTTAAATTATTTCACAATATAAAAATCAAAAACACGTCTGCTGGTCTTGGTAGAAAATTATGATTTAAGATATCGTTGCATATTTGGTCGCTTGCGCTGATCGGAATGAAATTAGTAACTGTAATACCAGCGGCTCTAAACAAGTTATATTTAAAAAAAATGTTTATTTAAATAAAATCAAAAATAAGTTTAAATAAATACGATAATATTGTAATATAGTATTGTATAATATTATAGAAAATATTATTGTAAAAGGAATAGTATTCTGGTAATATATTGTAGGAATAAAATATATAGTGGTTCTAAATATGTTTTTCTCTATAAAATGAATTATTATTTAAATTAGGTCAAATTGATAACTAAGCGGAAATAAAATATAATTTGAAATATAAAATAAAAAATTCATGGTGGAACGCCCTAAGCGGGCGCTTCAGGTAGTATTGTAGTAGCAATACGATTTGTGTGAGATACTTTTGGTTATTTGTTTTGATGTACTGTACTAGCTTTTTATTTTGTACACTATTATTTAACACTACTTCGGCACTTACTGCCGAATAATAAAAGGGACACTTCTTTTGCTTTTTATTAGATTTGTTGATACTTCAAGTAGCCCCTATTTCTCCTAGTTTTACATTACAGGGTAGGAGAAGCGGAAATTCAAGGTAGGTCAGTTCAGCGTATGTTAGTCTGCGCTGATCATTTAAACAAATGACAGATTGACTAACTGGCACCCTATTAAGTAATACCGTTGGTATATTTTTACGGGAACTTATCTACAACCAGCTCTGCCTTCTTGATTATTATAATCATAAACCCCGCCCGTCTCCACTGACGCTAGCCCGGCCAACTTTTAGTTGTATTTGTCAGGATCTTAAATTCCTAAGAAAAAATTCACCCCTTTTTTCTTAGAAATTTAAGATCCTGGCCTCCCATCTGGCCACCCTAAATCTGGGTGAAAGGGAGGTGTGGCAATTACTAAAATTTTCTATTTTACAATATTAAAATATTGGTTCCTTAAAAAATATACATTAATTCTGTTAATCTTAAATATTTTTAATAATGCTTGCAATAAAAAACATTGTATATTTTCAATATTTTTATTTATTAACTGCTGACTAGTTTCGGCTTTCGCCATTTTCAAAACAATGAAATAAGATACAAACATAACAACTTAAATACTATTTACCGGTTAGTATTTCCAAAATGAAATGGCCACTCTTGTTAAGAACCTTAACAATTCAGTAATGGGTTTATGGCAGTAATCCCAAGACTCATAGATGTAAAATTAATATAAGAGGTATTAAGGGAATTTTAAATTTAAATCGAATAGATGTAACACTAGTTCAATTGAAGTTTCTTAAAAACCATTAAGGATATTTTCCAAATTTATAATCATATTGTTTCTAAATTTTAGGGGTTGTTATACTTGTTTGTTAGATAATTTTTACATTTATAGCGTGCATACATTAACAACATGGCTGTTTGGCGACCATTTGATTTTGAAGAAATTCCTAATTTCTGTATTGAAAAAAGTGAATCTGTGCAAGGTAATTTGGAGTGCGAAAATGTGGACGTTGGCGTGGAATGTGTAAATGTGGACGTGGCTACTAAAGAAAAATGTCATATGTCAGAAGATTGCAAAGTTCTGATACTGAACATATATAAAAAGTTAGTTTTGAAAGATAATGACAAACCTATACTTAGAACTGCGGAATTAACTAGTGTTCCATACAGAATAATTCAATGTATCAATGTTCGTGGCAAAAATCAGCAGCGAAAGCGACACGATTTACAAATTTTCAACATAATAGATAGTTTTATGTCTAAAACAATAATAAATAAAATACACGACTTTTATTCGAAAAATATAGTGCCGACTGTGCATCTTTTATAAAAAAAGTTGGAAGAAGACGGAATAGAATTTCCATATAAAGTTACCCATATGTATAATTATTAAGTTGCTAGGATTTATTTTTGTTGCAAAAAACAAATGATTTTTGTTTGTGCAAATTTGAAGTATTTAATATAGACTATAAAGACTTTAAAACAAAACGATTTTTAAACATGCCTGAATTTATAATTCAATTATAGCCAGCCTAAACCTGATAAAAATGTGAAGGAATGGCACGTGAGTATATACAGTTCATTTTAAATAGCATATAAGAACACAGGTTTATTTTAAATAATTATTACGGTCCTGGCGACTATTTTTAACAGAACCATAATCTTAGCAGGTATAATGGTTATACTATCAGTTATTATTAGAATCAGAAAAGGTAGAGTGACAATTTCATATTGGAAATACTAAAGAATTTAATAATGTTAATCATATGAGAGGTATGAGGATGGTTAAAGTATGGTATGAGGATGTTGGAGATTTAGTCTAATGGATGTTAGGAATTCAGAAATTAACGAGCATGTATTTAGGGTAGGGTTAGACTGTAAAGTCAGCGCCCGCTCAACGTACACAATGCGTACACAGATTCCCGTAGGTTAATCGAACGTACGTTAAGCGGACGGTATATTTCCGTATAAATGCATGTAAATACGACTAATTGGTACATACTTTCGGTCCCTCTGTTCATACGAACGTACATTGGTTCGTACGAACGTACATTTGTTCGTACGAACGTACATTTTTTCGTACGAACGTACATTTGTTCGCACGCACGTACATTTTTTTTGTATAAATGACCAATATTCATTGATTGTTTTGAAGTTATATTTAGGCAAGATATGCGTATGAAGCTTGAAATACAGTGTTACCAACTTCTATCTTTCAATTTTCCCCCTTCACTCACACTTACAGAGAAGAATTAGTAAATACGTCGAACGCAGCCGAATATGTACACGTATTTACGAGTGCTTTTCTGCGTGTGAATACACAACAGTGTATTCACATGTATTTAAAAAAAAATGGAACTAAATATGGAAACTGAAGATATTAACGATTTGTTAAAATCACATGCGGACGAACTCACAACTAATGAGTTATTAGAACTACAAGAGCAAATGAGAACTGAAAAAGACCCCAAAAACCGAGAACGAAACAACCGAAATACAACTAAAAACAGTAAGTGGAATATTAGGCAAAGTGGAAGAACTCATTGACACTATCGAGAATTCGGACCCGGACATTCATAGAAGTTTCAGTGTTGTTAATAATATACACAATAGCAGTGCTTGTTATAAACTTTTATATCCAGACAAAAAGAAAACTGCGGTACAATTGACAATGGACAAATTTCTAATTAAAAACAACAAATAATAATTTTTTAAGTACTTATTTATTTTTCGAAACATGTTTATTTTATATAATGTATGGTTTATTTTTATTTTTTTTTACCATGTATTCATATGTTAGTAATACGTGTTTATTGTTCTATTCGAAATTACGAAAATATTAGGGGCATTAAATTAATAAACTTGAAAAAAAAAGTATAAGAATCTTTTTTTATTTTCTTTTTTTTTAATTGAATTCGGTGAAGATGGAACGGAGTGTGGTTGTGGTTGAGACAATAAAAGGTAGAAATGTGTTTTTTTGGGAAGGGGAAGCAAAGGTGATGTGGTAAAAATAGATTGGAGAGAGGAGTAAAAGCGTTTTATTTCTTCCGCTGAGGAGACGTACTCTTGCTGCTAACATGTTCTTAGCTCCTTCTGAACAGCGGGGAGTGACTGTCTGAAGTTGGCGGTACAATAGTTGTACTGCAAAAAACAAACCTTCCTTGTGAGCGTAGAGCTGAAAACGGTAGAACGAATGAATTGTCCGGTGCCGGACAAACGTCTCCGTAGAGTGGAGAGCTGAGTGCGTAGCATAAAATGGCCGTCTGTCGCTGACGCTTTAATTATTTTCTAGAATGTACTCGTTTATGAGCAATGAGATTTGAGGACGCTGAAAATGTTTTATCACACTGATTACATTTGAACGGTTTTTCTCTAGAATGTACTCGTTTGTGTTTAGTGAGATTTGAAGACACTGAACATGCTTTATCACATTGGTCACATTTGAACGGTTTCTCTCCAGAATGTACTCGTTTGTGTCTAGTGAGTTGTGATGACCCACAAAATGCTTTATCACATTGTTCACATTTAAATGGTTTCTCTCCAGAATGTACTCGTTTGTGTATAATGAGTTCTGATGAACTAAAATATGCTTTATCACACTGGTCACATTTGAATGGTTTTTCTCCAGAATGTATTCGTTTGTGTCTAGTTAGATCTGATGACTTTTTAAATGCTTTATCACATTGATCACATTTGAATGGTTTTTCTCCAGAATGTACTCGTTTGTGATTAATGAGATTTGAAGACAGTGCAAATGCTCTATCACACTGATCACATTTGAATGGTCTTTCTCCAGAATGTGTTCGTTTATGACCAATTAGAATTTTAAATTGTGAAAATGCTTTATCACACTGATCACATTTAAATGATTTTTTTCCAGAATGTACTCGTTTGTGCTTAATGAGATATGAAGACAGTGAAAATGCTTTATCACACTGATCACATTTGAATGGTCTTTCTCCAGAATGTGTTCGTTTATGACCAATTAGAGCTTTAAATTGTGAAAATGCTTTATCACACTGATCACATTTAAATGATTTTTTTCCAGAGTGTATTCGTTTGTGTTTAGTGTGCTCTGATAAACATGAAAATGTTTTGTCACACTGATTACATATGCATAATCTTTCTTCAGAATGTAAGCACTCGTAAGTAATGAGATGTGATGACTCGGTAAATGCTTTATTACAATGGTCACATTTGAATGACTTCCGTTCTGAATGTAATCGTTTATGTTGAAGAACAGAACTAGCTCGTTCAAATGTCTTGTTACAAATATCACATGTATTTGTTGTTGTTGGTTGTATATACTTGTTAATGGCCACTGGCACACCCGGACACTGATCTGGATTACTGGAAGCTGTTCCTCTAGCTGCAAACAAACTTAAATTGAGTGATGAGACCAAAAATAAATAAAGTTAAATTCTTATAAAAACTTTTACTGCAGGTGTATATGCGCGGGTTACCTTTTATGTTTTTACAAACAACCACTAAATGGAAATATTGTAATGGGTCATTACTGTATAAGTAAAATTTTATATTGTGAAATCAGTGGCATGAAGTCATTAAAACGGACTAACTCATATATTGATTTTTATAAAATTTTACTTTTAATTATATTTATTTTTTTTTTTAAATTTAATTTATAAACTTATTTACTATTTTATATCTGACAAAAACTGTTTTATCATTAATTTTTTATTAGAGGACGAAATTAATAAATTTATTATTTGGTTTATTAATTAATTAATTAAATAGTAACGTCTAATGATATTTCTATTAGTAATGTAATTAGAATGAGTAATAAGTAATAAAAAACAACTGATGAGTTTTCTCTGACAACTGCACTGATGCAAGATTTTGTATATATTAAAAATATTTTCTGTATTTTTTATTTGGAAGTAATCTTAAACTGTTTTGACCATAATAATAATCAAATGTATTGACATATAAAAAATAATGACTTGTCCAATATTATGTATGTATATAATCTTCTGGGCCAATAAAATTATTATTATTATTGATATAATAATTCGAGATGGCTTGTAAAAGATATGATTGCTTATGTGACAAAACTATAGAGAAAAAAAATTGACGTGAAGTGTGAATTTTCACACATTGCAGGGTTTCGCAGGTATATAATAAGTGAAGACGGCATGCTGAGTGTGTAGGACAAATTTTGCTTTGTAGTAACCACGGCAAAATGAACGATCTTTTTAAAATAATTTATCGTCTGTTAATCTCAGAGCTTTAAAAACAAATTTTATGTTAAAATATTTTTTTGTTAATTTTAATTCGAATACCTAATATCATTATTTAGGTTTCTAAATAAGTGCAGTATTTTTTTTATATAACAAGGTTCATTAAGATTTTGAAAATTGGGCCTATGGCTTTCATTGGTTGTCTTAAATCATACACTCTGGCTTCGTATAAATGACACATAGAATGAAAATATAATTTCAATTGGTTATTAAATTTACGCTCTTGAAAATTAAATTCAAAATGTGCTAAAATATAACTAGAATTTTAACAAATTAATTTAAACAAAATAAATATGAAAAAAAAAAACAAACAAAAAATTGACTTCGCAAGCCAGGAACGAACCTGTGTAGTGAATAACGATCCTGTGTAGTTGTCGCGCAACTGAGCCACTAGACCACCAAACGCTTATCAACTTAGTGTGTTATAAGAGTATAACATGTATGCATCGTTAACCAAAAAACACAAAAAATGCGTTATTTTCCGAAAACATAATCTGATCAAAAATTTCTATTGTACTATTCCGGTTCACACCAATATACATTACTTAGAACTTTTTCACATTTTTAGTTTAAACCATCTGGGCTACAGGGTGTGGGACAAAAAATTTTTTGCACAATTTTGGCAAAAATCGCCTCAAAATAATTTATTTTGCAAAAATAAAATTTTGATCGTTAATCCACGTACTAAGGGCTTTCATTTGATACCCTACTCAAAATTTAAAAAAAATATGTTTGTTTTCGGTGAGCACATATTTGTTTATATTTTTAGGGGGGTATGTTTTTTAGATGTTTTAGTATTTTTCCTATATGCGGGTCAAAGAGTTGTATAAGCATGCCAAATTTCAACTCTCTAGGTTTAGCCGTTTGGCTACAATTTTTACCGAACAGACAGACAGACAGACAGACAGACAGACAGACAGACAGACAGACAGACAGACAGACAGACAGGCAGACAGACAGACAGACAGGCAGACAGACAGACAGACGACAAAATGACGGTATAAGGGTTTTTTGGTCATACCTACAAAACCCTAAAAATGTAACAAAATATCTTGGTTTGTATATAGATCAATATTTAAGATGAAATGTACATATTGAAAACCTTGCAAACAATCTAAGAAAATTAACTTTTATTTTTCGGAAATTGTCTCAAATACTTCCAGTTAGTAAAATAAAAGTTGTGTATTATGCATTAATAGAATCAGTTATTGGCTATGGAATACTAGGCTGGGGTGGGGCAGGTAAACAAATCATTAGAAATATCATAATATTACAAAAGAGAATCGTTAAAATAATTCATAAAAAAAATAGAAGATAACCATCAAAAAATTTATTTCATCACTTCTCAATAAGTCACATATCGCAAATAAACGCATCAGCTATATTAAAATATTTGTATAAAGACAACAGTTTATTAAATTTTTCCGAACATACTTATAATACGCGAAGTCAAAATCTAGCACGGCCCAGCAAATTAAATAAAGAACTGGGCAAGGCAAGTTTCCTTTATTATAGCCATAAGGTGTATAATGAATTTAAAACATACACCAATAGCCAAGATATTTTGTTACACAACAATAACTATAAAAAAATTATAAAACTCTTCGTAAGAAACCTTACGGAAGATAAATTACAAATCATATTTAAAACCTTTTATATATCGGATTGAAATAATCAAACGTAAATTATAACAAATAGAAACCCCGATTATTGTGTTTTGTGCTCAGTGCAAGTTTGCTCTCAGTTTTGTATAGTTTGGTATGATTAATTGTATATGTATGTAAAATGTGTATAAAATTATTACTGTTTATTATTATTATACTATTGTAAGATATAGACCATTAAAGTGCATATATCAGAAAAAAAAACCACACACAGACCTGTACAGGCCTCAGTGGTTGTTTAGATTGCCTTGAAATGGCACTTTGTCTTTATTTATATAATTATTGTACAATTTATATATTATTTTATGTGTAATAAGTTTATAAAAATAAAGATTATTATGGGATTTGTCAGGTCTTGACAAGCGTCCACTAATCTCAAACTTCAGCAACCTTTTGAGCCGCGTCATACTAGAGACTAGTGGAGCTAAATACACACGACTGCATCCCAAACCCTGGCGATATGCAGCCGCGGAAATTATGCTAGATCCAGTGCCCGCACAATGCGGAGTGACCCGAGCAGTACTGCTTTCTGCATCCTGCAGATTAAAGAGTTGGCAGAAGATCTGCAGACGGGAATGGACTCGATTTCCCTTCGATAGGAGGCTTTTATACCACCCAACACACCAACTATCAGGACTACAAGCTTAACTTTATACCCGGGATACAGCTTTCTAAGCTCGGACAAGAGATCCATATACTTGGACCTCTTTTCCTCCTCTTGAGAGAGATATTCTTCTCAGCTGGACTTGAGAAATCGATCACAAACATCTGTTTGGTCTCGATATCCAGGAGGGTTATGTCCGGCTTAGTGGCTGTCAGTAACCTCGAGGTGGGAAAGAAGTAATGCCAATAAATACGGCACTTGGAATTTTCCACCACCGATTCTATGTCAGAAGGGACGTACGGTATAACCGGTATTTGGTCAATACCATAGGCATGTCTAAGATGATAGTAGAGCACGCGGAGAGCAGCATTATGTTGAGACACGTAGCTCGACGCTGCAAGAGATGGACAAGCAGACAGAATGTGCATAATCGTTTCAGAATGGTGGTGGCATAACCTACAGAGTGTGGACTCCGCTATTTGGAATATGCGGGCCCTGTACGCCAAAGTATTTATAACACCATCCTGACACGCAAACACAAAACCTTCTGTTTCCGATCTCAAACCAGCAGACTTAAGAAACGAGAACGTGAGTAAAGATTATTATTATTATTATTATTATTATCAAATTAAATTATTGGCTGACCTGTATCTTGTCCAACTGCACTCTCCTCATATTCACCGTCATCTCCACATTCCGACTTGATGTCAATCTCCTCAGTGATGAAGATATTAGTGTAATGAGAAGACCGGTAGTGTCCAGTAGATGAAGTGCAATATATCTCTAATGGATCACGACTCTCTGAAATGAAAAATATTCATAGTAGGTATGTTAGGTACGTGTTATCTATTATCTATGTCAGTTTTAGCATTAATATTACGATTGTCTTTTTTAATATAAATCATTTCTAATAACAATCTTTTAGTTAGATTTTGTTCTACATTCAGTATTAGATAAACAGTAGCAGTAATCAGCATTAGAAAACAAAAAGATTGTTATTAGAAATGATTTATATTAAAAAAGACAATCGTAATATTAATGCTAAAACTGACATAGATAATTTAAGCAAAATTTATTATAATCTTATAAAAAATAAAATAAATAGCTCCATCTATTACAAGTATAACACAGGTCAACAAAAAAAATATTTTTTTTTGAGTCTTTATTTTAATGACTATTTTCTGATTCTTTATATCGAAAAATAACTAAAACCTTCGTTTATTTTTGAAAAACTTTGCTTTTGTACATTTTACAACGATCAATATATATTTATTTATTTTTATGACCATATAAGGAGAAGCGCGTTATATTAAGTAAGGGTGGGGACGAGCGGATGAAATGCAAGTGGCATTTCACTTACGTGGTTCATAGTCCGTATGCGCATGCGCATTGCAGCGATACAACGCATTTTATGTGGCGGCAGATCCAAAAATGGCGTCAAAAAGTTGTAAACACGAGGTAGACTCATCCTGCTATATTTGCGGAGAATTTATCAAAACAAAAGAATGGTTGTATTTCTGGTGGGAATGCAACCCATCAGAAATCCAACCATCTTTAAATCCCGTATCACTGGCCAGGTATACTCATCATACTTTAAACTCTCAAGCACCATTTTCACACTTTCGTAATTTTTTTTGAGCATTACGGAATGAGCCAAAGGAAGAGATGGAAATTTATTTCCATTGTGAAGAAGGACAGCTTTTAAACATTTTGTTGAACTGACTATGAAAAGACGCCAGTCAGAAGGAATGCATGAGATTCCGACCGCCTTGCATAGGCGGTTATACTAAATATCCTTGCTACCTTTATTTTTGTCGGACCACAAATAAAGAAAATAATGGCCAGTGTCGAATTTTCACAGATACTCAATACTCATGAAAGGAAAGCCTGAAGTCAGTGGTTCATGGTTTTTTCGGAAACAACAGAGCAGACAATTAAAAAGAGCTTATTGCAACTATGCTTGATAACTTTAAACTCATGGGTTGCAGAATGTCCCTTAAAGTGCATATGTTACATGCGTACTTGGACCAATTTAAAGATAACATGGGAGCCTATTTGGAAGAACAAGGTGAACGTTTTCATCAAGACGTGATGGACTTTGAACCTCGTTATCAGGGGCAATACAATGAGAGTATGATGGGGGAGTATATTTGGGGGCTAAGACGAGAAAGTCCATACAATCACAGAAGAAATACGAAAAA
The DNA here is from genome assembly GCA_963971575.1 of Liopterus haemorrhoidalis. NCBI lineage: Eukaryota > Metazoa > Arthropoda > Insecta > Coleoptera > Dytiscidae > Liopterus > Liopterus haemorrhoidalis. The sequence continues at coordinate 30,473,825 of OZ020623.1, forward strand.
TAATCATTTCTAAACTTTTTTATATATTCTGTTACAGTAGTTGTTTGTTTCGAATGGTTTTCTTGTAAATAAAACTGATTCAAATTCATAACAAAAGTTTGTATTATTTTTACATACAATAAAGGTCTGAAAAAAGGGAAATTTTCTTAAAATCCGTAATTTCATTCTGATAGCTACAAAAAAACTTTTTCGGGCAAAACTAATATTTCTTTAATTGATAATGTGGAAGAAATAAAAATCAGATATGCAGAACCCAGACTCAAAATTCCTGTTGACCGGTGTAATTAACTTCAATTAGAAGTTACGGTACTTCTATTTTTTTTTAATCTTTTTAACTTAGTTGACGTGTAACTTAGCGATGTCGCAATCTGTAGAAGATAAGAAAAAAATTTTATCCGTTAAAGTAATAAAAAAAAAAAATTAATATGTTTCAAATTTTATTATAATAATTTTAATTCTGATTTTTTATAAATGTTTTTTGCAAGTAAGTGTAATAATATTTAATTTTATATTTATATTTATTATTAATTTTATATTTGCACCGTTGACGGTGCTGTAGTCCAAGGCAATATGGCTGTCGTGTCTAGTATTCAGCTGTGAATATGCTAACAGCGAACAGGTTAATTTAAGCACAGTAAATTTTTATTTTATGAAAATGCGAAATATTTGCGAATTTTATTAATTTTTACTCGCTACACATGTATTGAGGTGTATAACAGAAGGTAGGCATTAAATTACAGTATTTGATACCCAAATATTTTATTCGTTTCCTCTTAATAACCACTTAGCTGCTATTTCAAATATTAACGAAGACCTTCAGTCATTGCATAACGCATCTGCGGACCATAATCTAATTATTAACCCTACAAAATCAAAAGTTTTAATCTTTGGTCCAAAGAACGATCAGAATTTAATTAAGCCAGCTTGTAAACTGATTCTTGACGGGTCTGCTCTGACAATATCCGACAGTGCGAAGAATTTGGGATTGATTTCTGATGATAAATTAAAGTTCTCTAAGCATATCAGTTTCATAGTAAGAACAGCCTACTTTAAGTTAAAGATCCTCTATGGTAACAGACAATACCTGAACCAGGCAATTAGGATAAAACTATGCGACTCCCTTGTATTGAGTCTGTTTACTTATGGTAGTGTAGTTTACGGACCCTGTCTGCTTGCGGTTGATATAAAAAAAATTCAGAAGGTCCAAAATTCATGTTTGCGATTTATCTATGGTGTACCAAGGCGCTCGCATATCTCCTCTTATCTTCACTTGTCTACATGGCTTAACATGAAACAAAGAAGACTTTCGCAATCTCTTGTATTTTATCATAAAGTGTTGATTCTCAAAACTCCCCCTTATTTGTACAACAAAATCACCTTCAGATCTGACGTTCATAATGTTAATATAAGATTTAAGGGCACTCTTTCTCCACCTTCTTACAAAACTGCAACATTTAAACATAGCTTCTCTTTTGACATTTGCGCTAAATACAATATTATTCCCTCAAACCTTAAATCTTTTAGCTTAATCTCTTTTAAAACACAAATAAAGAAGCTCATCTGGGATAAAAGTTTATAGAAGTTTATAAAGGTTTATAAAAAATTATAAAAGTTTATAAATGTTTATAAAAATTTAGAATAATTTTATTAAAGTTTAAAAAGTGTTAACAAAGTCAAATCTACTAATATGTTCATCTTGCCCTTTTAATTTCATGTCTTTTTCAATGTTCTTTTCAGCCTTAATTTTGCCCAAGTTAGGGAATGTCAACGTTGGCTATAACAACTGTGGTATTGTCAATAGCAAAGAACCCTAGTTATTTATGTTAATGTGCTATATTTATATTTTTTATACCTTTTAAGGGCTCATGAGGAAGAACAGTCTTTGTATTCTTACAATGACTGATCATGGGCCTTTATCCAATGTACAAACTGATATTATGTCCATTATTTGTAAAAAAATCTAATTATTTTATTGTACCTTGGATATAAATAAACAAATTAAATTAAATTAAATTAAATTAAATTAAAATTAAAAATTAAATTAAATTAAATTAAATTAAATTTAAAGTTAAATTTCAGTAGATTTATTGAAGTGTAATTTGTAGTTGAGGTGTTAAATGCCGGGCATTTAATTTAATACATCTGAGTGTCGGTCATCTGAATTTACAATATATGGATTGTGTTTGTAAACAAGTGCATTATGTTAATTGCCTCCTGAAATAAAATAAGTTTTAGTTGGACAGAAGCAGCTAATATTATTAGCTATTATTAATAATATATTAGTGCAGTTCTGGGACAAATGTAATGAACAAACTCGCATAGTATCAGTTACATTTTAACTCAAAATATATTCTCATGCCTTCCTCCTGTCCATAACCAAATCTTTTCCAATCTGGACTTAATATTAACTTTCCCTCCATTTTTCTTAAGAAAAGAAAAAAACTAAGATGCCTATCTTTGTCTTGTCTTGAATGACATTCAAAAACACTACAATCTGTTCTACTTTTACAGTTTTTCACAATTCTATCGGTACTCTAACATAAAATCAACATTAGAACATATGTAATAAGTTCAAACAGTACTACAGGCGCCTTGTACAATATTTGACCACCAGCCTGCGTATCGGAGCGTGTCAGTTCTCAATAGGAAAATACATAATGCAAGGTAGCTGTCGACCAGTTCTGTAGTTATACTAAGAAAAACTTAAAAAATTTAAAAATAACATACGCGTGTTACTTGAACCAGCTCTACTGACCATTGTTTGCGATGGCTGCAGTCTCCAATTTAATTTCAAATTCACTGGTGTCCACAGGTTCAGACTTGATGTTAATCTTCTCTATGTTGGTATTATCGTGATGTAGGTCGTCTGTAAATTCCTCTTTGATTTCTGCAAAAAAAAAACGATCAGTCAAATAATAGTCACTTGTTTACTGTAAAATATATATCATTTAAGAGGTTGTCTATCCAAACTCCTGAAATTAGCATGAAATAAACTCAGGCAACAAAATATGAATAATAGAGGACAGCAACTTAGCGATACGCTAACTAAAGCCTCATTCATAGCTCATGTTTTAATATACGAGGATTACCTTTTATGTTTTTACAAACGACCACTAGATGGCAATACTGAAATGTGTCATTACTATATTCGTAAAATTTGACATTTGTTGTTGTGAAATCAGTGGCAACTTTTAAATTGACTGAGTAGTTTGTTGACAGTGAGCGTTTAAACAAACAAATTTGTGAAAAAATGGATATTACTCGTGAAGGTTTTCGTTGGATGATTTTTTACGATTTTAGTAAAGACCTAACTCAACAACAATGCATAGATTCGCTTCGTTCAACTTCAGGTCAACCATCAGAAAATACTGTTTACAATTGGATTGCAGAATTTCATCATGGTCGTGCGTCCGACAGTGATGAATCTCGTGAAGGTCGACCAAAATCGGGCATCCAAAATAGAGGCATTCTTTGACATATCGCAGACTGCAATACATTCGATTTTGCATGAACTGTGAAAAAGATCTGTTCCCGATGAATTCCGTATAATTTGACAGAAGCTCAAAAAAAAAAGGCTCGTGTTGATTGGTGTAACGGAATATTAAAAAAAAACAACTGTATACAGCGAGTAGTTTCGAGAGAAAAAAATTAATTGCACGCCTCTGACTGTTGAGAAAATTTTCAATAAGCCATCATTCGATTCCTGTACCTTTTATTCATAAATGGTAAAAAGTTCAGATTTCAACATTGTTTAATTCTATAAAAAGCAAAGATTTTATTCAAAAGCGTTACTTGATCTGGTCCGCTGTAATATTCCTGTCCGTGCCGATTAGTTGCTGGCTCGATCCATAGGGAAAAATTGCTAAGCGATATGACATCTGGTGGGATTTTAGGAACTACAGAAATAGACATTCTATCGCGCTTTTTTTATAAAAAATGTTTGCATAAAAATGTAATTGCATAAAAACAAGTATTAATATTGTAGCAAAATTACAAAAACCACCAGTAAACATTAAAATTCACGTTGTTTATATGTAACGAATGTCTATATTGAAGGTTCCAAGTATTCCACAATAGCGCTGCGATCTTAAAATACTTCCCCTATTGCTAATACTCTTTTCACACTAGATCTTTAAGATCGGATGTTAAAGTGAATGTATCTTTAAACGCTAATGTGAAACCGTATGGCTTCGTCTAAATACAAGCGATGTTTAAGACAGAGATCTGGGTCTTAAACTTCGTCCGCATTGCCAACTTAATTTCTATTATAAAAAAATACTCCTTGAATTTGTGCTGTCAACATTTTATATTATCATAAACAAGAATACTGTATTATATCGATGTTATAAGAAGTTTATACTTATTGTTATAATAAAATTATTTATTTTAATAATGTGTTTAATAAAATACAGAGCTACAATAATTGAGATAAAATGTATCGACTTACATGTTAATACAGGTGTAATATATTCTTTATTGTAGTGTCTTTATTGTAGAATGAAATGAAATATCCTTATTTGTTTATAATAATTCAAAATGTGCGTCTGCGCAGACAGTTCAAAACTGGTAATTTCATGACGGTAACTTAAGGACAAAATTACTGTAGCTGATGACAGCACCAGAGATTTAAACATCAAGTGTGAAATCATACTGATCTTAAACATCGGTGAACTTTAAGTTCACTCGTCTTAAAGATCTAGTGTGAAAAGGGTATAACTTGACGGAGCTAAAAATGTAGCCTCTTGACAAGATATTTTAACACCCCACGTTAACATATATGATATTAACATGTCCCTTAAGAAATGCTCTTACAGAATAGCAGTTTTCGAAAAAAGCGTTAGACATGGTGTTAAAATATATATTTTATCTTGGTTAATAGTTAAATTAATACACCCAATTAATAGTTAAATTATTTTATGAATATAATCAAAAATAAACTGCTTAGCAAAAATGTAATGCTATACATTTTGCGCCTTGGCGCTGTTATCTTAAAGTCAAAATCCAATAGTAATAAGTGTGTTGATTACTGACCATTCTCCCAATCTGCCATGTGCTCTATTCCAGTCTTCTCTTTATGTTCATCAATATATTCATATTCTGTCTTAATATCAAACTCTTTTATAATAATGTCACTGTCTCTCGTAACGTTCATATTTTGTCTTGAAACAAAACCCTTCTAATAAATTTTCTCAATATTCCAGTATGAAAACTTACTTCTACTATAACATTTATCAATTCCAGTATGTAACAATCCGTGAGGATTATATTCCCGATTAAAACTACCTACCCTAAATTTGATGAGAGGATAAATCTGACGCTCGATTGACACATATACGCATGCGTTCCAGTGTAGCGGGAAACGAGGATGAAACCAGGAAACCACTGTTGTGTTTACATGTACTTATATGCAGCGCACACATTTTTAAATAAACTGAAAATGTCTGTGATGTGATTAATTTGCAATAAAATATTTTCAAAACAATTTAATTTAAATGTCCATTTATAAAGTATTCATAAGATAAACTTTAATGGTAATCGACGAATATGGCGAGGGGTTTCCTGCATCATGTATGTTTACAAACAGGCAGGACACTACTGTTCATAATTTTTTTTTTTTTTCGTTAATTTTCAAAAAAATCTGTTTAATTAATTGCAATGTTTTTATGTCCGATATAAATGAAGTGTTTTACAATGCCTGGTGTGCAGTGATGGACACCAAACTTTAAAAACTTTACAAATAACCCTTGAAGAATCAAAATTTATAGAAATGTTACCAAAAGTAATAGTTTTTTATTTTCGGACAATGACATGAAAAAATTTGGTGAATTTTTTTTCACAAATTATTATGAGGAGCCCAATCTTTGGGCTTATACTTATAGAAAATGTTTAGAAATTAACAAAGAAAAGAAAAAACTGAAACACCAACTAGATACGACAAAATTTGAACCAAGTAATAAAAAAAATAATAAACAAATTTCTCTATTTAGTACCAGGAAAAAAATTAAGAAGTCGCATATTTTAAAAAACCGGCAACGCAAGAGGAAGAAAATATTGAAAAAATACAGAGGTAACTTTTTGTTTTGTTTTAACTGTGTGAGTAGTTACACGCACACACGTGTAATGTCATTCATTTTATCTCCTATGTATTTATTTAAGCAAATTATAACTTAAGAATGAATTATTTGTTGCTTAACAATAATTTTATGGCTATCGACAACACTGTGATATTTGTTCTTTTTCGTTTTTTTTTTTTTTTGTTTTTTCTTGTTTTGTATTATTGTTCATATTAGCTACGTGCTGTTCTATTAAATAAATAAATAAATAATAAATTGATGTTCATTATTGTCTTATTATTGATGTATTAATGATAATCTTAAATATATCCACAATAAATCAGAATATTATATTTTTAATCTCCACTCAAGATCATTTTGAAGCTTGCGCACATGTGTCAATCGAGCGTCAGATTTATCCTCTCATCTAAATTTGACCGAATCTGCGATGTGCTACGGCACGGTTGATGCATCGATACGGCTAGCTAAATACGCAAAAAATTAATGAAACCAAAGTACATAATTTTTTGAATAAAATGGAATCAGAATTTAACCAAAAAGCTAAATATATTGACAGTAGTATTAAAAATAGCAATAATACTATGGATCCTGAAAAAAGGATTTTAAAACGTAGAATTAATGAACTATCACAAGAAAAACAAAAAACTAACAGAGATCTAGTAAATGATAATATTAGTATCAGTAATAACAGTGTTTCTGTAAATGAAGTGCATATAAAATCTGAACCAACTGATATGGCCGATGAAATTTTGTCTACAAACAAATGTTATGATATACAAGGAAGTATTGTAAATAATCCTAACTGTAATAATGAATTAATTCCTAAAGATGAATTTGTAAGTTTAAATGAAAAATCTAGTAGTTTAATAGCTAACAACATAGAGACTGTGTATATAAAACAAGAGGAAATGGATGAAGAAATGTATAGCGAAGAACAAGAGAACGAACTGTTTGATAAGTACTCCGATGATTTCACAAATAAGTGTGAAAACCAACCAGTGGACATACATTCTAGTAGTTCAAGTAAACTTTTGAAACAAAGAAATTATGCGAGACCTCTTATAGCTGGAACTTTGAATGTTAATGATGTATTGCTTGGTACGTATATTTTATGATATCTTTCAATAAAGAATTTTAAATACATAACTCTACTGTACAGTCAGACAGACACATGAGTGAAGTTATAAAGGTTTTCTGGTGGTCATACGTACAAAACCCTAAAAATAGACACTGAATGGAAACAATTTATTTTTTTTAGATAATACTGTGATGGATAATTTGAAAAATGCTACAGATGATAATCGTGTGTCTCCTTCCGACTCCAGTGTTAATGTTATCATTAAAGAGGAAGTAGATATTAAGTCAGAACTTGGTGATTTCAGTGTAAATGAAGAAAACAATTATGAATGCGCTAATGATTCAAGTAAGTAGTAACGTTTGAAGGTGCATTGGGTATTGAAATGACATTACCGCAATGTGGCCCGCGATCAGATTTTCATCCACAATGTGGCCCGACAGCCAAAAGATTTGCCCACCCCTGCTCTAAACCATTCAGTCCTAAATCTATTACAATCCACTAACTGTTCATAGTTAGGACTTTCATTTAAAAATGTAGTATCATCCGCATACAAGATAGTCTTCGCATTTTTCATGTACATCATTCATATAAATTATAAACAGTAATGGACCAAGAATGGAACCTTGCGGTACTCCAGATTTTATCAATAGTTCTGCAGATTTTTGACTATTAGCCCACACATACTGTTTCCTATTTTCTAAATATGATCTTAAGAGTGTTACACTGTCAGGGCTAATGTTATATTGATTCAGTTTTTTTATTAAAATATTATGTGGGCTTTTGACAGATCTAAAAAAGTTGCCATAAAATGAGACCTTTTTTCTAGAGTTAGTGTTACGAAGTCAATGAAATCTAGAATAGTATGACTTGTAGATCTGCCAGCCCCAAAGCCAAATTGATTGCTATTTAATAGGTTATTCTTATCAAAATGATCAAGTAACTGCCACAATTAGGGATGGGAATTTATTTTTGAATATCAATATATGCGCGATTCGATATACCGCAAGTGTGATATCGATATTCGATATACATTGAAGTAAAAATATCGATATTTTCGATATATCGAAATAACTAACACGTAACATGTAAGATATATAAATTAAATTTTTTTTTTGGTTGGCTTGGCGGGAAAAGAAGTCGCCACTTGACATACAATCACTTTACAGTTGGTACTCACCCAGCTATCAAACAACTTTCTACTATTTTCCTAGCTAACTGGTCTCTTAATTAAATATATATGTATATGCTGTTCACAAACCAGATCTTTTTGGTTACTTTTATAGTGTAATACGGACTTTAAATGTCAATTAAAAATATTTCTTACGCTGTAAAACCGACTTTAGATTTATTGGTTATGATCATTATTAAGAAAGTGACATTTTTTATAATTTTTTAATAATAACGTGTCATACAATTTCAAAGGTGCAAATTATTGAAATCAAAATTTAGTCTTACAGGCTATTCCAAACGATTAGGCGGAACTAAATAGAAATTTCGTTATTTGAGGTTGTCACGAAAAGGGACCTTGCTTGGGTTATTTCATGTTTCAGGTTTGTATGTGAAAATTTAAAATTCCAACAGTGAAACCATGGAAACAAATGACATATGTCAAGTATTTTAATACATTTTTCCATTTTTTTAAGACAAAAAAATAAATAAATGGGAAATTTTTATTAAGAATGACAAAAAATTAAAATGCAATGAAAATGACATTTTATAATGACAATCAATTTAATCTTGAATTTGCAATATGAGTATGTTTTACAAAGCTTAAACAAAATGACCAAAAGTCCGAATTAATAGATAAAAATTACTAGATTTCAAAATCTAGTTCCACCTAAACGTTTGGAATAGCCTATAATTTGTTTTTACAAAAGTGAACAACATATATTTAAATGTAAAAAATATACAAGAATACCGATATTTTGTGCGAATATCGATATTATGCGATATATCGCATTTCAAATATCGATATAAAAATATCGATATATATTTTTAAAGTATCGATATTTTCGAAATATCGATATATCGTTCCCATCCCTAGCCACAATAAATAAAATTCATTTTTTTTTTTTGAGAAAATAGGAGTTAAAGCCTATAACTTTAACCTGAAGTTATTTGAGTCATCTTTACTTTTGCTTTTGGTATAACTTTTGATAATTTAAGAACTGATGGAAACATTAAAGATCTTAGTCAACCGATCAATAAACAAATCAATTATATATTTTATAATAAAAGCACTTAGTTCGTAGGCGTCTTTACTTTTGTTACTTTTTAGTGAGGCGATGGCGTTTCTCACTTGATTATGTGTGATTTCTTTAAAAGTGAATACGGGTATTTCATTACTACTTAAAGGTTTGATTATATTTATTGGGTCTAAGTTTCCTTGTGGCTGGTTTTTTATTAATTTTTTCGAGATGTTAATAAAAAAATCATTAATTACATTGGGATGTTCTGTACATTCGGTTCTTTTATTTTGCGGTCGAGATTTATTTATTATGGACCACATTGCCTTCGCCGTGTTTATTTATTTATTTTTATTTTACGTCGGAAAATTAACAGAGATAAATCTCTACAACAGATTTTCACAAATTACAAGTAAATATACATCAAATGGTACATTGATTATTTACAGAAATAATAATTTAACAAACAATTTATTAACCTAGTCCAAAAAAAAAAAAAAAAATGTGGTTCAATAATATAATTATTAGAGTAGTAAAAAAAAAAAAAAAAAGTGACTAACAATATATGTTATACATTAATTATTTAGGTGTGATTTAATTTTGCTTTTAAATTGACCCAATGATAAAAAAAATATATCACATGTATTAAACATTTTATTAAAATAAGTAACACTTCTATTCAGCGGTGAGAAATTGCCTGTATTAGATAATTTATTTTCTAAATAAAATGTATTTTGCTGTCGGGTATAAATCTGAGGAACATTGAAATTTAAATAACTCAACAATTCAGCACAATCTACCATATTGTTAACTATTTTGTAAAAGCTACACATATCCAGACACAGTCGTCTGTTAGAAAGCTTTAAAATGTTATAGCGTTTCAATCTATCTTCATAAGTTAGGCAAATATCGCTCCTATTAAATTTATGGTCCAGAAATCTCACAAAACGTTTCTGAATCGACTCGACTATGCTTGCATATTCTATCTTACTGCAGACAAGTGATTTTTATAACTGGTTAACGCTTTCAGGTGTTTTAAATTCTTTAGTTGACCTAAATATGGATTTCTTAGAGCAGATGAGGTGATTTTCTCAATATGTGTGTCAAATCTGAGTTTATTGTCTATGGTAAATAAACTCCCAAATCCTTTATAACATTTACTTTGGCACAGTTTAACACAGTTCCACCCGTATTATAGGGGAAAAATTTTAAGATCGTAGCGCCACGCGGATTTTTTTGAAACCATTCTAAATCAGATACCACTTGACATTTACTAGTAAATAATAGCGAAAAGTGTATCAAAAAACGACAAAAAATAAATAATTGTTTGGGATTTTCTGATTTTGTGAAGTGACACTACTTGTAAACATCTAAAATACTACATTTTGTGATCTGGTTTTAAGTTATGGCGGTTTTCCATTGTCGATTATTTTAACTATATTGGGGGAAATAATAATTCCCGTGTTGTTTACCAAGGGGTAGAAATCTACAATGCTGGGCATATAATATTGTGTGGAGTCACTGAAAAAAACAGAGAGTTCATAAAGATTTATGCATTATGCCTACAAACTTGTGCATTACAAACCCACACACAATAACAGGAATTTTCAAGATATGCGATAATAAATACAAAATTGAACATATTTTTTGTAGTCACTATCATTAAAATGTAATGAGCAAACTTTGATATAAGGGCTCACTTTTTTTCCAATTTTTAAATTGTTTATCTAAACATCGCGTCGATTCCTAACCTCTTGCTTTCCCAATTTTGTTTCGAACCGTACGGTGTCTGATATTAGTGGAAACAAATGAAACGATATTTCCGGGTTTCTTCTTTGCAATGAATTGCACATAGGCACACAACAATATGTATTATACATTTTTCAATGATTATAATAAAACTTTAAAAACAAACTTCATACAAAACCAATACACAAAACGAAATGTTATCTGATGTACACAAGTTCATGAAACGCTCACCAGATGGTAGGGTGCTTAGCTGCAAATCCCTATAATGAAAAATTTCAGGTTGAAATTTTCTACTAAACGATATATGCTGACATTTACTAGTATTAAGAAAAAGCAAATTCTGTTGACAGTAATTAAAAAATATATTTAGATCATTATTTAAAGCAAGGCAATCGTCTTCGGACTTAATTTTACATTATATTTTTAAATCGTCAGCATATAACAGAAATTTAGCTTTTTTAAAGCGTATATTAATATCGTTAATAAAAATTGTGAATAAGACTGGCCCTAGGTGCGATCCTTGCCCAATACCGGAAGTTATTTTACTAAAATTTGACACACAATTATTGATAGCGACCGCCTGCATTCTGTTAGTAATATAAGATTTTAACCACCGTAGCAAGTTGCCATATATCTCAATCGACATTAATTTTTTAAACAGTAAATCGTGATTAACTTTGTCAAAAGCTTTCTTAAAGTCGGTATAGATAACATCGACTTGGCCAGCACCGCAGACATTAGAGTGCAAGTATTCTGTAAATAGTAATAGGTGATTTATTTGCTCTAAATCCATGCTGTTCAGGAATAAGGATATTTTTTAAAGCTGATGACAAGTACTTAGTTATAATTTTTTCAAAAATTTTAGCTAAGATGTTTAGTTCGGAAATTGATTTATAATTAGTTACATCTCTCTTCGATCCGCTTATATATAGGGGTTACTAACGCTTTTTTCCATAAGTCAGGAAATATTCCTTCTTGTAGAGATTTGTTAAATAGGATATAAAGTGGTTCAGTTAAGGCAGGAGCACAATTTTTTATAAAAATTGGTTGTAGACCATCAGGCCCAGACCCCTTGCTAAGATCGACATGTTCTAAAAGTTGTGATATTTTAAATTTATTGATATGAGAAAAATGTATTCCCTGCGACATGGTTTCTGTACTCTGTTGCATATTATCAGCAATCAAAATTCTGGGCTGTGTTGGTAGAATTATCTATATATTCAGAGTTAGCTTTTATTTTTGATATTTTAATTTCTTGCCTGTATAGGATTTTGACCTGATTTCGTACTGCCTTTGTCTCTGGGTTGGGGTCTTGCATATAAAAATTATGAAAAAACTGAGACAAGTTTCTCAACTGTCTCGGTCTAAAAATTCACTATAGTACTGTCCCGTGATCGTTCTTCCTTTCTGCAAAAAGTCCATGAGGATTATTCTCTTTGAACCCTTATCTTAAATGCCCTTTCGAAGAAATAGATTATTTTTTTTTTATCAATTAACATTTTTAATATTTTACCCAGCTACTGTCTTAAGCCTGTAGTACACGATGCAATTTCTCGATTTGAATCTCGTCCGATTTGTCGTACGATAATTATTGCATTGAGGATTTTGTTCAGAACTATCGGATGTAAAATTATTGTAGTATATCATCCAATATTTATCGCTTTGAATCTGTACCAATTGATGCGCACTACGTCTTTGTAAGTTGACAGAATTTAAATAATTGTACTTAACCTAGAATGGACAGATAATTTACCAAATTTTGAAAACTGATAATATTAATCTTTGTCCCAAATCAATAAATCTCCTAGATTCGCAAAGCCGCACCGTTTTCTGTTCTAATTTATTACATTTGAAATTGAAGGGAATTATTATTTTATTTATTTTTTGTTATTATTATGTTTGTCTATAAAACTACGATTTTTTTTAATAAAAAAATATTATTGTTGTCATTATTATCGTTATAAAATAGTTTAAAGAAAATAAAAACATATTATATTAATAATGATTTCGTTAATTTGTTTTATGCATAACACCCAACTTGAATAAATAAATGAGAAGTATAGAAATTGTAAATAAGAGTAGTTTGTGGACACGAAATGTTTAAAAAAAAATCTACAAAAATAATTAAAAAAAAAAGTTAAATAATTCCCCCGGTACTTTTTCCCGGATTGAAATGTTAAATGGTCATCTTAGATAAGTCACTAGTTAAGTATGTTGGATAATAAGATGTTGAAAAAATCCAAACGTATATATAAATGTCCTAAGAATGTGAACAGCTAAATTTATTTCAAACAAAATAAGAAAAAATATTGCTAAAGTTGATACTAAATAACCTCGAAATATGTTTGACAGATGAACGGTTGTTCACATGAATATGCGCATCTTATACTGGGCCATTATTGTTTCATTCTGTCCAATATTTTAGGTTTAGACAATAAATATTGGTTGGTTTTCAAAATCATACAAGATCTCGTACGAAAATCCTGTAGTACACGATACAATAATTTGTGTACTATAAATCGTACGAGATTCAAAACGAGAAATCGCATCGTGTACTACAAGCATTAGTGTGCGTACGTGTGTTAACAGAGTTTTTATTTTCGTAGAAATGAATTCTGTACAAAGTTTAATAATGGAGCCATTTATTGATCGATCTGCCACCGATAAGATTAAAATAAAAAGACTTGGACGACCTACTCCGAAGTTAAACATAAAACAATCCATATCTAGTAAAAAACGTACATTTAATAGAACATTTAATCCAGACATTTATAATAAATATACATGGATTTGTGGTTGTGAAGAAAAAAATGCACTTTTTTGTTTTCCTTGCTTGTTATGTGGAGGTGAAGAATTATGGACAAAAATAGGTTTAAGCGATCTAAATCATTCAAGTGACCGAATTAGGAAGCATACATTGTCAGCAAAACACATGAAAAACGTTATGCAATCTTCATTATTTGGAACTGTGAATATTGCGACTCAATTGGATAGTGCATACAGAAGAGACATTGAATCGCACAATGAAAAAGTGAGACATAATCGGCATATTTTAAATACTGTAATTAATTCTGTACGTTTTTGTGGTTCTTTTGAACTTGCAATGAGAGGACATGATGAGCTTACGTCCTCTAATCCAGGAGTTTTTCGTGGGTTAATTAATTTTCGTTCAGAATTGGACGTTGCTTTGAAACATTTAGAAAATGCAACGATGTTTAAAGGAACGTCAAAAGAGATACAAAATGAAATTTTACAAACAATGTTTAGTGTGTGTCAAGAAGAAATTTCTAAAGAAATACAAGAAGCTGATTATTTTTCTATAATAGTTGATGAAACTACTGATGTGTTAAATATATTTCAGATGGCAATCGTTTTTAGATATATAGTTAAAGGAAAGCCAGTTGAAAGATTTTGGGATTTTTTAACCCCTTCAGATCATGATGCGAAAACTCTTTCTTCAGTCATTCTTGTAGAACTTGAAAAACATACTAAAGATGACAAGAGAAAACTTATTGCTCAAACGTATGATGGTACAGCAGTCATGAACGGGGTTCAAGCAATTGTTAAACAAACTTATCCACACGCAGCTTATGTACATTGTTACGCTCATCACTTGAATTTGGTGATGTTAAATGCTGCTTCGGCAAATACAAATGTCCGTATATTTTTCGCAAATTTACAAGGAATTTGTTCATTTTTTTCCAATAGCCCTCAACGGACTGCAATACTGGATGAAATAGTTAAAAAACGTGTGACACGGTCGGCTCCAAAAATTTGGAATTTTAATTCCAATGTCTACACTGTTTTTGTCTACCGAGAGGACATTATAAAAACGATGCTAAAAATATTAAACGAAAATAAAAACGCAAGTACCATCAACCAAGCATCAGGCCATATCAAAATTCTTACCAGCCAAAATTTTGTTTCCTGGTTATTTTTATTTCACAGCATAATGCCTCATGTAGAGCAATTATTTGAAAAATTTCAAACCAGAAAAATTGATTCTGATATCTCCAATAAAAGCATATTATTATTTTTTGAAAGTCAGTTAGCACAAATAAGAAATAATGTTACACAACTAGATACCGATGAGCCATCGACTTCAAAACGACGTAAGACTGACAGCGATGCCACAGACAACATCAAGGAATATGCTCGAGATGTAAAAGAAGTCTGTAACATTATTAATTGTCAAGCCAAAGACCGATTTAGTTTTACTGGCCACTTAATCGCAGCAACTTTATTTTTATCTGAAAAATATATTCAATACAGTAGATGTTTTCCTGAAAACATTTTTAAAGAAACAATTAAGTTTTATCCATTTTTTAATGAACAAAAGCTTCTAACAGAATTAACCGTTATATATGAAACACAAGAATTTAGATCAATTTCTGGGCTACTTGTACTTTATAATTATATGTCTCAAAACAATGAGCTAAGTGAGACTTTCAGTGAAACTTTAAAACTATTAAAAATTTTAATTACAATTCCAATGGCTACCACTGAAGAAGGACGATGCTTTACTACCCTCAAAAGGATTAAAACTTTTTTGAGGAACACCACGAGTCAAGAAAGTCTTTCTGCTTTGGCGATGCTTTATAAAGAAAAGGAGTTAATCGACAAAATACCCGATTTTAATCAAAGGGTTATTGACAAGTTTGCTACAGCTAACGATCATCGTATGGATTTTATCTTCAAATAAGGCAAAATGTTGGTGAGTCTGAAATTTAGTTCATTTTCATTTAATAATATTGATAGATGTAGCTGTTAACTCTTGATGGAACATGATGAATAAATAGTAAATAATTCACTTGGTTATAAAATATAAATATTTATTAAAACCTAATATATTTCGGCTTGTTAGGCCATCTTCAGAAGAAGGAATGTACAAGAAATGCTGACAATATTACCTAAATATACAGGTTAACTATTACGAACAAATAGGTGTGGGAAGGGATTAGGAAATACCATTGACCATAGTCCTGAGAATGGGAGATTCCAACAGATCCAATTGTTCATTAATGAGATTATGCCCTTCTCGCTCTGCATATTTAATCTCAAATGCCCCTATGAAGTACATGGGTATTCCACTTTTATTTTCCAAATGTAAAATTGCACAAAATAATGGGTACAAACCTAAAATAATAGACAATATGTTGCGAAATAAAAATAAATCATTATTATTAAAAGAAATTTATTCTTTTTACAAGACTCCCAGTATTTATAAAAGAATCAATTATATAAATAACAATAATTTTAAAATTGCCAACTTTTTAAAACAAAATAATATTAAAGCAGGTTTTTATAATAAAAATACCCTGAGAAGTAAATTAGTTAATAACAAAATAAGTCAGAAAGAAAATACTTCCTATTCCGGTATCTACAAAATCCAATGTAATGATTGTAATGCGTATTACATAGAGCAAACTAAACGTAATATTAAAGTCAGTCAAGAATACTTGAGGACATGGAAATATAATAAGTCCGAATCAGCTAATTTAGCCAAACATCTAATAGAAAACGGTCACCATTGCAATGAAAAAAAATTAGAAATTTTACATTTAGAAAATAAAAGTGGAAAACCCATGTACTTCTTAGAAGCATTTGAGATTAAATATGCACAGCGAGAAGGGCACAATCTCATTAATGAACAATTGGATCTGTTGGAATCTCCCATTCTCAGGACTATGGTCAATGGTATTTCTTAATCCCTTCTCACACCTATTTGTGCGTAATAGTTAACCTGTATAGGGAAAAATTGCTAAGCGATATGACATCTGGTGGGATTTTAGGAACTACAGAAATAGACATTCTATCGCGCTTTTTTTTATAAAAAATGTTTGCATAAAAACAAGTATTACTATTGTAGCAAAATTACAAAAACCACCAGTAAACATTAAAATTCACGTTGCTTATATGTAACGAATGTCTATTTTGAAGGTTCGAAGTATGCCACAATAGCGCTGCGATCTTAAAATTCTTCCACTGTATTTAGGTAATATTGTCAGCATTGTACATTCATTCTTCGGAAGATGGCCTAACAAGCCGAAATATATTAAGTTTTATATTCTATAGCATTATTTATTGTTACAGCCTGTTTAATTAGCAACAAAAATATTTGTTTATGTAGACATTGTATTACATCTCATTACTTATAGTTTCCTAATATAATGGTTAAATAATTTTTTATCAGCCTTTAAAATACAACATTAAGACAATCCCTTTTCTCTGTCGGTCAGTGTATATGTTTTTTTTTAAAATTTCATAATCGATTATTTTCTACAAATTTAATCAAAAATCGATTATAACATTTCAATTAATCAAATGATTAATTAATTTTTGTTGCCAAATCTACTATTACCGATTATCTATTTACACTCGAATTTTACAGATTGCACACGACCAGATCAGGTTAAGATGTTAAATGTAGTTTCTGCGGAAGGAGCAAAATGTCAAAATTCATCGGCCCGGAAGTTCTTAGCTCTGCCCCCTTATGGTATAATACATCTTTTAATATACCTATATATTTTGGGAAGAGATAAACATATTTTTTATTTATAAAATAATTAATAAAACAAAATGTTATGTATTACATTTTTTATATTTAAATAAAAAAATAAAAAACAACCAAATCACAAGTTATATTATAATTTACCCATGCAAATAAGATTTTATTTCTGGTGCAATTGTTAAGGCCTATTTTACATTATACTCCTCAGTACAGTTTCAAATTTCTGACGGCATTAAAACTTTAATACTATCTTCTGAAGTAGAAACTGGCAGAAATAGACCAACACCTTCTATTTTTAAGGTTTTGTAGGTATGACCAAAAAACCCTTATTCCGTCATTTTGTCGTCTGTCTGTCTGTTCGGTAAAAATTGTAGCCAAACGGCTAAACCTAGAGAGTTGAAATTTGGCATGCTTATACAACTCCTTGACCCGCACATAGGAAAAATACTAAAACATCTAAAAAACATATCCCTCTAAAAATATAAACAAATATGTGCTCATCAAAAAAAAATAATTTTTTTTTTAAATTCTGAGTAGGGTATCAAATGAAAGCCCTTAGTACGTGGATTAACGATCAAAATTTTATTTTTGCAAAATAAATTATTTTGATGCGATTTTTGCCAAAATTGTGCCAAAATTTTTTTGTCCCACACCCTGTAGCCCAGATGGTTTAAACTAAAAATCTGAAAAAATTCTAAGTAATGTACATTGGTGTGAACCGGAATAGTACAACAGGAATTTTTGATCAGATTATGTTTTCGGAAAATAACGCCTTTTTTGTATTTTTAACTAAAATTTGTTAACTATTTAATACGTTGTGTAACATACCAGATCAATAGCTCTCGTGGCGTGGTTGGATTTGTCGTACGCTTAATAATATAACTTAACTTGCAAACTAGGGTTCGAATCCTGTTGATTTTATTTTTTGTTTTTTTTTGCATTTTTATTTTGTTTAAATTATTTTGTTAAAATTCTAGTTATATTTGGTAAATGTTGCATTTAATTTTTAAACGCGTAAATTTAATAAGCAGTGGAAAGTGTTGAAATTATAATTTAATTCTATGTTTGACGAAATCAAAGGGCGGGACTTATGATGTAAGCAACCAATGGAAGCCATAGGTGCAATTTTCAAAATTTTAATGAACTTTACTATATAAAAAAAAATACTGCATATATTTAGAAACTTAAATAATGGTATTAAGCATTCGAATTAAAATTCATAAAAAAATATTTTGACATAAAATTTGTTTTGGCATCCCAAATAATCATCGTTCAGTTACTAAATACCTACAAAACCCAGAAATGTGTGAAAATTCATATCATCTTAGGGTGGTAATTCTGAAATGGCACCTTTCAAATATTTGACATGTTAATCACAATTTTGACATGTCAATTGCAATTTTGACATGTCAATTTGTTATCTGACATATGTAGTTTTTGATTGAATATAACCTCGATATAATAATACTTAACCATAAATTTAAAAGTCAGATTTACAAGTTCACATGTTTACATAAAAGTCTATTTACACCACAACAGTCACCAAAGTAACCAGATCTAGTTTCGTATTACAAATTGAGACAGATTATATATGTTATTTTTTTTTAAATTTCATAATCGATTAATTGATTATTTTCTACCAATTTAAACAAAAATCGATTATAACATTTCAATTAATCAAATGATTAATTCATTTTTGTTGCCAAATCTACTATTACTGATTATCTATTTACACTCGCATTTTACAGATTGTTCACGACCAGATCAGGTTAAGATGTTAAATGTAGTTTCTGCGGAAGGAGCAAAATGTCAAAATTCATCGGCCCGGAAGTTCTTAGCTCTGCCCCTTTATGGTATAATACATCTTTTAATATACCTATATATTTTGGGAAGAGATAAACATATTTTTTATTTATAAAATAATTAATAAAACAAAATGTTGTATATTACATTTTTTATATTTAAATAAAAAACAACCAAATCACAAGTTATATTATAATTTACCCATGCAAATAAGATTTTATTCCTGGTACAATTGTTAAGGCCTATTTTACATTATACTCCTCAGTACAGTTTCAAATTTCTGACGGCATTAAAATACTATCTTCTGAAGTAGAAACTGGCAGAAATAGACCAACACCTTTTATTTTTTTTGTTATTCTCAATGCCAACTTAATATTTTGAAGTGACATATAATTTAGGTTATATCAGGTCTACAAGTATGAAATGCGAATTTTTTTCAAACTTGCCGCGTAAATTGAGTTTATGGTTCAAAGTTTCAACACATATGGCGTTTTGTTAAGTTATCATTAAGTGTCAAATGCGTATAGGTTATAATTTGAAAAGTGATCATATAGTTTTGTTTTACTGTGTTAAAAATGTCAAATTTTGTGCCAAATAAAGAGTATTCGCGGACAGTACTACTGTTTTGTTTTCATTTGAAAAAAACTGCTGCTGAATCATACCGACTGCTTCGAGAAGCTTATGGTGAATATGCTCCATCGCAAGATACGTGTGAACGATGGTTTCGGCGTTTCAAAAGTGGTGACTTTGATCTTACAGACAAAGAACATGGAAAACCTTCAAAAAAATATGAAGATACAAAATTGTAAACATTGCTACAGGAAGACGATAGTCAATCACAAAAACAACTAGCAGAGCAGTTAGGCGTTAATCAACAAGCTGTTTCCAATCGCCTACGAGAGATGGGTAAGATCCAGAAAGTCGGCAGATGGGTTCCACATGCATTGAATGAGAGGCAGATGGAAAAACGCAAAAACACTTGTGAAGTTTTGCTTGCACGATACAAAAGAAAGTCTTTTTTGCATAGTATCATTACTGGCGATGAAAAATGGATTTATTTTGAAAATCCCAAACGCAAAAAATCATGGGTGAATCCAGGCTCACCATCCACATCAACTGCAAGACCGAATCGCTTTGGCAAAAAGACAATGCTCTGTACTTGGTGGGACCAAAAGAGTGTGGTCTATTATGAATTGTTAAAACTTGGCGAAACAGTTAATACCCAACGCTACCAACAACAACTGATCGAATTGAACCATTCGCTTCTCATAAAACGACCAGAATACGAAAGAAGACAGCACAAGGTAATCTTTCTTCACGATAACGGTCCATCACATAAGACAAAAGCAGTTTGCAACACATTGGAGGCACTCAAGTGGGAAGTGCTACCCCATGCCGCTTACTCACCAGACTTGACCCCTTCAGATTGCCACTTGTTCGCATCGATGAGTCACGCACTTGCCGAGCAGCACTTTTGTTCATATGAAAATGTGAAAGAATGGCTAGATGAATGGTTTGCGGGGAAAGGGGAATAGTTCTACTGGTGAGGTATTCACAAATTGCCTGAAATATGGGAAAAATGTATAACTTCTAATGGAGCATACTTTGAATAAATAAACTTTTACTTTTCTTTTAAGTTTAATGTGTTTTATTTAAAAAAAAATCCGCATTTCATACTTGTAGACCTGGTAATAACCAATTTATAAATATCGTTGAATTATAGTAGTTTATATTTAATTATAGTAATCATTAGCGAGTATAGTTTTTATATACAAGACCAAATCTTGATCAGGATTTGTTCGCGCCAGCCGAGCGTATTATTATTATTTAAGCGGGGGGATTCTCTGTACAACATTAATTTTTGCTCATTAACGATATAACGCTCGTACTGACTGTGTTGTGTTAATATTTCTATTCTCAGTTTTGCCCGTTCGCGAACGTCGTTCACGTCATGTTCACGAATGTACGTTACATATACATTCTTTACGCGTCTTAGTTTTTTCTTAGTCGCTCATTTTCGATCACCGCATCATCTGAGCTCTGAGTATCGTGCTTCTTTAAGCAGAGGTAGAATTAGATTTGTTCTACTTCAATTCGTTACTTTGTTTTATAATATATAGTGTGAATTTATTAAATCGATTGTGGCTGTGTCTCCAAACTCTCCATTCCAGACCTGGTGTATTACGAAGACTACAGCATCTCAAAGGGCGTTTTGCTACGTGGTGTTTCAACCATTAGGTAAGTCCGTCAATCTGTATACATCCAAACTCATCTCAAGCATTCTACAATCACGTGAGATTGCGCCCAATAAAGTCCATTTGCCTTAATTCGCGTTTTTCATCTAGATCTTGAGTCCTGCCTTACGACCGTCGCGAACATGCTCCTAGAGCAGGATCCAGGTCAGTGTCTCCGTTTGGGAACATTGCAGAGCTCCACATTTAACAGGATTATTAAAAATGTCAGAAAAAGTAAAACAGTACAGTATAAAAATAAATGAAAATATGATACATCTGAAAAAGTATAGAAACTTCAAAGAAAGTGTTTTTGAATGAAGTTTTGCATCCTATTTTAATGTGTTTTTTTATTAGACTGTGATATTCGATGGTAATTGGCCCCTTTATAGCCTTCTATCATCACTCTGCGTCTGTTTAGTTTTTCGAACAGACTTTTTTTTTATTTATTTGTGTCTGTCCAGGCCAGGCTTCTTTAATAGGGGATACGCATAAAATTTATATTTCCTTAAAACTGCATTTTTTTGATAAGTTAATGTAAGTTATGTCACCTAACAAAACAAAAATCACATTTTAATTAATATTACAGCCAAATTTTTTAATTAAAATATTGTAAATTTGAAATAAGCCGACCACAGCGCGAAGGTTGCCGAGTAAATACGACTGAGCATGACGTCAAACCCCAGTAGACAGCCCAGACTACAACATAATCTTTGCGTGTGTATATTGTATTGTTCGAGAGTTTTGTATTTGAAACAATTTTTCACGCATGTATTATTAAAATGGCAGATCAAGATTTTGTTTGGGCTCAGAGTGATAATTTACCCAACATTGATACTTTTATGCTCATGGAATTAATAAAAAATAATGAATGCTACAGTGCTGAAGAAATACGTGGTGTCAAAACAGGCTTGTAATAACCATTTATGTATTCTATAACTTTATGTAAACAATAAACGATGCAACTCTGTAAAATGTAAATATTTATGTAATTTAGATGTCAGAATTTTACTACATTGTTTACATGAAGTTACAAAACGTTAGAGGCATAATTGAAATACTGCAATATAGATTATATATTTTAATATAAAATTTAATTCGGTAAACATGTATAAATTGTTTTTATAGAATTAAACTTTATTTTAATTAAAACAACTCTTAACTTTACACAATCTATAAAAGTTATACAAGCAAATAAGTTCACGACAGACTGTGTAGGCTGTACGCTGTACACTGGGTAGGCTGTACGCAGTACACTTAAGTAGGGTATGACGTCACACGTGGTTTTCGCGTGCTACATACATTTATGATTTTTTTAAGCCTTCAAATTAAAAAAAAAAATGCAAAAGTGTTTTTTATGTTATATGCAACAAGAGGAATATAATAAAAAAAATTAAAAAAAAACATGCCTATCCCCTATGGTGTATATACAAGATTTAATTTACTTATTTATTGCTTAAATTATTTATTTTAATATGGGGAAATAAATTTAAGATCGTAGCGCCGCGGTATTGAATTTTGGAACGTAGGTAGAGGGTACTTAACCCTTTTACTGTGCAATAAGCTTTGAGATTTCGTGCTCTCTGTGCGCCCATATTTCGGTGATTGCGAATTTATTCGTGTAGAGCAGTTGGCGTGAACTTTTTGTGTAAGTTTTCATGATATGTAAGGATGAATGATGGTGACAATATGGCTAATGTTAGGAAAAAATGTAATGTGAGTGAATGAATACAAAAATACAATCAAAAAGATTTTATATAAAAAATATTTGTTTACATATTTACCTATATGCTATACTAACTATGAAACTTACAAAGAGTTAGTAATCTAGTTCCGTATACCGAACTGGAATAATCTATAATATACTTACCATATATATTTATATAAAATCAATATAAATAAATAGATATACTGAATGTAAGACCCTATCTAACTGAACTGAACGGCACAGCAACGTATACCAACGCAACGTGCTCGCAGGTACTTGAACTGGTTGGGGGTACCCAGCACCCAGCGAGAATAGACGTGTTGAGCAGGGAACAATTTAAAACACGGCGCGAGTTATCTCGCTCGGAGCGTATCGGGCCACACTTTGATTTACGAGTATATACGGTTGGAGCAACGAAAGGGTTAATGTTATTGTTACATAGCTGTGAAAGTGAAATTATAGGAATAAATATGTTTTACAATATTTTGTGAAACTTTTTTACTATTTTATCAACAATTAAATTAATACAAATGTTTATAAAGCCATATTTTTGCATGACACATCTCTAAAAAAAATTACAAACTATATTTTGTGAATGTTGTAGGTTATGGCGATAACATTTTCGTAGTGGATTATTTAAAATATCGGCATTTCCAGATAAGAGAGATTTTAAGTGGTGAACTTTTAATGACTTACTTCAAAGTAGAAGTCGTTGGCATTAGCATTACCCATGGTTTCACTGTTGGTATTTTAAATTTTTACATACCAATCTGAGACATGAAATAACCCAAGCAAGGTCCCTTCTCGTGACAACCTAAAAGATCGAAATTCCCATTTAGTTCCGCTTAAAGCAAAGAAATGACCTATACTTTATCATATTGATTAAATTTGAATGCTGGAAAGTAAAAAACCTTGCAAAATGTTGCAGTAAAGATGTAGTCAGAACGTATTACTGTGGTCACATTTATTCCATTTTGTCATATGGTTTATTATGCTGAAGCACAAGTTCAGAGTTCAATAGATTATTTAAAATGCAGAAAAGAATCATTAGAAATATGGTTGGGTGCTGCCGTAGAACTACTTGTATTCCTATTTTTAGAGAGCTGAATATTTTACCCTTACCGTGTATGTATATATACCAGACTGGCCTTCATGTACAACAAAACTTATCAGTTTTCGAGAAGCGGTCAGATATACATACATATAATACTAGACAAAACAGTAATTTAGAAATTCAAACAGTTAAATTTGCAAAAACGGCACAAAATCCAAATATACTAATGAAAAAAATGTATAATAAACTACCTTCTCACATCAAAGATAGTACAACCTTGCCGCTATTTAAGGAAAGGATAGTTATATTTTTAATCAGTGTTTTTATAATCTAAATGAGTATATTATACAGCAACAATCAGACCAATTCTGTAACTCAGTTACTATGATCATAGTAACTAAATTTGTCACTATGAGCAAGGTCAGTTACTATCATAGTAACTTCGGGGTATTTCGTATTCCGTAAGACAAAAGTTACTACAATATTTAGTAACATGTTACTATAAAAGTTCCTATCATAGTAACTACCAAATGCTGGTATTTATAAGTAATAAGTTCCTATGAAGATAAAAATGGCGGACATTTGATTTTAAGTGTAATTATTAGATATAATAGAAAATGAAGAAGATTGGTAAAGAAAATTATCTAAATTAAATATATATAAAATATGTATGTATGAGTGTAGGTAAATGTTTATATTGCAGGAGATGAATTATATTAAAGATCAAAAAGTCTTTTCCAATTCCTCATTTTTAATGAGTCTTTTTTTAAATTATTAAAAAAAAATAGTTTTTGTTTTTAAAAAAATTAACAAAAGTTCTGTTCAGTGACGCAAAAATAGTTTCATGAGGGAGGAGGGTTATAAAATGAGACGTATGGAAGTAATGACAAAACAAGGAAAATGCATCGAAGTAATAAAAAATCCAGCTTCATGGGAGGTTCTAACCCCCAAATCCCACCCGCCTGCGCCACTGGTTCTATTGTCGAGAATTTGTTTTTGCATTCCGTTTTTTTTTTTTTTTTTTTAATTTCTTCACTCATTTTGTTTTCTTTTATATTTTATAAATGTATATACCATAATATATATTATATAACAACAAAATAATGTAAGCAATACAATATTTTGACATTTTTAACCTCAACTGTCATCTGTATACCACCAATGCGCATGCGTGTTGCGCTTCTGTAACTAACTTCATTCTTTTCTCAGTAACTGCCACTAAGATATAACTTTCATACCGACGTCACTACAGTTGGATATTACAGAATACGAAAAATGTTAAAGTTGCTATAAAAGTCATTATAAAAGTTATCTTGTAGTAACGTTACTACACGGTAACTATTATAGTAACTTTTTACAGAATTGATCTGAATAAGTAAACACACTTATTTAAGATTTGAACTGACTTATTTAATTTATTTATTTATTTATTTACTTTGTTATTTATTTATATATTTATACTTTTATATGACATATTTATTATTTTATTTTTAAAATTTTCTCTGTGTTAGTGACATTAATTATTGACAATTTATAAAATGGCTTATCCAATATTACTTGTATGTAATCTAATGGATCAATAAATTATTATTATTATGGGGTTTGTCAAGTCTTGACAAGCGTCCACTAATCTCAAACTATTATTATTATTATTATTATTATTATTATGGTTTTTAGCCAAAATGTATTTTCATATGTCTAGTGAGATGTGAAGACTGTGCAAATGCTTTATCGCAATGATCACATTTAAAGGGTTTTTCTCCAGAATGCATTCGCATGTGTCTAGTGAGAGGTGATGATTGTGAAAATGCTCTATCACACAGACCACATTTGAACGGTTTCTCTCCAGAATGTGTACGTTTATGTATAGTGAGATCTGATGAATGTGAATATGCTTTATCACACTGATCACATTTAAATGGTTTCTCTCCAGAATGTACTCGTTTGTGATTAATAAGATTTGATAACTGTGAAAATGATTTATCACACTGCTCACATTTGAATGGTTTCTCTCCAGAATGTACTATCCCATGTCTAATAAGATGTGATGAGTTTGAAAATGTCATATCACACTGATCACATTTAAATGGTCTCTCTCCGGTATGTATACGTTTGTGTTTCATGAGATCTGATGAATGTGAAAATAATTTATCACACTGGTCACATTTGAATGATTTCACTCCTGAATGTCTTTTCCGATGTCTAAAAAGGCATGCTGTCTGTGAAAATGCTTTATCACACTGATCACATTTGAAAGGTTTCTCTACAGAATGAATTCGTCTATGAGTAATGAGAAATGATAACCTAGAAAATGTTTCTTCACACTGACTGCATTTAAATTGTTTCTGTCGAGAATGTATTTTCCTATGTATAGTAAGATGTGCGGACCTTGTAAATGTTTTATCACAATATTCACATTTAAACGGTCTTTCTCCAGAATGTATTATCCTGTGTTTATAAAGATCTGATGACCCTGAAAATGCTTTATCACACTGTTCACATTTAAATGGTTTCTCTCCAGAATGGACTCGTTTATGGGTAATGAGAGTTGAAGACGCCGCAAATGCTTTATCACACTGATCACATTTGAATGGCTTCTCTCCAGAATGTACTCGCTTGTGTGTAATGAGGCTTGATGACACTGAAAATGCTTTATCACACTCATCACATTTGAAAGGTTTCTCTCCAGAATGTACTCTTGTGTGAGTAACGAGACTTGAAGCCACTGAAAATGCTTTATCACATTGTTTACATTTGAATGGTTTCTCTCCAGTATGTACTCGTTCGTGAATAATGAGATAAGAAGAAGCTGAAAATCCTTTACCACACTGATTACATTTATATGGTTTCTCTCCAGAATGTACTCGTTTGTGAGTAATGAGATTTGAAGACACTGAAAATGCTTTATGACACTGATCACATTTGAATGGTTTTTCTCCAGGTTGTATTTTCCTGTGTCTAATGAGATGTGATAACTTTCTGGATTGCTTACGTTTGTTAATGGCCAACGCATCCCATTTCTCATCTAATTCACTGGAAGATGTTTCACTAACTGCAAACAAATTTACAGTGACAATTGAGACAAATGTTCAGTTGTGAAAATATAATTATTTTATAATATGCTAGGCTAAGCTCATAATCATACTAATATTGGAAACTTACAACTAGCACTATAACATTAAATTATTGACTGACCTGTGTCTTGTCCAGCTGCACTTTCGGAATATTCACTGTCATCTCCATATTCAGACTTGCTGTCAGTCCCCTCGGTAATAATATCAGTGTTGTAGTTATACTGGGACGTGCCGTAATTAGATGATGTACAATATAGCTTCCGAGTATGACGATTCTCTGAAATATAAATATCATATAGGCCACTGTTGGGCACCTAAATCGAGGTGAAGAGTCGCCTTTATCCAAAATGCGTTACACAGATTTGTCTGTGTTAAACATTTTAACCTAGTGTTTACAGCTGAAGGATGTCGGTCACGTGCGTGTGTATAAGTGGGTGTGCGAGCGTGCGTGTGTATGAGTGGGTGTGCGAGCGTGCGTGTGTGTGAGTGTGTGTTTGTGTGTGTGCATTCGTGTGTGTCTGCACCTTAGTGTGTATCTGCTCATTAGTGTGTGGGTGCAATCGTGTGTTCGGTCTTGCGTGCGAATGCGCGCGTGCCTATATTTACATGTGTGTGCGGGGGTGTAAATATATGTAGGAAACAAGTCAAAGTATAAAAGAAATTTTAAATTAGATAAACCATGTTAGTACATAAAATAGGCGAGAGGTGGAGGTGACGTTTCAGTTTTGAATATCAGTAGCAGCTCAAGTACGATTAAAAACTTACAGTAAAAATTACCAAGTATTTTTGTTACAAATATTGTTCGGATAAATATACATTATATAGTATATATAAAAGCCCTAATTTCTGTGTGTCATCGTAATGCTAAGTTGCTTGGTTGAATGGGTTTTGCGGGGTGTGGGCGGTAACGAAGTGAGTAGTGGGGGGCGACGTATACGACGAAACATATAGCTTACCAGACACTAGAGCAGAGCATTGCAGTACATAAGGTGACTCGAGCGAAGGTTGTTGTGTCAGGGGCATGTTTTGAATTGATGTTACGCAACGTATAATGACCCGCGGGCCGTCTCCAGCCCGATACAAAATTTTAAACTTTAAACGACATGCATTGAGCAGCTTTTTTAAATTTCCTAGGTATATTCAGACACAGCTATACCATTGATGTCCAGCATATGGCCCGCGGGCCGTATCCAGCCCGATACTAATTTTTAAACTTTAAAAGACATGCACTGAGCGTTTTTTAGGATTTCCTAGGTATAATCAGAAACAACTATACCACTGTTGTCCAGCATATGGCCCGCGGGCAGTATCCAGTCCGATACCAATTTTTAAATGACACGCATAAACGGCTTTTTAGGATTTCGTAGGTATAATCAGTAACAGCTATAACATTGATGTCCAGCATATGGCCCGCGGGCCGTATCCAGCCCGATACTAATTTTTAAACTTTCAACGAAATGCATTGAGCGGCTTTTTAGGATTTCCTAGGTATAATCAGAAACAAATATACCATTGATGTCCAGTATATGGCCCGCGGGCCGTATCCAGCCCGATACTATTTTTTAAACGACACGCATTAAGCGGTTTTTAGGATTTCCTAGGTATAATCAAGAAACGTTTTTGTTTTGTTAATATACACAGAATCATGCAAATTTTAATAATTAATTCCTGCTTATATTTATTTTTATTCGATATTAGTTTGCCAACGTTGTTGGCAACGGGGTCTGCTAGTACATTATTGTTTAAACACAATCTTATTCTTTATTTTATGTTACGAATTACACTGCGTAACATATTTTTAGAAATTTTGCTGCAAGCAAGAGATATTTTGTTTTTTAGTTCATCTAAATTATTAATTGAATCTCACTATGACCTTACTTGAAGTCACTATGAGCAAGGTCAGTTACTATCTTGAATGAAAGTCATTATATAAGCTGTTCACTTTTGTAAGAACACACTAGATCTGGTTATTTTGGTTACTTTTATGGTGTGTTACTGATTTTAAATGTCAATTAAAAATATTCCTTACGCTGTAAAACCGATTTTAGGTTGATAAGGTTATGATCATTATAATTAAGATATCATTTTTCATTATGAGATATGTCAAATGGATCGACATTTTAAAAAAGTGACATTTTTTAATACCAACATGTCATACAGCTGCAAACTATTGAAAACAAAATTCCCTCTTAGTTTGTTCTTACGAAAAAGAACAGCTTATAGTTTTTACAATATTTTATCTTGTAGTAATGTTACTACACAGTAACTTTTTACAGAATTGATCTGAATGTATACACACATATATAAAAAAACATGTAATCAAATTTTACAAAGTGTCGCAAATCAGTTTTCGAAAATTGCCAAAACTCATATAAAAGATGTCAGACAAATTATTTGTTAGTAGTAATTGGTTATAAAGAGTGACCATTCGATTCAGTGAACTCATCCTACAAGATTCCGTTCTAGCATCATTTTCCCGAAACAAATAATTTCTCATTCCAGGGGGCGGAACTTTGATATAAATATCAGATAGGATGACCAAACAAAGTACGCCACCGTTCCATATGTTTTGTAGAAATAATAAACTACGAATATCAAGCCTATCTTTAATAGATCTAATAGAATATCGCTGTAATATTGTTTTAGATGATTCATACATAGGGTAAAAACCTGTAGTACTGTATTCAACACTACATAAAAATTTAGTCTGGACAACCTCTAACAACTTAATATATTTACTCTGAAACGGTGACCAAATCACAGACGCATGTTCCAACCTGCTACGTACCAATGAGTTAAAATAATGTATGTTCGAGCTTGCCTGAAGTCTCTCGCCATTCTAAGTATAAAACCTGATGTTTTAAAACAGTCACGTACAGATGTCACTATATGACTGTTGAAATTTAACTGACAATAAAAAATGACACCAAGATCTTTTATCGTATCTGTTCTTACAATCACAGTGTCACCCATTTCATATTCGAATTTAATTGATGTTCGATTTTTAGTAAACGACATTATTTTACATTTAGATGCATTAAACTGTAAACCTGAGTCACAGCTCCAACGCAATAGCATTTTTAGGTCCTGTTCCAGATCATGGCAATCTGAAACATTGTTAATCTGCTTATATAGTTTAATGTCATCCGCAAATAACAGACAACTACCATGAGTTATTTGTTGTGGAACATCGTTAACTGCTAACAAAAATAGCAAGAGCCCAAGATTCGAGCCTTGTGGTACTCCAGATGGTATTAAGTACTGACGTGACTGAGAGCCTGCGTATTCTACATACTGAAATCTTTGCGTCAGGTATGAGATAAACCAATTACAGGTATAACGAGAGACATCCTTTGAGCTCAAACTATTCACTAAAAGTTTATACGGGACTTTATCGAATGCTTTAATCATATCCAAGTAGATAACATCTGTTTGATGACCTTGATCTATATTATTTGATATGATATTAGTTACAATCAGGAGGATAGTCTCAGATTTTTTTGGTAAAAATCCATGTTGACATTCAGAGATATGGTGAAACATGATGCAATAAATGCCTGTACATAATTTGTTCGATAACTTTGGCAGGAGAAGAAACGATGGAAACAGGTCTGTAATTTCTAAGTAACCTTTTATCACCCGATTTATGTTTGGGACAGACTCACGAGATTTTCCACCTTTCAGGAAAAACATTACTTGATACAGATTTATTAAACAATATCCACAAAGGCACAGCTAAAACATGCATACAACTCTTAATAAAATAAGGAGGTATAGTCTATTTCACGATAAGTTGAAGTGACTATCTACTTATGGTCCTAAACACAGTGGGTGGTAATTACAAATAACTCTAATCCCTTGTTTGTACCCATAAACTAGCCAGAGATGTATCAGGTATAAATTACATTACACCATGTAATGCCACAATTGTAACAAGAAATAAACATAAGATATCATCAAAATAAACTTTATTTTTATTATAAATACAATTAATTTATAGAACTTATAATTAAATTTAAAACATTACAATTAGTATTTAAAACATTACAATAAAATAAATTTTAAATTAAATAATGTTTAAGATAAAAAAATCTTACAAGTCCAAATCATTCTCTGAATCAGTCTCTAAATTAATGATTATAGTACGTTCTATTTGAATATAACTGTCCTCAGTTTTAATAACATGATTTACACAATTTTTCCATCTATCTACAGGGATATTTTCCACTTCTTTTTTTATAAGTTCTATCACAGTGCCGTTTAAAGTGGGAGAAACATTATTCCGTTTTATTCTCGCCTTTAACTGACTCCACATTTGTTCAATAGGATTGAATATACAATAATACGGAGGTAGTCGTAAAACTGTGTGTCCTTTGCATTGAGCAATATTATCGCAAACATAGTCTTTAGAAAAACTATAACTTTTTAATAATTTAATTAAACAATTTTTTTATAACTTTCTTCAAAGTAAATATCATTTTTATATAAAATTGGATTTCCTTCTTACTGTTTGCACTATTCGGTACTTTATTTAGTTGCCGACTATTGTAACTTGCATTGTCCATAACAATAACACTGTTAGCCGGTATATTCGGGAGTAATTTATTTTCGAACCAGTTTTCGAACATTTCCGCCGTGGTATCGTCATGGTAGTCGAGTCTAGAAACTTTGATATTTTTCGCAGAAAGCAAGAGTGCATTCGGTATCCATCCAGTTTCAAGCCCTGCATGAAGTATCGTAATACGTTTACCTTTATTAGGCAGCAGTCTGACTGATCGAGCGCCATCGTGTAACGTAGCGTCGAGTCGTGTAGTGTCGTTTAAAAATTTAAAAGCTGGTCTGACTGATCAAGTACTGTCGAGTATTATCGATCATTCAGTGTCAAGTAAATTTGTTTCTCACTTGTCAAATAGTGCATATTCCAACCTAAAATAATACTATCAAATAGTTAATACTAATTAGCGAGTCCATTTTACTCTATATTGTAATTTTGTTTTTTTTTTTGACGTTCCAACTGTCAAATAATATATGGTTGAGCGTCGAGCGTCGTGTGAAATTCAAACCGGTTTGAAATACAAACAACTTGATGCTACTTGATAGCAAACGATGGTTCAGTGCGACTCATACCCTTAGTTAACGTGTGTTTGAAATTTGCTCGACAGCAAACGATCGACAGCACTCGATCAGTCAGACCGCGGCCTTAGACGGTGCTCTTGTTTGACATTTATTTGACGTATCCACCCAACCTTTTGAGTTTGTTTCATGTGTGTCGTACCAAGTTTCATCTAAATAAATTATTGACTTTTTATCTTCTCTGTATTTTTTAATGTTTTTTAAATAATTTTGAATCAAAAGTTTTAATCGCTCTGACGCCATAAGGAACTGGTTTTTATTTAAAGTTTTAAATTGAAACCCTATACTTTTAAGGGCACGCCATAAGGTCACCTTTGAACAATTAATTTCACACTGGTCTTGGATTAATCTTTTGAGCAATATGTCCAATGTTGGCACATTTTGTTCGGTGTACATTTAGTACATTTTTTGCCGTATTACATCTTTCTGGAAACCATCCAAACATTTTGATATGCCTGAATCCTTTCGTTTTCTTCTCCTATCAATGGATTTATTTACAATATTCCATACTGTTGTCATCGCTACTTTCGTTGCCTTGCTTGTCTCTTCTAATGCCGCTTGTTTGTTTTTGCGGTTCCTTAAATATAAATACACATTGGCCACAATTTCTTTAGCTTCTACAGGTAAATATATACAAGTTTTTTCCGGATTTTTTTTATTGTATCTTGCACTATATCATCATCTTCTATCATGGTCACATAGTCATCTGCTTCATTTGCTTGCACAGAAGTTAATTGTTCGTTCCAAGGACGCCACATTTTTCTAACACGTACTGAACTATTTAACACAAATCACAAGTTATCTGATAGAAAATTCAAAGCGAAGTGAAAAGATATTTAAAACATCTGCAATTTATACCTGATACATCACTGACTAGTTTATGGGTGCAAACAAGAGATTAGTGTTATTTGTAATTACCACCCACTGTGTTTAGGGCCATAAGTAGATAGTCACTTCAACTTATCGTGAAATAGACTATATAAGGTCAGGTGCACATGCTAATTTCTTTATGGACCAATCTACATCTTGAAATACTATCGAGATGAAATATGTCTAAACTAGTATCAATAATATGGGAAATAGGACCTACCTGTATTAGAAGCTTATAACTAATACTGTATTGGTCTCGTATTTACTGACCTGTATCATGTCCAGCTGCACTCTCCTCATATTCACCGTCATCTACACATTCAGTCTTGATATGGATCTCCTCATTAATGATGATATTACTGTTGTAGTTATACCGGGACATGTCGTCAGTAGATGATAAGATATATGTCCCCCGAGTATCGCAAACTTCTGAAATATAAATTAAGTAAAGTCTATTTATTTGGTTTAAGCGGGACTAAACGGGAGTTGCAGTTTTCAAGATGTCACACTAACCAAGTTAGCATAGATTGTTTCATGTTGACAGAAATAATTCAAAATGCGAAAAGAAAAACGAGTAACATATAAAAAATAAAATATATAAAACATTTTTAAATTTTTTGAGGAAAAAATGAAATTGAAGAATTCTGTATTAAGAATGACACAATTAATCGCTGGCTGAGATCCATTCTATTTCAGGTCCACTTTTGCTATATTGGAGTTATTGACATTGAAAGATTTGCCATAGCAGATGTCAAAATTGTTTTTTATTTTAGGCTTTTTAGTTTATTTAATAATTTTCTAGGTTTTATTTAATATTTTTCTAGTTTAATTCGAAGGGTTTTCCCCTGTTTTCCAGTGTGTCAGTGTGTCTGCTGTGTGGTACCTTCCTATTCATAGTTGGTATAAAAAGAGACGTACAGCGAACAGGTTAATTTTAGCACAGTACATTTTTATTTTATGAAAATGCGAGTAAATATTTGCGAATTTTTTTAATTTTTACGCGCTACACATGTATTGAGGTGTATAACCGAAGGTGGACATCAAATTACAGTATTTAAAGTTTAATTTTAGTAGATTTATTAAAGTGTAATTTGTAGATGAGCAGGTGTAAATGCCGGGCACGTAATTTTATGTGGTACATCTGAGTGTCGGTCATCT
Organism: Liopterus haemorrhoidalis; assembly: GCA_963971575.1. Taxonomy (NCBI): domain Eukaryota; kingdom Metazoa; phylum Arthropoda; class Insecta; order Coleoptera; family Dytiscidae; genus Liopterus; species Liopterus haemorrhoidalis. Next base: position 30,508,454 of record OZ020623.1, read on the forward strand.
GAATGTACAATATATGGATTCTGTTTGCAAACAAGTGCATTATGTTCATTGCATCATGAAATAAAATTAGTTTTAGTTGGTCAGGGGCAGCTAAAAGTTAAAATGCAACTTGCAAGTGCAAGAATATTAGTGTAATTTTGTTTTTCTGCGACAAACGTAATGAACAAACTCGCATAGTATCAGTTACTTTTTAACTCAAAATATATTCCCATGCCTTCCTTCTTGTCCATAACCAAATCTTTTCAAATCTGGACTTAATATTAACTTTTCCTCCATTTTTCTTAAGAAAAGAAAAAAACTAAGATGCCTATCTTTGTCCTGTCTTGAATGAATGCTGTCGAGTTTTTTCAAATATCTAGATTATTTAATTTTTGGTATAAGTTTGAAGTCAAAAAAACGAAAAAAACGGAATTTTTTTTTTCGAAATTTCTGTTTTCAGTTGTAAAAAATTCCATAAAAAAAAGCAAGAAAAAAAAATATCTCGACAGCGTTACCTCAAGAAACTCATAAACTAACGAAATATTTTTGTTTTTTTTGTTTTAGATGATCCAGTCATTAGTTATGTGTCTCACCGCAAATCAACTCTTTGTCCTGAACGAAAATTTCAAATTCATGTCACGAGCTTAATTTTCGATATTTTTCAATAAAATTTTTTTTGGATACTCTTCGAAGGTTGTTCTTTACTGTAGGTACTATCCCAATCAAGTTACTATTAACAGTTTTATAAAAAAAAATCTTGAAAATGGGTATAAAATGTGCTGCTCTGACCATATCCCCCCCCCCCCTTAATTTCAACGTACAAATTTTATGTTAAGTTCTAATTTCACGTTAATTCTAATTTATAATTTGGAGGTTCTGAACGAAACATTAGGTTTTTTTGTTTTTTGTACTCTAGCAACTGGACTGTAAGTACAAATACTAAAACCGCACAGATATAAAAAAAAATAGATTATTTTTCGTTAGAAAATTCTTAGAAATCGAAATCTCGTAAATTCAGTGGTTGAAATAAGAGTGTGAGAGAAGTGCCTATGAAAATTTTCCAGTGTCAGACAACCGTGCCAGACACAAGGATGCACTTTAAGTCACTAACAAATCTAGCTCTACTTACCAGTTTTTGAGATAGTTGTACTTGCTAGTGTATTTCCTTCATATTCACTAGTGTCTATGGGTTCAGACTTAATGTCAATTCTTTTTATATCACCTGAAATAAATACGTCCAGGGAAATTTAAAGAAAATACTCGCTATAAAATATATACGAGGTGTGATCAAAAATTTCGGCAACTTTTTGAAATTTCCGCGCTTCACTTGTCGGATTGATAAAAGATTATTTAAGTATAAGGTTGTCTCGTAACTTATAGTGGTGGGGATAAATAGAAAAGCTACTCGTCATCCGTATGCGAACAGGACATCAGTCTTTGTTTATCGTATAGTATTTCCAAAATTAAATGGCCACTCGTGTTAAGAAGCTTAACAAAGCTGTAATGGGTTTATAACAGTAATCCTAGGATTTGTTGCTGTAAAAAGATTATAGGAGGTATTAAGGGAATTTTAAATTTAAATTGAAAAAATTGTAGAAGTAGTTCAATTGAAGTTTCTTAAAAATAATTAAGGATATTTTCCAAATTTATAATCCTATTGTTTCTAAAAAACCGACCGCCAACATATATGAGAGAGGTTTTGACTATTTTTAGCATGATGTCTGTCGGTCTCTCTGTTCGTCTGTCAGTTTGTCCGTCCGTCTGTCTGTGTACACGTGCAGAGCAAATTCGGCTAAAAGGATTTTTATGGAACTTCATATTTAAGCTTTTGACATCAATGGCACGATTTGATCAACTTTTGGTAAAAATCGGTTGACTAGAAATGGGAGTTTACTCGTGTCGATTTTAAGATTTTTGCAAATATTTCATAACATAAAAATAATTCGAAAAAAAATATTAAACAAAAGGTGCTATAAAAGCAATAACCAACAACTTTTACTTGAGATATTTTTTGATAAAACGAAATTTTTGTGTTAATTTTTCGAAATTTTTTCTAAGGATCTATTTTTTCATACTTATACGTAACGTTTCCATGGTCATGATAAATAATATCTCTACTAGAAAATATTAGGCCAAGTTATTTCTTCTATGCTGCTAGAATGTATATTATACAAGTACTTTGTGATGGCGGATGATGGTGCATACATTAACAACATTGCTCTTTGGCGACCATTTGATTTTGAAGAAATTCCTAATATCTGTAGTGAAAATAGTGAATCTGTGCAAGGTGATGTGAAGTGCGAAAATGTGGACGTTGACGTGGAATACGAAAATGTGGACGTGGCTACTAAAGAAAAATGTCATTTGACAGAGGACTGCAAAGTTCTGATAGTGAACGTTTATAAAAAGTTATTATCGGTATTTCGGTAATGTATTTTGGTAAAGGTAATGACAAACCTATACTTAGAACTGCGGAATTAACTAGTGTTCCATACAGAACAATTCAACGTTCATGGCAAAAATCAGCAGCGAAAACGACCCGATTTACAAGTTTTCAAGAAAATAGATAGTTTTATGTCTAAAACACTAATAAATAAAATAAACGAGTTTTATACGAAAAATATAGTGCCGACTGTGCATCTTTTAATAAAAAAGAACGCTGAATAGAATTTCCATACAAAGTTATCCATATGTATAATTATTTGAAGTTGCTAGGATTTAGATACAGAACGTTGAATAAACATTTACATATTATGGAATCATATAGAATAGTATGGGCGAGATCGCAGTATTTGGACAGAAAGTGACATTGTAATACAATTAATTAAATACGAAACAAGTGCAACAAGTTGTGATTCGTGGAAAAAATGTGTAGAACATGTAAAGATAATTGAAACATTTTTTTTTATAAATCCACTAAATAAATATTCAATAATTATTAATTTTGTGACGCAAACTCTGATAGTGATATAAACAATGATAATAGTGATAATGATTAATATTTTAATAATTTTAAATTACCATAAATTGACAAATTCAAAAAATGAATGATTTTTGTTTGTGCAAATTTGAAGTATTTAATATAGACTATAAAGACTTTAAAACAAAACGATTTTTAAACATGCCTATATTTATAATTCTTATATAGCCAGTCCTAAGCCTGATAAAAATTTGCAGGAATATCATGTGAGTATATACAGTTCATTCTAAATATCATATAAAAAACACGTTTATTTTAAATAATTATTAGGGTCCTGGCAACTACTATTAACAGAAACATAAACTCAGCAGGTATAATGGTTATACTGTCAACTATTATTGTAATCAATAAATGAGGGTGGCCATTTCATTTTGGAAATACTATATATGTTAAATACACGTGAAGTTTTAGTTTATAAAGGAAATATTTTAAGTTTTTTAGTACCAGTTTTAACCCAGAAACACCCCCTAAGAAATAAAATTTAGAGATACCATGCCTGATATTTGATCTTGGTTCTACTCCATTCTACCAAATTTCGTTAAAATACGTCCAGCCGTTTTTAAAAACAGATATAACCTCCAATTTTATTAATTACTATATTATTATAGCAATTTGTTTTTCTATTTTTATTTAAATATACCTAAAATTATATTTGTATTCGATTTTATTGTTATTTATTAACTATAATACAAATAACCATCACTTTAAATTTTATATAAATCAGTATAAAATTTCCTCATGTTATTATTTATAATTTATTCAGTAGAACTGTCTTGAAATAAATATTTATTATAAAAATAGTCAATAAAAATATTTAAAAACGTGCAACATTTCTATTAATTCTGTAAGCTAGTTTGAACTGCGCATACGTGTGACGTATTCTCTCACGTTCTGATTGGTCAGAATCTACGAAACAACCTTTACTTTAATAATCTTGGGTTAACCTGTCTTTGACGACTATCTCAATTGGCAGCCATATTTTAGATTTGACAACTAATTAAAGAAGTTGTGTTTCTGTACATTCGGCGATTTTTTATTTTTTACAATAAAGGATCAAAGAATATGCATTAAATTTTGAGTGAAAAATTAAATCAAGTGCTGTCAAGTAGAGGAAATTTTGCAGAATTTATTTGGTGAGTCGTGTATGAATAAACAAGCGATTTACATATGGTATAAACGCTTTCAAGACGGACGTGAATCAGATGAAGATAATGATAGAGTTGGGAGACCCAGCAATTCCATCACCGAAAAAAAAAAAAACGTGGAAAAAATTAACAAAAATATTCTTTATAACCGTCGAATTACAATTAGAGAGGCTGCTGAAAAATAAAGTTACAGTTATTACAATTAATTTGATTTTTTTAATTGGATCATAGAGATAGGTTGGACCCATATTTAAAAAAGGTTCTTATGAAGATCTTTCCAATTATCGACCTATTTCCATTTTACCGATTATGTCAAAGATCTTAGAACAAGTCATCGCCAAAAGAATATATAACTTTTTTGAATGTAATGATTATTTCAGTAATGCTCAATTTGGATTCAGATCTGCCAAAAGTACTACATTAGCAATAAAATATCTTGTAGACTACATTACAAACGCTTTTGAAACAAGGAAGATATGTGAGATTAAACTATGTGATCTGTCAAAAGCCTTCGACTGTATGTCGCATAATATTTTACTAGCAAAACTAGACCACTATGGCTTTCATGGAATTGCTCTAGATTTAATAAAATCTTATTTAACAAATAGAATCCAGATGGTCTTCTACAATAAAAAATCAAGTAGTCAAGAAAAAATCAAATACGGTATACCACAGGGCTCAATCCTAGGCCCATTAATGTTTATCATATTTATCAACGATCTACCGCAGCATATAACATGTACTTCGGTACTATATGCTGATGATACAACATTAATTGAATCCAAACCTAATCTTGTGGAATTGAACAATGCCGTGCAGAGATCCCTGAAGGAGGCTGAAAATTGGTTCAATATTAACAAACTTCTAATAAACAATGCCAAGACGGCCTCATTAATATTTGCACCAAGTAAGGTTAATATGAATGCTACTATCGGTTCAGCAAAATTCCTTGGCGTGTACTGGATTCCAGACTCACGTGGAAAACTCACATTGATAGCCTCTGCAAGAAATTATCAACAGCAATCTATGCAGTCAAAAGAATATCTAAAACTGTAGGAGAGAAAGCAGCATTAAGTGCATACTATGCTCTGTTCCACTCCCGTGCTACATATGCCATCGAGATCTGGGATTGTTCAAGTCATCTGAACTCAGTGTTGATCTTACAAAAAAAAGCTGTAAGATCTATTGAGGGTAAACCACAGCTTACTCACTGTAAACCACTGTTCCAACATTTCGAAATACTGACCATCACATGTAGCTATATTATGGCGCAAATACTTGCTTCTGCCAAACAAAAAAATTAACTCTTAAGAAGAACTAACATCCATAATTACAATACAAGAGCCAAAACAGATTTTGAACTGGATCGTTACAGACTAACGACAACCGCAAAATATAATTACGGAGTTAAATTTCTCAATAAATTACCAAAAGAATGGATTGACCTGCCGTTACCTAGATTCAAGAAAATATTAAAGAAATTCTTACTGGAAATGTCATTTTACAATATAGAAGATTTTCTTAACTTCAAATTTGATTCAGCGTGAAACCTCTACTCTGAACTAAATCTAATATAATTAAATGTATCAAATTTCATATGTATCTATATATTTTTTTTTTTTTTTGACAGAATGTATATTACATTTTAATAATAATTATTATTATTATTATTATATTATAGTGGAGTATATCAAATTAATTGTAATAACTGTAACTTTATTTATATAGATAGGACTGAACGCAATTTTAACATTAGAATATCAGAACACATCAGAGCCTGGGAGCTCAACAATAGTAATAAATCTAATGTCGCTAAACATATGATCAATAATAACCATTCGTTTAGTTTTAGTAATGTCAAAATATTACATGTACAACCCAAAGGATTAAAATTGGATGCTTTAGAAGCGTTAGAGATTAAGAAAGCCAGTTCCACGAACATGGATTTAATGAATGAACAATTAGATCTTAGTAATTCTCTGCTTTTAGTCCCATTTTAACCTTTCGGTTTTTCCTAATCGCTATTTTTCCTAATTGCTCTATTGATGGTAGTATATACTTGTTCAGTTTTGTAAACTCTTTGTATTCTGATGATGACCTCATAAGCCGAAATACGTATTAATGAATTAAAATATTTTGAAACATTACCGAGTGTTTTATTTTGAGTTCTATTTTAAATATTGTTCTGTAAATTAAAAAATTGCATGAATTTTTTGATCACATCTCCTATTTTATATGAAATGTTCACTAATCATTGCCCGAGTTCATCAGAAATAAATTGCCCAAGTTCATCAGAACTATGACAATGAAATATGAACAGTATTAAGTGTGAGTTAGTTGTAAAAGTGTCCGTTACTGACAATGCTCAAATTGACCCGTGCGCTCTAGTCCAGTCTTCACTTCATGGTCATCAGTAACTTCATGTTCTGTTTTAATTTCAATCTTATTTTTAATATCAGTGTCTTTTGAATCATCAAGATGCATATCACCACCTGTTGCATCATTCATTTTCACTCCTGGAACAATAATGTACTGTCCTATAAAAGAACTAGAGTTAGTTTCTTTCTGTAAAATATGGAATAAGAAATAATCAACCCAACAAACATTCAACCATAGGCCAAATGCCGGCAAACTACTTTTTCTGTTGGTAAATTGCTGGCACCAAAAGTTTGTGCAACGCAAGTATTGGTTAATGTTCCGTATAAGTCCACCGCGTCAAATTAGAACTAGGCTGTATGTTTAGAATAGAATATATGTAAGAGTGGGGAACCAATAGTAATCATTCTTGCATATGTGCTCGGTGTAATCAGACACAACTTTTGTGCAATTTAGAATCAAGGGTGGACGGTGTCTACACAGGTGTTATTTACATAGTTAGTTCCTGAAACTTGGAAAATGGCTGATAATTATTTCAATTTTTTAAGTAATATGGAGAGTAAGGATATGAAAGAGGTGTTAAGGTGGTGTATGAATGAGAGTTTGATTGTGTCTGATTGTAAATGTCCCAAAAAGTTCCCAGACCCCTGATTTATATAATTGCAATGTGATCTAAATGCTATCCATTTTTTCCCAAATTTAAACCCAAATTGTGATAGCTAAATTTTATCGCGTACAACTTCAAAGAGTTATAAAAAAGATGGATAATTTTATATAAAAAGGTATTCTGTGGCGATTTTCACGGCTCTGGATTTGCCTACTAGTTTTATCATTGTTGGTTTGCATATAGTGAAGATATATAAATGCTTTATACATTTTTAATACATTTACATAATTTGGTATGTATGAATGCGATGAAAAACGGAATGTCCTATTTTAGACATAAAATTGGTAGGTCGGAATATATTGATAATTTGAGGATTCTCTCTTTTAATAAAGTTAGTGTTTTTCAACATATGTATACTATAAATCTCATTCAAACTATTTAAATATGACTTTAAGGGTATAAATACTGAAATTTCGTTCTTCAAGTTTTTCTTTAAAAACCTTAATACGAGCTAAATGTTAACAAACACTTATTAAATAATTGCTTGGATTTCAAAACGTATAACTATCAAGTACTTATTTAGATTTCAGAATCGTAAATATTATATTTTGAAAGAAAGGGGCGGCGCTTCGTCAAGACCAAATCTCATTTCAACTAGCATACACGTTCTGTCTGACGAGTTATGCCTGGTGGACTTATACGGAACATTAACCCAAGTATTAATAATATAGTCCACATTTGTATTTCGCACTTCTCCTATACGAAGTACTTTACCAGCATTTTATGAGTACCCCTTGTTTTGTTAATATGTTTATATTAATAATTGCAGTGTTTTTAAGTAGTGGCATTCTTTTTTAATAATGGAGCGACAGCATTTAACTATCCACTTTGTAGAATAAACTTGTATTGAATGAAATAAATATTGCGACTCGCCCGAACCAAGAGATGTTTATTTTGTAACGTTGCGACAACTGGCATTAATACAGGGCCTATGGTTTCGATTCAGACGTGGAATTACGCATTAATGTGGTGTCTGCAGTTATAAATAACCATTGAAAATGACTCTACGAACAGACCAGGTATTAGGTCTATTCGTACAGTTATTTCCAACTATTTATTATCATCAGACGTAAGCATAGAGTTTGTAAGAGAATGTTAAAATCATTCCGTACTTGCATCTATTGAAAATAAATCGATATAAATGACTATGAAAAGACCTATTATCAAATAACTTAACCGCACATTTCTATTCTGGTTGACGGCACTGTCATTATGCAGTTCTCAAAAATATTCAGAACACTAGAATGTTTCTAAACATCATGATTTTAAATCTATATTATGAAGAAAACGAATTAAAAACTGGTTTGATCCACTGGTATTCCAGGTCAGTAGTTGAACAAAGCCACTGAAATGGAAATTAATGAAACTAGAATTATATGCCTTTAAAAGATACTCTTACGCGCTTCTAACTAGTTTTAAATACATAACATTTCAAATAAACATTAATAATGAATATAAATAGATTCTTACCAATGCAGAAAATAATATTATCAGCCTGGAATAATAGTTTCAATTTTCACTATTGGTCAAAAGTCGGCATGAATATTTTTTTACGTTCGTGGAATATACAACAAATATCTGTTAAAAAGATACCTTATAACTGCAGATTTGTGTGAACAAAGTGTTCTAATTTTCAAATAAGCAAAGTGACTCTCGTTTATAACTCCCACGATGTATTAAAACCAATATGTAACAGTCCGTGCAAAGTATAATCAATGCTTGCTAGACATTACTTGCCAGTCACCAAATAATAACTAAAAAAATCACGAAATATTAACAAAAATCACCAATATCTTTCAACTGGAGGCAATGGTATTTAAATCTCGTTTTTAATTTATAAACGCCTAAGAAAATTTTTGCTGAATTTTTAAAACAGCTTCTAAATGCGAGTTTATAGCAGAGATGGGCGTTTACAAGTAAACTTTAATTGTTTACGTTTACGTGTAAATTTATGTAAACAATTGATCAACCTGTCAACAATGTAAACTATGTAAACTTATTATTGATATAGCAAATTATTATTGATTCCTGCCTCGTCAGCCCAACTGGAACGAGCTCACATGCCTGTTAAAAACAAATTAATTTATGAAAGATCTAAAAAATTAGTGCATGCCTACTGTCAACTGCAATTAATGGATGCTGATCAAGAAAATATGGATGCTAATGAGAATGAGACTTAATGTACTTTCTTGTATTGTGTTATTAAAAAATAAGGACTGATTTTCTTAAAGTTGAAATTTTTGATTTTTATTAATATGTATGATAAATGCTTTCTAGCGTTTATAATAATATCAATTAAAACACACAGATCCAAGCACAAACGATCATTTATTACAAAGTCTATTTACAATCTGTCACACATATGTCATCATTTTATGGTTGCTAACGTAACATATTATAAAGGCCGTCCAAGAACTAGATATGATCCTAACACGGCCGTCCTGATCTTGCCGCGTCTTCGCGGCATCTACATATTTTAACTGCAAAATAAAACAACTTGCTATCTTAACGCGGCCGTCCTGCTCCTGCCACGTCCTCACGCCATCTTCTGAATTTAATAACTGCAAAATAAAACAGAGGAAATGTTAGTTTCGTCCGCCTCCTTGAGGTTCCTGACCATCCAGAGTTTCACCGAACTCCTTGAGGTCCTTGAACATTCAGAGTTAAATAAAACAAACAGAGTTGCCTGAGGTCTCTGACCATCCAGATTTCCCCTAAACTCCTTGAGGTCCCTGACCATCCAGAGTTTCACCGAACTCCTTGAACATTCAGAGTTAAATAAAACAAATAGAGTTGCCTGAGGTCGCTGACCATCCAGATTTCCCCTAAACTCCTTGAGGTCCCTGACCATCCAGAGCCAAACAACTCATTACGGCTAACACGTGCCATATCATCAGCATTGTACAGTGTATCTTGCGGTACTCAACAAGCTATCAATTCTCAACTCAACTATCTATCAGTTTATTTCATTACAGATTGTCTACAGTACCCAACAAGCTCAGTAACTGTCGCTGCTTCATACTCAATACCTTATCATTTAGTCAAAGTAATAAAATGCCTCTTATCATTCTAGTTACAACATACAAAAACAAATGATTTTAACTTGAGTTAGAGATAATTCTTACTTTAATAACCGGCCACAAGAGAAACGAACGCTTGAGAACTACAACAGTATGTATACTGTTCTCAGCTCCCAGTACATAACTATGCAATAACAAAGCCAAGTGCAGCTTGAAGTAGACAGTAAACACTATATTTGTTGTACGCCAACGATTCATTCCAAAAGAACGAATCTTTTTAGAGAGCCATTCTATACTGAACGAATCTTACCTTATCCTCTCCCGTAAAGCTTCTTACAGCAAATAATTCTATTATCTATCGCCCAAGCTACTTTAGAGCTTCGATCAGTCTGTTGAGGATCATTTTTTTAAAAAATTTCGAGTGCATCATCTATCAAGCTCATTGATTTGGAAAGCTGTTTGGAAGAAATTAATAAGCGGGGGAATTCCCAAACAAATATCTTAAACAGATATTACAAATAAAAAAAAAAATTACAACTACATCTACATTTAATGGAACAAACCTCATGAAACATTGGTGAATTCAGATTGTTGTCAAATGGTACGAACGTAAAAATATTTTACACAAAAAAAATAATTTAAAACAAAAAATCTATGACGCAGAGCGAAAATTGGTGCATTTTTAGGAGCGAGGAAATATGTAAACAACGCAAAACGAAACGAAAATACCTAAGTGTATTACATTTTATTAATGCCTTCTCTGCACGCATGCGCAATAAGGTGGGTTTGCTAAAGAGAATAGTACCGACGAAGGCACGGACTGTTACATAGAGTATTTAACACAACGTACATATTATAACGAGAGTACAAGAGTAACTTTGATTATTTCTAAATTAGAACACATTGTTGGACAAATCTGCAGTTATAATGCATTATTTAATGGATATTTGTTGTATCTGCCTCAAACATGAAAAAGATCTACGCAGACTTTTCACCCAAAATGAAAATTTAAACTACTATTCCAGGCTGGAATTATTATTTCCGGAGTTGGTAAGTACCTATATTATTACCGTATATTTGAAGTGTGATGAATTAAAACTAGGTAAATAGCGTAACAGGACTTTATAAAGCTATGTAATTCCAGCTCCATCACTTTAGCAATCAATGACGTCATATAAATATACACAGCACGCTCTATGCCTTAGCATTGTATGTTATGAAACAAAGACTAGGTGTTTAATAAGTTGCCTATTTACATTTATTTTATTCAGCTATTGCTAAGAAAAACTCCGGCGCCGTATTGTGTTTATTATTGTTTTGTTGTGTTATATTTTCTATTTTACTATTTTACCTTTTCATCATATTTCAACTTTTAATAAGATTGCCGTAAATTGCATTTTAAGAGTTGCGAACTGTATTTCAACTACGAAGTATTTTAAATAATAAAAAGAAATATTTAATTAAAATGTTACATAAAGTTTTTTCTTTAAAAAAAATATTTGTATTCAGTACTTCGAATACATCAGAAAAATATTAAACCCAGCATTGATTATAGATATACATCTTTATAATTTGTCCGATAAATTTTAATTTATCATGGAATAAATGATGTAATATATGCCCGTTTTATTTAGAAAGTGTCTGAAGCATTGCTAAACAATATGATCGAGAAAAAAATGTTTCTAGATAGACATGGAATTCATTTATTTTTATATTAACAGAATTGTCCACTTAACATTTTAAATTCAGGGCCTACTAAACTTTTTTTTTCGATCATATTGTATTTTAAATGTATGCAATTTAGAAACCTACTAATTATCTTAAATATATATTAATAAATTCAGGTCAATTTAATATTATTTTTGAAATTTATTATATTAAAATTTGTAGTTTACAGTATTAAAAAAATATATTTTTACTTTCAATTCTTATCGGCAAAACATTGCTGTATGCAAACTGTACAACTCCTCGGGGCAACCCCCGTTTCCCCGCCTAAAGAGGTGTTGGCTTCATAATTTTTTACCATTTATGTAATAAAGACTTATCAATCGTAGGGTGGTTAAATAAAAACCTCTTTGATATTCAAAGGTGCGCAATTTTTTTTTTTCTCTCAAAACCACTCGCTAACAACAAAATTAACAATATAACTGGAATTAAACATTGCTTAAATCTGAATCTTTTACCATTCATGTAGAATAGGTACGGGAATCGAATGATGGCTAAACGAAAAAATTCTAAATTCTCAGAGGCGCGCAATTCATTTTTTTCTCAAAACCACTCGCTTGCAACATAAAATTAACAATATCGCTTAAAAAGAAAATAAAAGTTTGAACTTCCTGCATTTAACCATAACGTGAATCAGCAACAAATTCGATTTCGATATCTATAGAAAACCTACATATTCAGACACCATCATTCCAGCCTAATCCAATCATACCCTTAATATTAAAATGTCCGCCTTCCTTAATTTTTTACACAGACTTTTATCTGTACCCCTATCACCTGCTAATTTTTCCAAAGAATTTCATACTATTAAATTAATTGCACAAATTAATGGGTACAATCCTAAAATAATAGACAATATGTTGTGAAATAAAAATAAATCATTATTATTAAAAGAAATTTATTCAATTTACAAGACTCCCAGTAGTTATAAAATAATCAATTATATAAATAACAATAATTTTAAAATTGCCAACATTTTAAAACAAAATAATATTAAGGCAGGTTTTTATAATAAAAATACCCTGAGAAGTAAATTAGTTAATAACAAAATAAGTCAGAAAGAAAATATTTCCTATTCCGGTATCTACAAAATCAAATGTAATGATTGGAACGCGTATTACATAGGGCAAACTAAACGTAATTTTAAAGTCAGAATTCAAGAACACTTGAGGGCATGGAAATATAATAAAACCGAATCATCTAACTTAGCCAAACATCTTATAGAAAACGGTCACCATTGCAATGAAAAAAAAATTTTAGAAATGTTACATTTAGAAAATAAAAGTAGAAAACCCATGTACTTCCTAGAGTCATTTGAGATTAAATATGCACAGCGAGAAGGGCATAATCTCATTAATGAACAATTGGATCTGTTGGAATCTCCTATTCTCAGGACTATGGTCAATGGTATTTCCTAATCCCTTCCCACACCTATTTGCTCGTAATAGTTAACCTGTATTTTTAGGTAATATTGTCAGCATTTCTTGTACATTGATTCTTCTGAAGATGGCCTAACAAGCCGAAATATATTAAGTTTTAATAAATATTTTGTGGAATGTAACAAAGTGTATTATTAACTATTTATTCATCACGTTCCATCAAGAGTTAACAGCTACATCTATCAATATTAATATCGCTTGAATTAAACAAAATAATTAGTCTGTTCGCATTCATCTTAATTGGTTTATTATCATGAGATGCAGGCGCAGAGTAATTATAACTCTTTCCTACGAGCTCTGGTTGGAGACTAACAGATACAGACTGTTGAAGATGACTATGAGCAGCACTTATGTATAACTGGCCACCTGTATTATTCTATTTCAGTTACAGCAGACAAGTCTGGACAAGGATAACATTTATATTCAGAACTCCAAAGTATTGTTCAATCAGGGAACAATATGTGCGGAATGCTGCAGGAAAGTGGATGGCTTGTACGAATTTCGTAGGCAGAGCTTACAAAACATTCAAATATATACAAACTATACCTCACAACTGAGTTCTGTCTCTGAAACTAGCGTGGAGTTATGTGTTTCTCTGACGGATATTAAACAAGAACGAAAAGAATCGTTGATGAATTGTGTAAAGTCTGAAGATCAGTGCAGCAGTACAGATATATTGCCAGCATCTGGTCACACTTACTCTGTTACAAATGAAGCATGCGAAGAGTACTTCAATAACAGTTACACAGTGAACAAAGAACAGGAAGAGATTGCTGATTACACAGGTGTCGTACTATTTTGTTTATTCCTAAATTATTTGTTATATACCTTGTATCTACTTTTTACAACATAGGTAATACAATGTTAAAATTTTCATTAAGAAATATCTCTTTGCATATTAATTTTAGAGGGAAAAGGGTAATTACAAAAAATGTTCAGAATTAAAAATTTCATTAAATAAGCCTAAATCAAATCGATTTTCTTTGTAAAACACACATATTGAAATTGACACTGTAGCTTCTAAGAGACGTCTCTATGACCAATAAAATGCATATGAGGATTAGGGTTATACATCGAAGGCAAAACATCGATGTTTAACATCGATGTTAACATCGGCGCTTACTATCGATGTTGAAAAAACATCGAAGGAAAAACATCGACGTTTCCGATACATCGATGTTTTATTAATATTAAATAATATATTAAGTGATATTAAAAAAAGTTATTTATTTATATTATATAGGTTTTATTTAATAATGTAAAGATAAAATACGAAAAAAAGTAACATATAATACACAAAAAGCATTTATTAGATTTTTAAATAGAAATATTCGTTTTTAATAGTAATTAATTTCACATTAACATTATTATACCCAATATAATAATCCTAATTCGTACCTACTATTTTTACATTTCTAAAATGAAATATTGGATTTTATTATAATACTAATATAGTAATCTTAAGGTTAATTTTATATTATTTAACATAAAAATAACATACTGTCATACACAATTATTTTTTACTTTTTTAAGTTGTAATAAAGTCTGTTCCTTTGGTTTAGGCGGAACTAGATTTTCAATTCTAGTTACTTTTACCGATTGATTTTGTTCAAGAAAAGCCAACTTCAATATATAAAAAATAGCTAATGACAACTTACAAAAATGAAAATTCCGATTAGTTCCGACTAATCGTTTGGAATAAACTGTACATATTACATTTTTTCTAACACTAATATAGCAATCCTATTATTAATTTTACACTAACATTACAATATAATAATCCTAATAATAGTTTTATTAATAAATAATTTATAATTATATTTCCCAATACGGTAATTCCAGGGATTGGAGGAAAACAACTGGGAAAGTGTTAACAAGACTCAATAAGAAACAAGTATGTTGGCGTCGTTGGTCGTTCGCATTGTTTGTAAAAATTAGAAGTTTCTTCTTAATTTTTCGTATTCTGCTAACTGCTAAGAAGAATAAGAACTAACATAATTAGTATTGTTATATCACAATAGATGGCGCTTATATTGTGTGTATTAAGTTTAATAAAAATAAAGGGCCATGTTCATAATATTTTACTAAATATTGCAATTAAGCGTTACTTGTTAAAATAAGAAAGTGTGATGCTAACTTTAGTAGTGTCCATAATCATTATACTACGAACTTTTAACTAATAGAGAAGTACGTTTGGCAACGTTTTCTGTTGTCGATAGATATATGCACTGTACAACATATTAACAGAGATGGAAGATGCGTTTACTAACTTGTACTAGCCAACGTGGTGGCCGAGCGCATTAAGTCGTGCGGATTGAGACTGTTAGAAACAGCTTGGTCTGAGCGGTCGATGGTTCGAGCCTGCTTCGTTGGTGATATTATTCGGGCGAGAATAATATGTTTACATTACTCTCATTTTCACAATCATTCACCCCTCATCCAGGTGTAGGAGCTCGCCCCCTGGCATCGGCGATTAGCCTCGTTGCAGAAATAAAGGCCGATGTAAAATAAATAATATAATAATAATAATAACTTGTACTATTATCGCGGTAAAAATACACACATAACCTTGTTTCTTTCACAGTATTGGGTGACGATTATATTATCGATTTTTTTTTAACAATATGAATATTTTAAAAGAATTATAAGTAAAAATGAAATGGTACCTAAATTATTCATGTTATTAACTAGTAACCTATATCTTGTTGATGTGAACTTTTAGCAAAATAACGTAAATCAATACATATTTGAAGTTCAGTTATATATTGAATATTTGCACATTTTGAAGATACCGGTTTTATATCGTCATTTGAGATTTTAAGTAATATTATAACTCTTTTATAAATTTAATTCTTCACTAATGGCCGGTTGCTAAAGTAAGAGTTTTCTCTCAAATGATTTTAACTTGAGTTAGAGAAAACTCTTACGTTAGCAACCCGACATTAATGATTCTAATAATTTGTTTCTTTTGTATAAAAATTTCTTTGTAATTAATTTCGTAATTCACGCATTTCACGAACATCCCGCAAATCTCTCATGATAAAATCAGTCAGTATTATGGACACACTATTTTAATAGGTGTGTTCGATTTGAACATTTGCCATTACTGTTTACTGCCGCGTTAAAAAAATCTGTTCGTTTTGTTTCGCAGTAACTGCAAATCTGTTCGATTTGTCGTAATTTACTGCCAGTTTATGACGCTACTGCGAAAAAGTTACAGCTGCTTCTCTTGCGGATTATTTGTTAAGGCTGTGTTTGTTTACCTTTTTGAGTTGGTACCATAGATAAAGAATAAATGGTTGGTACTTTGTTTTTGACTT
Source organism: Liopterus haemorrhoidalis (assembly GCA_963971575.1). Classification (NCBI taxonomy): domain Eukaryota; kingdom Metazoa; phylum Arthropoda; class Insecta; order Coleoptera; family Dytiscidae; genus Liopterus; species Liopterus haemorrhoidalis. The sequence continues at coordinate 30,525,105 of OZ020623.1, forward strand.
TTTGACAGGAATATGGCTAGCATATTTGTTTTGATATTTATACTATATTCTTTGATGGCTAATGTCTTACAAATTCGTTTTTTTTGAATATCCTGGGACAATAGTTTCTACAAAATTTTTCAGTTTTTCTATCCTGGGGCATTTTGTTAACCTCGCAAATACAGTTCATAACTTCATCATCCGAACTCGAAAAATCTAAATCTGAATCAGATGATTCTGGATTTGATAATATTTCAAGATCCATTAAATATATCTAATATTTTTCACCACTAGGCTGACCAGATTTTTTTCACAGAAAAAGAGTATACTATAAAAAAAAGGTTACACTACAAAAATTCAAATAATGAGCAAAAAACAGAGGTCCTCATTCAAAAATACTAGTGACGAGCAAAAAAAAGGTCTTTACTCCCAAAATAGAAGTGATGAGCAAAAAAAAAAAGTCCTCACTTCTCAACTAGAAGTAATAAAAACAAGTGACCATCAAAAAAAAGTATATTCAGGGTTTTTTTTTTTATAAAAAGTAAGAGTATAGAAAATATTAGTCAAAAAAGAGTATAATACTCTTAAAAAGAGTACGTCTGGTCACCCTATTCGACACACAATATAATCTCCGAACCAAATCGTAAAAAGATTCTTAACCTGGAAAGTTATTTGACATCTGTCTGACATTTAACATTTACGTCAGACGTACTTCTTATTCTCTACGTATAAACAAATCGAACAGAAAATTAAACTCGCTGTATGTTACCAGTTTTTAGTAGTAAACTGCTAACTGCAGCGTTTTACTGCTAGCGTTTAGCAGTATAACGCAAAGGTGCAAATCGAACATACGTAATATCATTTAATACAGCCTCTCTGCGATTCTAAATCTGTACTACTAAATTACAATATACTAGACACTATTAAGCACTACTAACAATAATGCTGTATTATGAACATCAATTTTTAGTAGCGCTTAGTATACTTGTCATAGTAGTGCTATTAAGATTTAGTAAAAGATTATGAACATGGCCCAAATATTTTAAGATTCCAGCACTTCTAGCGATAGATTCTGAATTTCAAAGTTTAAACATCGACATCGGTAGAAGACATCGATGTTTTATCGATACTATCGCCATCTGAACATCGATGGTAAAAACATTGACGTTTTTAGAAAAACATCGATGTTTTCGATACTTTGATGTTTTTCCCCAACCCTAATGAGGATTGCCTTTTATATTTCGGGACTTGAGATCAAAAACAATTATTTATCAACAAAAGTGGCTTTATTGTTTTTCAAAATATTCTCCATCAAGATCAATACACTTTTGCATGCGTTTGAACCAATTTTCGAAGCAATTTTTCCACTCCGATTGAGGCTTTTACAACTGCGACTGTCAAATTATGTGGGATCCAAACTCTATAGTTATGGTAACTTTAAGTATTTATATTTCAGAGAATCGCGATACTCAGGAGACATGTATCATATCATCTACTGACGACATGTCCCAGTATGACTACAACACTAATAATATCATCACCGAGGAAATTTACATCAAGTCGGAATGTGTAGAGGACAGTGAATATGAGGAGAATGCAGCTCAGCAAGATACAGGTCAGTCAATAACGTAATATTGTGCTAGTTGTAAGTTTCCAATACTGCCATTCCCAAATTCAATTTATCGATTACATACATAAGAGTACAATGGCTAACAGTTTGCTAGGTGTAATAATACATTATTTTAATTTATCCAATAAATGATAAATTAACACTTCACTTAATAAGTCTCCGGTCTGACATATATATGACAACACTGTTGACTCACCAATATGATTTCTGGATAGTACCACCCTTCAATCGATACGTGTGAAATTCTCATGACATTCTGACATTTAGTTTAGAAGTTACAGTGGTTTTAGTGACTCCAGTTTTTTAATTTTCAAAAGAATGAACAAAAAAGAATTTCGTGTGTTGATTAAACATGTTTTTTGATGGGGCAAAATACTGTTGAAGCCAAACAGTGGCTTGATAAGTCTTATAGAGAATCTGCACCAGACAATTCAACTATTACTGATTAATATGCTGAATTTAAACGCGGTCGTACAAACACCGATGTTGCTGAACGCTCTGGTCTCCCAAAATTGGCAGTTGTTCCGGAAAACATATAAAAAGTCCACAAAATAGTTTTGAAAGATCGTAAAGTGAAGTTGCGTGAGATAGCTGACACCTTAAAGATATCATAAGGTAGTGTGTTTACAATTTTACGCGAAAATTTGACCATGCGTAAATTACTTTCGAAGTGGGTGCCGCGTTCGCTTACACCGGACCAAAAACAACAACGCGTCGACGATTCAGAGCGCTGTTTGGAGCTGTTCAAGCGAGATAAAAATGATTTCTTGCGTCGGTATGTGACAATGGATGAAACATGGATTCACTACTACACACCTGAATCAAAAAGATCATCAGCTGGGTGGACAGCAGTCGGTGAAAGTCGTCCAAAGCGACCAAAAACTCAAGTCAGCTGGCAAGGTTATGGCATCCATATTTCGGGACGCGCATGGTATTTTGTTTATCGACGCGAAATTGAGAAATTGAGAAAAGTAAAACTATCAATAGCGAATACATGGCATTATTGGATCGATTGCGTGTAGTAATCAAGAAAAAACGGCTTCACATGTAAAAGAAAACAGTGCTCTTTCACCAAGACAACGCCCCGTGTCACAAGTCGATGAAAACGATGGTTAAATTGAATGAATTGCGCTTCGAATTGCTTCCTCACCCACCGTACTCTCCAGATCTGGCCCTCAGCGGCTACTGGCTTTTTTCAGACCTCAACAAGATGCTCCAGGGAAAGAAATTTGACTCATACGAAGAAGTGATTGCCGAAACCGAGGCCTATTTTGAGAGTAAAGACAAATCGTTCTACAAAGAAGGCATCGAAAAGTTAGAGGAGCGTTGGAATGAATGTATCACTCTTGAAGGAGAGTATGTTGATGAATAACGTCGAATTTCTAAAAAAATAATTGTTTTTCTTAGTTAGACCGGAGACTTATTGAGCGACGTGGTAAAATAATGTATCATTTATCCAATAAATGATTGAATTCATATCGACAAACTGCCAGGCCAAGACTTGATACGACTTTAGTTCTAACTGAAATCAAGCGACATAATCTTCTAAAATTATGCAGTTAACGATACGTTTAACCCTCAGAGCTTACAAGTTTCTTATAACAAACTAACAAGCTGAAATTAAATTAGTAACAATTAATACATCTAATTTTTCACCGATTTTTTTTTTTTATATAATAGGATATTTTAACTGTAGAACAAATTGTTGTAAAAAATGTATCGCTCAATAACTTAATAATATATAGGCTGTCCCAGCCAAGTGGCTCACCATTGATATCTTTGTTAATAATATAGATGGAGATTCGGTTAACAGACAAAGTTTAAGTATTTTTTATGGGAAATATTATGCCAGACTCAAAAATATTTTTGTATGTTTCGTTGATCAGATATTTTGAAAATAAACATTTTTTAAATGGAATACTCTGTATATTGTTAGGCCATTGGAATTACGATTTTTTTGTCTTTATTAAAAACTAAACATGTTTATAATGAATTTTTTTTTAATAACGGAGATTCAACGTTACAAACTTATAAAATAGTACGATTAAAAACTTACATGTAATAAAAACAAAAGTAAAAATTACCAAGTATTTTGGTTACACAAATTTATAGAAATGTTTTTACAGTCTTGCCTATATGCTATGTCACCAATAATTCTAACAACACGCCTTTGCAGCCTAAATATTTTTGCCGCATGTGGAGAATGACCCCATGCCAGTAATGCATATGTCATTCTTGACTGAAATAGGGCGTAGTATGCTGTCATTAGAACATCTCGAGTAACGTTATTTTTTTAAATTTCTTATGCAGTAGATGGTCTTACACAAGTTATTAGCCATTTCTTCTACATGTTTTTCCCAGTTAAGATTTGGACCTATGATGACTCCAAGAAATTAAACTGTATCGTTAAATAGAGGGAGTTTCAATGAAAAACAAAGCTGTTTAGTTTTAGAATTATTAAGGCTTAGTGCGTTGGCTGTATACCAATCTTCTGCAGATTTTATAGTTCGATTGACATTATCAGTAAGTTCATGAAACTTTAAGGACTGTGTTAGCAAAGTTGTATCATCTGCATAAAGAATGGTTTTTGCTTTATCTAGAAAAATAGGTAGATCATTGACGTATATTAAAAATAGCAGACGCCCAAGAATAGACCCTTGGGGTACACCGCATTTGATAGTGAGTTCCTCAGATGTAGCTTCAGTAGATAATACATACTGTTTCCTCTTTGTTAAATATGATTGTAGGAAGTTGGAGCTGTTCGTACTTATATTATAGAATTTTAATTTTTAGGGTTTTGTAGGTATGACCAAAAAACCCTTATACCGTCATTTTGTCGTCTGTCTCTCTGTCTGTCTGTCTGTCTGTCTGTCTGTCTGTCTGTCTGTCTGTCTGTCTGTCTGTTCGGTAAAAATTGTAGCCAAACGGCTAAACCTAGAGAGTTGAAATTTGGCATGCTTATACAACTCTTTGACCCGCACATAGGAAAAATACTAAAACATCTAAAAAACATAAGCCCCTAAAAATATAAACAAATATGTGCTCATCGAAAACAAAAATATTTTTTTTAAATTCTGAGTAGGGTATCAAATGAAAGCCCTTAGTACGTGAATTAACGATCAAATTTTTATTTTTGCAAAATAGATTATTTTGATGCGATTTTTGCCAAAAATGTGCAAAAAAAATTGTGTCCCACACCCTGTAGCCCAGATGGTTTAAACTAAAAATCTAAAAAAATTCTAAGTAATGTATATTGGTGTGAACCGAAATAGTACAGCAGGAATTTTTGATCAGATTATGTTTTTGGAAAATAACGCATTTTTTGTGGTTTTTGGTTCACAAAGTACAAAAGTTATACCAATGTAAGACACTCACATGCATAGCGTGCGATGGCTACATGCGTTAGAGCGCTCTTAAACTGGCTGGAAAACGAAGGGTTTCGAGTTCGAGTATGGAGTGAATTTTATTTTTTCTGTTTTTTTTTGCATTTTTATTATTTTGTCAAAATTCTAGTTATATTTTGACAAATGTTGTATTTAATTTTTAAGAGCGTAAATTTAATAACCAGTCTTATTATATGATTAACAGACGATAAATTATTTTAAAAATATCGTTCATTTTGCCGTGATTACTACAAAGTAAAATTTGTCCTACACACTCAGCATACCGCCTTCACTTATTATATACCTGCGAAACCACTGAAATGTGTGAATATTCACACTTCACATCAATGTTTTAATTAAAATATCACGAGGACATATCAGTCAAATGCCTTTGATAAATCAAAGAACGTTGCAATGCCATGATGTCCCTTGTCCAACCCGTTTGTTATCAATTGGACGAATTCTAAAATTGCAGTACTTGTAGACCTTCCAGCTTTAAAACCAAACTGATTATTATTTATTAATTTGTTAATCTCGAAATGTTCCAATAACTGCGTGAATAAAATTTTATCAAAAATTTTCGAGAAAACTGGTGTAAGGGATATTGGCCTGTAGTTGTTTAAATCATCCCTATCTCTTCCTTTATGAATAGGGATTGTTTTTGTTAATTTTAAGATAGATGGAAAAATATTAAAATTTAGACATTGGTTAAAAAGTGTGCAAAGGGGATCTATGATTACGTCTGTAACTTTTTTTACAAAGACCATGTTCAACTCGTAGGCGTCCTTACTTCTAGAGTTTTTTATTGACTTTATAGCATCTTGTATTTGATTGTGCGTTATCGCTTGCAAGTTAAAAGGGGGTGCATTAAAATTATGTTTAACTGAATTTACTATTTGTATTGGGTCTGTGTTGGTTGCTGATAAATTTGTAATTATTTTTTGTGGGATATTAACAAAAAGATTTTTAATTTCGTTTGGTGATTTGCTACATGAAATATGCATTTTTGTGGGTCTATTTTTGTTTATTACATCCCACAGAGTTCTAGACGTGTTGTTAGAATTAAAGATGTAATTGCAATTAGCCTGGCATTTATAAGACTGTAACATTCCTCTATAAAAATTTCTGTATCCATTTCTCACCTTCCAAGTTTCTGGTGTGGAATTTTGTAAGTAATACTGATGCAAGATTTGCACTGTGCCTCTCAGAATTTTGAGTTTATTATTGAACCAGTGAATTTTGTTTGTACAGTCATCGGTTTTTAATTTCTTAACTGGAAAATTGTTTTGATAAACTTCGAGAAACCAGCCTATAAATTTTTTGAAATTTGTTTCACAATCTTGTTCTTTATTGCTTACAAAGTTCCACTTCATTGCGGCTAAATCATTGTAAGATTTAAAAATTCCTACACTTCTTATTGCGAAATAACTTTGTTTTTGTTGCTTTCGGATTATTAATTTTCACGGCAATATTTTTATACATCCCTACTCCACTATGATCAGAGAAGAAATTTGAAACTTCAAAAATTTTATCGTTGTCATTATGGACATTTGAGAAAATATTTTCGAGAGTGTTTTTTTTTTATAGTGCAACAAGTAAATTTTTTGTCTCAATAATCAATGAAAATTTGTTTGCAGCTGACGAAACGTGCTCCAGTGAATCAGAGAAGAGTTGGGAGTTGGGCATTAACAGGCCTAAACAACCCACACCAACAAAGTCACAATTTCTCATTAGACACAGGAAAATACAGTCTCGAGAGAAATCATTTAAATGTGATCAGTGTAGTAAAGCATTTTTACACCCATCAAAACTCATAATTCACAAACGAGTACATTCTGGAGAGAAACCTTACGAATGTAATCAGTGTGATAAAGCATTTTCAAAATCATCAGATTGCATTAGACACAAAAGTGTACATTCTGGAGTGAAACCTTACGAATGTGATCAGTGTAGTAAAGCATTTTCACAGGCATCATCTCTCATTTGTCACAAACGAGTACATTCTAGAGAGAAACCTTTCAAATGTGATCAGTGTGATAAAGCATTTTCAAAATCATCAGATTGCCTTAGACACAAACGTGTACATGCTGGAGAGAAACCTTTCAAATGTGATCAATGTGATAAAGCATTTGCATGTTCATCAGGTCGCATTAGACACAAACGAGTACATTCTGGAGAGAGACCTTACGAATGTGATCAGTGTGATAAAGCATTTTCAAAATCATCAGATTGCATTAGACACAAACGAGTACATTCTGGAGAGAAACCTTACGAATGTGATCAGTGTAATAAAGCATTTACACGGTCATCAAATCTCATTTCTCACAAACGAATACATTCTGGCTAGAAGCCATTCAAATATATGCAGTGTAATAATACAATTAAAGACCCATCAGAAAACATTACTGACAAACGAATACATTACGGAGTGAAACCATTCTATTGTGATGTGTAACAAATGTATGAAAGTATTTTGAGATTTAGACATGATTCACACATAGAGAACTATAAGACCACTACAAAATACGCCAACAAAATAGTTTCACTGGCGGAGACAAATAAAAGGTTTTAAAACAAAATGGAACAGTTAAATAATTTTTATTCAGTTAGTTAGGATACGATTTAATTGCTATATATTAAAATATTAATGCTATATAAATAATAAATACTGTAATATAAAAATTAATAATGGCGATATAAACAGGGTGATCCAAAATGATTGAGGATAGTTTAAATTTCCACGTTAAATTATTGTCATGTTGGCAACATTAATACATACACACATTTAAACAGTGGCGTCTCAAAAATAAGTTTGTAAGTAAAAATTATCTATATTTAATAATAAATAATAATTATTTTTTATTTTATTATTTACACAAAATTATACAAAATTAAAACAACATTGTAAGTAGTCTTACATTTGTACATTCAAAAATAAATAAAAATTACAACAATGTAAACTATGTAAACTTATTATTGATATAGCAAATTATTATTGATTCCTGCCTCGTCAGCCCAACTGGAACGAGTGTTCTCCAACTGGGCTCAAACCCACATGCCTGTTAGAAACAAATTAATTTATGAAAGATCTAAAAAATTAATGCATGTCTACTGTCAACTGCGATTAATGGATGCTAATCAAGAAAATGTCGATGCTAATGAGGATGAAACTTAATGTTCTTTCTTGTATTTTGTTATTAAAAAATAAGGACTGATTTTCTTAAAGTTGAAATTTTTTATTTTTATTCATATGTATGATAAACGCTTTCTAGCGTTTATAATAATATCAATTAAAACACACAGATCCAAGCACAAACGATCATTTACTACAAAGTCTAGTTACAATCTGTCATACATATGTCATCATTTTTTGGTTGCTAACGTAACATATTATAAAGAACGTCCAAGAACTAATCATGATCCTAACTCGGCCGTCCTGATCTTGCCGCGTCTACGCGCCATCTGCATATTTTAACTGCAAAATAAAACAACTTGCTATGTTAACGCGGCCGTCCTGCTCCTGCCACGTCCTCGCGGCATCTTCTGAATTTAATAACTGCAAAATAAAACAAAGGAAATGTTAGTTTCGTCCGCCTCCTTGTGGTTCCTGACCATCCAGAGTTCCCCTAAACTCCTTGAGGTCCCTAACCATCCAGAGTTAACAAGAAAAATACGACTATTTTAGATCCAACAACTCTGAGGTTTCTGACCATCCAGAGTTCCTCTGAACTCCTTGAGGTCCCTGACCATCCAGACTCAAACAACTCATTACGGCTAACACGTGCCATATCATCAGCATTGTACAGTGTATCTTGCGGTACTCAACAAGCTATCAATTCTCAACTCAACTATCTATCAGTTTATTTCATTACAGATTGTCTACAGTACCCAACAAGCTCAGTAACTGTCGCTGATTCATACTCAATACCTTATCATTTAGTCAAAGTAATAAAATGCCTCTTATCATTCTAGTTACAACATACAAAAACAAATGATTTTAACTTGAGTTAGAGATAAATCTTACTTTAGTAACCGGCCATAAGAGAAACGAACGCACGAGAACTAGAGCAGTATGTATACTGTTCTCAGCTCCCAGTACATAACTATGCAATAACAAAGCCAAGTGCAGCTTGAAGTAGACAGTAAACACTATATTTGTTGTACGCCAACGATTCATTCCAAAAGAACGAATCTTTTTAGAGAGCCATTCTATACTAAACGAATCTTACCTTACCCTCTCCCGTAAAGCTTTTTACAGCAATTAATTCTATTATCTATCGCCCAAGCTACTTAAGAGCTTCGATCAGTCTGTTAAGGATCATTTTTTAAAAAAATTTCGAGTGCATCATCTATCAAGCTCATTGATTTGGAAAGCTGTTTGGAAGAAATTAATAAGCGGGGGAATTCCCAAACAAATATCTTAAACAGATATTACAAATAAAAAAAAAAAATACAACTACATCTACATTTAATGGAACAAACCTCATGAAACATTGGTGAATTCAGATTGTTGTCAAATGGTACGAACGTAAAAATATTTTACACAAAAAAAAATAATTTAAAACAAAAAATCTATGACACATAGCGAAAATTGGTGCATTTTTAGGAGCGAGGAAATATGTAAACAACGCAAAACGAAACGAAAATACCTAAGTGTATTACATTTTATTAATGCCTACTCTGCACGCATGCGCAATAAGGTGGGTTTGCTAGAGAAGAATAGTACCGACCCAGGCACGGACTGTTACATAGAGTATTTAACACAACGTACATATTATAACGAGAGTACAAGAGTAACTTTGATTATTTCTAAATTAGAACACATTGTTTGAACAAATCTGCAGTTATAATGCATTATTTAATGGATATTTGTTGTATCTGCCTCAAACATGAAAAAGATCTACGCAGACTTTTCACCCAAAATGAAAATTTAAACTACTATTCCAGGCTGGAATTATTATTTCCGGAGTTGGTAAGTACCTATATTATTACCGTATATTTGAAGTGTGATGAATTAAAACTAGGTAAAAAGCGTAACAGGACTTTATAAAGCTATGTAATTCCAGCTCCATCAATTTAGCAATCAATGACGTCATATAAATATACACAGCACGCTCTATGCCTTAGCATTGTATGTTATGAAACAAAGACTAGGTGTTTAATAAGTTGCCTATTTACATTTATTTTATTCAGCTTTTGCTAAGAAAAACTCCGGCGCCGTATTGTGTTTATTATTGTTTTGTTGTGTTATATTTTCTATTTTACTATTTTACCTTTTCATCATATTTCAACTTTTAATAAGATTGCCGTAAATTGCATTTTAAGAGTTGCGAACTGTATTTCAACTACGAAGTATTTTAAATAATAAAAAGAAATATTTAATTAAAATGTTACATAAAGTTTTTTCTTTAAAAAAAGTATTTGTATTCAGTACTTCGAATACATCAGAAAAATATTAAACCCAGCATTGATTATAGATATACATCTTTATAATTTGTCCGATAAATTTTAATTTATCATGGAATAAATGATGTAATATATGCCCGTTTTAAATTTAGAAAGTGTCTGAAGCATTGCTAAACAATATGATCGAGAAAAAAAGGTTTCTAGATAGACATGGAATTCATTTATTTTTATATTAACAGAATTGTCCACTTAACATTTTAAATTCAGGGCCTACTAAACTTTTTTTTTCGATCATATTGTATTTTAAATGTATGCAATTTAGAAACCTACTAATTATCTTAAATATATATTAATAAATTCAGGTCAATTTAATATTATTTTTGAAATTTATTATATTAAAATTTGTAGTTTACAGTATTAAAAAAATATATTTTTACTGTCAATTCTTATCGGCAAAACATTGCTGTATGCAAACTGTACAACTCCTCGGGGCAACCCCCGTTTCCCCGCCTAAAAAGGTGTTGGCTTTATAATTTTTTACCATTTACGTAATAAAGACGTAAAAATCGTAGGGTGGTTAAATAAAAACCTCTTTGATATTCAAAGGCGCGCAATTTTTTTTTTTTTTTTTCTCAAAACCACTCGCTAACAACAAAATTAACAATATAACTGGAATTAAACATTGCTTAAGTATGAATCTTTTACCATTCATGTAGAATAGATGCGGGAATCGAATGATGGCTAAACGAAAAAATTCTAAATTCTCAGAGGCGCGCAATTAATTTTTTTCTCAAAACCACTCGCTTGCAACATAAAATTAACAATATCGCTTAAAAAGAAAATAAAAGTTTGAACTTCCTGCATTTAACCATAACGCGAATCAGCAACAAATTCGATTTCGATATCTATAGAAAACCTACATATTTAGACACCATCATTCCAGCTTAATCCAATCATGCCCTTAATATTAAAATGTCCGCCTTCCTTAATTTTTTACACAGACTTTTATCTGTACCCCTATCACCGGTTATTTTTTCCAAAGAATTTCATACTATTAAATTAATTGCACAAATTAATGGGTACAATCCTAAAATAATAGACAATATGTTGTGAAATAAAAATAAATCATTATTATTAAAAGAAATTTATTCAATTTACAAGACTCCCAGTATTTATAAAAGAATAAATTATATAAATAACAATAATTTTAAAATTGCCAACATTTTAAAACAAAATAATATTAAGGCATGTTTTTATAATAAAAATACCCTGAGAAGTAAATTAGTTAATAACAAAATAAGTCAGAAAGAAAATATTTCCTATTCCGGTATCTACAAAATCAAATGTAATGATTGGAACGCGTATTACATAGGGCAAACTAAACGTAATTTTAAAGTCAGAATTCAAGAACACTTGAGGGCATGGAAATATAATAAAACCGAATCATCTAATTTAGCCAAACATCTTATAGAAAACGGTCACCATTGCAATGAAAAAAAAATTTTAGAAATGTTACATTTAGAAAATAAAAGTAGAAAACCCATGTACTTCCTAGAGTTATTTGAGATTAAATATGCACAGCGAGAAGGGCATAATCTCATTAATGAACAATTGGATCTGTTGGAATCTCCTATTCTCAGGACTATGGTCAATGGTATTTCCTAATCCCTTCCCACACCTATTTGCTCGTAATAGTTAACCTGTATTTTTAGGTAATATTGTCAGCATTTTTTGTACATTCATTCTTCTGAAGATGGCCTAACAAGCCGAAATATATTAAGTTTTAATAAATATTTTGTGGAATATAACAAAGTGTATTATTAACTATTTATTCATCACGTTCCATCAAGAGTTAACAGCTACATCTATCAATATTAATATCGCTTGAATTAAACAAAATAATTAGTCTGTTCGTATTCATCTTAATTGGTTTATTATCATGAGATGCAGGCGCAGAGTAATTATAATTCTTTCCTACGAGGCTCTGGTTGGAGACTAACAGAGACAGACTGTTGGAGATGACTATGAGCAGCACTTATGTATAACTGGCCACCTGTATTATTCTATTTCAGTTACAGCAGACAAGTCTGGACAAGGATAACATTTATATTCAGAACTCCAAAGTGTTGTTCAATCAGGGAACAATATGTGCGGAATGCTGCAGGAAAGTGGATGGCTTGTACGAATTTCGTAGGCAGAGCTTACAAAACATTCAAATATATACAAACTATACCTCACAACTGAGTTCTGTCTCTGAAACTAGCGTGGAGTTATGTGTTTCTCTGAAGGATATTAAACAAGAACGAAAAGAATCGTTGATGAATTGTGTAAAATCTGAAGATCAGTGCAGCAGTACAGATATATTGCCAGCATCTGGTCACACTTACTCTGTTACAAACGAAGCATGCGAAGAGTATTTCAATAACAGTTACACAGTGAACAAAGAACAGGAAGGGAATGCTGATTACACAGGTGTCGTACTATTTTGTTTATTCCTAAATTATTTGTTATATACCTTGTATCTACTTTTTACAACATAGGTAATACAATGTTAAAATTTTCATTAAGAAATATCTCTTTGCATATTAATTTTAGAGGGAAAAGCGTAATTACAAAAAATGTTCAGAATTAAAAATTTCATTGAATAAGCCTAAATCAAATCGATTTTCTTTGTAAAATACACATATTGAAATTGACACTAGGTTCTAAGAGACGTCTCAATGACCAATAAAATGCATATGAGGATTAGGGTTGTACATCGAAGGCAAAACATCGATGTTTAACATCGATCTTAACATCGGCGCTTACTATCGATGTTGAAAAAACATCGAAGGAAAAACATCGACGTGTTATTAATATTAAATAAAATATTAAGTAATATTAAAAATAGCTATTTATTTATATTATATAGGTTTTATTTAATAATGTAAAGATAAAATACGAAGAAAAGTAACATATAATACACAAAAAGCATTTATTAGAATTATAAATAGAAATATTCGTTTTTAATAGTAATTAATTTCACATTAACATTATTATAGCCAATATAATAATCCTAATTCCTACCTACTATTTTTACATTTCTAAAATGAAATATTGCATTTTATTATAATACTAATATAGTAATCTTAATGTTATGTTTATTTTATTTAACATATAAATAACATACTGTCATACACAATTATTTTCTTACATTTTTAAGTTGTAATAAAGTCTGTTCCTTTGGTTTAGGCGGAACTAGATTTTCAATTCTAGTTACTTTTACCGATTGATTTTGTTCAAGAAAAGCCAACTTCAATATATAAAAAATAGCTAATGACAACTTACAAAAATGAAAATTCCGGTTAGTTCCGCCTAATCGTTTGGAATAGATTACATATTACATTTTTTTCTAACACTAGTATAGCAATCCTATTATTAATTTTACACTAACATTACAATATAATAATCCTAATAATAGTTTTATTAATAAATAATTTATAATTATATTTCCCAATACGGTAATTCCAGGGATTGGAGGAAAACAACTGGGAAAGTGTTAACAAGACTCAAAAAGAAACAAGTATGTTGGCGTCGTTGGTCGTTCGCATTGTTTGTAAAAATTAGAAGTTTCTTCTTAATTTTTCGTATTCTGCTAACTGCTAAGAAGAATAAGAACTAACATAATTAGTATTGTTATATCACAATAGATGGCGCTTATATTGTGTGTATTAAGTTTAATAAAAATAAAGGGCCATGTTCATAATCTTTTACTAAATATTGTAATTAAGCGTTACTTGTTAAAATAAGAAAGTGTGATGCTAACGTTAGTAATGTTCATAGTCATTATACTACGAACTTTTAACTAATAGAGAAGTACGTTTGGCAACGTTTTCTGTTGTCGATAGATATATGCACTGTACAACATATTAAAAGAGATGGAAGATGCGTTTACTAATATTGTACTATTATCCATATATATATATAAACAAGTATATGGCGCATGAACGCTGGCTAGATGTTCCATGATAGAAGGATGGAGCTATTTATTGTCGTTGCCCTTTATGCCCGGTGAATTGTTTGCGCATGTCTAAATTACGACCTTGCTATTGGTCGAAAAAATTACAGTTACGTAGCGGGAGTTAAGAGAAGTAGCGGGAGTTTGTCTGTATTAAATTGTGAAAAGAGTTCGAATTCATAACGAAAATGCCAGCAAATTGCGTATTACAACCCTAAATGTAATTTTAAAGTAAAGAAGTGTGTTGTTCCTTTTAAATAATCAGTCAATATTCACAGTAAATATTATATTAGCCATTTAAACGGGTACAGCTACGTCTTTTTTACCAAATAGTACAAACCAAATAATTAGGATTTTTGTTTGATAACTTCTAACCTTATTTTTGTAAATGTAAATGTCATTTCATCTGATTTTATCCTGCTTTTTCAAAATGAATTTACACTACCCGAGCATGCGCATTGTGTTTTACGGTCACCAAAAGAGACAGACATATGTATATCTTACTCTCTATGTTGGAACATTTTAATTTACATTGAGAGATAGGCCAGGCGCCATATACTAGTTCATATATATATATGCTATTATCGCGGTAAAAATACACACATAACCTTGTTTCTTTCACAGTATTGGGTGACGATTATATTATCGATTTTTTTTAACAATATGAATATTTTAAAAGAATTATAAGTAAAAATGAAATGGTACCTAAATTATTCATGTTATTAACTAGTAACCTATATCTTGTTAATGTGAACTTTTAGCAAAATAACGTAAATCAATACATATTTGAAGTTCAGTTATATATTGAATATTTGCACATTTTGAAGATACCGGTTTTATATCGTCATTTGAGATTTTAACTAATATTATAACTCTTTTATAAATTTAATTCTTCACTAATGGCCGGTTGCTAAAGTAAGAGTTTTCTCTCAAATGATTTTAACTTGAGTTAGAGAAAACTCTTACGTTAGCAACCCGACATTAATGATTCTAATAATTTGTTTCTTTTGTATAAAAATTTCTTTGTAATTAATTTCGTAATTCACGCATTTCACGAACATCCTGCAAATCTCTCATGATAAAATCAGTCAGTATTATGGACACACTATTTTAATAGGTGTGTTCGATTTGCACATTTGCAGTTACTGTTTACTGCCGCGTTAAAAAAATCTGTTCGTTTTGTTTCGCAGTAACTGCAAATCTGTTCGATTTGTCGTAATTTACTGCCAGTTTATGACGCTACTGCGAAAAATTTACAGCTGCTTCTCTTGCGGATTATTTGTTACGGCTGTGTTTGTTTACCTTTTTGAGTTGGTACCATAGATAAAGAATAAATGGTTGGTACTTTGTTTTTGACTTTTTGACAGGAATATGGCTAGCATATTTGTTTTGATATTTATACTATATTCTTTGATGGCTAATGTCTTACAAATTATTTTTTTGAATATCCTGGGACAATAGTTTCTACAAAATTTTTCAGTTTTTCTCTCCTGGGGCATTTTGTTAACCTCGCAAATACAGTTCATAACTTCATCATCCGAACTCGAAAAATCTAAATCTGATCAGATGATTCTGGATTTGATAATATTTCAAGATCCATTAAATATATCTAATATTTTTCACCCTTTCGACACTAGGCTGACCAGTTTTTTTCACAGAAAAAGAGTATACTAAAAAAAAAGGTTACACTACAAAAATTCAAATAATGAGCAAAAAACGGAGGTCCTCATTCAAAAATACTAGTGACGAGCAAAAAAAAGGTGTTCACTCCCAAAATAGAAGTGATGCGCAAACAAAAAGGTCCTCACTTCTAAACTAGAAGTAATAAAAACAAGTGACCATCAAAAAAGGAGTATGCTCAGGGTTTTTTTTATAAAAAGTAAGAGTATAGAAAATATTAGTCAAAAAAGAGTATAATACTCTTAAAAAGAGTACGTCTGGTCACCCTATTCGACACACAATATAATCTCCGAACCAAATCGTAAAAAGATTCTTAACCTGGAAAGTTATTTGACATCTGTCTGACATTTAACATTTACGTCAGACGTACTTCTTATTCTCTACGTATAAACAAATCGAACAGAAAATTAAACTCGCTGTATGTTACCAGTTTTTAGTAGTAAACTGCTAACTGCAGCGTTTTACTGCTAGCGTTTAGCAGTATAACGCAAAGGTGCAAATCGAACATACGTAATATCATTTAATACAGCCTCTCTGCGATTCTAAATCTGTACTACTAAATTACAATATACTAGACACTATTAAGCACTACTAACAATAATGCTGTATTATGAACATCAATTTTTAGTAGCGCTTAGTATACTTGTCATAGTAGTGCTATTAAGATTTAGTAAAAGATTATGAACATGGCCTAAATATTTTAAGATTCCAGCACTTCTAGCGATAGATTCTGAATTTCAAAGTTTAAACATCGACATCGGTAGAAGACATCGATGTTTTATCGATACTATCGCCATCTGAACATCGATGGTAAAAACATTGACGTTTTTAGAAAAACATCGATGTTTTCGATACTTTGATGTTTTTCCCCAACCCTAATGAGGATTGCCTTTTATATTTCGGGACTTGAGATCAAAAACAATTATTTATCAACAAAAGTGGCTTTATTGTTTTTCAAAATATTCTCCATCAAGATTAATACACTTTTGCATGCGTTTGAACCAATTTTCGAAGCAATTTTTCCACTCCGATTGAGGCTTTTACAACTGCGACTGTCAAATTATGTGGGATCCAAACTCTATAGTTATGGTAACTTTAAGTATTTATATTTCAGAGAATCGCGATACTCAGGAGACATGTATCATATCATCTACTGACGACATGTCCCAGTATGACTACAACACTAATAATATCATCACCGAGGAAATTTACATCAAGTCGGAATGTGTAGAGGACATTGAATATGAGGAGAATGCAGCTCAGCAAGATACAGGTCAGTCAATAACGTAATATTGTGCTAGTTGTAAGTTTCCAATACTGCCATTCTCAAATTCAATTTATCGATTACATACATAAGAGTACAATGGCTAACAGTTTGCTAGGTGTAATAATACATTATTTTAATTTATCCAATAAATGATAAATTAACACTTCACTTAATAAGTCTCCGGTCTGACATATATATGACAACACTGTTGACTGACCAATATGATTTCTGGATAGTACCACCCTTCAATCGATACGTGTGAAATTCTCATGACATTCTGACATTTAGTTTAGAAGTTACAGTGGTTTTAGTGACTCCAGTTTTTTAATTTTCAAAAGAATGAATAAAAAAGAATTTCGTGTGTTGATTAAACATGTTTTTTGATAATATCTTTGAAATTATTTTGCAATGGTCCAATATTAATGCAGACACCTTTATTTTGGACGTTTGCCATTGCTGATAGCACTAGGCTAGAATAGTACAATATAATGAGTATTAGTATCAAAAAGATATAATACTTCAAGAGTAATATAAAAAATAATAAATTCGGACGTTTCGGAAACTGCTCAACAATCTGTTTCCGTCTTCAGCGATCACGCTCAGCCAAGCCAGCATAGAATTTCCTCAACTCTGGCTTTCCATTATTCAAAACAATCCTTTTAATCCTCAAGTCACTAATCCGGTAACAAACAACTCATTACCAAACAATAATGTGACAAACAACCTTAATCCGGTCGTTAATCCTCTGCAGGTAGTCCCGTCCCTACCCATACCTGATCCCAACCACCCAACCAATAGCAACACACCTATAACCTGCTCCCACTCCTACAATACTCGGTATAAAAACTCGAAGAAAACTGAAATGTTTATCACTTCTCGTGATCGCTGAAGACGGAAACAGATTGTTGAGCAGTTTCCGAAACGTCCGAATTTATTATTTTTTATATTACTCTTGAAGTATTATATCTTTTTGATACTAATACTCATTATATTGTACTATTCTAGCCTAGTACTATCAGCAATGGCAAATGTCCAAAATAAAGGTGTCTGCTTGTTTTTTGATGGGGCAAAATACTGTTGAAGCCAAACAGTGGCTTGATAAGCGTTTCTATAACGCTTATCAAGAGATTCTCTATAAATCTGCACCAGACAAATCAACTATTACTGATTAGTATGCTGAATTTAAACGCGGTCGTACAAACACCGATGATGCTGAACGCTCTGGTCTCCCAAAATTGGCAGTTGTTCCGGAAAACGTAAAAAAAGTCCACAAAATAGTTTTGAAAGATCGTAAAGTGAAGTTGCGTGAGATAGCTGACACCTTAAAGATATAAGAAGGTAGCGTGTTTACAATTTCACGCGAAAATTTGACCATGCGTAAATTACTTTCGAAGTGGGTGCCGCGTTCGCTTACACCGGACCAAAAACAACAACGCGTCGACGATTCAGAGCGCTGTTTGGAGCTGTTCAAGCGAGATAAAAATGATTTCTTGCGTCGGTATGTGACAATGGATGAAACATGGATTCACTACTACACACCTGAATCAAAAAGATCATCAGCTGAGTGGACAGCAGTAGGTGAAAGTCGTCCAAAGCGACCAAAAACTCAAGTCAGCTGGCAAGGTTATGGCATCCATATTTCGGGACGCGCATGGTATTTTGTTTATCGACGCGAAATTGAGAAATTGAGAAAAGTAAAACTATCAATAGCGAATACATGGCATTATTGGATCGATTGAGTGTAGTAATCAAGAAACAACGGCTTCACATTCAAAAGAAAACAGTGCTCTTTCACCAAGACAACGCCCCGTGTCACAAGTCGATGAAAACGATGGTTAAATTGAATGAATTACGCTTCGAATTGCTTCCTCACCCACCGTACTCTCCAGATCTGGCCCTCAGCGGCTACTGGCTTTTTTCAGACCTCAAAAAGATGCTCCAGGGCAAGAAATTTGACTCATATGAAGAAGTGATTGCCGAAACCGAGGCCTATTTTGAGGGTAAAGACAAATCGTTCTACAAAGAAGGCATCGAAAAGTTAGAGGAGCGTTGGAATGAATGTATCACTCGTGAAGGAGAGTTTGTTGATGAATAACGTCGAATTTCTAAAAAAATAATAGTTTTTCTTAGTTAGACCGGAGACTTATAGAGCGACGTGGTAAAATAATGTATCATTTATCCAATAAATGATTGAATTCATATCGACAAACTGCCAGGCCAAGACTTGATACGACTTTAGTTTTAACTGAAATCAAGCGACATAATCTTCTATAATTTTGCATTTAACGATACGTTTAACCCTCAGAGCTTACAAGTTTCTTATAAAAAACTAACAAGCTGAAATTAAATTAGTAACAATTAATACATCTAATTTTTCACCGATATTTTTTTTATCTAATAGGATATTTTAACTGTAGAACAAATTGTTGTAAAAAATGTATCGCTCAATAACTTAATAATATATAGGCTGTCCCAGCCAAGTGGCTCACCATTGATATCTTTGTTAATAATATAGATGGAGATTCGGTTAACAGACAAAGTTTAAGTATTTTTTATGGGAAATATTATGCCAGACTCAAAAATATTTTTGTATGTTTCGTTGATCAGATATTTTGAAAATAAACATTTTTTAAATGGAATACTCTGTATATTGTTAGGCCATTGGAATTACGATTTTTTTGTCTTTATTAAAAACTAAACATGTTTATAATGAATTTTTTTTAATAACGGAGATTCAACGTTACAAACTTATAAAATAGTACGATTAAAAACTTACATGTAATAAAAACAAAAGTAAAAATTACCAGGTATTTTGGTTACACAAATTTATAGAAATGTTTTTACAGTCTTGCCTGTATGCTATGTCACCAATAATTCTAACAACACGCCTTTGCAGCCTAAATATTTTTGCCACATGTGGAGAATGACCCCATGCCAGTAATGCATATGTCATTCTTGACTGAAATAGGGCGTAGTATGCTGTCATTAGAACATCTCGAGTAACGTTATTTTTTAAATTTCTTATGCAGTAGATGGTCTTACACAAGTTATTAGCCATTTCTTCTACATGTTTTTCCCAGTTAAGATTTGGACCTATGATGACTCCAAGAAATTTAACTGTATCGTTAAATAGAGGGAGTTTCAATGAAAAACAAAGCTGTTTAGTTTTAGAATTATTAAGGCTTAGTGCGTTGGCTGTATACCAATCTTCTGCAGATTTTATAGTTCGATTGACATTATCAGTAAGTTCATGAAACTTTAAGGACTGTGTTAGCAAAGTTGTATCATCTGTATAAAGAATGGTTTTTGCTTTATCTAGAAAAACAGGTAGATCATTGACGTATATTAAAAATAGCAGACGCCCAAGAATAGACCCTTGGGGTACACCGCATTTGATAGTGAGTTCCTCAGATGTAGCTTCAGTAGATAATACATACTGTTTCCTCTTTGTTAAATATGATTGTAGGCAGTTGGAGCTGTTCGTACTTATATTATAGAATTTTAATTTTTTAATTAAAATATCACGAGGACATATCAGTCAAATGCCTTTGATAAATCAAAGAACGTTGCAATGCCATGATGTCCCTTGTCAAATCCGTTTGTTATTAATTGGACGAATTCTAAAATTGCAGTACTTGTAGACCTTCCAGCTCTTAAACCAAACTGATTATTATTTATTAATTTGTTAATCTCGAAATGTTCCAATAACTGCGTGAATAAAATTTTATCAAAAATTTTCGAGAAAACTGGTGTAAGGGATATTGGCCTGTAGTTGTTTAAATCATCCCTATCTCTTCCTTTATGAATAGGGATTGTTTTTGTTAATTTTAAGATAGATGGAAAAATATTAAAATTTAGACATTGGTTAAAAAGTGTGCAAAGGGGATCTATGATTACGTCTGTAACTTTTTTTACAAAGACCATGTTCAACTCGTAGGCGTCCTTACTTCTAGAGTTTTTTATTGACTTTATAGCATCTTGTATTTGATTGTGCGTTATCGCTTGCAAGTTAAAAGGGGGTGCATTAAAATTATGTTTAACTGAATTTACTATTTGTATTGGGTCTGTGTTGGTTGCTGATAAATTTGTAATTATTTTTTGTGGGATATTAACAAAAAGATTTTTAATTTCGTTTGGTGATTTGCTACATGAAATATGCATTTTTGTGGGTCTATTTTTGTTTATTACATCCCACAGAGTTCTAGACGTGTTGTTAGAATTAAAGATGTAATTGCAATTAGCCTGGCATTTATAAGACTGTAACATTCCTCTATAAAAATTTCTGTATCCATTTCTCACCTTCCAAGTTTCTGGTGTGGAATTTTGTAAGTAATACTGATGCAAGATTTGCACTGTGCCTCTCAGAATTTTGAGTTTATTATTGAACCAGTGAATTTTGTTTGTACAGTCATCGGTTTTTAATTTCTTAACTGGAAAATTGTTTTGATAAACTTCGAGAAACCAGCCTATAAATTTTTTGAAATTTGTTTCACAATCTTGTTCTTTATTGCTTACAAAGTTCCATTTCATTGCGGCTAAATCATTGTAAGATTTAAAAATTCCTACACTTCTTATTGCGAAATAACTTTGTTTTTGTTGCTTTCGGATTATTAATTTTCACGGCAATATTTTTATACATCCCTACTCCACTATGATCAGAGAAGAAATTTGAAACTTCAAAAATTTTATCGTTGTCATTATGGACATTTGAGAAAATATTTTCGAGAGTGTTTTTTTTTATAGTGCAACAAGTAAATTTTTTGTCTCAATAATCAATGAAAATTTGTTTGCAGCTGACGAAACGTGCTCCAGTGAATCAGAGAAGAGTTGGGAGTTGGGCATTAACAGGCCTAAACAACCCACACCAACAAAGTCACAATTTCTCATTAGACAAAGGAAAATACAGTCTCTAGAGAAATCATTTAAATGTGATCAGTGTAGTAAAGCATTTCCACATTCATCAAAACTCATAATTCACAAACGAGTACATTCTGGAGAGAAACCTTACGAATGTAATCAGTGTGATAAAGCATTTTCAAAATCATCAGATTGCATTAGACACAAAAGAGTACATTCTGGAGTGAAACCTTACGAATGTGATCAGTGTAGTAAAGCATTTACACAGGCATCATCTCTCATTTGTCACAAACGAGTACATTCTGGAGAGAAACCTTTCAAATGTGATCAGTGTAATAAAGCATTTTCAATGTCATCACATCTCATTATTCACAAACGTGTACATTCTGGAGAAAAACCTTACGAATGTGATCAGTGTAGTAAAGCATTTTCACAGGCATCATCTTTCATAATTCACAAACGAGTACATTCTGGAGAGAAACCTTACGAATGTAATCAGTGTGATAAAGCATTTTCAAAATCATCAGATTGCATTAGACACAAAAGTGTACATTCTGGAGTGAAACCTTACGAATGTGATCAGTGTAGTAAAGCATTTTCACAGGCATCATCTCTTATTCGTCACAAACGATTACATTCTGGAGAGAAACCTTTCAAATGTGATCAGTGTGATAAAGCATTTTCATTGTCATCAAATCTCATTAATCATAAACGAGTACATTCTGGAGAGAAACCTTTCAAATGTGATCAGTGTGATAAAGCATTTGCATGTTCATCAGATCGCCTTAGACACAAACGAGTACATTCTGGAGAGAGACCTTACGAATGTGATCAGTGTGATAAAGCATTTTCAAAATCATCAGATTGCATTAGACACAAACGAGTACATTCTGGAGAGAAACCTTACGAATGTGATCAGTGTAATAAAGCATTTACACGGTCATCAAATCTCATTTCTCACAAACGAATACATTCTGGCTAGAAGCCATTCAAATATATGCAGTGTAATAATACAATTAAAGACCCATCAGAAAACATTACTGACAAACGAATACATTACGGAGTGAAACCATTCTATTGTGATGTGTAACAAATGTATGAAAGTATTTTGAGATTTAGACATGATTCACACATAGAGAACTATAAGACCACTACAAAATACGCCAACAAAATAGTTTCACTGGCGGAGACAAATAAAAGGTTTTAAAACAAAATGGAACAGTTAAATAATTTTTATTCAGTTAGTTAGGATACGATTTAATTGCTATATATTAAAATATTAATGCTATATAAATAATAAATACTGTAATATAAAAATTAATAATGGCGATATAAACAGGGTGATCCAAAATGATTGAGGATAGTTTAAATTTCCACGTTAAGTTATTGTCATGTTGGCAACATTAATACATACACACATTTAAACTGTGGCGTCTCAAAAATAAGTTTGTATACATATGTAAGTAAAAATTATCTATATTTAATAATAAATAATAATTATTTTTTATTTTATTATTTACACAAAATTATACAAAATTAAAAAAACATTGTAAGTAGTCTTACATTTGTACATTCAAAAATAAATAAAAATTACAACAATGTAAACTATGTAAACTTATTATTGATATAGCAAATTAGTATTGATTCCTGCCTCGTCAGCCCAACTGGAACGAGTGTTCTCCAACTGGGCTCAAACCCACATGCCTGTTAGAAACAAATTAATTTATGAAAGATCTAAAAAATTAATGCATGTCTACTGTCAACTGCGATTAATGGATGCTAATCAAGAAAATGTCGATGCTAATGAGGATGAAACTTAATGTTCTTTCTTGTATTTTGTTTTTAAAAAATAAGGACTGATTTTCTTAAAGTTGAAATTTTTTATTTTTATTCATATGTATGGTAAACGCTTTCTAGCGTTTATAATAATATCAATTAAAACACACAGATCCAAGCACAAACGATCATTTACTACAAAGTCTAGTTACAATCTGTCATACATATGTCATCATTTTTTGGTTGCTAACGTAACATATTATAAAGAACGTCCAAGAACTAATCATGATCCTAACTCGGCCGTCCTGATCTTGCCGCGTCTACGCGCCATCTACATATTTTAATTGCAAAATAAAACAACTTGCGATGTTAACGCGGCCGTCCTGCTCCTGCCACGTCCTCGCGGCATCTTCTGAATTTAATAACTGCAAAATAAAACAAAAGAAATGTTAGTTTCGTCCGCCTCCTTGAGGTTCCTGACCATCCAGAGTTTCACCGAACTCCTTGAGGTCCTTGAACATTCAGAGTTAAATAAAACATACAGCTGCCTGAGGTCTCTGACCATCCAGAGTTCCCTTAAACTTCTTGAGGTCCCTGACTATCCAGAGTTAACAAGAAAAACACTACCATTTTAGGTCCAACAACTCTTTGAGGTTTCTGACCATCCAGAGTTCCTCTGAATTCCTTGAGATCCCTGATCATCCAGAGCCAAACAACTCATTACGGCTAACACGTGCCATATCATCAGCATTGTACAGTGTATCTTGCAGTACTCAACAAGCTATCAATTCTCAACTCAACTATCTATCAGTTTATTTCATTACAGATTGTCTACAGTACCCAACAAGCTCAGTAACTGTCGCTGCTTCATACTCAATACCTTATCATTTAGTCAAAGTAATAAAATGCCTCTTATCATTCTAGTTACAACATACAAAAACAAATGATTTTAACTTGAGTTAGAGATAATTCTTACTTTAGTAACCGGCCATAAGAGAAACGAACGCACGAGAACTACAGCAGTATGTATACTGTTCTCAGCTCCCAGTACACAACTATGCAATAACAAAGCCAAGTGCAGCTTGAAGTAGACAGTAAACACTATATTTGTTGTACGCCAACGATTCATTCCAAAAGAACGAATCTTTTAGAGAGCCATTCTATACTGAAGGAATCTTACTTTACCCTCTCCCGTAAAGCTTCTTACAGCAATTAATTCTATTATCTATCGCCCAAGCTACTTAAGAGCTTCGATCAGTCTGTTGAGGATCATTTTTTAAAAAAATTTCGACTGCATCATCTTTCAAGCTCATTGATTTGGAAAGCTGTTTGGAAGAAATTAATAAGCGGGGGAATTCCCAAACAAATATCTTACATCAAACAGATATTACAAATAAAAAAAAAAATTACAACTACATCTACATTTAATGGAACAAACCTCATGAAACCTTGGTGAATTCAGATTGCTGTCAAATGGTACGAACGTAAAAATATTTTACACAAAAAAAAAATAATAATAAAAAATTTAAAACAAAAAATCTATGACGCAGAGCGAAAATTGGTGCATTTTTAGGAGCGAGTAAAGATGGAAACAACGAAAAACGAAACGAAAATACCTAAGTGTATTACATTTTATTAATGTCTACTCTGCACACAGGCGCAATAAGGTGGGTTTGCTAAAGAAGAATAGTACTGACCCAGGCACGGACTGTTACATAGAGTATTTAACACAACGTACATATTATTACGAGAGTAACTTTGATTATTTCTAAATTAGAACACATTGTTTGAACAAATCTGCAGTTATAATGTATTATTTAATGGATATTTGTTGTATCTGCCTCAAACATGAAAAACATCTACGCAGACTTTTCACTCAAAATGAAAATTTAGACTACTATTCCAGGCTGCTATTATTATTTCCGGAGTTGGTAAGTACCTATATTATTACTGTATATTTGAAATGTGATAAATTACACTAGGTAAAAAGCGTAACAGGACTTTATAAAGCAAAGTAATTCCAGTTCCATCAAGTTAGCAATCAATGAGGTCATATAAATAGACACATCACGCTCTTTGCCGTAGCATTGTTTGATATGAAGCCATGACCCAGTGGAAACGAAAGGGGGATTTGCCCCTAGGTGTTTAATAAGTTGCCTAATTTAAATTTACTTTTTTCAGCTATTGCTAATAAAAACTCCGGCGCCGTATTGTGTTTATGATTGTTTTGTTGTGTTATATTTTCTATTTTACTATTTTACCTTTGCATCATATTTTAACTTTTAATAAGATTACCGTAAATTTCATTTTAAGAGTTGCGAACTGTATTTCAACTACGAAGTATTTTAAATAATAAAAAGAAATATTTAATTAAAATGTTATAATCTGTCTCAGTTTGTAATACGAAACTAGATATGGTTACTTTGGTGACTGTTGTGGTGTAAACAGACTTTGGCATATCCGTGTGAACCAATACTATGACAATATTATAAATGTATTGTCAATATACAACATAAAAAATGAACTGTTACTGTTAGTTCCGTATTACAAAATGAGACAGATAATACTTATAGTTTTTTCTCTAAAAAGAGTATTTTATTCAGAACTTCGAATACACAGAAAAATATTTAACCCAGCATTGATTATAGATATACATCTTTATAATTTGTCCGATAAATTTTAATTTATCATGGAATAAATGATGTAATATATTCCCGTTTTAAATTTAGAAGCATAGCTAAACAATATGATCGAGAAAAAAAGTTTCTAGATAGACATGGAATTCATTTATTTTTATATTAACAGAATTGTCCACTTAACATTTTAAATTCAGGGCCCACTAAACTTTTTTTTCGATCATATTTTATTTTAAATGTATGCAATTTAGAAACCTACTAATTATCTTAAATATATATCAATTAATTCAGGTCAATTTAATATTATTTATGAAATTTATTTTATTAAAATTTGTAGTTTACAGTATTAAAAAAATATATTTTTACTTTCAATTCTTATCGGCAAAACATTGCTGTATGCAAACTGTACAACTCCTCGGGGCAACCCCCGTTTCCCCGCCTATAGAAGTGTTGGCTTCATAATTTTTTACCATTTATGTAATAAAGACTTATCAATCGTAGGGTGGTTAAATAAAAACCTCTTTGATATTCAAAGGCGCGCGATTGTTTTTTTTTTCTCTCAAAACCACTCGCTAACAACATAAAATTAACAATATAACTGGAATTAAACATTGCTTAAGCCTGAATCTTTTACCATTCATGTAGAATAGGTGCGAGAATCGAATGATGGTTAAACGAAAAAATTCTAAATTCTCAGAGGCGCGCAATTAATTTTTTTCTCAAAACCACTCGCTAGCAACATAAAATTAACAATATCGCTTGAAAAAGAAAATAAAAGTTTGAACTTCCTGCATTTAACCATAACGCGAATCAGCAACAAATTCGATTTCGATATCTATAGAAAACCTACATATTTAGACACCATCATTCCAGCTTAATCCAATCATGCCCTTAATATTAAAATGTCCGCCTTCCTTAATTTTTTACACATTGACTTTTATCTGTACACCTATCACCTGCTAATTTTTCCGAAGAATTTAATACTATTAAATTAACTGCACAAAATAAAGGGTACAATCCTAAAATAATAGACAATATGTCGCGAAATAAAAATAAATCATTAATATTAAAAGAAATTTATTCAATTATATAAATAACAATAGTTTTAAAATTGCCAACATTTTAATACAAAATAATATTAAGGCAGGTTTTTATAATAAAAATACCCTGAGAAGTAAATTAGTTAATAACAAAATAAGTCAGAAAGAAAATACTTCCTATCCCAGTATCTACAAAATCAAATGTAATGATTGGAACGAATATTATTATTTTTTATTTAAATTTAATTTACGGCACGTGGCCATTGATATTTGTACATATAACATATATATCCAGAAATATACAATAAACAGTACATGTATAATACATTTGCCGAAACATATCATAATACAAGAGAAAAAGATGATACAAATTTACAAAAATAAGAAACAAAAGAAAATTATAATAATAATAATGACAATAGTAAATAAATAAACATATACAAAATGAGGAAAAGTGTAAGTAGAGCAAGAGAGACATACACTTTTAACATCAGCGATCCCTGCAGCATTCGAAAGCAGTGTACAGTCTGACGATCGTACTACCACAGATTAGTACTACTAGCAGATACGCAACTCAGCGTCGGCATCTTTGAAGTAGCGGGGCATAATTTGGTGATCTTCAACCACGGCTGCCATTTTGCCGTTGGTGTTGGTCGGGCGGGAATTTTAAAGATAAATTTTAAACAAAAACTTCTATTTTATGTTTTGTTACACAATAAGTAAGAAATATGTACTAAATGTTGAATATTTAATTATATATAATTTTTGTTACAACCAGGATTTAACAGGTATTAGGTAAAAATATTAAAAAAGAGAAATATTCAAAATATATATTTGCTTATTTATTTGTATAATTATTATAGCTATATTAACATTTATTATTACTTACAAAATAGGATAGACGTACATAAACATAATCAAAATAATAATAATACATTGTTTTTAGACTTTTGGCCCCAAAAAGTATATATTTAACGCAAATTGCTTAAATTTGTCAGAGTATCTAAAACCCTTATTTGATTTTCCGATTAACGTAATCTGTGCATTTAAAACATCGGCCAATGATTTAGGAAAATATTTGTAACACAGTTTTTGAAGTAAAACAAGTTCTTCTTTAACCGTCTCTTCTTCACATTCTGATCTCGTTACCAATCTAGACAATTGTGCCCGTTGGTTCTTGATTTTTTGCAGTAACTTCTTCTTTCGCGGAGTACCAAATGATAATTTTCTGCTGGTTTGAACTGCAGCATCCGATTCAGAAATATTTTTATGGAAATCAAGCGATGCTCTCGATGTTGATGGCTGCTGATAATCGGGCAAACTTGAAACCACTAAAAATGTATACTTAGTATTAGAGGTTATATTTAAGTAATTATATTTAAAATTTCATATTTGAAACTACTTTACCTAATGGTTTGCTTGGAGGAAAATATTGAACATCTAAAACATTAATTTTTGCTCCCACAACATCTGGGACTATTTCTGCATCCGTAATGTTCGTTTCACTTGAATCAGTTTCTGTTATTTCTAAAAATTTCCATTTCAAGTTTTATTTATTTCCCAAAGACAAAAATATATGAAACCATACCTGAAACAACATTGGCTGGCAATAACAAAGTTGGGACTGCATGTGTGTGAAGCCTATTTTTTAAATCATTTAAAAACATTCTGTTCTCAAAATGCAATGAGCAGATTTTTACATGCTTTCGTTTTCCAATATCCATATCAAGCAAATCCATTCTGCCAGCTTTTTGTAGCCATGTTCTAAACCTATAAAAATATTATCAGAATTATATGAAATTCTAAAACACTAGGTAGGTATATTCTAACCTCTCTGGTTCATTCGGTAGTCCAAAAAAACTATATAATTTCTGCTTTGTATTGGAAGTACATCCACATACCATACACCAAGTACCACCTCGTCCTCGAATACCAACTGATTCTTTAATTTTATCCATTTTTATTAATAATAAAAATGAAGCAAACTAAAAGCGCGCGTTAACTGACAATAACTGTTTACAACACCAATAACAAAATGGCGCAAGCGATAAGAAAAGTAGAATGGGGAGTTTCGCATCTGTAGTAATCTGTGGTACTACAGTGATAGTTTCCCCTTCCGCTACCAATTTATGGTGAGTGGGGCGCGCAAACGCATACACCATATGGGATTGAAAAACTGGTCGCTATTCACACAGCTTTTTATTACAATGTTATTTACTCGCCATAGATTAGTTCGGAGGGAAAATGTTCTCTCTCTCAATACACAATCAGCTGTTCTTACGTTACTATTTACAAACATCGAACTAGCACTACAGAACCTGCTCAAACCGTTGATAATTTTGAATGCATTGTTGTAACAAATTTTAAACCTACGCATTCTGGCCTGTGTTGCGTTAATCCAAAGAGAAGTACAGTACACAGAAGCACAGAATGCGTTGAATAAACAGTTACGCACGCCAACACTGCACTTAGAAAATCTACGGTTTAGCATGTTCGCCCTAACGCATAAGGCTCTACACTGTCTGTCCACATCAGCGTTGTCTGAAAGGTCGTCGCAGATTATGTGACCAAGATATGTCACCGAATTCACTCGCAACACTGTCTGATCACACAATTTAATACCGGGCACTTGATATGCTTTATGCTTCGGTTGGAATACCATATATTCCGTCTTCTTGACGTTATATATAAGTTCATGATCTGCAGCAAAGTTCGCACAGATTTCCAGCAGCTTTCTCAGACCTGGCAGGGAGGGACATAGGAGAACCATATCATCCGCATAGCTAATGTGGTTAATCACTTTGTTTCCCATCACACATCCTACGTTCAATTGATTCAGGCGCTCGCTCAATTTGTCGATGTACACATTAAAAAGGGAAGGTGAAAGCAAACTACCCTGCCTAACGCCGACCGACTGATTGAATCGCTTGGACCTCTCTCCGTCCGAGCGTACTCGCTTATTCTCTGTGTCGTACCATACACTTAATATGTCGATGATTCGCGGAGTTACTTTCCTTTCCTTCAGAACTTTCAGCAGTTTGCTTCTTTTGACCCTATCAAACGCTTTGCTAAGATCAAGGAAACAAACGAAAATCGGTGTATCTCGTGTTAGGTATCTTGCCACAGTACTTTTCAGCGCATATATAGCCATCTCCGTTCCGTGGTTCTTCTTAAATCCAAACTGATTGTCGGCGGACTGAAGCTGGCTTTCAGTTTTCCTGATCAGTACATGTTCCAGGATTTTAGATATCACGGTGGCAATCGCAATGGGACGATAGTTGTCACTACACGTCAGTGAGCCACACTTGATTTTTGGGACTGGCACTACGTCTACGAGAGTAAGTTTTTGTGGTACATGTCTGTGAACTAGCATGAATGTTAAACACAGCGCTAATAGAACATGTTGGTGGGGGGAAGCGTTGGTAATATGCTCCGTGCTCAAGTCGTCTGCGCCTTTAGCTTTGCCATTATTCAGCTGTTTGACAGCACAACTCACATTTTCACATGTTATTAAACATTGATCTGCGGGAACACTGTCGTGGGATGTGCTATATTTTCATTATCTCCTGTCACAGCATTCTCTAGGAACACCTTTCTCCAGTGGTCCGCTATGTTGGTCTTATTTGACACTCCGTCGACTTGTTGTGGTCTGGGTTTATTTTTCTTCAGACCAGTGTTGTACCAGAATTTAGCAAAATCTTTGGTGTGGTACAGGGCTGTTATCCTGTCTGCTTCTTCCATGTCTAGAGTTAGACGGTGCTTCTTTAGTTGCCATTTAAAGCGGGCTCTAGTGAGAACACGTCTTTGGTTGATCTCGCCCGAGCGAGGTCTCCCGTTTTCAAACCAGATACTTAGTGCTTCCTTCGCGTCCCTCCTTGCCGCTTGCAGATCTTTACTCTCGTTCCATCCATGCACCCGTTGTTGCCTTTTCGCGCGTTTCTTGATGTTCTTACACACATGCACAGAGGTTCTGAGCAGCGTATCCACTATGCAGTGGTAAAAAATATCGATAAGCGCAAGATGACACTCATTCCTACAGCTTGTGTCCTCACATTTAATTAGTTCACGCGGGATCACAATTCTTTTTAGCTCACTTTCGCATGCTCTGCTGTAACACTCCCGCACTCGCGCATTCCACCACACTCTGCTACGTTGCTCTGGTGATGGGACTTCGGCTAGCCGCTCCATGCAAGCCACTTCAACGGAAAAATATAGCGGTAGATGGTCTGATAAAGTAGACTGGTAATCTACTTTTATTTCTGTAGTGCTTGCTGAAAGATTCTCCGTAACTACGCAGTGGTCCAACCAAAATGTAGTATTACTGACGTCACTTATAAACGTGTAAGTGTTGGCCGCTAGCACTTCCTGGTCCTTTACTACATATCCGAAGTCTTGACAGAATTTGGCAAGTTCTCTTCCAAAAGCACATGTTGGGTCCGCGATGAAGTCGCCCGCAATCATTACATTGGTGACGTCATCATCCGATGCTAGTGCCTCTATCCTCCCTAGAATATGGATGAATTCCGGTAGATTATCTGGGGCATCCGTAGGCATATATACATTGATGACTAGTAGACAGTCATCTTTAATTTTTACTTTTACGGCGGATAACCGTGGTTCGTCTGGCACTGGAACCGCACAAATGTTGTTCGCCAAGGTTTTCCTCCAGAGGATTCCTACCCCGCCATAAGGTCGCCCAAGATGCACTTTCTCTGCTGGGTCCATCGTTGATGTACCGGTTGCATCAAAGTCCTGGTATAGATCACTGAGCAGCTGTAACTCGCTTCTTCGTAACCAGGTCTCCTGCAGTAGACATATGTCGACTGATCCACATATATCCTGCATTAAGCCAGAGATACGTTTAACTGATTTGCAGTTAAAGGAAACAAGTTTAATTTTTTTGGCCATTTCCGGTATGCTTCCTCGGTTTCCACACATATTCTCTGACACACACACCTGTCGGCCAGAAGGACGGAGAGAGTATTTTCCATGCGTCTGTAGTGTTGACACACAGTCGGAAACGCGAGTAGTTTCTTGGTCGATATTTGGTTCCGTTTTAGCACTTGCAACACACCTGTTTCCTCAGCGTTTGGATTGACGCGTGTGACGTAAAGCCACTGCCGTCTTTCAACGCCCGACACGCTGTCTTTCATTGTTGACGTACCGACAACAGTTGCATGTTTACGTTTGCTTGGTTTTACCTTGCGTTTGACCTCCGTGAACCCATCGTCGGCACGTGACTGTTCTATATTAATCACTTTGCCCAAATCAGACGAGTGCGTTTTTGCTGTTTCAACAGGTTTTGGATCACAGACAACCTTGCTGGCATACGTCACTTGTTCCGTCTGCTTCCTGGCTGCTTCGGTAGACTGCGGGGATTTCGGTTTTTGCGATTTCGTAGACGATTTCTCTGATCCTCCCGGTTTTTTAACTGAAATTTTCATTTCCTTCAGTTCTTTTAATACGTCCTCGCTGATTTTTGCGTCCAGTTGCCTCTCTAGTTTTAAAGAGTGCAGCTCTCGTTTCAGTAATGCCACATCCTTCATGACTGATGTGACATCAAAATAGTCGAAGGTAACCGAAGGAAGTTTCCCTAGGTGCCTCGCCACAAAACACGGTAGTACATCCGGCTCCACCGTCCGCAGCATCTTTATGATGACCTGCAGGTGTTTCACCTTCTTCCCATCTCCGGATCGTCTTGTTGTCACACTATGTTCTCCACAGTGTTCTGATAACAAAGATTTAGCAACCTCTACATCTTGTTCATTGTAGTGTTGGTCGCATAACTTCACGAGCATAATTTCGTCCAAAATATTTATTTTATTTTGGATGAACATCAGCAATTCATTAACCACAAATTTTTCAACCATTTTGTTTTTTTTTTTGTGTTATCTGGTAACCATAGTTGATCCTCAACACAAAAAAGAACAAGTACTTTTTATAAATATATAAATAATGCGTCTATCACTTTTAACAAAACTAAGTGCATACGAAACACGGGCAAACTAAACGTAATTTTAAAGTCAGAATTCAAGAACACTTGAGGGCATGGAAATATAATAAAACCGAATCATCTAATTTAGCCAAACATCTCATAGAAAACGGTCACCATTGCAATGAAAAAAAATTAGAAATGTTACATTTAGAAAATAAAAGTAGAAAACCCATGTACTTCTTAGAGGCATTTGAGATTAAATATGCACAGCGAGAAGGGCATAATCTCATTAATGAACAATTGGATCTGTTGGAATCTCCTATTCTCAGGACTATGGTCAATGGTATTTCCTAATCCCTTCCCACACCTATTTGTTCGTAATAGTTAACCTGTATATTTAGGTAATATTGTCAGCATTTCTTGTACATTCATTCTTCTGAAGATGGACTAACAAGCCGAAATATATTAAGTTTCAATAAAATATTTTGTGAAATATAACCAAGTGTATTATTTACTATTTATTTATCACGTTCCATCAAGAGTTAACAGCTACATCTATCAATATTAATATCGCTAGAATTAAACAAAATAATTAGTCTGTTCGTAGTCATCTTAATTGGTTTATTATCATGAGATGCAGGCGCAGAGTAATTATAACTCTCTCCTACGAGGCTCTGGTTGGAGACTAACAGAGACAGACTGTTGGAAATGACTATGAGCAGCACTTATGTATAACTGGCCACCTGTATTATTCTATTTCAGTTACAGCAGACAAGTCTGGACAAGGATAACAATTATATTCAGAACTTCAAAGTATTGTTCAATCAGGGAACAATATGTGCGGAATGCTGCAGGAAAGTGGATGGGTTCTACGAATTTCGTAGGCAGAGCTTACGAAACATTCAAATATATACAAACTATACCTCACAACTGAGTTCTGTCTCTGAAACTAGCGTGGAGTTATGTGTTTCTCTGAAGGATATTAAACAAGAACGAAAAGAATCGTTGATGAATTGTGTAAAGTCTGAAGATCAGTGCAGCAGTACAGGTACATTGCCAGCATCTGGTCACACTTACTGTGTTACAAATGAAGCATGCGAAGAGTATTTCAATAACAGTTACACAGTGAAAGAAGAACAGGAAGAGAATGCTGATTACACAGGTATCGTACTATTTTGTTTATTCCTACACTATTTGTTATATACCTTGTATCTACTTTATACAACATAGGTAATACAATGTTAAAATTTTCATTAAAAAATATCTCTCTGCATATTAATTTTAGAGGCAAAAGCGTAACTACAAAAATGTTCAGAATTAAAAATTTCATTGAATAAGCCTAAATCAAATCGATTTTTTTTTTGTAAAACAGACATATTGAAATTGATACTGTAGCTTCTAAGAGATGTCTCTATGACCAATAAAATGCATATGAGGATTATGGTTGTACATCGAAGGCAAAACATCGATGTTTAACATCGATGTTAACATCGGCGCTTACTATCGATGTTGAAAAAATATCGAAGGAAAAACATCGATGTTTCCGATACATCGATGTTTTATAAATATTAAAAAAAAGTTATTTATTTATATTATATAGGTTTTATTTAATAATGTAAAGATAAAATACGAAAAAAAGAAATATAATACACAGAAAGCATTTATTAGATTTTTAAATAGAAATATAATTTTTTAATAGTAATTAATTTCACAATAACATTATTATACCCAATATAATAATCCTAATTCGTACCTACTATTTTTACATTTCTAAAATGAAATATTGCATTTTATTATAATACTAATATAGTAATCTTAATGTTATATTTATATTATTTAACATAAAAATAACATACTGTCATACACAATTATTTTTTTACTTTTTTAAGTTGTAATAAAGTCTGTTCCTTTGGTTTAGGCGGAACTAGATTTTCAATTCTAGTTACTTTTACCGATTGATTTTGTTCAAGAAAAGCCAACTTCAATATATAAAAAATAGCTAATGACAACTTACAAAAATGAAAATTCCGATTAGTTCCGCCCAATCGTTTGGAATATACTGTACATATTACATTTTTTTATAACACTAATATAGCAATCCTAATATTAATTTTACACAAACATTACAATATAATAATCCTGATAATAGTTTTATTAATAAATAATTTATAATTATATTTCCCAATACGATAATTCCAGGGTTTGGAGGAATAACAACTGGGAAAGTGTTAACAAGACTCAAAAAGAAACAAGTGTGTCAGCGTTGGTTGTTCGCATTGTTTGCAAAAATTAATTACTTCTTAATTTTTCGTATTCTGCTAACTGCTAAGAAGAATAAGAACTAACACTATTAGTATTGTTATATCGCAATAGATGGCGCTTATATTTTGTGTACTAATATTAATAAAAATGAAATTTTTAAGATTCCAGCGCCACTAACGGTAGATTCTGAATTTCAAAGTTTAAACATCGACATCGGTAGTAGACATCGATTTATCGATGGTAAAAATATCGACGTTTTTAAAAAAAACATCGATGTTTTCGATACATCGATGTTTTTTTCCCATCCCTAATGAGGATTGCCTTTTATATTTCGGAATTTGAGATCAAAATCAATTATCAATTATTATCTACAAAAGTGGCTTTATTGTTTTTAAAAATATTCTCCATCAAGATCAATACACTTTTGCATGCGTTTGAACAAATTTTCGAAGCAATTTTTCCACTCCGATGGAGGCTTTTTCGACTGCGACTGTCAAATTATGTGGGATCCAAAGCGAACAAATCTTTTCGATGGCCAAATGTTTATGCAATCGTGAATGTAAGCTGGTCCCACTAATGCCCAAGGATACCTCAATTTCACGATAAATAACATGACGATCTTGATGGTAACTTTATAGTTATGGTAACTTTAAGTATTTATATTTCAGAGAATCACGACACTCAGGAGACATGTATCATATCATCTACTGACGACATGTCCCAGTATGACTACAACACTAGTCTCATCATCAATGAGGAAATTGACATCAAGTCGGAATGTGGAGAGGACAGTGAATATGAGGAGAATGCAGCTCAGCAAGATACAGGTCAGTCAATAACGTAATATTGTGCTAGTTGTAAGTTTCCAATGCTGCTATTCCCAAATTCAATTTATCGATTACATACACAGGAGTACAATGGCTAATACTTTGCTAGGTGTAATAATACATTATTTTAATTTATCCAATAAATGATAAATTAACAGTTCACTTGATAAGTCCCCGGTCTGACATATATATGACAACACTGTTGACAGACCCATATGATTTCTGGATAGTACCAACCTTCAAACGATACGTTTGAAAATATCATGACATTCTGACAATTATTTTAGAGGTTACAGTGGTTTTAGTGACTCCAGTTTTGTAATTTTCAAAAGAATGGACAAAAAAGAGTTTCGTGTGTTGATTAAACATGTTTTTTGATGGGAAAAAATACTGTTGAAACCAAACAGTGGCTTGATAAGTGTTATAGAGACTCTGCATCAGACAAATCAACTATTACTGATTAGTATGCTGAATTTAAACGCGGTCGTACAAACACCGATGATGCTGAACGCTCTGGTCTCCCAAAATCGGCAGTTGTTCCGGAAAACATAAAAAAAGTCCACAAAATAGTTTTGAAAGACCATAAAGTGAAGTTGCGTGTGATACCTGACACCTTAAAGATATCAGAAGGTAGTGTGTTTACAAATTAGTAATAGTTGATTTGTAAACACACTACCTTCTAATATCTTTAAGGTGTCAGCTATCTCAGGCAGCTTCACTTTCAAAACTATTTTGTGTACTTTTTTATGTTTTTCGGAACAACTGCCGATTTTGGGCGACCAGAGCGTTCAGCATCATCGGTGTTTGTACGACCGCGTTTAAATTCAGCATACTAATCAGTAATAGTTGATTTGTCTGGTGTAGAGTCTCTATAACGTTTATCAAGCCACTGTTTGGCTTCAACAGTATTTTTTCCCATCAAAAAACAATGTTTAATCAACACACGAAATTCTTTTTTATTCATTCTTTCGAAAATTAAAAAACTGGAGTCACTAAAACCACTGTAACCTCTAAACTAATTGTCAGCATGTCATCTAATTTTCACACGTATCGTTTGAAGATTGGTTCTATCCAGAAATCATATGGATCTGTCAACAGGGTTGCCATATATATGTCAGACCAGAGACTTATTGAGTCAAGTATTATATTGAAAGATAATTATAATTCAACAAGTAAATTTTTTGTCTCAATAATCAATGAAAATTTGTTTGCAGCTGACGAAACATGCTCCAGTGAATCAGAGAAGAGTTGGGAGTTGGCCATTAACAGGCCTAAACAACCCACACCAACAAAGTCACAATTTCTCATTAGACACAGAAAAATACATTCTCGAGAAAAATCATTCAAATGTGATCAGTGTGGTAAAGCATTTTCACAGGCATCAAATCTCAAAACTCACTTACGAATACATTCTGAAGAGAAACCATTGAAATGTGATCAATGTGAGAAAGCATTTACATGTACATCAGATCGCATTAAACACAAACGAGTACATTCTGGAGAGAAACCATACGAATGTAATCAGTGTAGTAAAGCATTTTCACAGTCATCATCTCTCATTCGTCACAAACGATTACATTCTGGAGAGAAACCTTTCAAATGTGATCAGTGTAATAAAGCATTTTCACAGTTAACACATCTCATTTTTCACAAACGTGTACATTCTGGAGAGAAACCATTCAAATGTGATCAGTGTGATAAAGCATTTTCAAAATCATCAGATTGCATTAGACACAAAGGAGTACATTCTGGAGTGAAACCTTACGAATGTGATCAGTGTAGTAAAGCATTTTCACGGCCATCATCTCTCATTTATCACAAACGAGTACATTCTGGAGAGAAACCTTTCAAATGTGATCAGTGTAATAAAGCATATTCAATGTCATCACATCTCATTATTCACAAACGTGTACATTCTGGAGAGAAACCTTTCAAATGTGATCAGTGTGATAAAGCATTTGCATGTTCATCAGAGCGCATTAGACACAAACGTGTACATTCTGGAGAGAAACCTTTCAAATGTGATCAGTGTGATAAAGCATTTGCATGTTCATCAGAGCGCATTAGACACAAACGAGTACATTCTGGAGAGAAACCTTTCAAATGTGATCAGTGTGATAAAGCATTTGCATGTTCATCAGAGCGCATTAGACACAAACAAGTACATTCTGGAGAGAAACGTTTCAAATGTGATCAGTGTAGTAAAGCATTTTCACATAAATCAGCTCTCATTACTCACAAACGAATACATTCTGGATGGAAATATTTCAAATGTATTCAGTGTAGTGAAGCATTTCCACGGTTATCAGGTCTCATTAGTCACAAACGAGTACATTCTTGAGAGAAGCCATTCAAATGTAAGCAGTGTGATAAAGCATTTTCACGATCATCAAATCTCGTTTCTCGCAAACGAGTACATTCTTCTGAGAAGTCATTCAAATGTAAGCAGTGTGATAATACATTTAAAGACTCATCAGAAAACATTACTGACAAACGAATACATTACGGAGTAAAACCATTCTATTGTGATGTGTAACAAATGTATGAAAGTATTTTCAGAGTTAGACATGATTCACACAGAGAAAACTATAAGACCACTACAAAATACGCCAACAAAATAGTTCCACTGGCGGAGACAAATAAAATATTTAAAACAAAATGGAACAGTTAAATAATTTTTATTCAGTTAGTTAGGATACGATTTTATTGCTATATATTTAAATATTAATGCTGTATAAATAATAAATACTGTAATATTAAAATTAATAATGGCGATATAAACAGGGTGATCCAAAATGATTGAGGATAGTTTAAATTTCCACGTTAAATTATTGTCATGTTGGCAACAGTAATACATACACACATTTAAACAATGGCGTCTCAAAAATAAGTTTGTATACATATGTAAATACAAATTATCTATATTTAATAGTAAATAATAATTATTTTTTATTTTATTATTTACACAAATTTATACAAACTTAAAAAAACATTGTAAGTAGTCTTACATTTGTACATTCAAAAATAAATAAAACTTACAACAATGGTAGAATTAGGAAATAATTTCATTCAGCTTTTTGGACAAGAAGCGTTTATTTTAAATAACACAACGTTTCACCAACATCATTGTTGGCTTCTAAACGTTGTGTTGTTTAAAATAAACGCTTCTTGTCCAAAAAACTGAATGAAATTATTTCCTTATTCTACAGTTATACAAAATTGGACGTTAAATACTATTCTACTATTACAACAATCTAAACTTATTATTGATATAGCAAATTATTATTGATTCCTGCCTCGTCAGCCCAACTGGAACGAGTGTTCTCCAACTGGGCTCAAACCCACATGCCTGTTAGAAACAAATTAATTTATGAAAGATCTAAAAAATTAATGCATGTCTACTGTCAACTGCGATTAATGGATGTTGATCAAGAAAATGTCGATGCTAATGAGGATGAAACTTAATGTACTTTCTTGTATATTGTTATTAAAAAATAAGGACTGATTTTTTTAAAGTTGAAATTTTTTATTTTTACTAATATGTATGATAAACGCTTTCTAGCGTTTATAATAATATCAATTAAAACACACAGATCCAAGCGCAAACGATCATTTACTACAAAGTCCAGTTACAATCTGTCATACATATGTCATCATTTTATGGTTGCTAACTTAACATATTATAAAGGACGTCCAAGAACTAATCATCATCCTAACGCGGCTGTCCTGCTCCTGCCACGTCCTCGCGCCATCTTCTGAATTTAATAACTGCAAAATAAAACAAAGGAAATGTTAGTTTCGTCCGCCTCCTTGAGGTTCCTGACCATCCAGGGTTTTACCGAACTCCTTGAGGTCCTTGAACATTCAGAGTTAAATAAAACAAACAGAGTTGCCTGAGGTCCCTGACCATCCAGAATTCCCCTAAATTCCTTGAGGTCCCTGACCATCCAGAGTTAACAAGAAAAACACGACCATTTTAGGTCCAACAACTCTTTGAGGTTTCTGACCATCCAGAGTTCCTCTGAACTCCTTGAGGTCCCTGACCATCCAGACTCAAACAACTCATTACGGCTAACACGTGCCATATCATCAGCATTGTACAGTGTATCTTGCGGTACTCAACAAGCTATCAATTCTCAACTCAACTATCTATCAGTTTATTTCATTACAGATTGTCTACAGTACCCAACAAGCTCAGTAACTGTCGCTGCTTCATACTCAATACCTTATCATTTAGTCAAAGTAATAAAATGCCTCTTATCATTCTAGTTACAACATACAAAAACAAATGATTTTAACTTGAGTTAGAGATAATTCTTACTTTAGTAACCGGCCATAAGAGAAACGAACGCACAAGAACTAGAGCAGCATGTATACTGTTCTCAGCTCCCAGTAGAAGTAGACAGTAAATACTTAATTTGTTGTACGCCAACGATTCATTCCAAAAGAACGAATCTTTTTAGATAGCCATTCTATACTGAACGAATCTTACCTTACCCTCTCCCGTAAAGCTTTTTACAGCAATTAATTCTATTATCTATCGCCCAAGCTACTTTAGAGCTTCGATCAGTCTGTTGAGGATCATTTTTTAAAAAAATTTCGACTGCATCATCTATCAAGCTCATTAATTTGGAAAGCTGTTTGGAAGAAATTAATAAGCGGGGGAATTCCCAAACAAATATCTTAAACAAATATTACAAATAAAAAAAAAAAAAATACAACTACATCTACATTTAATGGAACAAACCTCATGAAGCCTTGGTGAATTCAGATTGTTGTGAAATGGTACGAACGTAAAAATATTTTACACAAAAAAAATAATTTAAAACAAAAAATCTATGACGCAGAGCGAAAATTGGTGCATTTTTAGGAACGAGGAAACAACGCAATACGAAACGAAAATACCTAAGTGTATTACATTTTATTAA
The DNA here is from genome assembly GCA_963971575.1 of Liopterus haemorrhoidalis. NCBI lineage: Eukaryota > Metazoa > Arthropoda > Insecta > Coleoptera > Dytiscidae > Liopterus > Liopterus haemorrhoidalis. The sequence goes on from OZ020623.1 coordinate 30,566,708, forward strand.
TGCCTACTCTGCACGCATGCGCATTAAGGTGGGTTTGCTAAAGAAGAATAGTACGGACCCAGGCACGGACTGTTACATAGAGTATTTAACACAACGTACATATTATAACGAGAGTACAAGAGTAACTTTGATTATTTCTAAATTAGAACACATTGTTTGAACAAATCTGCAGTTATAATGTATTATTTAATGGATATTTGTTGTATCTGCCTCAAACATGAAAAACATCTACGCAGACTTTTCACCCAAAATGAAAATTTAAACTACTATTCCAGGCTGGTATTATTATTTCCGGAGTTGGTAAGTACCTATATTATTACCGTATATTTGAAGTGTGATGAATTAAAACTAGGTAAAAAGCGTAACAGGACTTTATAAAGCTATGTAATTCCAGCTCCATCACTTTAGCAATCAATGACGTCATATAAATATACACAGCACGCTCTATGCCTTAGCGTTGTATGTTATGAAGCCAAGACCCTGCGGAGACGAAAGGGGGATTTGTCCCTAGGTGTTTAATAAGTTTCCTATTTACATTTATTTTATTCAGCTATTGCTAAGAAAAACTCCGGCGCAGTATTGTGTTTATTATTGTTTTGTTGTGTTATATTTTCTATTTTACTATTTTACCTTTTCATCATATTTCAACTTTTAATAAGATTGCCGTAAATTGCATTTTAAGAGTTGCGAACTGTATTTCAACTACGAAGTATTTTAAATTATAAAAAGAAATATTTAATTAAAATGTTACATTAAGTTTTTTCTTTAAAAAAGTATTTGTATTCAGTACTTCGAATACATCAGAAAAATATTTAACCCAGCATTGATTATAGATATACATCTTTATAATTTTTCCGATAAATTTTAATTTATCATGGAATAAATGATGTAATATATGCCCGTTTTAAATTTAGAAAGTGTCTGAAGCATTGCTAAACAATATGATCGAGAAAAAAAAGGTTTCTAGATAGACATGGAATTCATTTATTTTTATATTAACAGAATTGTCCACTTAACATTTTAAATTCAGGGCCCACTAAACTTTTTTTTCGATCATATTGTATTTTAAATGTATGCAATTTAGAATCCTACTAATTATCTTAAATATATATCAATAAATTCAGGTCAATTTAATATTATTTATGAAATTTATTTTATTAAAATTTGTAGTTTTTTTTTTTTTTTTTTTTATTAATTTAAGTGCTTCAGCTACGAGGCTATTAGCACTTGAGTATAAGTACATTTTTAAGGTAATACTATTATATACATGTACATATATTGGTTACAATTATAGGTAGTAAGTATTAGAACAAAAATGGGGGTATTTAAACATTGTGTAAGTAAAGAGATAGGTGAACAGATTTTATATTAGGTGGGAGATGTTGATGTCTCTAAGGAATTGAAGCGTCTGATCTTCTGAATTCTTGGTTGGAGCCAGTGCTTGTTTTATTGTTGTCGGTATATTGTTTTTAATTCTCTCAGCATTATATTTTGGACAGGAGATTATGATGTGATCCACTGTTAATCGTACTTGGCAGTCAGTACAAGTGCTGGGGTCAGATTTCTCAAAAATATACTTATGGGTCAGCAAGGTGTGTCCATGTCGCAGTCTTGTCAATATTGTTTGGTCCTTTCTGTTTTGTCTAAATTCCCACAATTTGGCCTCTTCTTTGATGGTTCTAAGGTGGTTGTTTTGGATGTTCCTCCATTCTTCCTTCCATTTTGCAAGAATGTTGTTTTTCACTTGTGACTTTGTGTCTACGAGATGCATCTGCACTTGCACTATCTCTTCTGTTGTTGCTTCTTTCGCTGCCTTATCTGCTTTCTCGTTACCATCAATGCCCACATGGGATGGGATCCAGATTATTATTATTTTTTTGCCCATATTAATTATGTCGTTGATGTTGTCTTTGATTTTGGTGATGATAGGGTTTCGAGGGTACAGTTGTTGAAGGCTTTGGATGATGCTCATAGAATCACTGAATATTGCGTATTTTGTGTGCCCCTGGCTGTTGGATAGGATGAATTCGGTAGCTTCTAGTATGGCGTAGTCTTCTGCGGTAAATATGTTTGTGTGATCCGGTAGATGGTATTTGTTTATTCTGTTGTTAACCACTATAGCGGCACCTGTTTTATTGTTTATTATTGACCCGTCAGTGAAAATAGCGTGGTATTCTTTGTGGTCTTGTTGGAATTCTCGGTACAAGGATCTATATATTTCGGGATTAGTGGATTCTTTGGGATATTGGGTTAAGGAGAGGTTATATTTGGGGTTTTTAACGATCCAGGGGGGGTATTTGTTGGGATATTGTGGAAAGGAATTTGAGATGTTGATGTTGTGATCTAATAGTTTTTGTGTGATTTTGTTCAGTGACGGGGTGTAGTCATGCACGTGTAGGACTTCATCTCTCACGAAAATTTCTTTATGTGCTGGAATATCTTGTCTGGAGGCCAGATTTATTATGTAATTAATAACAAGCTGAGTTCTGCGATGTTCTAGAGGGATATTGTTAGATTCGCACAGTAAGCTGGATATTGGAGTTGTACGCAGGGAAATTTGTAGATTACAGTATTAAAAAAATATATTTTTACTTTCAATTCTTATCGGCAAAACATTGCTGTATGCAAACTGTACAACTCCTCGGGGCAACCCCCGTTTCCCCGCCTAAAGAGGTGTTGGCTTCATAATTTTTTACCATTTATGTAATAAAGACTTATCAATCGTAGGGTGGTTAAATAAAAACCTCTTTGATATTCAAAGGCGCGCAATTGTTTTTTTTTCTCTCAAAACCACTCGCTAACAACATAAAATTAACAATATAGCTGGTATTAAACATTGCTAAAGTCTGAATCTTTTACCATTCATGTAGAATAGGTGCGGGAATCGAATGATGGTTAAACGAAAAAATTCTAAATTCTCAGAGGCGCGCAATTAATTTTTTTCTCAAAACCACTCGCTTGCAACATAAAATTAACAATATCGCTTAAAAAGAAAATAAAAGTTTGAACTTCCTGGATTTAACCATAACGCGAATCAGCAACAAATTCGATTTCGATATCTATAGAAAACCTACATATTCAGACACCATCATTCCAGCCTAATCCAATCATACCCTTAATATTAAAATGTCCGCCTTCCTTAATTTTTTACACAGACTTTCATCTGTACCCCTATCACCTGCTAATTTTTCCAAAGAATTTAATACTATTAAATTAACTGCACAAAATAAAGGGTACAATCCTAAAATAATAGACAATATGTTGCGAAATAAAAATAAATCATTAATATTAAAAGAAATTTATTCAATTTACAAGACTCCCAGTATTTATAAAAGAATAAATTACATAAATAACAATAGTTTTAAAATTGCCAACATATTAATACAAAATAATATTAAGGCAGGTTTTTATAATAAAAATACCCTGAGAAGTAAATTAGTTAATAACAAAATAAGTCAAAAAGAAAATACTTCCTATTCCTGTATCTACAAAATCCAATGTAATGATTGTAACGCGTATTACATAGGGCAAACTAAACGTAATTTTAAAGTCAGAATTCACGAACACTTGAGGGCATGGAAATATAATAAAACCGAATCAGCTAATTTAGCCAAACATCTAATAGAAAACGGTCACTATTGCAATGAAAAAAAAATTTAGAAATTTTACATTTAGAAAATAAAAGTAGAAAACCCATGTACTTCCTAGAGGCATTTGAGATTAAATATGCACAGCGAGAAGGGCATAATCTCATAATCTGTTCATTAATTAATGAACAGTTGGATCTGTTGGAATCTCTCATTCTCAGGACTATGGTCAATGGTATTTCCTAATCCCTTCCCACACCTATTTGCTCGTAATAGTTAACCTGTATATTTAGGTAATATTGTCAGCATTTCTTGTACATTAATTCTTCTGAAGATGGCCTAACAAGCCGAAATATATTAAGTTTTAATAAATATTTTGTGGAATATAACAAAGTGTATTATTTACTATTTATTCATCACGTTCCATCAAGAGTTAACAGCTACATCTATCAATATTAATAACGCTAGAATTAAACAAAATAATTAGTCTGTTCGTAGTCATCTTAATTGGTTTATTATCATGAGATGCAGGCGCAGAGTAATTATAACTCTTTCCTACGAGGCTCTGGTTGGAGACTAACAGATACAGACTGTTGGAAATGACTATGAGCAGCACTTATGTATAACTGGCCACCTGTATTTTTTTATTTCCGTTACAGCAGACAAGTCTGGACAAGGATAACAATTATATTCAGAACTCCAAAGTGTTGTTCAATCAGGGAACAATATGTGCGGAATGCTGCAGGAAAGTGGATGGCTTGTACGAATTTCGTAGGCAGAGCTTACGAAACATTCAAATATATACAAACTATACCTCACAACTGAGTTCTGTCTCTGAAACTAGCGTGGAGTTATGTGTTTCTCTGACGGATATTAAACAAGAACGAAAAGAATCGTTGATGAATTGTGTAAAGTCTGAAGATCAGTTCAGCAGTACAGATACATTGTCTGCTTCTGGTCACACTTACTGTGTTACAAATGAAGCATGCGAAGAGTACTTCAATAACAGTTACACAGTGAAAGAAGAACAGGAAGAGAATGCTGATTACACAGGTGTCGTACTATTTTGTTTATTCCTAAATTATTTGTTATATACCTTGTATCTACTTTTTACAACATAGGTAATACAATGTTAAAATTTTCATTAATAAATATCTCTTTGCATATTAATTTTAGATTGACACTGTAGCTTCTAAGAGACGTCTCTATGACCAATAAAATGCATATGAGGATTAGGGTGGTACATCGAAGGCAAAACATCGGCGCTTACTATCGATGTTGAAAAAACATCGAAGGAAAAACATTAGTTTCCGATACATCGATGTTTTATTAATATTAAATAAAATATTAAGTAATATTAAAAAAGCTATTTATTTATATTATATAGGTTTTATTTAATAATGTAAAGATAAAATACGAAAAAAAGTAACATATAATACACAAAAAGCATTTATTAGATTTTTAAACAGAAATATTCTTTTTTAATAGTAATTAATTTCACATTAACATTATTATACCCAATATAATAATCCTAATTCGTACCTACTATTTTTACATTTCTAAAATGAAATATTGCATTTTATTATAATACTAATATAGTAATCTTAATGTTATATTTATATTATTTAACATAAAAATAACATACTGTCATACACAATTATTTTTTTACTTTTTTAAGTTGTAATAAAGTCTTTTCCTTTGGTTTAGGCGGAACTAGATTTTCAATTCTAGTTACTTTTACCGATTGATTTTGTTCAAGAAAAGCCAACTTCATTATATAAAAAATAGCTAATGACAACTTACAAAAATGAAAATTCCGGTTAGTTCCGCCTAATCGTTTGGAATAGACTGTACATATTACATTTTTTTCTAACACTAATATAGCAATCCTAATATTAATTTTACACTAACATTACAATATAATAATCCTAATAATAGTTTTATTAATAAATAATTTATAATTATATTTCCCAATACGGTAATTCCAGCGATTGGTGGAATAACAACTGGGAAAGTGTCAACAAGACTCAAAAAGAAACAAGTGTGTCGGCGTCGTTGGTCGTTCGCATTGTTTGCAAAAATTAGAAGTTTCTTCTTAATTTTTCGTATTCTGCTAACTGCTAAGAAGAATAAGAACTTACACTATTAGTATTTTTATATCACAATAGATGGCTCTTATATTTTGTGTACTAATTTTAATAAAAATAAATATTTTAAGATTCCAGCGCCTCTAGCGGTAGATTTTGAATTTCAAAGTTTAAACATCGACATCGGTAGTAGACAATGTTTTATCGATACTATCGCCATCTGAACATCGATGGTAAAAACATTGACGTTTTTAAAAAAACATCGATGTTTTCGGTACATCGATGTTTTTTTCCCAACCCTAATGAGGATTGCCTTTTATATTTCGGGATTTGAGATCAAAAACAATTATTTATCAACAAAATTGGCTTTATTGTTTTTCAAAATATTCTCCATGAAGATCAATATACTTTTGCATGCGTTTGAACCAATTTTCAAAGCAATTTTTCCTTTCCGATTGAGGCTTTTTCGACTGCGATTGTCAAATTATGTGGGATCGAAAGTAGAGTATCGGGAAATCCGCATTTTTTGAAAACCGCGGTTTTCGGTTTTTAAAAATCAAAAACCGCGGTTTCGGTTTCGGTTTTTCAAGTTTTATATTTTTTCTACTATAGATACTCTAAAATAAATCAATAAATTTTTATTATGTGTTGAAATACACTATTCGCGACTCCAAATAACAGTGATACATCTGGTGGCGGCTTGGTGAATTAAACAGAAGCATATATTTGTATAATATTTGTAGCGTGTTGTGCTGCAGTTTATCTGAATTAAGAAGTATTTTTAAATATAGTGACTCAAATACAGTGCTTATTTGTCGAAATATTGTTTGAACTGATAAATATTAAGAAAAAACTTCTGTCATATACGCTTATCGTCGGGCATCAACTGTCGTACGCAGCGCCGCCAACGTTAGTTTGAGTCGCGAATTGTACTGTACAATAAAAAAACTAATACTAATAAAAAACCATTCAATAATTATACACTACAACCTACGTAGCATACTAATTTAAGGTTTATTTAAATTTAAATAAAAGGTTTTTAAAAACACTAAACTATTTAAATGTTTATCGTTTAAACGTGAACGCAATTTGGTGCAGAAGTTGGCGCTTAATGAAAATGTTCTTTCGGCATAGGTGCATGTTGCTTTAATAGTGAATAGTGCACTCTGGCGCACTGACTTTCCCATGCGCAATGCGTCTGGCGCCAATACACTTCTTTATGTTTGATATCTAATAAAAAATAAAAGTCTAGTTAGTAGCATACATTATGCACCTATCTACTGATATTTTAAAAAAAATCTAATAAAGCCTTTATTCAAGAATAATACATTTGTTGCCACATTTGCCAGTTTTTCTTCTTACCTTTGTATCTTTTTTCTTAAGGATTAATTTCTTAAGGATAAATCGAAAACCCCGGTTTTTTATGCGGTTTTGCGGTTTCGGTTTTTGCACTGAAAACCGCGGTTTTGCGGTTCGGTTATAACCGTTTCATAAACACTAATCCAAAGCGAACAAATCTTTTCGACAGCCAAATGTTCATGCAATAGTGAATGTATGCTGATCCCACTAATGCCCAATACCTCAATCTCACGATAAATCACATGACGATCTTGATAGTAACTTTATAGTTATGGTAACTTTAAGTATTTATATTTCAGAGAATCACGACACTCAGGAGACATGTATCATATCATCTACTGACGACATGTCCCAGTATGACTACAACACTAGTCTCATCATCAATGAGGAAATTGACATCAAGTCGGAATGTGGAGAGGACAGTGAATATGAGGAGAATGCAGCTCAGCAAGATACAGGTCAGTCAATAACGTAATATTGTGCTAGTTGTAAGTTTCCAATGCTGCTATTCCCAAATTCCATTTATCGATTATATACACAGGAGTACAATGGCTAATACTTTGCTAGGTGTAATAATACATTATTTTAATTTATCCAATAAATGATAAATTAACACTTCACTTGATAAGTCTCCGGTCTGACATATATATGACAACACTGTTGACAGACCCATATGATTTCTGGATAGTACCAACCTTCAAATGATACGTGTGAAAATTTCATGACATTCAGACAATTATTTTAGAGCTTACAGTGGTTTAAGTGACTCCAGTTTTGTATTTTTCAAAAGAATGGATAAAAAAGAATTTCGTATGTTGATTAAACATTGTTTTTTTATGGTAAAAAATACCGTTGAAGCCAAACAGTGGCTTGATAAGCGTTATAGAGACCCTGCACCAACAAGACCAACGAGACAATGCTGAATTTAAATGCGGTCGTACAAACACCGATGATGCTGAACGCTTTTATCTCCCAAAACCGGCTTTTGTTCCGGAAAATCCACAAAATAGTTTTGAAAGACCGTAAAGTGAAGTTGCGTGAGATAGCTGACACCTTAAAGATATCAGAAAGTAGTGTGTTTACAATTTTACGCGAAAATTTGAGCATGCGTAAATTGCTTTCGAAGTGGGTGCCGCGTTCGCTTACACCGAACCAAAAACAACAACGCGTCGACGATTCAGAGCGCTGTTTGGAGCTATTCAAGCGAGATAAAAAGGATTTTTTGCGTCGGTATGTGACAATGGATGAAACATGGATCCACTACTACACACCTGAATCAAAAAGATCGTCAGCGGAGTGGACAGCAGTCGGTGAAAGTCGTCCAAAGCGACCAAAAACTCAAAAATCAGCTGGCAAGGTTATGGCATCCGTGTTTTGGGACGCGCATGGTATTTTGTTTATCGAGTCGAAATTGAGAAATTGAAAAAGGTAAAACTATCGATAGCGAATACATGTAGTAATCAAGAAAAACGGCTTCACATTTTGTTTATCGACTATCTTGAGAAAGGTAAAACTATCAATAGCGAATACTTCATGGCATTATTGGATTGATTGAGTGTAGTAATCAGGAAAAAACGTCTTCACATGCAAAAGAAAACAGTGCTCTTTCACCAAGACAACGCCCCGTGTCACAAGTCGATGAAAACGATGGTTAAATTGAATGAATTACGCTTCGAATTGCTTCCTCACCCACCGTACTCTCCAGATCTGGTCCTCAGCGGCTACTGGCTTTTTTTCAGACCTCAAATAGATGCTCCAGGGAAAGATATTTGACTCAAATGAAGAACTGATTGCCGAAACCGAGGTCTATTTTGAGGGCAAATACAAATCGTTCTACAAAGAAGGCATCGAAAAGTTAGAGGAGCGTTGGAATGAATGTATCACTCTTGAATACTCTCCATGTTGATGGATAAAGTCGAATTTCTAAAAAAAAAAAAAATGTTTTTCTTAGTTAGACCTGAGACTTATTGAGCGACGTGGTAAAATAATGTATCATTTATCCAATAAATGATTTAATTCATATCGACAAACTGCCAGGCTAAGACTTGATACGACTTTAGTTCTAACTGAAATAAAGCGACATAATCTTCTATAATTATGCAGTTAACGATACGTTTAACCCTCAGAGCTTACAAGTTTCTTATGACAAACTAACAAGCTAAAATAAAATTAGTAACAATTAATACATCTAATTTTTCACCGATTTTCATTTTTTTTATCTACTATAATATTTTAACTGTAGAACAAATTGTTGTAAAAAATGTATCGCTCAATAACTTAATAATATATAGGCTGTCCCAGCCAAGTGAATCACCATTGCTATCTTTGTTAATAATATAGATGGAGATTCGGTTAACACACAAAGTTTGAGTATTTTTTATAGGAAATATCATGACAGACTCAAAAATATTTTTTTTATGTTTCGTTGACCAGATATTTTGAAAATAAACATTTTTTTAAATGTAGTACCCTGTATATTGTTAGGCCATTGGTATTACGATTTTTTTGTCTTTATAAAAAACTAAACATGTTTATAATGAAATTTTTTTAATAGCGTAAATTCAACGTTAATATATTAACTGATGATTTAGGCAAATTTTGGGTGGGATAAATTATTTTTTCAGTCTTTTCTTGGACGTAAAAAATCACTTTCCATAAATTTCAACGAGCAAACATGCATTCATGGGCTTGGATTTTAGCCCATTATTAGTTTTTGGTTCCATAAAAACCTACAATCCACTTTATCTCTGCCTCCAAACGTCGTTTCAATTGATATTTTTTTTCAATTGTAAATTTTTTGTCTCAATAATCAATGAATATTTTTTTGCAGATGACGAAACTTTCTCCAGTAAATCAGAGAAGAGTTGGGAGTTGTTGGCCATTAACAAGCCTAAACAACCCACACCAACAAAGTCACAATTTCTCATTAGACGCAGAAAAATACATTCTCGAGAAAAATCATTCAAATGTGATCAGTGTGGTAAAGCATTTTCAAACTCATCAAGTCTCATTATTCATAAACGAATACATTCTGGAGAGAAACCTTACGAATGTAATCAGTGTAGTAAAGCATTTTCAGCGTCATCAAGTCTGATTAGTCACAAACGAGTGCATTCTGGAGAGAAACCTTTCAAATGTGATCAGTGTGATAAAGCATTTGCATTGTCATCAAATCTCATTAATCATAAACGAGTACATTCTGGAGAGAAACCTTACGAATGTGATCAGTGTAGTAAATCATTTTCACAGGCATCAAATCTCAAAACTCACTTACGAGTACATTCTGGAGAGAAACCATTGAAATGTGATCAGTGTGATAAAGCATTTGCATGTTCATCAGATCACATTAAACACAAACGAGTACATTCTGGAGAGAAACCATACGAATGTAATCAGTGTAGTAAAGCATTTTCACGGTCATCATCTCTCATTTGTCACAAACGATTACATTCTGGAGAGAAACCTTTCAAATGTGATCAGTGTAATAAAGCATTTTCACAGTTAGCACATCTCATTGCTCACAAACGTGTACATTCTGGAGAGAAACCTTTCAAATGTGATCAGTGTGATAAAGCATTTTCAAAATCATCAGATTGCATTATACACAAAAGAGTACATTCTGGAGTGAAACCTTACGAATGTGATCAGTGTAGTAAAGCATTTTCACGGTCATCATCTCTCATTTATCACAAACGAGTACATTCTGGAGAGAAACCTTTCAAATGGGATCAGTGTAATAAAGCATTTTCAATGTCATCAAGTCTGATTTGTCACAAACGAGTACATTCTGGAGAGAAGCCTTTCAAATGTAATCAGTGTGATAAAGCATTTGCATCTTCATCAGATCTCATTAGACACAAACGAGTACATTCTGGAGAGAAACCTTACGAATGTGATCAGTGTAATAAAGCATTTTCACGGTCATTATCTCTCTTTTATCACAAAAAAGTACATTCTGGAGAGAAACCTTTCAAATGTGATCAGTGTGATAAAGCATTTTCATGGTCATCAAATCTCAATAATCACAAACGAGTACATTCTTGAAAGAAGCCGTTGAAATGTACGCAGTGTGATAAAGCATTTTCACTATCATCAAATCTCATTTCTCACAAACGAGTACATTCTTGCCAGATCCCATTCAAATATATGCAGTGTAATAATACATTTAAAGACCTATCAGAAAACATTACTGACAAACGAATACATTACGGAGTGAAACCATTCTATTGTGATGTGTAACAAATGCATGAAAGTATTTTCAGAGTTAGACATGATTCACACAGAGAAAACTGTAAGACCACTTCAAAATACGCCAACAAAATAGTTCCACTGGCGGAGACAAATAAAATATTTTAAAACAAAATGGAACAGTTAAATAATTTGTATTCAGTTAGTTAGGATACGATTTAATACCTATGTATTTAAATATTAATGCTATATAAATAATAAATACTGTAATATAAAAATTAATAATGGCGATATAAACAGGGTGATCCAAAATGATTGAGGATAGTTTAAATTTCCACGTTAAATTATTGTCATGTTGGCAACACTAATACATACACACATTTAAACAGTGGCGTCTCAAAAATAAGTTTGTATACATATGTAAGTAAAAATTATCTATATTTAATAATAAATAATAATTATTTTATTATTTACACAAATTTATACAAACTTAAAAAAACATTGTAAGTAGTCTTACATTTGTACATTCAAAAATAAATAAAAATTACAACAATGTAAACTATGTAAACTTATGATTGATATAGCAAATTATTATTGATTCCTGCCTCGTCAGCCCAACTGGAACGAGTGTTCTCCAACTGGGCTCAAATCCACATGCCTGTTAGAAACAAATTAATTTATGAAAGATTTAAAAAATTAATGCATGTCTACTGTCAACTGCGATTAATGGATGTTGATCAAGAAAATGTCGATGCTAATGAGGATGAAACTTAATGTACTTTCTTGTATATTGTTATTAAAAAATAAGGACTGATTTTCTTAAAGTTGAAATTTTTTATTTTTATTAATATGTATGATAAACGCTTTCTAGCGTTTATAATAATATCAATTAAAACACACAGATCCAAGCACAAACGATCATTTACTTCTAAGTCTAGTTACAATCTGTCATACATATGTCATCATTTTTTGGTTGCTAACGTAACATATTATAAAGGACGTCCAAGAACTAATCATGATCCTAACTCGGCCGTCCTGATCTTGCCGCGTCTTCGCGCCATCTACATATTTTAACTACAAAATAAAACAACTTGCTATCTTAACGCGGCCGTCCTGCTCCTGCCACGTCCTCGCGGCATTTAATAACTGCAAAATAAAACAGAGGAAATGTTAGTTTCGTCCGCCTCCTTGTGGTTCCTGACCATCCAGAGTTCCCCTAAACTCCTTGAGGTCCCTAACCATCCAGAGTTAACAAGAAAAATACGACTATTTTAGATCCAACAACTCTGAGGTTTCTGTCCATCCAGAGTTCCTCTGGACTCCTTGAGGTCCCTGACCATCCAGACTCAAACAACTCATTACGGCTAACACGTGCCATATCATCAGCATTGTACAGTGTATCTTGCGGTACTCAACAAGCTATCAATTCTCAACTATCTATCAGTTTATTTCATTACAGATTGTCTACAGTACCCAACAAGCTCAGTAACTGTCGCTGATTCATACTCAATACCTTATCATTTAGTCAAAGTAATAAAATGCCTCTTATCATTCTAGTTGCAACATACAAAAACAAATGATTTTAACTTGAGTTAGAGATAATTCTTACTTTAGCAACCGGCCATAAGAGAAACGAACGCACGAGAACTGCAGCAGTATGTATACTGTTCTCAGCTCCCAGTACACAACTATGCAATAACAAAGCCAAGTGCAGCTTGACGTAGACAGTAAACACTATATTTGTTGTACGCCAACGATTCGTTCCAAAAGAACGAACCTTTTTAGAGAGCCATTCTATACTGAACGAATCTTTAAAAAGATTAGCATTTCCCACCTCCACTGTAAAGCTTCTTACAGCAATTAATTCCATTATCTTACGCCCTAGCTACTTTAGAGCTTCGATCAGTCAGGATCATTTTTTAAAAAAATTTAATCTATCAAGCTCATTGATTTGGAAAGCTGTTTGGAAGAAATTAATACACGGGGGAATCCACAAACAAGTATTCTAAACAGAAATTACAAATAAAACAAAAAATAACAACTACATCTACATTTAATGGAACAAAACTATTATATGTAAAAAAAAATTAAATTATTAAAAATATTTTACACAAAAAAAAAGATAAACATTTTAAAACAAAAAATCTATGACGTAGAGCGGAAATTGGTGAATTTTTAGGTGCGAGGAAAGATTAAAACAACGCAAAACGAAACGAAAATACCTAAGTGTATTACATTTTATTAATGCCTACTCTGCACGCATGCGCACACGGTGGGTTTGCTAAAGAAGAATAGTACCGACCCAGGCACGGACTGTTACATAGAGTATTTAACACAACGTACATATTATAACGAGAGTAACTTTGATTTCTAAATTAGAACACATTGTTTGAACAAATCTTCAGTTATAATGTATTATTTAATGGATATTTGTTGTATCTGCCTCAAACATGGAAAACATCTACGCAGACTTATCACCCAAAATGAAAATTTAAACTACTATTCCAGGCTGGTATTATTATTTCCGGAGTTGGTAAGTACCTATATTATTACCGTATATTTGAAGTGTGATGAATTAAAACTAGGTAAAAAGCGTAACAGGACTTTATAAAGCTATGTAATTCCAGCTCCGTCAATTTAGCAATCAATGACGTCATATAAATATACACAGCACGCTCTATGCCTTAGCATTGTATGTTACGAAGCCAAGACCTTGCGGAGACGAAAGGGGGATTTGCCCCTAGGTGTTTAATAAGTTGCCTATTTACATTTATTTTATTCAGCTATTGCTAAACTCCGGCGCCGTATTGTGTTTATTATTGTTTTGTTGTGTTATATTTTCTATTTTACCTTTTAAGTAAATTGCATTTTAAGAGTTGCGAACTGTATTTCAACTATGAAGTATTTTAAATAATAAAAAGAAATATTTAATTAAAATATTACTTATAGTTTTTTCTTTAAAAAGGTTATTTTATTCAGCACTTCGAATACATCAGAAAAATATTTAACCCAGCATTGATTATAGATATACATCTTTATAATTTGTGCGATAAATTTTAATTCATCATGGAATAAATGATGTAATATATTCCCGTTTTAAAGTTAGAAGCATTGCTAAACAATATGATCGAGAAAAAAAGGTTTCTAGATAGACATGGAATTCATTTATTTTTATATTAACAGAATTGTCCACTTAACATTTTAAATTCAGGGCCCACTAAACTTTTTTTTCGATCATATTGTATTTTAAATGTATGCAATTTAGAATCCTACTAATTATCTTAAATATATATCAATTAATTCATGCGAACTGTAAACTGTACAACTCCTCGGGACAACCCCCGTTTCCCCGCCTAAAGAGGTGTGGGCTTCATAATTTTTTATCATTTATGTAATAAAGACTTATCAATCGTAGGGTGGTTAAATAAAAAATCTATTCGATATTCAAAGGCGCGCAATTGTTTTTTTTTTTTTTCTCTCAAAGTCACTCGCTTAAACATAAAATTAACAATATAACTGGAATTAAACATTGCTTAAGTCTGAATCTTTTACCATTCATGTAGAATAGGTGCGGGAATCGAATGATGGCTAAACGAAAAAATTCTAAATTCTCAGAGGCGCGCAATTAATTTTTTTCTCAAAACCACTCGCTTGCAACATAAAATTAACAATATCGCTTAAAAAGGAAATAAAAGTTTGAACTTCCTGGATTTAACCATAACGCGTATCAGCAACAAATTCGATTTCGATATCTATAGAAAACCTACATATTTAGACACCATCATTCCAGCCTAATCCAATCATACCCTTAATATTAAAATGTCCGCCTTCCTTAATTTTTTACACAGACTTTCATCTGTACCCCTATCACCTGCTAATTTTTCCAAAGAATTTAATATTATTAAATTAACTGCACAAAATAAAGGGTACAATCCTAAAATAATAGACAATATGTTGCGAAATAAAAATAAATCATTAATATTAAAAGAAATTTATTCAGTTTACAAGACTCCCAGTATTTATAAAAGAATAAATTACATAAATAACAATAGTTTTAAAATTGCCAACATATTAATACAAAATAATATTAAGGCAGGTTTTTATAATAAAAATACCCTGAGAAGTAAATTAGTTAATAACAAAATAAGTCAGAAAGAAAATACTTCCTATTCCTGTATCTACAAAATCCAATGTAATGATTGTAACGCGTATTACATAGGGCAAACTATACGTAATTTTAAAGTCAGAATTCACGAACACTTGAGGGCATGGAAATATCATAAAACCGAATCAGCTAATTTAGCCAAACATCTAATAGAAAACGGTCACCATTGCAATGAAAAAAAATTTAGAAATTTTACATTTAGAAAATAAAAGTAGAAAACCCATGTACTTCCTAGAGGCATTTGAGATTAAATATGCACAGCGAGAAGGGCATAATCTCATAATCTATTCATTAATTAATGAACAGTTGGATCTGTTGGAATCTCTCATTCTCAGGACTATGGTCAATAGTATTTCCTAATCCCTTCCCACACCTATTTGCTCGTAATAGTTAACCTGTATATTTAGGTAATATTGTCAGCATATCTTGTACATTCATTCTTCTGAAGATGGCCTAACAATCCGAAATATATTAAGTTTTAATAAATATTTTGTGGAATATAACAAAGTGTATTATTAACTATTTATTCATCACGTTCCATCAAGAGTTAACAGCTACATCTATCAATATTAATAACGCTAGAATTAAACAAAATAATTAGTCTGTTCGTAGTCATCTTAATTGGTTTATTATCATGAGATGCAGGCGCAGAGTAATTATAACTCTTTCCTACGAGCTCTGGTTGGAGACTAACAGATACAGACTGCTGGAAATGACAATGAGCAGCACTTATGTATAACTGGCCACCTGTATTATTTTATTTCAGTTACAGCAGACAAGTCTGGACAAGGATAACAATTATATTCAGAACGCCAAAGTGTTGTTCAATCAGGGAACAATATGTGCGGAATGCTGCAGGAAGGTGGATGGCTTGTACGAATTTCGTAGGCAGAGCTTACGAAACATTCAAATATATACAAACTATACCTCACAACTGAGTTCTGTCTCTGAAACTAGCGTGGAGTTATGTGTTTCTCTGACGGATATTAAACAAGAACGAAAAGAATCGTTGATGAATTGTGTAAAGTGTGAAGATCAGTTCAGCAGTACAGATATATTGCCAGCATCTGGTCACACTTACTGTGTTACAAATGAAGCATTCGAAGAGTACTTCAATAACAGTTATACAGTGAAAGAAGAACAGGAAGAGAATGCTGATTACAAAGGTGTCGTACTATTTTGTTTATTCCTAAATTATTTGTTATATACCTTGTATCTACTTTTTACAACATAGGTAATACAATGTTAAAATTTTCATTAAGAAATATCTCTTTGCATATTAATTTTAGAGGGAAAAGCGTAACTACAAAAAATGTTCAGAATTAAAAATTTCATTGAATAAGCCTAAAACAAATCGATTTTCTTTGTAAAACACACATATTGAAATTGACACTGTAGCTTCTAAGAGACGTCTCTATGACCAATAAAATGCATATGAGGATTAGGGTTGTACATCGAAGGCAAAACATCGGCGCTTACTATCGATGTTGAAAAAACATCGAAGGAAAAACATTAGTTTCCGATACATCGATGTTTTATTAATATTAAATAAAATATTAAGTAATATTAAAAAAAGCTATTTATTTATATTATATATATAATATATTATATATATTATATAGGTTTTATTTAATAATGTAAAGATAAAATACGAAAAAAAGTAACATATAATACACAAAAAGCATTTATTAGATTTTTAAACAGAAATATTCTTTTTTAATAGTAATTAATTTCACATTAACATTATTATACCCAATATAATAATCCTAGTTCGTACCTACTATTTTTACATTTCTAAAATGAAATATTGGATTTTATTATAATACTAATATAGTAATCTTAATGTTAATTTTATTATAATATAATTATTTAACATAAAAATTACATACTGTAATACACAATTTTTTTTTTACCTTTTTAAGTTGTAATTAAGTCTGTTCCTTTGGTTTAGGCGGAACTAGATTTTCAATTCTAGTTACTTTTACCGATTGATTTTGTTCAAGAAAAGCCAACTTCATTATATAAAAAATAGCTAATGACAACTTACAAAAATGAAAATTCCGGTTAGTTCCACCTAATCGTTTGGAATAGACTGTACATATTACATTTTTTTTTCTAACACTAATATAGCAATCCTAATATTAATTTTACAGTAACATTACAATATAATAATCCTAATAATAGTTTTATTAATAAATAATTTATAATTATATTTCCCAATACGGTAATTCCAGGGATTGGAGGAATAACAACTGGAAAAGTGTCAACAAGAATCAAAAAGAAACAAGTGTGTTGGCGTCGTTGGTCGTTCGCATTGTTTGCAAAAATTAGAAGTTTCTTCTTAATTTTTCGTATTCTGCTAACTGCTAAGAAGAATAACAACTAACATAATTAGTATTGTTATATCACAATAGATGGCGCTTATATTGTGTGTATTAAGTTTAATAAAAATTAAAATTTTAAGATTCCAGCGCCTCTAGCGGTAGATTCTGAATTTCAAAGTTTAAACATCGACATCGGTAGTAGACATCAATGTTTTATCGATACTATCGCCATCTGAACATCGATGGTAAAAACATTGACGTTTTTAGAAAAACATCGATGTTTTCGTTACATTGATGTTTTTCCCCATCCCTAATGAGGATTGCCTTTTATATTTCGGGATTTGAGATCAAAAACAATTATTTATCAACAAAAGTAGCTTTATTGTTTGTCAAAATATTCTCCATGAAGATCAATACACTTTTGCATGCGTTTGAACCAATTTTCGAAGCAATTTTTCCACTCCGATTGAGGCTTTTTCGACTACGATTGTCAAATTATGTGAGATCCAAAGCGAACAAATCTTTTCGACGGCCAAATGTTTATGCAATCGTGAATGTATGCTGTGTCCCACTAATGCCCAAGGATACCTCAATCTCACGATAAATCACATGGCGATCTTGATAGTAACTTTATAGTTATGGTAACTTTAAGTATTTATATTTCAGAGAATCACGACACTCAGGAGACATGTATCATATCATCTACTGACGACATGTCCCAGTATGACTACAACACTAGTCTCATCATCACTGAGGAAATTGACATCAAGTCGGAATGTGGAGAGGACAGTGAATATGAGGAGAATGCAGCTCAGCAAGATACAGGTCAGTCAATAACGTAATATTGTGCTAGTTGTAAGTTTCCAATACTGCTATTCCCAAATTCCATTTATCGATTACATACATAAGAGTACAATGGCTAACAGTTTGCTAGGTGTAATAATACATTATTTTAATTTATCCAATAAATGATAAATTAACACTTCACTTAATAAGTCTCCGGTCTGACATATATATGACAACACTGTTGACACACCCATATGATTTCTGGATAGTACCAACCTTCAAACGATATGTGTGAAAATATTATGACATTCTGACAATTAGTTTAGAGGTTGCAGTGGTTTTAGTGACTCCAGTATTGTAAATTTCAAAAGAATGGACAAAAAAGAAATTCGTGTGTTGATTAAACATGTTTTTTGATGGAAAAAAATGCAGTTGAAGCCATACGGTGGCTTTATAAGCGTTATAGAGACTCTGCACCAGGCAAATCAACTATTACTGATTGGTATGCTGAATTTAAACCAGGTCGAACAAACACCGATGATGCTGAACGCTCTGGTCTCCCAAAATCGGCAGTTGTTCCGCAAAACATAAAAAAGTCCACAAAATAGTTTGAAAGACTGTAAAGTGAAGTTGCGTGAGATAGCTGACACCTTAAAGATATCAGAAGGTAGTGTGTTTACATTTTGTGGGTGCTGCTTACACCGGATCAAAAACAACAACGCGTCGACGATTCAGAGCGCTGTTGGATCTGTTAAAGCGAGATAAAAAGGATATCTTGCGTCGGTATGTGACAATGGGTGAAACATGGATCCACTACTACACACCTGAATCAAAAAGATCGTCAGCTGAGTCGACAGCAGTCGGTGAAAGTCGTCCATAGCGACCAAAAACTCAAAAGTCAGCTGGCAAGGTTATGACATCCGTATTTTGGAACTCGCTTGGTATTTTGTTTTTCGACTCGAAATTGAGAAATTGAAAAAGGTAAAACTATCAATAACGAATACATGGCATTATTGGATCGATTGACTGTAGTAATCAAGAAAAACGGCTTCACATGCAAAAGAAAACAGTGCTCTTTCACCAAGACAACGCCCCGTGTCAGAAGTCGATGAAAACGATGGTTAATTGAATGAATTACGCTTCGAATTGCTTCCTGACCCACCGTACTTTCCAGATCTACCCCCAGCGACTACTGGCTTTTTGCAGACCTCAAAAAGATGCTCCAGGGAAAGAAATTTGACTCATATGAAGAAGTGATTGCCGAAACCAAGGCCTATTTTGAGGGCAAAGACAAATCGTTCTACAAAGAAGGCATCTAAAAGTTAAAGGAGCGTTGGAATGAATGTATCACTCTTGAATACTCTCCATGTTGATGGATAAAGTCGAATTTCTAAAAAAAAAAAAATGTTTTTCTTAGTTAGACCTGAGACTTATTGAGCGACGTGGTAAAATAATGTATCATTTATCCAATAAATGATTGAATTCATATCGACAAACTGGCAGGCTAAGACTTGATACGACTTTAGTTCTAACTGAAATCAAGCGACATAATCTTCTATAATTATGCAGTTAACGATACGTTCAACCCTCAGAGCTTACAAGTTTCTTATAACAAACTAACAAACTAAAATAAAATTAGTAACAATTAATACATCTAATTTTTTTATCTAATAGGATTTTTTAACTGTAGAACAAATTGTTGTAAAAAATGTATCGCTCAATAACTTAATAATATACAGGCTGTCCCAGCCAAGTGGCTCACCATCTTTGTTAATAATATAGATGGAGATTCGGTTAAATGGAGTTCGAGTATTTTTTATGGGAAATATTATGATAGACTCAAAAATATTTTTGTATGTTTCGTTTACCAGATATTTTTAAAATAAACATTTTTTTTAAATGGAATACCATATATATTATTAGGCCTAATAATAACATTTTTTTTTTGTCTTTATAAAAATCTAAACATGTTTATAATGAAATTTTTTTAATAACGGAGATTCAAAGTTACAAACTTATAAAAATAGTACGATTAAAAATTTACATATAATAAAAACAAAAGTAAAAATTACCAAGTATTTTGGTTACAAATATTGTTCGAATAAATATCCATTGCTGTTAAAACACAATCTTATTCTTTATTTTATGTTTTGCATTACATTGCGTAACAAATTTTGCTGCAAGCAAGAGATATTTTATTTTTTAGTTCGTCTAAATTATTAATTGGATCTCTTTAGACTGCATTTTTCAGAAATCCCCAAACAAAAAAATCTAAAGATATTAAATCAGAAGATCTAGGTGGCCAGTTAATAGGTCCATTAGTACCAATCCTCTTGTCGTCATATTTATTTTGTAAGTAATTATTTACAAGATAGGCATTATGTGCAGGTGCACCATCATGTTGAAAATACTTCAAATTAATTCTGTTAGCTATGAGCACATCATCAAATAAATCTTGAAAACTATTTTCCAAAAAAATCTAAATACTTTTACAGAAATCAAATTTCCTTCATAAAAATACGGCCATATTTCGTAGAATTCCAAGCATGAGTATTTTCTCTTAAATATCTCTTGCTTGCAGCAAAATTTCTAAAAATATGTTACGCAATGTAATGCGAAACATAAAATAAAAAATATGATTGTATTTAAATAATAACGGATATTTATTCGAACAATATTTGTAACTAAAATACTTGGAAATTTTTACTATTGTTTTTATTATATGTAAGTTTTTATTTTTATTAGTTTGTAACGTTCATATCTTCGTTATTAAAAAAATTTCATGATAAACATGTTTAGTTTTTTGTAAATGTTTATTTTCAACATTTTTTCGACATTATTATTATTAGTTTATAACCTAATAATATATTTTTATTCTGAGACTGATTTGCAAGAACAAAAAGTACTGATTTTACCCTGGCCAGGTAATTCGCCGGATATCAATCCGATCGAAAATGTTTGGAACCCCCTGAAAAGACTTGTTTATGATTTAAATAATACTAATAAACAAGTTTTAATAGATAATATTAAAAAAGTATGGCATGGCTCTCCAGAAATTGAAAATTGTATTAGGGCATGTTTTGAGAGCATGCCTCGAAGAATTGCGGCAGTAATAAAAGCAAAGGGGGGCAACACAAAATATTAAAAAACATTTTATAAATGTACTAAAATAATTTGAAATAATAAAATACAAAATAAAAATAAAATTGGTGTATTACTATTTTGTTGATTTTGTGTAAAACAATGAATATTTAAAAATTCATAAGTGGTTATAATATTTTGTCTAGGTACTGTATATTGAGAACCGCGACAGATTTAAAATAGACTTCGAAGTACAATAACTATAAATAGTTTACAAAATAAAACTAACTAGCTACAAACATATTTCTAGAATGAATCATAAGCTACAATTTGCCACGTCGTATGCAAATATGCTTTAAATTGTGTACAAGATGGCATCCATAATACAATAGGGGAAACTTTTTAAGATCGCAGCGCCATATGCGGCAAAGCTGGAACACTCGAAAGTGACATTAAACTTTTACTCGTGTATTTGTTTACATGGTGAAAATAAACACGAGTTGTATTTTTCCTGTTTTCCGA
Source organism: Liopterus haemorrhoidalis (assembly GCA_963971575.1). Lineage (NCBI taxonomy): Eukaryota > Metazoa > Arthropoda > Insecta > Coleoptera > Dytiscidae > Liopterus > Liopterus haemorrhoidalis. The sequence goes on from OZ020623.1 coordinate 30,588,807, forward strand.
GCTTTTTTTTTTAAATCTCAAGGTAATCTACGATTTACAAGGTATGTAATAGTATACTATTCTAAAGAAATTTCAAGGAAATTTTTAGTTTTTGATTGTATTTTTAATTCTTTTTGACTGTCTGTCAATATAATAACAACAAAAATATGGTAAATATATTAGTTAAAATGAATATCTCTACCTGAAAAAGTAGTAGGTCTTCTTTTAATATATTAACCGATGATTTAGGCAAATTTTGGGTGGGATAAATTATTTTTTTCAGTCTTTTCTTGGACGTAAAAAATCACTTTCCATAAAATGCAACGAGCAAACATGCATGCATGGACTTGTATTTTTGCCCGTTATTAGTATTTGGGTCCATATAAACCTACGATCCACTTTTTCTCTTCCTCCAAACGTCGTTTCAGTTGATATTTTTTCGATTTAGGTAAATTATGGAATGTTTAAGAAAGATTCTTAGATATTCATGATTAACATTGCGGCACACAACAAAATTGATTGTTTTTTTCACGATTCACAAAAATAAAACACAAACTACAAAAAAACACGTATTTCTTCATTGAACAAAACAAACCAATGTTACTTTCGTATATTCCGCAAATTGCCACCAGATGTCAGGTCGCTTAGGTAGTTTCCCCTTTATGTTTATCTACAATTACATGACAGTTTTATACAAATAAAAATATCCTATTAGATAGCTACAAATTCGATGAAAATTTTGATTCATAGATTGTTACTTATTTTATTGCAGATTGTTAGTTTTGTATACGGAACTAAATAGTTTCGCGCTCTCTTAATGGATAGCGCTAGATCTGCGACCGAGCGAGTTCGAGGCCATGTTTCTCGCTGATGGATCTGTTTCTATTTCAGTAGCTAACACAGCCGATGGACTAAAAATACTGAACTTTAATTATCGCACATTTTAATTACTCTATTTATGGCTCCTCTTAAAATTTCTTTTATCAAAAACCCGTATTTTTGTTGTCCTATAATAATTATTTATATACAATTCTGAGGAACTCATAATAAAATTACTATCAAGGTTCTTGAGAATCAGTTCTAGTTCCTTATCGCTTCACGAATCTTCTAAAACAGGCATGTGCATGTGCATAGCTATCTGAAATACATTCGCGGGCCAGAATGTTTTAAGGATCTTTTTTTTAGAATCATCAGTTTTTTTATTTTAATTACTTCACTGAACTTCTTTATTATAAAAAAAATAAATCATTTTAATTTTCTAAACTATGCATAGTTCATAACTACCATAAACCAGTGGCGAAGGGACACCTCCGCTAGACTTGCCCTCCCATAAAAAAAATAATAATAAAAAAATACATAAAAAAAAAAATAAATAAAATTTAAAAGAAGATTTTGGTAAATCTTCAAAAATACATTAAATTATGTCCCATACAAATTTTTGTCCAAGGTTTGGTTTACTAGTTACGAATTTTTTTAAATTTTAAAGTTTAATAACTTCCGTTTCCGGTTTCGGATTTTAATAAAAAACAATAGGGTTCTTCCCAATTATTAGGAGAATTTTTTAGTACCAGAACGAACTCTTTAAGTTAAACCGTTTTTGAGTTATCGTGTATACACACAGACACACACACAGACACACACACAGACACACACACAGACACACCACAGACACACACACACAGACACACACACATACGGACGGCACTTCGAAAATAGGTTTTTTGGATTCCCTAGACCATGAAACGTGGTCATCAGTCAAAATCTCGACATCGAAAATTTTCGCGATTACAATACTTGCCCCTTATATATTAAGGTCGGGCAAGTAAAAATTGATGTGACGTGTGAATTTTCACACATATCTGGGTTTTGCAGGTATTTAGTAACCGAATGATGATTATTTGGAATGCCAAAACAAATTTTATGTCAAAATATTTTTTTATGAATTTTAATTCGAATGCCTAATCCCATTATTTAAGTTTCTAAAAATGTGCAGTATTTTTTTTATATAGCAAGGTTCGTTAAGATTTTGAAAATTGCGCGCGCCTATGGCTTCCATTGGTTGCTTAAATCATAAGCCCTGCCCTCTGACTTCGTCAAACATAGAATTAAATTATAATTTCAACACTTCCCACTGGTTATTAAATTTACGCTTTTAAAAACTAAATGCAACATTTACCAAAATATAACTAGCATTTTGACAAAATAATTTAAACAAAATAAAAATTAAAAAAAAAAAACAGAAAAAGTAAAATTAACAGGATTCGAACTCTAGTTTGCAAATTACAAAGCGTATGACAAAACCAACTACACTACTAGAGCTTATCTAGTGTGTTACATAGCGAATTAAATATTTAACATATTTTATTTAAAAACACAAAAAATGCGTTATTTTCCGAAAACATAATCTGATCAAAAATTCCTGTTGTACTATTCCGGTTCACACCAATGTACATTACTGAGAATTTTTTCAGATTTTTAATTTAAACCATCTGGGCTACAGGGTGTGGGTCAAAAATTTTTTTGCACATTTTTGGCAAAAATCGCTAAAATAATTTATTTTGCAAAAATAAAATTTTGATCGTTAATCCACGTACCAAGGGCTTTCATTTGATACCCTACACAGAATTGTACAAAAATATTTTTTTTTTCGATGAGCATATTTTTGTTTATATTTTTAGGGGGATATGTTTTTTAGATGTTTTAGTATTTTTCCTATATGCGGGTCAAAGAGTTGTATAAGCATACCAAATTTCAACTCTCTAGGTTTAGCCGTTTGGCTACAATTTTTACCGAACAGACAGACAGACAGACGACAAAATGACGGTATAAGGGTTTTTTGGTCATACCTACAAAACCCTAAAAAACGCAAGAAAAAAATAAAAAATCTTTTATAATGCATACATATTCTTAGATAAGAACAAAATATTTGTTTGATTTGAATTGGACGGTTGAGACTTCATACTCCTCACAAGTACTCACAAGTTTGTTAATGTTCGGGAAAACAACTGATGTAGAAACACGCAACGTGTTTTCTAGGTGCGAATCCGTTATTCGCTTCCTTGTTTTTGATTTAACGAACTTAGAAAAAAACTACTCACATTGGTAAGTGCTTCCAAAGAGCGTTATTTTCTTCTACGCAAAAACTGTGAGTTGCGGAAATTTGTCAACTAGGAAATATTTCTTATAAAACTCAATTTGTGAAGACTCCTTCATTTTTGATTTTAAATCAGAGTTCTCCTGTAACTTAAGTAGTTCCATTTGCAGAGAGAGTGGTGCTTGTTTCACATTAACATCAACCGTTTAACTGCATTTGATCTCTGAAAACAAAGATATATTCGCGGACCAGATTCAATGGGATTTTGGATAGTTACCGCGGGCCAGACAGAAAGAGGCGACGGGCCGGAACCGACCTGCGGGCCGTAGGTTGCACATGCCTGCTCTAAAACATGATATACATATATAGCCACATGCAACAAAAGCTTATATTGAAAGATAATTATAGTTCAACAAGTAAATTTTTTGTCTCAATAATCAATGAACTTTTGTTTGCAGTTGACGAAACATCGTCCAGTGAATCAGAGAAGAGTTGGGAGTTGGGCATTAGCAGGCCTAAACAACCCACACCAACAAAATCACAATTTTTCGTTAGACACAGGAAAATACATTCTCGAGAGAAATCATTCAAATGTGATAAGTGTGGTAAAGCATTTTCATACTCATCAAATCTCATTATTCATAAACGAATACATTCTGGACAGAAACCTTACAAATGTAATCAGTGTAGTAAAGCATTTTCAGTGTCATCAAGTCTGAGTCGTCACAAACGACTACATTCTGGAGAGAAACCTTTCAAATGTGATCAGTGTACTAAAGCATTTTCAAACTCATCAAATCTCATTATTCACAAACGTGTACATTCTGGAGAGAAACCTTACGAATGTGATCAGTGTAGTAAAACATTTTCACAGCCATCAAGTCTCAAAACTCACTTACGAGTACATTCTGGAGAGAAACCATTAAAATGTGATCAGTGTGATAAAGCATTTGCATGTTCATCAGATTACATTAAACACAAACGAGTACATTCTGGAGAGAAACCTTACGAATGTAATCAGTGTAGTAAAGCATTTTCACGGTCATCATATCTCATTTGTCACAAACGAGTACATTCTGGAGAGAAACCTTATAAATGTGATCAGTGTAATAAAGCATATTCACAGTTAACACAACTCATTACTCACAAACGTGTACATTCTGGAGAGAAACCTTTCAAATGTGATCAGTGTGATAAAGCATTTTCAAGATCATCAGATCGCATTAGACACAAACGAGTACATTCTGGAGAGAAACCTTTCAAATGTGATCAGTGTAATAAAGCATTTTCAGTGTCATCACATCGCATTAGACACAAACGTGTACATTCTGCAACCTTTCAAATGTAATCAGTGTGATAAAGCATTTTCATTATCATCAAATCTGATTTCTCACAAACGAGTACATTCTGGAGAGAAACCTTACGTATGTGATCAGTGTAGTAAAGCATTTTCACATACATCAGCTCTCATTACTCACAAACGAATACATTCTGGATGGAAATATTTCAAATGTATTCAGTGTAGTGAAGCATTTCCACGGTTATCGGGTCTCATTAGTCACAAACGAGTACATTCTTGAGAGAAGCCATTCAAATGTAAGCAGTGTGATAAGGCATTTTCACGATCATCAAATCTCGTTTCTCGCAAACGAGTACATTCTTCTGAGAAGTCATTCAAATGTAAGCAGTGTGATAATACATTTACAGACCCGTCAGAACGCATTACTCACAAACGAATACATTACGGAGTGAAACCATTCTATTGTGATGTGTAACAAATGTATAAAAGTATTTTCATAGTTAGACATGATTCACACAGAGAAGACTATACGACCGCTACAAAATACTCCAACAAAAAAATTCCACTGGCGGAGACAAATAAAATATTTTGAAACCAAATGGAACAGTTAAATAATTTTTATTCAGTTAGTTAGTATACGATTTAATTGCTATATATTTAAATATTAATGCTATATAAATAATAAATACTGTAATATAAAAATTAATATCTACATATCTACATAGATCTACATAGAGATGATGCGAGAAAGAGGTGAAAACGTGATCAGCGAAATAGAAAATAGAAATAGAGATGTACAGAGTCAAGTACAGCATGACAGAATAAGAAACTCTACTTACTTCCCAATGTACCATCACATTGTCACTCTTGATAAGCCAAGATATCTACTGAACTCCAAAGCAGAAAGAATAAGAATAATTGCCAGATTTAGATGTGGTTATGAGAGCACTGAAAATAAAATATGGAAAAGAGCTGAGGAAAAAAAAAAGAATGTGCAAAGAAAAAGAAGAAACAATGTGACATTTGTTCTTTGAATGCGAAAATGGAAAAGAGAGCAGAGGTATGACAGAATTATTAGATGACTTGGGATCAGGAGAAGAAATAATGAGAAGTATATTAAAAAGAATGAAGATTCAATGATAAAGGAAAGAAGATGGAATGTATATATGTATAGGTATATGTGTGTGTATGTGTGTATATGAATGCATGTGTATATATATGTATGTATATATGTATGTATATGTATATGTATGTATTTATTTATTTTAATATTTTTTTAAGGGTAAGGAAACAATGTAATTTTTTGTTAACAAAATGTAAAACATACATATCTAGATTTTTTTAAATATTGTAAAATATTATGTAAGATTCTAAGCCTTAGGGCAAGAATAATAAAGTTCTATTCTATTCTATTCTAGTCTTATAGATACGGAGCTCATACGTTAGCACAGCGTTTCCCAAACTGTGGGTCGCGACCCGGCACTGAGTCGCAGAGAAATTTTTCCGGGTCGCGAAAAAATTGTAAAAACACAAAAAAGATTTTTTTTGTACATATTATTTTTTTTTACGTCAGTTAATCACTAGAATAGTGTGTATTTGTGCTTTTTATTACTATTCTAAAGTCCGTTTACCATAACTATGAAATGACGTCACAGTTGAAAAACTAACCTTGTTGCCAATTCGTAAACTGTCAAAAAAAGTTAGGTTATATCGAACAACTTCTAAAAATATATTGATAACCTATATTTCCTATGGAGGAAAGGAATTAGTGTAAATTATGATCACAGCAGTTTTTTCTAACCGATTTGTCGCGAAATTTTTGGTTTATATTATATTAAGTGTGTAATGTAGTATTAAAAAAAATAAATAAATTTCAGTGTATAAGAATCATCAGAAATATTTGTTTTTAGAAATGTGTCGTGTTCTTTTAATACTTTTTATACAATTTACCTTAATTTTTCGCCTGGTGTCACATTGACACAGCGGGTTCGGGAAGCAAACGCGGAGTGTTCCGAGTCACACTGTTTAACTCCAGACCGCTCGAATAAACGCGTTTAGACCTTTTCTCGAACGCTCCGAGCTTGCTTTCTGAACTCACTAAATGATATCGGAAAGCAATGATAAAGAGTAAAATTTTTTATTATTCGAATAGAAATTTTTGAATTTCAGATGTTAGATACAATTTTGTTTCGAATAATGAATATTCAAATATTATTTCCAGTCGAACAGTTTATTGCCACTAGCTGCAAGTGTAAATTTCATGAGTACGCTAAAATTACTTTAAAAATAATTAATAAGAGACAAAACCATCATTTTAGCACGGCTACTAAGAGCTTTGGGCATTTTTATTACAATTAAATTAAAAAAATAAATAAAATTTAACCTCACTAAATTCTAAACACCTAAATGTCAACCTGACAAATAACGATTGAACAATCCAATTTCAAACTGGCAACATTGAAAAAATGTACCAAAATTAAATAAATAAATGTACTGACCGAGTTATGGATTGATGTTGATTAAAACATATCATAACGTTGGTACTTAAATTAACCAAGTGTGACGTCATCTCATAGTTATCGTAAACCGACTTTATGTTCTTTATTACTATACTATACTCTTTATTACTATTTATTACTCTTTATTAGGTACTATAAAGCTACTGCTTTAAAATAAAATTTGTTTTGTAAATAAATGTTTTTTTTTCATAAGGTGGGTCGTGAAAAATTTTAAAACCTCATACCGGGTCGTGGTCAAAAAAGGTCGTGGTCGTGTACTTTGGGAACCGCTGCGTTAGCACATATGGCTAATATAATACATACGTTATTTAGTACAAATTTATTCCGTATAATAGTGTTTTACCTTGAATTTAGTGGGCTTTTTGTGACGTCACGGTCATTTTTAAATAGCCTGTATAACATGATGCATAATACTGATTAACATGCACTGTTTTTTTGGTAAAAATATGGTATTTCCATTTTTCAGTGTTTTTTCAAAAGAATCTAGCTGTATCTAGAAATAAACATTTTTGGCATGTATCTATATCTAGATATTTTTTATAATTCTGTATCTGCATCTAGATACAATTTTTCTTAGGTATCTGTATCTGTATCTAGATATTTTTACCGACCGCCAACATATATAAGGGAGGTATTGTGATCATACCGATTTTGACGTTTCGAGATTTCGATGGATCTCCACGAATTGAGGTCCCTACATAACGTTTTGACTATTTTTAGCATGATGTCTGTCGGTCTGTCTGTCCATCTGTCTGTCTGTCTGTCCATCCGTCTGTCTGTCTGTGTACACGTGCAGACCAAATTCGGCTGAAAGGATTTTTATGAAACTTCATATTTAAGCTTATGACATCAATGGCACGAGTTGTCAACTTTTGGTAAAAATCGGTTGACTAAAAATGGGAGTTTATTCGTGTCGATTTTAAGATTTTTGCGAATATTTCACAACAGAAAAATATTTCGAAAAAATTTATTGAACAAAAGTTGCTATAAAAGCAATAGCTAATAACTTTTATTTGAGACGTTTTTTGATAAAACGAAAAATTTCGAATAATTTCTGTCTCAATATTTTCATACTTATATGTAACGTTTCCATGGTCATGATAAATAATATCTCTGTTAAAAAATATTAGGCCAAGTTATTTCTACTCTGCTGCTAGAATGTATTTTATACAAGTACCTTATAATGGCGGTCGGTCCTGTGGTGGCCACAGCTGATTTTTTTAAATGTATCTATTACAATATATTCTTTTTTACCTTGCTAGCCAGCTTACGTGACGAATCGTCATGCTCAGTGACGAATTAAGTTGCTTGGGGGCCCTGGGCGGTAAAATTAAAATGGGCTCTCTATTATTTTAAAAAGAATGGAAGAAATCAGAAAACACTTGGACATACATACAACTTGGCCAATTTTCTTTCAGAATGTCATTTCTAATTTTATTATTTCTAATACTTTTGATTTTATTCAGTTTTTATTTATTTTATTTCCTGGAACGGCTGCGGAGCCCCTGAGAAGTGCACGCGGAGCAGTTAGGGCTCTGCGGAGCACAGGTTGGGAACCGCTGATATAGATGATAGATAAGATGTAAGTATTAGTTTATAAACATTAAAAAAAGGGACAGGCTAACATTTCATCGGTTCTGAGCCTTTTTGTGGACAGACTTTTTTTCGCCGAAAATGTCAAAATTTTACACCGTAACTCAAAACTGACCATATATTTGTGATCTAAGGCTAAAAATATTCAAGTATACGAATTTTCGAACAAAAATTAAAAAAAAATCTTCCAAAATTTTGATCAAAACTTTTTTGATTCCGATTTTAGCCAAAATATAGTTTTAAGCTAATTTTGGGGTGAGGATTATGAAAAAAAATATTTTAAAAGTTCATGCTTTCCTAGTTTTTGAGTTAGAGCTGATTTAGGTCCGTTTTTTGCCTATAATTCCAAAACTTTTGCCCAAATTTCAAAATGGACTTTATTTTCTTCATCTCTGACCAAAAATGCATATTTGTACCAATTTTATTAAAAATTGGAGACATAAATTTTTTACTTCAAAATCACAATTTTTTCGATTTTTGGCAATTTTCAAGGATTTTGGATTACTGCCCCTACAAAACTTAATAATATGTTTAATTAAGCCCAATTATTTTCTTAGACTAAACAGTTTAGTAGAATTTTAAAAATTTAAGCCGCATATTTATATACCTAACCATTTTTTAGTTAGCAGTTTTAAAACTTTTCAAAAAAAAAAAATGAAAAACTTAAAAAAATTTTTTGTTTCAAAATCTGGTTACAAGTAAATTAGGACCTCAAGATTTCAAAAATTTCAACCGCAGGTCTTTATTGCATTTCGTTTTTGAGATATATCCATGCGAAGATAAATATTTCTATAAATCACGCCATATTAAAATTTGTCATAATATTAAAATACGCAAAACGAGTAAGGCCTCTAATTTTTTCTAGACTTAATAAACTACAAGGAATCCAAAAATTTTAGCTTCAGGTTGTTTTCTCTAACCGTTTTTGAGTTGTAATTTTTTTAAACTCACAATTTTCACAAAGTATGTAAATTATGCCATAAACAAAATTGTCACAAGCTCAAAACACATTAAACGATTAAAGCCCCAATTTTTTTCTTGGTTAAATAGACTACAAGGAATCCAAAAATTTCAACCGCTGGTCGCTATCTCTAACCATTTTTGAGTTGTGATCTTTTTAATTTTACAATTTTCACAAATAATGTAAATAATGCCATTCAAAAAATTGTCATTATCTCAAAACTTTTTAAACGATTAAAGTCCCAATTTTTCTCTAGACCAATGGTTCACAACCTTTTTTACTTGCGGAGTCCTTTATAGAATCAATTTCTATGACGGAGCCCCTAGGCCTACCCTATGTCTTACAAATTAACGGTGTTTAGAAGTAAAGTTACGGGGGAGGGGGTAGATTTTTTAGTTAATATAAATTCACTTATCTCTTTCACAGCTCACATATTGATAGATAGACAGATTTTTATAAAATGAAGCAAATAATCAAAATACACGCAGATTATTCAAACAAAAATGCATCTCGCCGATCACATTTCAGCTAGTCATAGAGTCATAAACCGGCTAGAGCAGTAGCGAATTAAGTTGCTTGGGGGCCCTGGGCGGTAAAATGAAAAAGGGCCCTCTATTATTTTAAATAGAATGGAAATATTTGTATATAGAATTCGGTAGCCACCCTAGCTTCGTGGGCCCCGGGCGGCCGTCCAGTCCGCCCACCGCTTAATTCGCCTCTGGTTATGCTCAATCTACGTCAGCGACACTTTACTGGTGGGGATGTTGTCCATTGCTATTTCCCTCCTTGGACGTGTGCTCCAGGGGGGTTCCACTCTAATAGCAGAAAAAATACAATATGGCGTCTTGCTCATAGTTCTAAGTCCGAACACTAGCTGCACCACCATACAGCGCAACAACGAAGCTCCTCCCACGCTAGAACTTGTTAGAACTTGTTAGAACTTGCTAGAACACGCTAGAATTCGTTGGTTGACGTAGTCTAACTTATTTAAAATACAGAGCATTTATTTTTGCTAAATAAAGTTTAAAGAGTGTATATTATATTATTAATACTAAAAATGGGTATGTGCTTCGTTTTGGGATGCGATAGTAGTGAACCTACAAGATATCGTTTACCAAACCCGAAGATACGGGAGGCTCCAAGCTTATATAAAACGTGGTTGCAGAATATGGGAAATCTAAATTGGATGGCTTGTCCATGGAAAAACTCTATGTCAAAGTTCGAGTATGTAAAAAACACTTTGCTTCAGATTGTTTTAGCAACAGGAGAACTTTTAATTTTAAGTCTGTACCAACTCTGCATCTACCAAATCAAGAATGTAAGTATTCTAACAATATTTTTTGTAATTAATGTCTTACATTTCAGGTTTCGACACTGCATCTGAATTAAGACTAACGTTGACAGTTAGTCTTAATTCACCGTTAAGTACTACAGTTGATCTTCCTGAAGATCCAGTACCGTCGAAGATCCGGAAAATAAGCTCAACGGAAGATGATTTGGCAGTTCCATCTACTTCACATAGTGCCGAGGTAATAATAAAAATAAGAAAAATGTAATAAATATACATGTAAGTTGTTACAATTAAATAATTATTTCTCTGAGTCATTGTTGTTGTTTTTTGTATAATTCCTAACTGTAACATATAATGTTATAAGGAATTTTTAAATTACTAATTATTAAATGAAACAATTGTTATAATACTGTATTTTGTCTGTTTTAAATTCTATTATCGTTAATAGTATTTAAAATAGTCAAAATTTTATAACGATTGTTTTATCTAACAATAGTTTGTAATTTAGATATTCCTAAAATCCATTGAAGAATTTGAAATACCCGGGTTTTTCCCCCACTCTAAATTATAGTTCTTAGTCCGAACACTGCAGTTTAGCGCCGAACGTAGTTTCAAAATTTAACACGAGAGTGGTGTATCTATTTCTGTTTGATTTGTGCGTCTGATTCGCTGCGTGACGGTGGTCGCTGCAATATGAAGTGTGCAAATATATTAGTGCCACTTTTCTTAGTGGTAATCTGGCTGAGCAGCATTTACGGTAACCGTAATGAAACCAACAATGTGTTGGAGTAAGTTATTTAGATTTTATAAATATAGGTTTACAGTTTTTACTTGTACATTAAGTTTTCTTAATTATTTATTATTTTATTATTTAATGGATCAAAATTTAATACAGTTTTTGATGTTAAAACTTTGTGATATTAATCAGAAGTATGTATTCAATTTTAAATTATTTTTTGCTCAGAGAATAATAATGACGACCAGAAAAAAATTACAGCTTGATAAAACAAAAAATATTTAATCAGAATGAAACTGAAAAATTTAATTGTACTAACGGCTTGATACTCTAACCTAGAAACCTTAAGTCGGTTTTACAGTGTAAGGAATATTTTTAATTGACATTTAAAGTCAGTAATACACTATAAAAGTAACCAAAATAATCAGATCTAGTTTGTTCTTGCAAAAGTGAATAGCTTATATACCCAATACAGTCTATATATAGTATGCTAATATCAGAGGGCGCTTTATAAGTAAAAAGAAGTTAAAAATTATTACAGAATTATTCGTTCAAAATAAAGTTTAAAATATCACGCCTATGGCAAAGTACCGTTGCATATATTTACGAGTCTCTGCTAATGATACATCCCTTTTATTTATTAAATCATTTCAAGCCATAAAGTTGTAGACTACAATTGGTAGTTAGGACTTTTCTCAAAATTATATCCAGCGCGAGGTTAAAGAGTAAACAAGAAAGAATAGGGATAAGTTTCATTATTAATGTGAAATCCGATTGTCGTGTATCCTAGTAACAGACAGTAATTCATTGAAATAATTGTATTCGTATTCTGTTATATGATATATCGTGCAACGCGAAGCTTATGTTTGTTGTGAAATGGTTCACTCAGTTGATAGTGCAGAATTTCAAGACTTTGTCGCGACACTTCACAATAATTAGAGTTATCATGGAGCGTCAAGTTGTCAAGTATTATGTTACCCAATATAAGCAGAAAACGAACCTTGATTTCAATATTTTCAGCACCATCTTACGAGGGTTACCTTTTATGTTTTTACAACCGACCACTAGACGGCAATATTGAAATGTGTTATTATTATATTCTTAAAATTTGACATTTGTTATTGTGAAATCAGTGGCAGCTTATAAATTGACCGAGTAATGAAGCACCATCAGAAAAGACTGTTTACAATTGGTTTGCAGAATTTCGTCGTGATCGTACGTCCGTCAGTGATGAATCTCATGAAGGTCGAACAACATCAGTTGTGATTCAAAAAAACATCGATGCTGTGCGCAAAATGATTTAAGAAGATCGGCATATGACTTACCGTGAGATAGAGGCATCCTTTGGCATATTGCAGACTGCAATACATTCGATTTTGCATGAACATTTAGCTGTGAAAAAAATCTCTTCCCGATGGATTCCGCATAATTTGACAAAAAACGGCTCGGATTGATTGGTATGTGGATATTGGGCTCAGTATGTGTGTGTCTCGATAGCGAGGGCGTATAAAAATATCACCGCGGCCGCCGTGTTGCCGACCCCTGCTTTAGAGCATCGGAGAACAGTTAATGCTGAACGGTATACAACAATTTGTGTGCCAGAAGTCATCGACAAAATCAGGAAAAACAACCAAAAACGTCGTATCGTTCTTCATCATGACAATGCTAGCTCCCACACAACACGTCAAACAATTAATTATTTGAAGTAGAAAAACATCGAATTAATGTCTCATTGCTCGTATTCACCTAATTTATCCCCTAACGACTTTTTTTTGTTCCCAAATGTCAAACGCTAAATGCGTGGATAGCGATTTTCATCTCCTCAAGAAGCTGTTGAAGCCCTCGAAAACCATGTTTTTTATATAACAACTTCAAAGTGGATTTTTTTTTTTTTTTTTCGAGAATTGGTTTGAACGCATGCAAAAGTGTATAAATCTTAAAGACGAATATTTTAAAAAGCAATAAAATAGTTTGTTCAAAAAACATTTTTTCTTTCTTAGTTTTTGTAAAAACTTAAAAGGTAGCCCTCGTACTAGCTGTCATAACAGAAAACACAGTGCCATCTTCAATTCAATAGAGGAAGTTTTGGAGAAATTGCTATTTGTAAAAAAGCTTCTCATTTGTTATTTTCCCATCTTTCTCCTCCTTTTTGGCAGGATTTAATAATAAAAGTATATACTGAAATTAAGAAGTATAATTTATATTTCTTTCTGCCAAGGTACTACCAACCACAGGAGGGAGAAAACATTTACGTCTGGCCGGCCAGTAGGGAGCTTGTACAAGATGCTTTTGAGGAGCTCCAAGAAGAATGGTGGCATCCACCAAGATCTTTCAAGCACGATTTTGATCTTAATGTTGTAAACGATTATTATGACCTGACATCCGCATCTGAACAAATAAACCAACGAATTCTTCAAACTCAACTGTCGAATGTCTTACAGAAAGTATCTCGTGAGGAAATGGAAAATAGGCTCATCAAGCCAGAACGAGAAATCCAGTGGGACATGTACGAAATGAATTGGTTTGGGTAAGTTTTACACTTATTACATTATTTATTAACTAGGTTATTACCCGTCAACAATGCCGGATTTGTAATATAAAAATTTCAATTGTTTGTATGTATATTTGGTTTTATTTTTTAACGTATCCTAATTTCGTCACCAGTCTGAGAATCATGGGACAGGATATCACCAGTTAGCTAATCACGGGAGAGGGCGTCACCTGTCAGCCAATCAAGAAACAGGGTGTCCCCAGTTAGCCAATCACAAGAACTTTAGAAAAATTGACGTAATAATGTTACCGACACTACATACAGACACTTGCTAATTATATAGTTATATTATTTATTCATTAACTTTTTAAGATGAGAGAAAACGATTCATTTTTACTTAATCCATTACATTTATATTGTTAAAATTAAAAATAATTTGAGACGTTAATTTATGCCTACGAAACCCTAGACATTTCTATATGTAATTATATTCGTAGATACTTAGAGAATAAATCTGCAAAATATTGTTCATATCGGTTTAAAGATATAGGCTTGTCTAGAGTTTCTCGTTTATGCCTACGAAACCCAAAACATTTATATATAAAATTTTATCCGCAGTTTCTTAGAGAATAAATCTGCCAAATATTGTTCATATCGGTCAAAGGAAACAGGAGTATCTACAGTCTCTTGTTTATGCCTACGAAACCCTAGACATTTATTTATGTAATTATATTTGTAGATTCTTAGAGAATAAATGTGCAAAATATTGTTCATATCGGTCAAAGGAAACAGGAGTATCTAGAGTCTCTTGTTTATGCCTACGAAACTCTAAACATTTATGCATATAATTATATTCGTAGATTCTTAGAAAATAAATCTAAAAAATACTGTTCATATCGGTCAAAGGATATAAGAGTACCCTAGGGTTTCTTTTTTATGCCTACGAAACCCTATACATTTCTATAGGTTATTTTATCCACAGATTTTTAAGTAATACATCTGCAAAATATCTTTCATATCGATCAAAGAATATAGAAGTGTCTACAGTTTCTTATTTATGCCTACGAAACTCTAGATATTTCTATACGATGTTGTATCCGCAGATTTTTAGAGAATAAATTTGTTTTTCATATCGATCAAAGAATATAGGAGCGTATATCTACGAAACCCTAAATATTTCTGTATGTTATTTTATCCGCAGATTCTTAGAGAATAAATCTGCAAAATATTGTTCATATCGGTCAAAGGATATAGGAGTCTCTTGTTTATGCCTACGAAACCCTAGATATTTATGTATGTAATTATATTTGTAGATTCTTAGAGTATATATCTGCAAAATATTGTTTATATTGGTCAAAGGATATAGCAGTGTCTAAAGTTTCTTGTTTATGCTTACGAAACCCTAGATATTTCTGTAAATAATTATATTTGTAGATTCTAAGAAAATAAATCTGCAAAATAATATTCATATTGGTCGAAGGATATAGCAGTGTATATAGTTTCTTGTTTATGCCTACAAAACCCTAGACATTTCTATATGTTATTTTATTCGCAGTTTCTTAGATAATAAATCTGCAAAATATTATTGATATCAGTCAAAATATATAGGAGTATCTAGAGTTTCTTGTTTATACTTGCGAAATCCTACAAATTTCTATATGTAATTATATTCGTAGATTCTTAGAGAATAAATCTGAAAAATACCTGTCAATCAAGTCAAACTGGGAACACCCTGTTTCCCAGTTAGCCAATCACGAGAACTTTAGGAAAAATGAAGTCACAGTGTTACAAAATCACTAACACACGGTAGCTAATTATATATGTACGATATCACTGGTCAACACAATTTTTGCTGACTTACATCTAAGACTTGTTTCTTATTAATTTGCTGAACTCAAATATCACATCAGTTTGTGCGTATCGCATCAGATTTATGTTCTACAACAAATACATATTTTCGGCCAAATAATGCTTCTATCGTTTAATTTTAGACGTCGATACTGTAATTGGTACAAATTTGGCGAACAGTAAAGACTAAATAATTAGAAAATATTCTTAAAATTTTATTTATAGTGAAAGAAAGAAAATGAGAACAGTTTTAATTACATTTTAATGCATTGAAGTGTTAAAATAAAAATACAAAATAATTTAAGAATTAAATGGTCGTTTGCAAGATCTTCTGGAGTGCACCATTCCCGATAAGTCTCTTTTAATACTCCAACAGTAGTCAGCCATCATGTGGGTATCCCACCTTTCTTGATAACGTCTCTCCATCTCTTTTAAATTCTGTTGGAAACGTTCACCCTGTTCATCACTAACATTTCCAAGATTGACAGGAAATTTGTCAAGATGACTGTTTAAAAAATGAAGTTTTACGCTCATGTTGCACCCAAGATGATGATAATTTTCAATAAAATTTTCACGACCTCCACATAGTTTTCGGCTTTTTTATTCCCAAGAAAATTTTTGATGAGCGTCACGAAAGACTGCCATGCATTCTTCTCCATATCACCCATATGTACAGTGAAATGTGAATCATTCACTAATTTTCTAATTTGTGGTCCGTCAAAAATGACAGCTTTTAGCTTCTCATTACTGAGACTTTGAAATGTTTCAGATATATATTTGAAACAGTCACCATCTTTGTTCAACGCTTTTACAGACTGCTTCATTAGACCCAGTTTAATATTAAGAGGGAGGAAAATGATTTTTGTTTGCTCCACCAAAAGTTCATGTATTATGTTTGGGTCTCCAACATTTAAATCTATTCTCACCGGCCATTTTTTCAATGCTTATCTCTCGCTCTGCTGTCCCACAAACACAAAATACGATAGAACAAAAATTTGACGTGAGAGGCAGAAACTGTTAACATTTTTGAAATCAGCACCCCAAAATTAGTTAAAAACAAGTATCAGATCTAAGTCAGCAAAAAAAAAGTTTAAATTTGTTGACCAGTGTAATCACTAAGCAATATAGGGGATATGGATAACAATGAGACACAGGGTATAGTGAGACATTTTAAATATTTTTTATTCTACCCGCATATCATATACAAGGTGTCTCAAAAGAAATTTTATATTTATTTAGCTTACTGCGTGAACGCAACGTATCCGAGGGGCGCGGGGGTTATGTCAATCGGTAGCCTGGCTCTTGGGAATTCAGTCGCTATGGAGCGTTTCTCGGGAGCAGACCGCGCGTTATGCGTGCGAGAGTTTTACAAAAACGGTGATTCGGCGACTGTAGCGCGTAGAAAATTCTGCAGTATTCGAGATTTTCGCCACTTAAATGATGCGCCAAGCATTCCTCTCATTCGACATTGGGTTAAAAAGTTTGAAGAGACTGGTACAACGCTGGATAAATCAAAATCCGGGCGACCTAGGTCATCAAGAACGGTGGAAAACGGTGAGAATGTTAATCAGTCTGTTCGTGACGACCCGAACCTTTCAATTCGGAAGCGCGCAAGTGCTTTAAATGTGCATAGATCATCATTAGATCGCATTATGCACAAAGCTGCACCCCTACAAAATTCAAATGGTGCAAGAATTAAAGCCCCAAGATGCCAGTCAGAGGCTTAATTTCGTAAATCAGGTGATTGAGCGATTTTCAACGTTTACCAACATTTTGTTTTCGGATGAAGCTCATTTTCATCTTAATGGCCACGTAAATAAGCAGAACTGCAGCTACTGGAGTGCAACGAATCCGAAACGCAAACATCAGAAACCCCTACATTCGCCTAAAGTGACCGTATGGGCTGCGATGTCGGCGCGAGGAATTATCGGCCCTTACTTTTTTGAAGACGAAAGGGGGCGTGCAGTTACAGTGAATTCAGAGCGTTATGTGGAGATGTTAGACAACTTCTTGGTACCTGAACTGCAAAACTTTCCTGGCTATAACCAAAGAACATGGTTCCAACAGGACGGAGCAACTTCACACACGTCCAATATGTCTCTGCCACGTGTTCGTGAAATTTTCTCAGGCAAATTGATCTCCCGGAGAGGTGACATAAATTGGCCTCCACGCAGTCCAGATTTAACCCCTATGGACTTTTTCCTATGGGGTTATCTTAAATCTAAAGTTTACGCCAATAAACCGACTTCACTGGCGCATTTGAAAGAAAATATCCGTCACGAAATGGCAGCCATCCCTGAGTCCACCTGCCAAGACGTCATAAGTAATTTTACTGTTCGATTAAATGAGTGCCGAGAACGCAAGGGTCTACATTTAGACGATATTATTTTTAAGAAATAAATCCCCAAAAAGTGTATTTTAATAATTAATAAACATTTTTTCTATATACGGCTTACTTTTTTTTTAATCGATCCACTAAATATAAAATTTCTTTTGAGACACCTTGTATTGTACTAAATAAGCAGTGTTGTAATAGATACATTTAAAAAAATATGCAGATACAAATATCTAGATACAGATACAGATACTTAAGAAAAATTGTAGCTAAATGCAGATACAGATACTGAATTAAAAAAACACTGAAAAATGAAAATACCATATTTTTACCAAACAATGCATGTTAATCAGTATTATACAGGCTGTTCAAAAATGACCGTAGTGTAGGGCTGCCATAATTGTCGGACTACCGACCGGGACACCCCCCTCCCCAAAAAAAAAACAACTTACAAAAAACTTTTATCGAGAATAATACCTTTATTATAAAAAATTGCACAATATTTAAAAAAAATAAAAAATTTTAAAGACAAAAAAAAAATTAAAGTAGAGATTGATAATAGGTATTCCAAGAGCAAAACGTTGGGATCAATGGTGAATTATTTTGGAACACTCAGTTCGACTGGAAAAATTTAATGTTTTTTTTTTTGTGGATGCGTCTTTATCAAATCTAAAATAATATAATATAAATATTGATCCTCCTTAATCTTAACAAAAAATAAACGAATAGATATTGTAACGACTAACTACAAAACACAAACGCTTCGAAGTGTCATGTATCACTGTCAGTGTTGCCCGCTGGCAAAAAGTGCTTGCGAATTTCGGTGTTGCCAATGTCCTGCGTGCGCATATCAACATTAGACACTAGCTGACTGGTACTCGGCATTACTCCGGAACATTTTGGACCTCGAATCTGTTATATAATTTATATATAGTATGTATATATGTATATGTACAATATTATCGAAAAATAATTTTTTAATAGGCATAAATTTTAAATCGACCGGGACAAATGACTCTTGGACCGGGACACTGGGACACAAACCTCAAAACCGGGACATGTCCCGGTGTACCGGAACGTATGGCAGCCCTACCGTAGTGTAGCTTTGAAAATAGTCAAATTTAAGAGCTTTTACGTAATTAATTTCATAGTGATTACTTTGTATTGAGCATTACAGTGTTACAGTGATCAATCTTAGACTGTGATAATTTCAGACCTAATGTATGCAAGGAAGAAACAATTCGCGTTGGAAATCAGAATGACTTTGTATCTAAAGTCAAAGAAATAGAAGTAGCATACAGAGAGACATCCCAAACAAAACGGAAGTTGGAACTTCTCATGGAACCCACTTCTGCGAGAGTTTGTAACGAAAAGTGGGATACATTAAAATGCATAGATGTGTAAGTATTATTAGAATATTAGAAATTATAGCTATTTACGTATTGAGAGTGAAAAGTGACATACTGCCGCTTGCAAGAAGATAGTTGCAACGCGACGCGAACTGGTGCGCGGTAAACTTGATTCAAACAGAGCCGTAGCTTCATCCCATAATTGACGTGATTGATCAGGGTTATGGTAAGTTTTAAATTTTTGATCCCATAACGATTTTCGATCAAAAACTAAAAATATTAATTTCTCAATATTCATTTTGTATATACAGACTGTGTACCAGAGAGCAAGTAAAACAAGTGGACTGTACGGAGATTAGAACTGTACGTAGAACACATACTCGCGCGAAGAAAACAAACAAGTTAGAATTCAGCTATTCGCGCGATTTATAATACACAGATGTGTACTTCTACACGCTTGAATCAGTCGAATACGAGCGTGGTTTCGCGCGATTTATAAGCTTCTACAGTAACCACACATGTATATATATTCTTTATTCCCTAGGCCTTGTGGCGTTCAGGATATTAACCATTACAAATAGAAATAAAACAATCAAAAATAAATAACGTACAAAACAATACAATTTACAATATTTTTTATCTCATTTCTTTCTTCTTGCTCCAGTGTCCCTCTCTTTCTTCCTATTCTCAATCTGGTTTCCTTCTCCGATATCCTTTCTTCTTGCTTCCAGTTCTCTCACCCATCTTTAATTTATATTATTCCATTCTCTTCCCTTCCAACCATTTCTTCACCCCTCCTCCTATCTCCCTTCATTCCTCCCCATTTCCAGGTAACCTCAGCCCCCTTCCTTCCTTCCTTTTCCCCCTTCTGCTTCCCACCGGGCCTCTTCCTTCCTTCCTTTACCCGTTCCTGTTATCCTTCCCCAATCTCAATCCTTCTTGCCTCTAATTCCCTCGCCCACCTCTCCCCCTTCCATCTTCGTGCAACAAGTCTAATGTGTTCCCCGACCATACTGTCATCTCTCTACACCTCTTCGCGAGGTGCTCTATATTTTCTTCCTCATCCCCGCACATCCAGCACATCTTATTTTCCTGTTTCCTCCAATATCTATTTCCTCTCTCTTCATTCCCGCACCTTAGCCTCGCAATCCTTATTACCATCCCTCCTGACCTTCCTCTTTCTCCCTTCAAGTAGCTTGGTACCCCTATAGTTCTGACCTTCTTATATCTCCCTGCGCTCCTTGATTTGTCTATTCTGACTGTCCTTTCTTGCTCCCCCACTTCCTTATCCCTCCTCCACAACTCCTCAATCACGCTTATCCCGTCTTTTCTTTTCCTTTCCACCTCTGTCGCATCCACTCCGCATCTCCAGTAATACTCTCTCATCTCCCTCCATGCGTACCATCTTCCTTTCTGTACCTCTCTGGCTCTTTCCTCCCAGCATTCCCTCATTATTCTTTTGTCTGTTTCTATTCTAACTTTCTCCTCGTACTTAACCACCCTCCTTCCTGTACCCACTTCCATCTTATCCCTTTTCAGTTCTTCTCTTACAATACACCCTGGTGTTGTTCTATCTACCCCTAAGATCCATCCCAAATACCTCTCCTGTACAAGTTCTACCTTCTCCCATTCCTTCTATCCCCAAATTTCCACCCCATATAGCAGGATGTTCTTCACCACGACGTCAAACAGTAACCACACATGTATATTTCTACACGCTTGAATCAGTCGCCTGAATGCCGTCGAGTACACGCTTCCACTGTAACTGCAGCGTAAGGCATAGAGCGTACTGTGTCTATTCATATGACGTCATACCATATATGTACCTTGCATACTCCTATTTACGCAAATACTGTCAGCAAATCAGTTTGAAATAATTTGGACTTATGCCACAAATTATTTCGTTAAAACATTTTTTTATTTTTCTGTTAATTTTTTTCTGTTTCCAGTGTGTCAGTTAAAGGTGTAGTTCTGTCATTCACTACGGTTCGGGAATGTTGCTTGGGATTTATGAGACCTCACAACACCACACAGTGCGTTAGAAATGAGTTTGCAACATTAAAGACCGTCTTAGGACTAGAAAATTCTGCCAAGATAATAAAGGACTTTGAAAATGAAAATATTGACGTCCTAACTCTACAGGATTGTACGTTATTTGTGGCTGCTGAAGGAGATTTATCAAAGTTTTTAGGCTCTGGAACGGTAATACTATTATTTATTAATTAGTGCACCCGTTGCCAACTGTGTTGGCAAATAAATCATTACCTTAATGTGGAACCTGCTCGATACCTCAGACTTCTTTCTCTAGCCATACGCCTTACTTCATCCAATTTAAATTGAATCAACTCTTCGCCCATTATTAAAAACTGGACAAATAATGAATGTTATTCCGAATTATTTATTCATTAACTTTTTAAGATGGGAAAACGATTCATTTTCACTCACTGCATTACCTTTATAATGTTAAAACTAAAAATGATTTGAGACGTTAAATTTAAAATATATTTATTAAAATAAATTTCCAGTTACTTATATAATATAAAAATACGCACACGAAATAAAACGCACACGGATATATACGCACACGGAAAAAAGCGCACATGAAAAAATACACACACGGAAAAAAGCGCACACGGAAAAATACACACGAAAAAAAGCGTACTTACTCTATATCTCAAATCAGTTTGAAATAAATCTTGAGAAACTATTACACAGTCAAATTTAATTGTTTGCCCGCTTTAATATATTGCGTTCACTTTTGTAAAGTCAAACCAGATCTGATTATTTTGGTTACTTTTATAGTGTAGTACTGACTTTTAAATGTAAATTTGTCATTTCAAAATATTCCTTACGCTGTAAAACCTACTTCAGATTTATTAGCTATGATCATTATAACTATGATATCATTTATCTTTATGACATATGTCAAATGGAATGACAGTTTAAGTGAATTTTTTTACAACGTTTTAATACCAACATGACATACAATTTCAAAGGTGCAAACTATTGAATGTATCAATTTGTAATTATTACCATAATATTTTAAACATTTCCAACCAATTTTAAATTCACACAAATAAGTTGTCACCTAGTGACGCTGATATGAATGACCAAACTCGGCCGGTAATTCTTGGTAAAAATTTTTACCAAAGCGAGTTTTACTCAATGCATTACATTTACATTTTTGAAAATTTAAGACGTTAGATAATTTAAAACGTTAATCGTAGAAATAAAAAAATAATAAAGCATTGAAAAAATAATAATAAAGAAAAGAAAGTCACATTTTTCTTACTTACTTTCATCAAATCAAATATTTTTTAAAATAATTATTTTTCTACTATTAATAATTTTAATTTATATTAGTTTTGTGCAAACATATCAATTAACAACTATTATCATTACGCGTTATATGTCAATATATACTTCGGTAAGCTTCGGAATATTTCGTTACATTTCGGAATTTCGCTTCAATTGTTTTAGATTTTAGACGACAGATACGCACACGCACCCACGCAAGGACACACGTTCGCGTATTATATTATTGATTTTTTAAAATGGGTGAAAAAACAAATGAATATCTCTCTTTTAACATATAATCTGTCACATAATACATACAGAGTGATTATTTAATGGCGAGACGACGTCGCCGAATTTTACGTGCCTCCTAGCAGAATACTATGACTATATTAACCTTGAAGAAAATTTGATCATGAAGAAAAAAAGATTATGAGCATGCGCGCATAATCGCCTGCTACGATGTGTATGAAACGGCAAATTATTAAAACTTCCAGTGACGTCGTCTCGCCATTAAATAATCACTCCGTATATGGAACCCCGTTTTACAGGGTTGTCATTCATGTAAGTATAAGCAGCAGTGGCGTACTCAGGGGAATTCCCCCCCCCCCCTTTCGAAAATTCGAAAAGAACTAAAATCATAATTATTGCAATTCAAGATTGATCTCTTTTTCAATACGTATAAATTTCAATGTTGTGAAAAAAAACCTCTCCCACCCCCCGAAATTAGTTTCGCAAAAACACATCTTTTATTTATTTATTTATTTATTTTATTTATTTTACAGTTTTTAAGGAAAGTTAACAGTAGACCCAATAACTGGCTTCCACGAATTATTGTAATTGTGTTACATATCTTACAATTTTTTTTTTACATATTTGTACACATTAATTTAGCTTAATAACAATAATATTTACACAAAAAAGAAGAAAAAAACTACAATACGTATGTTTCTTAGAAATTAAATATTGGATTTTATTTTGTTTTTAAATTGTTGCAAGGATAAGCTAAATAAGTCTAAATGTAGAAAATTATTATTGTTAAGTTGACATAAGTCTATTAATAGGTGAGTTTTTGTAACAGTAAGTGTGACATTTTGGTAATTTAAAAAGTGCGCTTGATCTGGTAGATTTAACGGGAGCTAAAAAGTTGATATTTGAAATAAATGTTTGGGAATCGATTAAATTATTAACTATTTTAAAAAGAAATATCATATCGGTCTGGTATCTTCTGTTTTGTAAAGATTCATAATTAAGTAATTGCAAAGTATTTAAGTAAGTAGAGTAGCCAATATTTAATTTGTAACAAACTGTAGACATGATTTTTTCTGAACAGATTCTATTAAATTAATATTTTTATCATACATTGGAATCCAAATGACTGAGCAATATTCTAATTGAGATCTAACTATGGAATTAAATAACAATGTTAAAGTTTCCTTCGTGTGAAAGGGCTTAGTAGATCTAATTACAAAACCTAAGAGTTTTTAAGCCTTTTGTCTTATGTTGTCAATATGATCATCAAACAATAGTTTAGAATCGAAAAGTATGCCTAAATCTCTGACTGTTGTCTTGGTTATTAACTTTATACCATTTAAACCATAGTTAAATTTCAGTATATTTCTATTACGTGTGAAGTTGACTACACAACATTTATCAATATTTAAGCTCATATCATTTTCTAGGCACCATTTATGAAGTCTTAATAGATCTTCTTGTATTTTATAACAATTTGTTGTCGTTTCAATAACTCTATAGAACTTCAAATCGTCAGCAAATAATAAATTGAAGGAAAATTCAAAACATTTACAAATTGAGTATATATATAATAAACAAAATAGGCCCCAAGTGGGACCCCTGAGGTACTCCCGATTTAACTGAAATTCTACGAGATATGAAACCATTATATACCACAAACTGTGACCTATTTCTAATGTAACTACATCTACACTACATCTACATCTTGGATGAATGAAAGAAATATTTAGTGATACATGCAAGATTGATACACTTAAACACAGTTGAAGATTGATATTAACACAGATATATTTAACTGCTTCAGCCTATGGCCACGGTTGTGAGTACGATCTTCGATGGGATTTACTATACCGATATTTATAGCTACGGAGAACTCGCCCTCAATCATATGGTGCCAGAGGCTATAGATATTAGGAACATAGCCAACAACACACTTCTAACACCGTAAGTAATTTTTAAACATTTTATAAAATCTAACTTTATGTCAGTTGAAAGAATTACTTAATATTTCGAAATGCCCCCAGCAACGAATTAGCGAATAATACGAGGGACATTCAATAATTAAAGAGACAAATTGATACAGAAAAAAAAACGGTTTGTAGGAGAAGTTTGGTACTTCCATGACTTGTCATCACTGGAATGAGCTGAGAACACCTGGCGGATAAAACTTGTTTTGTTTATTGAGAACTGACACGCTCGGATACGCAGTCTGGTGGTCAAATATTGTACTAGGCGCCTGTAGTACTGTTTGAACTTATTACATATGTTCTAGTGTTGATTTTTTGTTAGAATGTCGATAGAAGTTGTAAAAAACTGTAAAAGTAGAACAAATTGTAGTGTTTTTGGATGTTATTCAAGACAGGACAAAGATAGACATCTTAGTTTTTTTCTTTTCTTAAGAAAAATGGAGCGAAAGTTAATATTAAGTCCAGATTGGAAAAGATTTGGTTATGGACAGGAGGAAGGCATGGGAATATATTTTGAGTTAAAAAGTAACTGATACTATGCGAGTTTGTTCATTACATTTGTCGCAGACAAACTAAACTGCACTAATATATTAATAATAATAGCTAATAATATTACCTGCTTCTATCCAACTAAAACTAATTTTATTTCATGAGGCAATGAACATAATGCACTTGTTTACAAACATAATCCATATATTGTAAATTCAGATGACCGACACTCAGATGTACCACATAAAATTAAATGCCCGGCATTTAACACCTTTTCAACTACAAATTACACTTCAATAAATGTACTAAAATTAAACTTTAAATACTGTAATTTGATGTCCACGTTCTGTTATACACCTCAATACATGTGTAATGCGTAAAAATTAAAAAATGCCGCAAATATTTACTCGAATTTTCATAAAATAAAAATGTGCTGTGCTTAAATTAACCTGTTCGCTGTTAGCATATTGACAGCTGAATACTAGACACGACAGCCATATTGCCTTGGATTGCAGCGCCGGCAACTATAATGTCACTTCTCAATAACCTCAAAATTGCATTTAACAATGGCGTGTTCGCGTGAAGTTTCCACATCAGTTGAACAACGTTCAGTGATCCTTCCTTGATGAAGTTATTTATTATTTTGTAAATAAATAGTTGCCATTTTGAAATGGTTAAAATTAATGTATGATATCTTGAAACCTTTGTAAAGCTGATTTAATGTACTTTCAAGGTAAAAATAATTAAAGTACCGATTCCCTATGTTAGATAAAAAGTTGAAACTATTTCTGTTGAAACCGGAAGTGTTGTAGAATTCTTATTATAATCTTGAAGTGGACGCTTTTGTCTAGTTTGACTTTTCTTCTTGTATCTCTTAAAATTAAGGAGTTATTCGAGGTGCGGCGTTTTAAACAAACCCCCTGTATATCCCTCAAACCCCATCCTTATTTAGCTTTCAAATGCATTTGCATACATTCTCAAGTGTTATATAAACATTATTTAGGGTTTTCTGCAGAATAAATGTATTTGCAAGCTAAATAAAGGTTATAAAGAGGGATCCAATTTGGACTCTAGGATTTGTTTTTTGAATAAAACACAACATATTGGAAAAACTCGAATTTTATTGTTATTAGCGTAAAGTACAGACTTGGCAATTATTTATGAAATATGATGCCGGCCAAATGCCCTCCACGACTCCGCTGACATGATACCATTCTTTTAGCGAAGTTTTCGGTAATAGTTTCCAATAAATGCGATTCGATGTTAGCAATTGCACGTCTGATGTTCTCTTTTAGTTCTGAAATCGTAGCAGGCTTGTTGACATAGACCCTATCCGTCAAATAGCCCCAGAGAAAAAAGTCTAATGGAGTTAGATCGCAATACCTCGCTGGCTAATTGATGTCGCCCCTCTGAGACAACATGACCAGGAAATTTGGTTTGAAGTAAAGTGAGTGTTTCACTTGCTGTGTGACATGTGGCTCCATCCTGTTGCAACCACATGTCATATAAGTTCAAATCGTTGATTTCATTGAAAAAAAAAGTTGTTTAGCATCTCCCGATAGCGTACACCATTGACAGTAACAGTGTTACTAGCTTCGTCCTCAAAAAAGTACGGGCCAATGATTCCTCTAGCCCATAATGCACACCAAACAGTGCATTTTTGTGGATGCATTGTTTTTTCTTGAATAGCATGTGGATTTTCACTACCCCAGATGCGACAATTTTGGCGATTAACAAACCCATTCAAAAGAAAATGAGCTTCAACGCTCCATATGATTTTTTTGCAAAAGTCAGCATCAACTTCTGTGTTTTCTAAAACCCAGTTCACAAATGTACAGCGTTTCTGGTGGTCTGCTGCTTTCAGTTCTTGCGTCAGTTGAATTTTATACGCCTTTAAATGCAGTTTTTTTTTTAAATTCGTTGAGTAGTGCCATCTGAAAGATTCAATTGCTGTGAACGGTGACGGATTGACATGCTTGGTTCTTCTTGCACACTATCACGTATACGAGCAATATTTTCACCTGAACGACCTCTGCGTTGATAGCGAGCTCTTAGTGTATCAATAAGCATACCACTTGTTTCAAATTTTTGCAGTAGTTCACGAATTGCACGCTCACTTGGTATTCCGTCCAAAAAGTGGTCGAAGTTTTCTTGCAAGTACTGGCACAAGTACTTGTGCCAGTACTTGCACAAGTCGTTTTGTCGTTTACACGTATTCCAGTATCTTATTTAAGTAACCTTGCAAAGAACCCGAAACACACTGCAAAATGTAGATGCTTCCAATTATTTTTTATGCGTAAAACCGTCTTTTTAACGCGCCAATTTTCGATGTTTAACATAATTTTATGTATTTTATGCGTACGTCTTTTCAAACAAAAATGAATCGGTGCCAAAAACTACATTTATTAAAAAAAGGTGTGAAAAAGTTTGTTTTTGTAACCACGGAAATACATCAGCTGTTCATGACGGCCATTTTTAAGTCACTGGCACGGCTACTTGTGCCAGTAAATAGGAACGGATTCTATTCACTTGACTTGCATGAGATACTTGTGCCAGTACTTGCACCAGTACTGCATGTACGTTTACACGATGCCAGTGGCTGGTGCAAGTTACTTGCATCGTGTAACTGAGCCATTATGCGTTGTTGTACAGTATACGGCGCCATGATGAATTTGCATTGTGTTTAGATACCAACTGTAAAAATGAAAAAAAAATCAAAAAATCCAACATTCACTGAACGAAAATTCAAATCCGGGAGTCCAATTTGGATCACCCTTTACTTTGACTTTTGTTTATTTTTGACTTATGACCGATTTCTGGTTTCTGACCGGACGTAAATACAAGATATAACTGTATTTAATCCTCAATAATGTTTTAAATATCAAAATTGTTGTATCTTATTACAATTGTAGAGTATACGCTAAAAGCAGCCTTCGTGTGACGACGTACCCAAAAGATGAAGAGAACGATGTAATGATAGCAGTCAACTGTGTGCCAGTGGTGCAACCAAGTATTCCAGTTCAAAATGGTTATGTTAACATGATGGGTGGAGTTATACCCGTTGCCATAATGACCATTAAAGAAACAATATTAGTTAGTCCAAGCATGAGCCATCTTCATCAAAGTAAGTACCACGTCGCTCAATAAGTCTCCGGTCTAACTAAGAAAAACAATTTTTTTTTTTAGAAATTCGACTTTATTCATCAACATACTTTCCTTCAAGAGTGATACATTTATTCCAACGCTCCTCTTAACTTTTCGTTGCCTTCTTTGTAGAATAATTTGTCTTTGCCCTCAAAATAGGCCTCGGTTTCGGCAATCACTTCTTCATTTGAGCCAAATTTCTTTCCCTGGAGCATCTTTTTAGGTCTGCAAAAAGGCAGTAGTCACTAGGGGCCAGATCTGGAGAGTACGGTGGGTAAGGAAGCAATTCGAAGCGTAATTCATTCAATTTAACCATCGTTTTCATCGACTTGTAACACGGGGCGTTGTCTTGGTGAAAGAGCACTGTTTTCTTTTGCATGTGAAGACGTTTTTTCCTGATTACTACACTCAATCGATCCAATAATGCCATGAAGTATTCGCTATTGATAGTTTTACCTTTCTCAAGATAGTCGATAAACAAAACACCATGCGCGTCCCAAAATACGGATGCCATAACCTTGCCAGCTGACTTTTGAGTTTTTGGTCGCTTTGGACGACTTTCACCGACTGCTGTCCACTCGGCTGACGATCTTTTTGATTTAAGTGTGTAGTAGTGAATCCATGTTTCCCTCATTGTCACATACCGACACAAGATATCCTTTTTATCTCGCTTGAACAGCTCCAAACAGCGCTCTGAATTGTCGACGCGTTGTTGCTTTTGGTCCGGTGTAAGCGAACGCGGCACCCACTTCGAAAGCAATTTACGCATGCTCAAATTTTCGTGTAAAATTGTAAACACACTACCTTCTGATATCTTTAAGGTGTCAGCTATCTCACGCAACTTCACTTTACGGACTTTTAAAACTATTTGTGGACTTTTTTTATGTTTTCCGGAACAATTGCCGATTTGGGCGACCAGAGCGTTCAGCATCATCGGTGTTTATACGACCGCGTTTAAATTCAACATACCAATTGCGCAAATAGCCTTTGTTGCTGTGCGCCAAAAATTTTAACCAACTCAACATACCAATCAGTAGCAGTTGATTTGCCTGGTGCAGAATTTCTATAACGCTTATCAAGCCACTGTTTGGCTTCAACAGTATTTTTTCCCATCAAAAAACAATGTTTAATTAACACACGAAATGCTTTTTTATCCATTCTTTTGAAAATTACAAAACTGGAGTCATTAAAACCACTGTAACCTCTAAACTAATTATCAGAATGTCATGAAATTTTCACACTTATCATTTGAAGGTTAGTACTATCCAGAAATGATATGGGTCTGTCAACAGTGTTGCCATATGTCAGACCGGAGACTTATTGAGTGAATGTTATAGGTTTAATTCTTGAATTCGTCAGTGCAAAGTCATTCAAGTATTATCTTGATTTATTGAGCGCCTGAACAGTATCCAAGATCTAGATCTAGTGTACCCTCTTGCACTAAAAATCTAGCTACTACACCACAGACTGAATGTTGAGAATGTGGGGTAAAGCTGTTTTTGATACGGGACGTGTTAGTATTAAAGAAAATGAAGCGCAGGGGTGGCTCAAGATGATATGCAGGCGATGCGCCGCACCGAAGCGCCACCATCAAGGGGCGCCAAGTCGAAGAAAAAATTTATAGCCTATTATAGGGTGACCATTCGTCCCGCATTTTAACATTTTGTCCCGCATTAAGGTGCGTCCCGCAAAAGTCCCGCATTTTGGATTTGGGAGATGAGGACCTTTTTTTTGCTTTTCACTTGGATTTAGCAGGTGAAGATCTTTTCTTTTTGCTCTTCACTTGCATTTTGGGAGATGTGGACCTTTTTTTTTGCTCGTCACTTGGATTTGGGAGGTGAGGACCTTTTGTTTTTGCTCCGTCCCGCATTGCCTTCTTAAGAAAATGGTCACCCTAGCCTATTACAATGTCAAAATAGCTTTAATTAAAATAATATTCATTTTTGTAGTAAGTATTGTGCCCTTTAATTAAATCTAGCAAAAACTACTTTTATGTACTGGGCAGCACTTCAGGCTTCTAGTAAAAGGGGGCACCATGCAAGGAAATTTAGAAAAAACTACCTTTTTTTACTGGGTGGTACTTCAGGCTTCTAGTAAAAAGGGTGCGCCATGAAAGGTGATTTAGAAAAAACTAATTTTTTTACCGGGCGGCACTTCATGCTTCTAGTAAAAGGAGGCGCCATGCAAGGAAATTTAGAAAAAACTACCTTTTTAGGGTTTTGTAGGTATAACAAAAAAACCCTTATACCGTCATTTTGTCGTCTGTCTGTCTGTTCGGTAAAAATTGTAGCCAAACGGCTAAACCTTGATAGTTGAAATTTGGCATGCTTCTACAACTCTATGACCCGCACATATGAAAAATACTAAAACATCTATAAAACATATCCCCTTAAAAATATAAACAAATATGTGCTCATCGAAAAAAAATATTTTTTTTTAAATTCTGAGTAGGATATCAAATGAAAGTCCTTAGTAAAGATTACTTAGTACGTGGATTAACGATCAAAATTTTATTTTTGAAAAATAAATTATTTAAATGCGATTTTTGCCAAAATTGTGTAAAAAAAAATTTGTCCCACACCCTCTAGCCCAGATGGTTTAAACTAAAAATCCGAAAAAAATTTAAGTAATGTACATTGATGTGAACCGGAATAGTACAACAAGAATTTTTGATCAGATTATGTTTTCGGAAAATAACGCGTTTTTTCTGTTTTTAACTAAGTTATGTTAAATATATAATCCACTATTTAACACAGCAAACGAGTGAACATCCCTAGTCCAGTGGATAAACGATCAAAATTTTATTTTTGAAAAATAAATTATTTAAATGCGATTTTTGCCAAAATTGTGTAAAAAAAAATTTGTCCCACACCCTCTAGCCCAGATGGTTTAAACTAAAAATCCGAAAAAAATTTAAGTAATGTACATTGATGTGAACCGGCATAGTACAACAGGAATTTTTGATCAGATTATGTTTTCGGAAAATAACGCGCTTTTTCTGTTTTTAACTAAGTTATGTTAAATATATAATCCACTATTTAACACAGCAAACGAGTGAACATCCCTAGTCCAGTGGATTACCGATCAAAATTTTATTTTTGAAAAATAAATTATTTAAATGCGATTTTTGCCAAAATTGTGTAAAAAAAAATTTGTCCCACACCCTCTAGCCCAGATGGTTTAAACTAAAAATCCGAAAAAAATTTAAGTAATGTACATTAATGTGAACCGGAATAGTACAACAGGAATTTTTTATCAGATTATGTTTTCGGAAAATAACGCGTTTTTTCTGTTTTTAACTAAGTTATGTTAAATATATAATCCACTATTTAACACAGCAAACGAGTGAACATCCCTAGTCCAGTGGTAACGTTTTCGCTTCGTAAGTTGCAAACTACTGTTTGAATCCCGTCAATTTTATTTTTTCTGTTTTTTTTGCATTTTTATTTTGTTTAAATTATTTTGTCAAAAATATAGTTATATTTTGGCAAATGTTGCATTTAATTTTTAAAAGCGTAAATTTAATAACCAGTGGGAAGTGTTGAAATTATAATTTAATTCTATGTTTGAATGTATACGAAATCAGAGGGGCGGAACTTGTGACTTAAAACAACCAATGGAAGCCATAGGCGCAATTTTCAAAATCTTAATGAACCTTCCTATATAAATAAATACTGCACATATTTAGAAACCTTAATAATGGTATTAGGCATTCAAATTAAAATTAACAAAAAAAATATTTTAATATAAAATTTGTTTTGGCATCCCAAATAATCATCATTCACTTACTAAATACCTGCGAAACCATGAAATGTTTTAAAATTCACACTTCACATCAATTTTTTTACTGGGCGATACTTCAGACTTCTAGTAAAAGGGGAGCGCCAAAAAGGAAAGTTGGAAAGAAATTATTTAAAAAAATTAGTATGGGGGGGCGCCTAACCTAATTTTGCATCCGGGCACCAGGTACCCTTGAGCCGGCCCTGATGAAGCGGCTGATGTAGCTTCAAAATCCGTTTCCCACGGACCATGATTGCTATTAAAAAAATAATTCATTTTGTCAAAAACGTTTGAAACAAACGTTCATGAAAAATAAGAAGCCGCGAATCTTTTTTTAAAGACCTGCATCACTGTGTTTAAACACTCAAGAGTTACAGTGATGAAGTGATTTTGGACTTTTAGGTTTTACTCAGTTTAATTTAACATATAAAATTTTGTTTCAGTTTTTAAATTTCCCAGATTTGCTGCTTTACTGGAAAAATCGGATGATGAACCTTTCACTATGTTCGTACCAGACAACGATGCCTTTGATAAAATACCTCTGATGATAAAGCATATCTTACTGAGTGGTTGTGACTGCGCCCTAGGTAATATTTGTTTTAATTTAATAATTACACCAACTGTTTAATTTTTATAATAAACTAGCTGAGAACCCATGCATCGCAACGGTATATTGATGGTCTCATTAGGGTATAATCCTCAGTTTGTTTTTAAACTTGTGTATGGGTAAGCTTTGTAAGCGAAAACCTAGTCGATATCTCATCTGCCCTAAGAGATATTGAGGAATCCGTGAAAAAACCTTTTTACTCCTTTTCACCACATAGGGGTCGAACTTGAAAAAAATCGTTTCTTAGTGGGTTCTTACGTCATACTGAGGAATGTACTCTCCGGATTTCTTATTTCTAACAAAAAAAAAAAAAAACTAATCTACCCTTTAGGATTGAAATTTAAGAAAACTGTTAAAACACTATCGCAAGATTTTGAAAAGTCACCTATATGCCAGAAAATAATGTTATAACTCAAGAAGCACAGGAGGTACGAATGGTTTCTCTCGAATTTCATGTTTCTTTGTCAAGGGACGTTTTATCGAATAAAAAATACCAATTTACCCCGTTAGGAATGGAATATAAAAAAAATCTGTCAAAACGCTTTCTAAATTGAAACCTATGTACCAAAATGAAATGTTATAACTCAAGAAATACAAAAGTTTCTGTAGAGCCCGCCTACGTTTGGTCATAACCGTAGGACCAGACAGCGTTACACAGTGGTCGACAATTTAAAAACTCGAAGGACCGATATATATTGGAAGCGCAGCGCTGGTAAATAGAGTGGTCTATTGTGTCGCGGACGTACGCGCAGTGAGTTGAGTAACCGCCGGTTTCAACCTTAAGGAAAGAGGGGGATTTTAACTCTTCTGCTCCTAGGGGCAAATCTAGGAGACTGCACAAAGGAGTGGTAGCCCTCGCTGGGGAGAGAAGGGTTAAAGTCCAGGCCCACAAATAAGGTGAAAGGTGGAGCCAATACTCGATGGTTCCCTCGTTGACCCCTACCGACGATGTACCTAACATACAAAAATATCGTAGACTCAACTCACTGGATGTAAAGCACACCTGGCAAGATACGGTGCAATGTAACCTGGCCAGTGTACTTTGTCGGACACAATACAACAGTAATATATAGTACAAAACTTATAATTAACGCTATACATATAAATGTGTTTTGGTGAAAACCAAGCTTTAGTTCAATATTAATAGAACTACAAATAAATTTGCAACAAACAAATGGTTTAATTGCATTAATAATTAAAGAAATATCAGCTGAAGGCACATGTAAATAAACTACAATTAATTGAATACTAGAAAATTAATATTTGCAAATTAACAATAATATGCAGTATTATTGTTACTAAATGATATTAGCTGAAGGCTATACTAAAGAATTTAACAACAATAATAAATTGAAACCTGGAAAAGAAGTAAGTTCGGAATGAACTTACTCCAGAGAAAACAATATTCTCATAAAACAAAATTCAAAATAGAATATTTTCATATACAAATAAACAGAATAAAACTACAGTGTACGACACTTAGCTGGATTCTGGATCTTCCTGAGGAGACGGAGATCTCTTCTGGAGCAGATAATAGCTGATCTGGTTTCCACACAAATATTTATAAGTTGCACTATATAATTTATTCGTCAGTTTGTAAGGCTGACGAATGCGGTTTTAATAACACAGTTATTTCGGGTCGTAAATCCGAAATAAACACGGCATAAAAAATAGCCGAGAAGAAAAACACTGATTTTTTAGATTATATTTCCCATGCGGTCTAGAAAACGTTATATCAACGAACAGGTTAATTGATAATGATCAATCAGCGACCTGTTAATTGCGGTTAATTAATGCATTAAAATTGCATAAAAGTGCAATAAATAATGTGCTGATGGCCCTAGTTGGCCTAAAACATGGATAATTTCACAGAAATTATGTATTTACATTTAAATTAATTAAAATTACAAAATAAGGAAAATTGGGGCGCCTAGCGGGCCCAACAGTTTCTATAATTTACCCCGAATGTAGATTCACCCATTTAGTGGTTGGTAAGGGCAAAATGCTGAAATTCTGTTTGGGAACATTTGTATGGGTAACCTTTGTAAGCAAAAACCAAGTCGATATCTCACTGAGCCTAAGAGATATTGAGGCATCTCTAAATCATATTTCACACTATTTCACTAATTTAGAAAAATCTCTTCTTAGTGGTTGCTTCATGTGTTTATGTTCATTGGATGCTCTATCGAATAAAAAATAACAATTTACCCCTTTAAATGTGAAACTTAAAAAAACTGTCAAAATACTTTGTTTTGAAAAGGTTTTGAAAAAGGCACGTATATGCCAAAAATGAATGCAATAACTCAACAAAGATAGGAAAAACTACGAGTGGATTGCAACGAAATTCTGATATTTTTAAAAAACATTTGTATGGGTTACCCGTTTAGCAAAAACCAAGTAGATAACTCATAGGTAATAAGAGATATTTAGGAATCTCTGAAATCAGGTTGCACCCCTTAAAAGGTAGCCCTAGTACATAGCTCGCTATATTGCAAACATCCATTTTATTTTTCTTGATAGCTTTCACGTGTTCAGAAAATCTAGTTTGCTGTTTAACAAATTTTCAATATGTTTCAGGTGTGATTCAAAGTCAGATAATTAAAGGAATGTATTGCGGGGCCACCTTTAAGCGCTACAAAACAATAGATACCGAGTTCGGCAATGTTCTCAATATTACTGAAGAAAGTTCTGGAAATTTTTGGATAAACGGAAAAAATAAAATTACTCATAGAGATATTATTGCTAAGAATGGAGTTATACATATGATTGATAGTTTCATACTACCAGATGAAGGTAATTTATAAAGAAATAACGAAATTTATACGGAAACTTGTGCTAAAATTTTAAAGTTAAAGAAAAATAGCGGAAACTTTTTAAGATCGCAGCA
The DNA here is from genome assembly GCA_963971575.1 of Liopterus haemorrhoidalis. Lineage (NCBI taxonomy): Eukaryota > Metazoa > Arthropoda > Insecta > Coleoptera > Dytiscidae > Liopterus > Liopterus haemorrhoidalis. Next base: position 30,624,726 of record OZ020623.1, read on the forward strand.
TATACAAGGTGTCTCAAAAGAAATTTTATATTTATTTAGCTTACTGCGTGAACGCAACGTATCCGAGGGGCGCGGGCGTTATGTTAATCGGTATCCTGGCTCTTGGGAATTCAGTCGCTATGGAGCGTTTCTCGGGAGCAGACCGCGCGTTATGCGTGCGAGAGTTTTACAAAAACGGTGATTCGGCGACTATAGCGCGTAGAAAATTCTGCAGTATTCGAGGTTTTCGCCACTTAAATGATACGCCAAGCATTCCTCTCATTCGACATTGGGTTAAAAAGTTTGAAGAGACTGGTACAACGCTGGATAAATAAAAATCCGGGCGACCTAGGTCATCAAGAATGGTAGAAAACGTGGAGAATGTTAATCAGTCTGTTCGTGACGACCCGAACCTTTCAATTCGGAAGCGCGCAAGTGCTTTAAATGTGCATATATCATCATTGCATCGCATTATACACAAAGACCTAAAGCTGCACCCCTACAATATTCAATTGGTGCAAGAATTAAAGCCCCAAGATGCCAGTCAGAGGCTTAATTCTCAGGCAAATTGATCTCCCGGAGAGGTGACATAAATTGGCCTCCACGCAGTCCAGATTAAACCCCTATGGACTTTTTCCTATGGGGTTATTTTAAATCTAAAGTTTACGCCAATAAGCCGACTTCACTGGCGCATTTGAAAGAAAATATCCGTCACGAAATGGCAGCCATCCCTGAGTCCACCTGCCGAGACGTCATAAGTAATTTTACTGTTCGATAAAATGAGTGCCGAGAACGCGAGGGTCTACATTTAGACGATATTATTTTTAAGAAATAAATCCCCAAAAAGTGTATTTTAATAATTAATAAACATTTTTTCTATATACGGCTTACTTTTTTTTTTAATCGATCCACTAAATTTCTTTTGAGACACTTGTATAGCATTATATGCGGCAAAGTTGGAACACTCGAAAGTGACATTAAACTGTTACTCGTGTATTTGTTTACATGGTGAAAATGAACACGAGTTGTATTTTTCCTGTTTTCCGAGCTCTTTTTAATTTAAAGGTAATCTACAATTTACAAGACATGTAATAATATATCAGGTCATCAAGGATGAAATTTGTAGTTAATAATATTGCCAACTTTAACATTTTATTAAACTTTTTTTAAAAGTTAAATTGGTTGAAAATGGAACGGTCGGAAATTCGCACTATTATGAAGTATGAGTTCTAAGTTGGAACTACGGCATCGCAGACCGCGTGAAACATTAATAGTCTATTTGGCCTTAGTGCTACTACGCAGCAGACAATATCAAATTCGCCAAATTTCGTACAGTTAACTTAAAAACAAAAAAAAAAAACCTGGCACATCAGCAGAAATATACTATAACCAACTGGGCGAAATGGTCGACTCCTATCTTATTGCATGATAACGCTAGACCATACACTGCACAAAGGACTATGGCAAAAGTACAGGAATTGGAGTTGGAACTTCTTCATCATCCTCCATACTCACCAGACCTAGCCCCCACTGACTACCATTTCTTCCACAATTTGGACAACTTTTTAATAGAAAAACAGTTAAATTCCGACAATGTTGTAAAACTGGCCTTCCAGGAATTCATTGACTTTCGTCCGGCAGGGTTTTATACCACCGGCCTGAACAACCTGCTGCTTAAATGGCAAAAGTGTATAGACAATATGAGTGCATACTTTGATGAATAAAATTATTCCTTATATTTGTAAGTTATCAACCAACTTTGCCTTTTTTTCAACTACCTCAATTGTTTTGGAAACATTATTCATTTGTGTAATTGTTGGCAGCAATTAAAGACCATAGTCAGCACAATTGAATAATGTTTATCAACACATTAGAATGTAGTTCAAAACTTATGTTGACAAACACGCAACACTCTGCACATTCTTTAATTCCCAAAACCGTACGTCAGCAACCTTGACCTACACTGCCTAAAGCCCGCTCGCAGAATTGGGACATTAGAATACAATTATATCATAATCGTGACAATATTTAATTTCTATCTTTTGCAGTTCAATCTCTGTCTCAGTCCTTAGAAGCGAACCATTTCCATCAATTTCTTCGTGTGCTTCGGAAGTTTAATCTAGAAAGGACTTTTAATTTTTACGAAAACAAAACCTTATTTCTCCCTACTGATGAAGCTTTTCGTTCTAAAGAGTACCAGGAAATGAAAAAAGATAAGTTCTTCGGAACACTACTACGTTACTTTGTGGTATCTACAAAAATATACAAACAAGATTTTATCAATAACGATATTCTGAAGACTGATTTGCTGGAAAAGGGTCGACTGAACGTTTATCTTACAGTAAGTAACGATTTTTTCTTTTCAATAGGATGAATATTTTGAGGACTATAGTGGACGCTACCTAAAAAACTTGGAATATGCAAAAATGTATGTAACAGAAGTAAAAAAAAGTGAGAATTTTTGCATATTTCTAAGTTTCGTAAGTATTGAATACATAGGGTTACCATACGTCCCGGTTTGACCGGGACAGTCCCGGATTTAAGAACTTGTCCCGGCCGGTTGTTAAAAATGTCCCAGTTTTTTAAATTGGATTAATGTTGAAAAAACTATGCAATTACTTAATTCCAAATTTACGACCAAAACACCGATCATTAACTGTGGTACTCTATTTGACGAAGTTGTATATGCTAAACAGTTTCATAACGACACTGAACGCAATAATTTGTGGCGGGAAAAGGGTACAACTAGCGAGGAGAAATGGGTACAATTGTTTAAAAAATTTTCAGACAAAAATATTTCTGTTAACAATTTACAGAAAATTGTCGAATTTATTTTCTGTTTGCCTGGTACTTCAGCACCAATTGAACGATTATTTTCAGAAATGAAGAATATATGGTCACCTGAAAGAAATCGTTTACTTGAATGTAACGTCGGTGCGTTATTATTTTGTAAAACTAACATAGATTTAAAATGTTCTGAATTTTATGATTATATTAAAAATGGTTAAAACTTTAAAAAAAAAGTACAATCTGCCGATAAATATTCTTATACAAATAAATAATATACACAGTGCAACTATGTAAGTCAAAATTTATAATTTTATAATATGTATTTTTGTGATTTTTAGGGTTTTGTAGGTATGACCAAAAAACCCTTATACCGTCGTTTTGTCGTCTGTCTGTCTGTCTGTCTGTCTGTTCGGTAAAAATTGTAGCCAAACGGCTAAACCTAGAGAGTTGAAATTTGGCATGCTTATACAACTCTTTGACCCGCACATAGGAAAAATACTAAAACATCTAAAAAACATATCCCCCTAAAAATATAAACAAATATGTGCTCATCGAAAAAAAATATATTTTTTTAAAATTCTTAGTAGGGTATCAAATGAAAGCCTTTGGTACGTGGATTAACGATCAAATTTTTATTTTTGCAAAATAAATTATTTTGAAGCGATTTTTGCCAATATGTGCAAAAAAAAAATTTGTCCCACACCCTGTAGCCCAGATGGTTTAAATTAAAAATCTGAAAAAATTCTAAGTAATGTACATTGGTGTGAACCGGAATAGTTCAACAGGAATTTTTGATCAGATTATGTTTTTGGAAAAAAAAGCATTTTTTGTGTTTTTTTGCTAATAATGTTGACAACTTATAGTTATATAATACGCTAACAGTAACGTGTTTCTTGGTGAAGTGGCTAAGATACTAGCGTTCTGCCCAAGAATATGAGTTCGAGTCCTACGTGAGGAGACAATATTATTTTTTATTTTTTTTTTGCATTTTTATATTGTTTGCATTTTTATATTTTTCAAAATTTTAATTATGTTTTGGCAATTGTTGCATTTAATTTTTAATAGCGTAAATTTAATAACCAGTGGAAATTGTAGAAATTATAATTTAATTATATATTTGAATGTACACGAAATCAAAGGGGAGGAGCTATGACTAAAAACAACCAATGGAAGCCATAGGCGTAATTTTCAAAATCTTAATGAACTATATATATAAAATGATATATAAAAAAAATACTGCACATCTTTAAAAACTTAAATAATGGTAATAGGCATTCGAATTAAAATTCATAAAAAAATATTTTGACATAAAATTTGTTTTGGCATCCCAAATAATCATCATTCACTTACTTAATACCTGCAAAACCCTGAAATGTGTGAAAATTCACACTTCACATCAATTTTTTGATATACGTTTAATTTTGTAATTCTCAAGATTTAAAATTAATCATTTGTAATAGAAAAATATTGATAAATACATCGATCAATAAAGTATAAAAATGAGAAAAAAATTGGGGGGGTGGGTGTCCCGATTTTGCGCACAAAAAATATGGTAACTTTATTAATACATGAAAACGGAATGAAGTAGGTATTTAATAAATGAAAAGATGTGATTTGCTCTACTTTCATATTTATCAGATTCGTATTCTAGTTTGTGCTACCACATTTATGTCCGATTGCATAAAAGTCTTTGTTGAGACACGACAACGTCACCGGTTCAACACGACTCGTACAAATTAAAACTCAAAAATTTAAATAGGAATCCGTTTCAGGGAATAAAACGCACAAAGAAAATCCACACTAAGTACCTATTTACTGCCAAAAAACTGTATTACAGTCTCAATTATTTTGTTATTTGTTGACAACGCTTATTCTTTTGTTGTTTTCTAAAAGCGGACTTATAACAGTCTTCAAACTAGATATAAGTTAAAACTCGATGTAAAATACATAATTGCCTAGCAACTAGAGATGGGTCGTTCACGAACGAACCGGCTCACTAGCCGGCTCAGTACACTGACCGAAGTGACACGGTTCACCAAATTGAAATGAGCCGGCTCTCGGCTCTCTGTATAGTTAGTCAGGCGATTGTGAGCAGTGACCGGAGTGATCCGGATCTGGATCGATGTCATGTTGAACTTCGCGAGAACTCGGCTTGTAATGTATTATCATAAAGTGTATTTTGTCATCAATTTGTAGGGCAGTTTATTTGAAACTAATAGGTTTAGTTTGTATTTTCTTACAACCATACTATATAAAAATATTAAAAATATTGCCCAAACCCAGATGTCCGATTTATAAGGGCAATAAAAATCGCCATAAACTTAACACATCTGATTTAAAATACAGTAGCTACATAAAGTGAATTGTTTGTTTCAAAAATGTTAGATAAGAGTCGAGGCTAAGCGACGTTCTACCTACGAACGAACGACCGAGCGACCGACAACTGACTGACCTGTGTCTCGGAATCATGTTTGCAGTTCATATATTGCAAGAACCGGCTCTAAGCAAGAGCCGGCTCTAAGCGACGTTCTACCTACGAACGAACGACCGACCGACCTGTGTCTCGGGCTCATTTTTACAGTTCATATATTGCAAGAACCGGCTCTAAGCAAGAGCCGGCTCTAAGCGACGTTCTACCTACGAACGAACGACCGACCTGTGTCTCAAAAACATGTTTACTTAACCGGATCACTAAGCCGGATCAATGAACCGGCTCAACAAACTGAACGACCTCCACTGATCCGGTTCCGCAAACTGAGCCGAAATTCCCATCTCTACTAGCAACACAATATGTTTAAATGAGTTTTAGCATCTAGTTTTAAGACTTTTATGCAACCGGACATTAGTCAGTTTTTTCGACCCCTTCAATTAAAAATTAAAAATCGTAAACATATTTTTAAATATTTTCAAATCTTGGCTTTCAGTCGTTTGGTCACAATTTCTACCGTCTAGGTACACTTATACATAAGTGACTGTAAAAAGGTTCTTTATTTATACCTACCAAATCCCAAAACTGTCGAACTGCGTGTTGCTAATAATCAATATTTTTTTTAGGGTACTACAGAAAGCGTAACACAAAATGAATATATCTATACATATAGTTGCAGCATAATCACAGTATTTGATGTAAAGGCTTTTGGATTGGTCATACATGGAATTAATAATTTTATGTACCCACCTATAAATACTATAAGTGAAATTCTAGCTGACAACAGTCAGTACAGCACATTTTATAAGTTGATACGAAACACACAAGCTGAAGAAACACTGGGAAGTACTATTGCACCCATGACATTATTGGTTCCAACAAACCAAGCTATGCTAGATTTGCCTCCTGATTACTTGCAAGCTTTAAACAACGATAAAAACCAAGCTAATGACTTTGTCAGCTCCCATATTTTAAGAGGTACGTATTGTTAAATTTAATTCATTATGATCAGTACTATACGCTCTTAAAATTTACAGCCACTTTTTTTAACATTATATAGATCGCACTCTTTACGTCTGAAACCATTAAAACTTGTTCAAATAATCATGATGAAAATAATTATAATTTAAACTAAATAATAATAATTTAAAGTATATTTCAAGCGTGGCGTTTTCCAGGGAGATTCTCTAAGCCCGCTACTAATTTGCATCTCGCTTCTTCCTCTATCAATCGAGCTCAGGCAGTGGCTACATGGTAGGTCCCCCATCGGGGCGTAAGCACCAAATTCTTTTTTACATGTATGATTTGAAGCTCTACGCCTCAAACGAGAGGAATCTGCAAGCCGCCTTCAATGCTGTTGTTATATACACTGCCGCGATAGGTATGCAATTCGGGTAAAAAAATTCGCTGGTCATGTCTACAGAGGAAAAGGTTTAGATAACGGCGAAGATGTTCAGTTGGTTGATGGGAGCATTATAAAACATCTTAATGCCGAAGGGTCCCACAAATTTTTGGGCATCAGTGAGAGGGGTGTCCAGGATGTCACTCTTATTAAGCAGGCCCTTCGCAGCAAGTATATGGCACAAGATCGCGGCCACAAACATGCTTGCTGTCCCATTAATTTCATACACTTTCGGTGTGATGAAATGGAATGTTGATGAACTTAAGCATCTCGACAGGAGAACCAGAAAGTGCATCATGAACATCAACCGAAGTCTTCACCCAAAAACTTCTGTGTGACGCATTTACCTCCTTCGTCAAAACGGGGATCGGGGATTACTTAATCTGGAGTGTTTGCACGATCGACTCGTCCTGGTTACAGCTAACAGTATCCTCAGAAGTGAGGACACACTATTACAATTGGATAGTGAGCACGAATTTAGCGGCAAAGGGGCGTTTCTTTACCAGACAGCGCGAAGACCAGCAACGAGATTTAACCTGGTAGACTTGAGTCCCGTCATGGAAAACGCTGGAGTATAACTCTCTCGGGAAGAGTAGAACAGAGTTACCAGTTCGGTGAAACGAGTGGAGACAGACATGTTGACAAAAGAACACATGAGTAAAAGAATGCACTCTGTGTTCTTCAAACATATTAAAAGTCTAGAGTTGTCCACCGAACTCACGTTCTCGTTTTTTAAGTTTGCTGGTTTGAGATTGGAAACGGAAAGTTTTGTGTTTGCGTGTCAGGATGGTGTTATAAATACTTTGGTGTACAGGGCCCGCATATTCCAAATAGCGGAGTCCATACTCTGTAAGTTGTGCCACCACCATCCTGAAACGATTATGCACATTCTGTCTGCTTGACCATCTCTTGCAGCGTCCAGCTACGTGTTTAGACATAATACTGCTCTTCGCGTGCTACCATCTTAAACATGCCAATGGTATTGACCACATACCGGTTATACCTTACGTTCCTTCTGACATAGAATCGGTGGCAAAATTCCAAGTGCCGAATTTATTGGAATTACTCCTTCCCCACCTCGAAGTTACTGACAGCCACTAAGCCGGATATAATCCTCCTGGATATCGAGACCAAACAGATGTTTGTAATCGAACTCAAGGATGAGGAAAAGAGGTCCAATTATATGGATCTCTTGTTCGAGCTTAGAAATCTGTATCCAGGGTACAAAGTTAAGCTTGTAGTTCTAATAGTTGTCCACTTAGACGTGCAGGATGCAGAAAGAAGTACTGCTCGGGTCACTCCGCATTATGCGGGCACTGGATCTGGCGTAATTTCCACGTCTACATATCGCCAGGATTTTAAACGCAGCCGTGTGTATTAAGCTCCACTAGTTTCTAGTACGACGCGGCTCAGAAGGTTGCTGAAGTTTCAGATTAGTGGACGCTTGTCAAGACCTGACAAACCCCAAATGATTTAATGTTGCCGAATATAGAATTCATAAATCCTACATAATTTCTGTAGTCTACTAGTCATGTTCTTAACTTATTATTAGTATAGTTATATAAGATTCTATTTTCAGACACATTGTGCTGCGCAGGAGTACCATTTACAAATAACGAAGAAGATATGTACATTTATACTTTTTCTGGCATAAAACACAAATATTTGAAGAACAGTTTAGGAGATGTAATTTTCGGAAACACTATTGTTCGAAAATGTGACATTATTGCAACGAATGGCGTTATACATGAACTAGGCAATGCGTTATATCCAGAAATACTACCAAATCCATTTTTAAGTCAGGAATTCTTTCAATTTAATAAAGAAATTTAAATGGGTTATCATGGGTGCAATACCGGATTAACAGTTTCGCATTGGAGTTCTTGCTCTAGGGACTTTCATGCAAAAGCCACCAAAACAGCTTATAGGAATCTGCTACGCTCCAATGCCGAAGACTATGCCCTAACTCTGCTCCAGGGCATTTAATTTATTAGTTCGGCGTTGTATGCATGTTAGGATACTTCTCACCTTACACATACTTTATTCTAAGCATTATGTAAGAGTCCTTCTTATTATTTCGATTTATCTATATAAATAAAATTATAAGCTATATGTATTTTTTATTTTTCCGTTCCTTTTTAGGGTTTTGTAGGTATTCCCACCAAAAAACCCTTATAACGTCACTCATGTGTCTGTCTGTACAGTAGAAATTGTAGCCAAACGGTTTAGCAGAGAAAGTTGAAATTTGGTATGCTTATACAACTCTTTGACCCACATATAGGAAAAATACTGAGAGCTCAAAAAACACATCCCCAGGTAAATATAAACAAATATTGAATTAATGAAAATATAAAGATTTTTTTTATTATGGGTGGGGTATCAAATAAAACAAGCAAATTTTTATTTTCGAAAAATCTTTTTTTTTTCTGGGATTTTCTAACATATTATTATTATTATTTATTTTTTATTTTATTTGGAACTTTGCTAGCATTGTATAAATTTTATTTTACATACAGTGTATTTAATTTTGTTTAACTAGTTGTACATTTTGAAACTAATATTGTTAAACTCCTCGAAAATATATATTGGATTAATAGTTAATGTATTTTTTATGATCTTTTTGAAAACATTGAAAGGCGATGATCTTAATGTTCATGGGTAATAAGTTAAAGAAACGAATAGAGAAATAATTCGAAGCGTTTCTAGATTTGTTGAGACGAATAAAATTAGAACGGATATTGTTTTTAGAGCGCGTGTCATGCATGTGTTGCGCACTAAAGGTACTTACTATACGTGCTCCTATGCTTATATATGAATATAAGGCACTCGTATATAAATAAAGATGGTAGGGTCATTATTTTATATTTCACAAAAAGGTCACGACACTCAGCTCGAAAAGGAACACCTGAGAGGGTCCACGTGTAATCCAAGAAATTTAATGTAAGGAGGATTATCGAAGTCGTGTTTTCTGGTGGTCAGCAGCAAGGACTGAGTTTTGTCTGAGCTAAGGGTCAGATTGTTAGTATTGAACCATGACAGCACTGTCTACCAGAGAAATATTATCCATTAAAAGTTAATCGTAATCAGAATTACAAGCCAGCAGAGTTGTATCATCAGCATACAGAATAGATTTAACATTTAAGGAAAAGGGGAAATCGTTTATATAGATAAGAAGAGAAGAGGTCCAAGGACGGAGCCTTGTGGGACACAAAAGTGCAAAGGAAGATATCCAGATCTAGAACTGCCAATTTGCGTAAATTGACTACGATTTGATAAGTAAGATTTCAGCAAAGCCCGGCTGTTATTGTCAAAACCATAGTAAGCTAATTTGTTGAGTAAAATCTCGTGTGATAAGCAATAGAAGGCCTTGCTGAGATCGAAGAAGGTACTGAAACTGAACTCACCAGATTCTAGAGCTTCCGTGGCGTGAGTTATAAAATCCAAAGCAGCATCAGTGGTATTTTAATTGCCCCTGAAGCCAAACTGACTACTTGAAAATAATTCATTATCAATAAAATAATCTATTATTTAATGGTGTAAGACTTTTTCTAAGATTTTAGAGAAGACCAGTAATACAGAGATAGGCCTATAGTTATTTAGGTCGTTAATGTCCCCTTTCTTAAAAAGTGGCAGAACTTTGGCTAGTTTTAGGTTATTAGGAAAACAATTGGTAGCAATACAAGAATTGATTATCTTAGTATGGGGCAGTATGATGGGAACCTTTACACTTTTTATTATTTTGGTTGACAATTCAAAAACATCAGTAGTGTTGCTAGTTTTCAGAGAACCGATAATGTCTCTTATTTTAATTTCGCTGACAGGTCCAAACGAAAATGAAATTATAGTCAAATCATTTGTATGGTTTCTCTGCAGAATGTGTTCTTTTGTGTCTAATGAGATGTGATGATCTTGCAAATGCTTTATTACACTGATCACATTTGTACGGTTTCTCTCCAGAATGTGTTCTTTTGTGTTTAATTAGATCTGATGAACAGGCAAATGCTTTATCACATTGGTCACATTTATAGGGTTTTTCTCCAGAATGTGTCCGTTTGTGCGTAATATGAGCTGATAATTGTGCAAATACTTTATCACACTGATCACATTTGTATGGTTTCTCTCCAGTATGTGCTCGTTTGTGTGTAGTGAGATTTCCTAATTGTGAAAATGCTTTATTACATTCATCACATTTGTATGGTTTATCTCCAGAATGTGTTCGTTTGTGTATAGTGAGATGTGCTAAATATGGAAATGCTTTATCACACTGATCACATTTAAAAGATTTTTCTCCAGAATGTAATCTTTTATGTGTAGTGAGGTTTGATAATTTTGAATATGCTTTAATACATTGATCACATTTGAAAGGTTTCTCTCCAGAATGTGATCGTTTGTGTGTAGTAAGATGCGTATTTTCTGAGAATGCTTTATTACACTGATCACATTTGAATGGTTTCTCTTCTAAATGTGATAGTTTGTGTCTAGTGAGACCTGATAATTGTGAAAATGCTTTATTACACTGTTCACATAGAAATGGTTTCTCACCAGAATGTGATCGTTTGTGTGAAGTAAGATGTGCTAATTGTGAAAATGCTTTATCACACTGATCGCATTTGAATGGTTTTTCTCCAGAATGAGTTCGTTTGTGTACAGTTAAATGTGCTAAATATGAAAATGCTTTATCACACTGACCACATTTGAAAGGTTTCTCTCCAGATTGTAATCGTTGGTGTGAAGTGATATGTGATGATTGAGAAAATGCTTTATCACACTGCTTATATCTGAATAACTTCTCGTCAACATGTACTTGTTTATGTGCAACATGATCTAGAGTTTCTTCTTGCGATATCTCGCATACATCTCGTTTAAAACATATCTTTTCCGTTTCCGTTGTATTAATCGGATTGAACTTGTTATCGGACCCTGGCTCCCAACTCTCATCTGGATTACCGGAAGATGTTTCACTAGCTGCAAACCAATAATAATTAATTAAAATTATATGTATGTAAGACGTGTGGTTTCTGGAGGCACGTGCGTACTGTGCATGGAAGTTCAAGTAGAGGAGAAACGTAATACCGTATCAAGATTATAGGTTCAAAAGTATACGGTCAAAAGTAAAGGTTGTCTCGTAACTTCTGACCAATCAGAGCGTGAGAGGGAATACGTCACACGTATGCGTAGTTCAAACTAGTATACAGAATCAATATAGATGTTACAGGATTTTAAATACTTTTATTGACAATTTTCATAATAGATATTTATTTTAAGACAGTATTACTGAATGAATTATAAATAAAAACCTAAGGAAATTTTTAACTGATTTATATCAAATTTAAGGTGATGGGTATTTGTATTATAGTTAATAAATAACAACAAAATCGAATACAAATATAATTTTAGGTATATTTAATTAATAATAGAAAAACAAATTGCTATAATAATATAGTAATTAATAAAATTGAAGGTTATACCTGTTTTTAAAAACCGATCTGGACGAATTTTAACGAAATTTGGTACAATAGAGTAAAACTAGGATTCAAATATAATAATTATAATAATAATAATAATTTTATTTAGTGCTTGTACAAGTTTTCACACGTTTACACCAGTCAAAGATCATACATAATTATTAGAAATATAAATTATAAAATGACAATACAATTGCCAGATGGGTACTTAAAAGGAGAAAGGATTTTTAGTATTTGCTCCAATCAATGCTGTAGTACTCATCAGTGCTGCACAGACAGTTTTCAAGAAAGACCTCTCTAAGTTTTTTTTTTTGAAGGTCCTGTTATTATTGCGACGGATGGTGGATTTAAGGGTTAAATAAATAAACTGATCAACACTATACAATAGTTTAATGAGAAAATAATGTGAATGAACAAATCAGATACAAATAAATGTCGATTCTACAAACAATGCACGTGGACTCATTAGTTCATAACGCTGCCGCTACGTTAGTAGTGTTGTCCGGCAGCACTTGCCTTGTCCGGTGGCAGTTAACTGAACTACGCCAGCTCGGCGCGGTATTCAAAACCTTAACAGTTATTAACATTTTTGACAGCAGAAGGCAAATAATTGAAGAAACATGCAGCCGAGTAAAGACCGTTTTTTGACTTCTCAAGTCTTATTTTAGGGAGACGAATATTGTCTTTAGAGCGGACATTATAAGAATGACTTGAGGAAACGGTGACAAACTGGGCTGCGTTTTCTTTAACATACACCAGGCAGATATATACAAATAAGCTGTACACTGACATTATTCTACATTTTTTAAAAAGTTCCCGGCAGTGGGTTCTGGAGGGGACATTATTCATAATTCTAAGAGCTCTTTTTTGGATTATGAAAATGCGGTTGATCGATGAGCTTACTCCCCAATGGACTATACCGTAAGACAAACGAGACTGGAAAGCGGCAAAATAAAAAATACGTAAAGTCTCGAAAGAGACCGAAGTTTTGGGCCTGACAAAAGCGAAGATAGTTTTCTTCAGGGAAATGGCCAAATTGCTGATGTGGTGGTGCCAACTGAGTTGACCGTCTATATGTATTCCTAGGAATTTAATAGGATCACCGTATTCAAAGACTTCGTCGGTGTTGTGGTTTAGGGAAAAGATAATTTGCTGGGTCTTGCTGGCATTAAGAGTTAATTTGTTTGTGGTAAACCAGTTTTTTACTTTTCCTAGGGCAGTTTCTGAAATGTCGAGTAAGTCTTTTACTGATGTATTACTTGTTAATATTGTGGTATCGTCCGCATAAAGTATTACATCCGCGGAGTTATCGAAAAAGATATTTGGAAGGTCGTTAATAAAAACGATGAAGAAGAGAGGTCCTAATATTCCGCCCTGACAAACTCCGTAATCAACATTTCTCGTTGATGATTCAGTGTCGTTGAACGAGACAAATTGTGACCTGTTAGAAAAATAAGATTTAGGCATGGTACCTCAAAAAAAATTTTATTAGGGGCTGTTACTCAGTAAATGGAAACAAGGAATAACATTATTGGAAGCTTACAAGTAACTAAATAATATAAATATAATGGACTGACCTGTATCTTGTTGAGCTGCACTCTCCTCATATTCACTGTCATCTCCACATTCAGGCTTGATGTCAATCTCTTCTTTGATTGTACTATTTGTGTTGTAGTTATACTGAGACACGCTAATAGATGATACATATGTCTCCTGAGTATCGCGACCATCTGAAATATAAGTACTCATAGTTATTATAGGGAAAAATTTTTAAGATCATAGCGCCACGCGGATATTTTTGAAACCATTCTTAAACAGATACCACTTGACATTTCCTGGTAAATAATAGCGAAAAGTGTATCAAAAAACGACAAAAAATAAATAATTTTATGCGATTTTTTGATTTTGTTTTAAAATTTTATAATCAAGAAAGTATACACACGTATTGTGAGGACATTTTTTTTAAGTGACATTACTTGTAAACATCTTAAATACTACATTTTGTAATCTGGTTTTAAGTTATGGCGGCACCGTTTTCTATTGTCGATTATTTTAATTATATTGGGGGCAATACTAATTCCCGTGTTGTTTACGAAGGGGTAGAAATCTACAATGCTTGGCATATAATATTGTGTGGGGTCACTGAAAAAACAGAGAGTTCATAAAGATTTATGCATTATGCCTACAGACTTGTGCATTACAATCAAACCCACACACAATAACAGGGATTTTCAAGATATGCGATAATAAATACAAAATTGAAAATATTATTTGTAGTCACTATCATTAAAATATAATGAGCAAACTTTCATAAAAGGGCTCACTTTTTTTCCAATTATTAAATTGTTTATCTAAACATCGCGTCGATTCCTAACCTCTTGCTTTTCCAATTTTGTTTGGAACCGTACGGTGTGTGATATTGGTGAAAACAAATGAAACGATATTTCCGGGTTTCTTCTTTTCAGTGAATTGCACATAGGTACACAACAATATGTATTATACATTTTTCAATGATTATAATAAAACTTTAAAAACTAACTTCATACAAAACCAATACACAAAACGAGATGTTATCTGTCGTATACAAGTTCATGAAACCCTCACCAGATGGTAGGGTGCTTAGCTGCAAATCCCTATTACTTTGTCTATGTTTTTAACGTGAAATAGTTCTTCAGTCGACCCAGGACAGGATAATTTTTAAAATTAATTTATTCTTTGATCCAACTTCCAGATTCGCATCGTTCAACTTTTGGTAATGAAGCACCATCAAAAAAGACTGTTTACAATTGGTTTGCAGAATTTCGTCGTGATCGTACGTCCGTCAGTGATGAATCTCATGAAGGTCGACCAAAATCGGTTGTGATTAAAAAAAACATCGATGCTGTGCGCAAAATGATTGAAGAAGATCGATAAGTGACTTACTGTGACACAGAGGCGTCTTTTGGCATATCGCAGACTGCAATATATTCAATTTTGCATGAACATTTTGTTCTGAAAAAGATCTGTTTCCGATGGATTTCGCATAATTTAACCGAAGCTCAAAAAATACCCGTGTTGATTGGTGTAAGGGAATGAAAAAAATTCAACCTAGGCACTACAAAATCCGTATACAACATCGTTACAGGTGACGAAACTTGGATTTATTCATATGAACCGGAAACTAAGCAACAATCCACTGTTTGGGGTCTTCCAAGATGAACCGAAACCCACAAAAGTTGTGCATTCACGAAGCACTTCCAACAAAATGATTGCTTGTTTCTTAGGTTGTAGTGGAGTGTCGAAACCATCCCTTTAAAGGATCGGAGAACAGTTAATATTGAATGGTATACAACAATTTGTTTGCCAGAAGTCATCGACAAAATCAGGAAAAATAACCAAAAACGTCGCATCATTCTTCATCGTGACGATGCAAGCCACTTGATGGAATCAATATTTTCCTCAAAATGGACATTACCGGTCATAGTGTAAGTCTCTGCTCTTATTTGTTCATCGTTCAAAACTTCATTAGCTGCAACTATTGTTGTAGGGGCAGGAATTCCTATACCAGCCATTTTAAAAATTTTTTCGTTTAAAAACAGATAATACGTACACAAGTTAGACAGTTACTAACACACTCTAACCTTAAAACTTTGTGACAGATTATATAAATTACGCTTGTATTAAAAGCAGCTAAAAGTTACCTTTACCACATACACGATAAACAAAGTCCCGTTGGTATAGAGATGACGTATAGCATCGATATTTACCCCAACCACTACAAGTTACGAGACAACCTTTACTTTAATAATCTTGCTCGTTACTAACCATTTTCCCATTGTGTCATATGCTTTATTTCAGTCTTCACTTCATATTCATCAGTATCTTTATATTCTGTTTTAATATAAATCTCTTCTATTTTAAAATCACTATCTTTAGTGTTATTCATATTTATTAATGGAACAAAGGCTCAATTAAAGAATAATTATATTTGTTTGAAAGTTTGTAACTAAAGCCTAATTATGCCTAGGATAACTAATTTGCTTTATTATTTTCAGTATATAGCAGTCCGTGCGAATTTTTAGACCAGACCAGTTGTGTTAAACCAAATGTGCTTAAGAAAATTAAATGTAATAGATCTGTGTAATCTAGGGTGACCATTCGTCCCGCATTTTAACATTTTGTCCCGCATTAAGATGCGTCCCGCAAAAGTCCCGCATTTTAATATTTTGTCCCGCATTTTGGATTTGGGAGGTGAGGACCTTTTTTGTTTTGCTCTTCACTTGGATTTTGGGAGATGAGGACCTTTTTTGTTTTGCTCTTCACTTGGATTTGGAAGGTGAGGACCTTTTTTTTGCTCCGTCCCGCATTGCCTTCTTAAGAAAATGGTCACCCTAGTCTAATCACGTGGTTCGTATAACGTCGTTCCGCGTGGAGGAATAACAAATGTTTTTTCCATTTATAACTGTGTTAAATAGATGATTTTCAAAATATGATGATTCGAATTTAGCAGTTCTAATTGTGTTGTCTTTACCTTTACGTAATTTCTAAAATATAATTTAATATATCAATTGCAATTAATAGATTGTCATGGTGTAAATAAACATAAAATTGTATTTTAAATCCGACACTTTATGGTTAAGGAATATTACATTTTAGGTTATTCTACATACATCTCGAAATGACGACCTATTGTTGTGTGGTTGGTTGCACATCAATTGAGAACTGATACGCTCGGATACGCAGTCTGGTGGTCAAATATTGTACTACGCGGCTATAGTACTGTTTTAAATTATTACATATTTTCTAGTGTTGATTTTTTGTTAGAAAGTCGATAGATACATTTTCATAAAATAAAAATATACTGTGCTTAAATTAACCTGTTCCCCGTTAGCATATTCACAGCGGAATACTAGACAATTCAGCCATATTGCCTTGTATTACAGCTCCGTCAACGGCAATGTCACTTCTCAATTGCTGCAAAAGATGCAGAATTCTCATGTTTCAATAGTTATATAAAATATTGTCACAATTATGGTATAATTGTGTTTTAATGTCCCAATTCCTTGAGCGGCCTTTAAGCCGTGTAGGTCAAGGTTGCTGCCGTAAGGTTTTGGGAATTAAAGAATGTGCAGTGTGTTGCGTGTTTGTGAACATAAGTTTTGAACTACATTCTAATGTGTTGATAAACTATATTCAATTGTGATGACTATGGTCTTTAATTGTTGCCAACAATTACACAAATAAATAATGTTTCCAAAACAATTGAGGTA
Source organism: Liopterus haemorrhoidalis (assembly GCA_963971575.1). Lineage (NCBI taxonomy): Eukaryota > Metazoa > Arthropoda > Insecta > Coleoptera > Dytiscidae > Liopterus > Liopterus haemorrhoidalis. The sequence goes on from OZ020623.1 coordinate 30,642,039, forward strand.
GGACCTGACGTCATAGTGTCCTGGTTAACAGTTATAAAATGGTCTTAGGGGATAGAGTCGAGGTTAGTCATTCTTGGTAGTCAAATAGTAGTCATTCCTGTGACCAGTGATCAGTCCGCATCACGCTACCCAAGGACCAGCCCAGCTGTTGAAGTCACCAAAATGAGATGCGAGTGTTGTCTACAAGGTTTCTCCACGTGTTCGCTTCGTGCGAATACCTGGGGTGGTTCGACCGATCCTGGAGAAGCCGGGGCAAGAATGAGACTTACATCAGCTTCTAACGAACAACACCAGCAGCCAACAATTGTATTCTGATGTAAATTAATATTATATAATAAATTTTGTAGAAAAGATTCCGTTCTTGAATTCATCCCGTAAATATATTTTCAGATATTTCGGTAACTGCTCTACGATCTGTTTCCGTCTTCAGCGATCACGAGAATTCAATTTACTTCGAGTTTTTATACCGGGTATTGTAAGAGTGGGGCCAGGTTATAGGTGTGTTGCTATTGGTTGAGTAGTTGGGATCAGGTATAGGTAGGGACGGGACAACCTGCGGATGATTAATGACCGGATTAAGGTTGTTTGTCACATTATTGTATGGTAATGAGTGTTCACATTAGGGAAGTTTCTCTCCAGAATGTAATCGACTGCGTTCAATGAGATTCGATGACTCTGTAAATGCTTACACTGATTAAATTCAAAAATTACTTACAAAACTACACTGATAATTTTTGAATGGTATTTATTTATTTATTTATGTAATAGAGTTGTACACAGGACGAACATAAAAACTACAACTTCGATTGTTATGCAGTACAATATAGTAATTTATAGATGACAACTAGATGATAAATATAAAATAAAATAGTCAGCGACCGCTTAACGTACACAATGTGTACACAGATTCCCGTGCGTTAATCGAACGTACGTTAAGCGGACGGTATATTTCCGTATAAATGCATGTAAATACAACTAATTGTTACATACTTTCGGTCCCTATGTTCATACGAACGTACATTTGTTCGCACGAACGTACATTTTTTTTTTTTTTGTATAAATGACCAATATTCATTGTTTGTTTTGTAGTTATATTTAGGCAAGATATGCGTATGAAGCTTGAAATACAGTGTTACCAACTTCTATCTTTCAATTTTCCCCCTTCACTCACACTTACAGAGAAGAATTAGTAAATACGTCGAACGCAGCCGAATATGTACCCGTATTTACGAGTGCTTTTCTATGTGTGAATACACAGCAGTGTATTCACATGTATATAAAAAAAAAAAAAAATGTAACTGAATATGGACACTGAAGATAATAACGGTTTGTTAGAATCACATGCGGACGAACTCACAACTAATGAGTTATTAGAACTACAAGAGCAAATGAGAACTGAAAAAAGGACCCAAAACCCGAGAACGAAACAACCGAAATACAACTAAAAATAGTAGGTGGAATATTAGGCAAAGTGGAAGAACTCATTGACACTATCGAGAATTCGGACCCAGATATTGATAGAAGTTTCAGTGTTGTTAATAATATAAGCAATAGCACCGCTTGTTATAAACTTTTATATCAAGACAAAAAGAAAACTGCGGTACAATTGACAATGGACAAATTTCTAATTATAAACAACAAATAATAATTTTTTAAGTACTTATTTATTTTTCTAAACATGTTTAGTTTATACAATATATTGTTTATTTTTATTTTTTTGACATATTTATATGTTAGTACTACGTGTTTACTATTCCATTAGGATTTACGAAAATATTAGGGGCATTAAATTAATAAACTTCAATATCTTGCAAATGATCATTCATGAAAAAAAAAGTGTAAGAATCTTTTTTTATAGAAAATTTTAAAATCCGCAAGTTTTATTCAAACAAATTTTAAGTTAAGTTTACTCTTTCAAAATTAAATGCGGTCCCGTTATTTAATAATCGGACATTTTTCGTGAATCCGATGATACATTATACAGTGTGTGCTATTTCTTTCCCTTTTTTTAACCATAAAGTTGCCATATCAAATACGAAAACGACGTTTTCGTGTGACGCGCTGTAAGTTCGCGCGGACAATGTGTACATTCGTACAAAAGCGACATTTTCATGTTACGCGATGTACGTTCGTACGATCATAGGATCCGTAATTAATAATGTACGGATCATCGAAAGTATGTTAAGCGGATGTACGTTAAGCGAGCGCTGACTGTATTTAACAAAATAAGCTATTAAGATGGTAATTGGATAATTGAAAAATAAAAAATTATATATATATATATATATATATATATATATATATATATATATATATATATATATATATATATATATATATATATATATATATATATATATATATATATATATATATATACAGAAGAATGATAAATTTTCATTAAAAGTCCTTTGAACTCTGAATGTCTGAAGGTGACGTTTTATAGTGTTTAACCCTTTGTGTCCGGCAATCAAAAATAATTTCAAATTAAAAATTATTTACATGTTTTATAAATGGTACTGTTAAAAGAAAGCTATATATGCAATTATTATTTTATTATTTCATCCCTCCTCTTAGTTACACCCCCGGTACTTGCAAGTACCGTTAGGCTGTGAAGAGGTAATTTTAGAAGAGAAAAGCGATTATATTGTCTTGTTATTTTACGTATTTATTTAATTTTCATTTACATTATGATAATCACAAAAACAATTTTTCTTATCATTACAACATAAATTAAATTTGCATGTTGAACAAATAGAATACGGTCTAGACTGCACTCCATTTATGCTGCAATTTTGTAACATATAAGAATAAAGCAGGGGATCCCCGAGACCATTTCTTTTGAATTAATTCTAAGCGACGATCATATACGGAACAATAATTTAAATGGCATAAGACAAAGGCGTTATAAAGTGTTATAAATGTATGATGATTTTTAAATATATAAAATTTCTCGGTAATAAATTCATTTGTGAATAGTAAGGTTTGCTTTGCCACAATACTCACATTTTAATTGATGCTTTGTGTATTCGTTTGTGTTTACAAAAAACAGATAATTGTACAAATGACTTATTACACTGATCACATTTAAATGATTTCTCTCCGGAATGTAATCGTTTGTGTTCAACGAGATGTGATGATTGTGAAAATGCTTTATCGCATTGATCACATTTGTATGGTTTCTCTCCAGAGTGTACTCGCTTATGGCTAATGAGACTATATGATCTTGAATATGCTTTACAACACTGATCACATTTAAATGATTTCTCTCCGGAATGTAATCGTTTGTGTTGAATGAGATGTGATGATTGTGAAAATGCTTTATCACATTGATCACATCTGTAAGGTTTCTCACCAGAATGTACTCGTTTGTGTTTAACGAAAGCAGATTTTTGTGCAAATGCTTTATTACACTTATCACATTTAAATGGTTTATCTCCGGAATGTAATCGTTTGTGTATATTGAGATATGATGATTGTGAAAATGCTTTACCACACTGATCACATTTTAAATGATTTTCTTCAGAATGTACGTGTTTGTGTGAAATCAGCTGTGATGACTGTGAAAATGCTTTATCACATTGATCACATCTGAATGGTTTCTCACCAGAATGCACTTGTTTGTGTACAATTAGTCTTGCTGATTCTGAAAATGTTTTATCACACTGATTACATATGAATGGTTTCTCTCCAGAATGCATCCGTTTGTGTCTATTGAAATTTGATGACTGTGAAAATGCTTTATCACACTCATCACATTTGTATGGTTTTTCTCCAGAATGCACACGTTTGTGGGTAGTGAGAATTGCTGACTGTCTAAATGCTTTATCACACCGGTCACATTTGAATGGTCTCTCTCCAGAATGCGTTAGTTTGTGTTTAATAAGATTTGATGAACGTCCAAATGCCATATCACACTGGTCACATTTGAATGGTCTTTCTCCAGAATGTACTCGTTTGTGCACAATGAGTACTGATGACCGTGAAAATGCTTTATCACACTCATCACATTTGAATGGTTTTTCTCCAGAATGAACACGTTTGTGGGTAATAAGATTTGATAATTGTGAAAATACTTTATCACACTCATCACATTTGAATGGTTTCTCTCCTGTATGCGTTCGTTTGTGAGAAGTGAGATATGATGAATTTGAAAATGCCATATCACATTGATTACATTTGAATGGTTTTTCTCCAGAATGTATTCGTTTGTGTAATATAAGTCTTGCAGGCCATGCAAATACTTTATCACACTGATCACATTTCAATGATTTCCCTCCAGAATGTATTTTCCTGTGACTAATGAGATGTGATGACCTTGTTTCTGAGGGCTGTTTAAGTTGTTTAATGGCCAACTCACATCTCTCATCTGAATCACTGGAAGATGTCCCACTAGCTGCAACAAAACTTGCATGATTATAAAGACAAAAATTTAGTTATTGAAATAGAACTAATTTCGAAAACTAACTTTTCCTGTATTTGGCTATACACCCTGTATAGCCTCCCAGCCCAGTGGCTCACCATTGCTATCTTCGTTAATAATATAGATAAAGATTCAGTTAAATGGAAAAAGTTCGAGAATTTTTTGCACTAAATATTATGACACACTTAAAAATATTTTTGTATGTTTCGTTGACAAGATATTTTAAAAATAAACATTTTTTAAATGGAATACCCTGTATATTGTTAGGCCATTGGATCAACGATTTTTTTTGTCTTTATAAAAAACTAGACATGTTTATAATGACATTTTTTTAATAACGGAGATATCAACTTTACAAACTTATAAAAATAGTACGGTTAAAAACTTACATATAATAAAAACAAAAGTAAAAATTACCAAGTATTTTGGTTACAAATATTGTTCGAATAAATATCCATTACTGTTTAAACACAATCTTATTCTTTATTTTATGTTTCGCATTACATTGCGAAACATATTTTTAGAAACTTTACTGCTTTAGTTTTTGACTTTAATCTTTTAACATCTTGCTTAGAGAATAGACCCGATAATGAATTATTAAGTTAAAATAATAATTTATAAAAAACTATTAATTATTTTGTTACAATCGACATAATATTTAAAAATGTCAAGGACACATCTGCTAGAAATATTCTCATAAAATAACAGGTTCACCACGTCTATGTGGCGCATAATACAAAGAAGTCAAAATGAATTAGACCAGGGGTGGGGAACCCGCGGCCTTATCATACTTTTTATATAGCAAAATCTTTGTACTAAATCCACTATTTTAGGCAATATTTTAGAGAAAATTATTACAAAAGTTAATTTTATTCGAACAAATGCATCACGACATCGCCAATTTCAAAACTTACTTTGTAGATTATCACGCTGGCTATCAAGAGGACAAGTTTTGGTCAAAGTTTTATCTCTGTGAGAACAAATAATAATAATATCTTTATTAAATAGCACAGTGGCCAATCAAAATACAAAATATAAATTAAAATAGCATTTAAACTAAAATAAACTATTTCTAATAAGTATTAAAAATCAACAAAACAACTTTTTCAAAAGATGTTCACGTACTTTACTCTCAAATAATTTATATCTTTCAATATCTTTAATTTCCTTAGGAAGTTGGTTATATAAAGACAAACCTTTACAAAAAACACTGCTCTAAGTTGCTTCCTTTCTAACACAAGTTATTGAAAAATCTTCCTTATTTCTTGTGTTGTACACATGTACATCTTTATTTTGTTTTATTCTAATACTTAGATAATCAGGTACCATATTTTTTAGTATTTTATAAATAAATGTTAATACTTTAAATTCAAGATAACTACTGATATCTAGCCAGTTCATCGCCTTTAACATAGACATAATACTTGCATACTTATCACATTTTAATATTACTCTTAGGGCCTTATTTTGACATTTCTGTAACTTATCTATATCTGTTTTATTGCACATAAAAGTGACAGTTGCACAGTATGTAAAGTGTGGCAGTATAATTGTATTATATATTAATAATCTAGTGTATCTACTTAAACTATACCTATAAGAAACTCTGCTGAAAAAGCCTATTTTTTTTGCCACTTTCTTGATTACGTATTGCACGTGCTCTTTAAATTTCAACTTCCTATCTAGTACAACTCCTAAGTATTTATATTTATCAACCAATTCTAACACACAATTATTAACTTCTACTCTTTCTACCCTATTGTCTTTTATATCTAAATCGCACTCACTATTTTTACATAATATCATATATTTACATTTATTTAAGTTAAGTTTCAGTCTGTTCATTTCAAAATACTCATTCATTATTTTTAGTTCATCTTTTAAACCACTAACTACCTCTTTATAACTATCTCCTTCAACATATATTAAAGTATCATCCGCGAACATATTTATTTTACACTTTTTTAATATTTTTGTGATGTCATTAATGTATACAAAAAAAATCGTGAGATTTTATGAGGAACAAAAACATCATGGCGAATTATTAGATGAGGAATTTTGCAGAAATGCTGCATTTTTGTGCGATATTATGGTAAAGCAAAATGATTTAAATATTTCTTTGTAAGGGAAAACAAAACATATACATGACATGTGGCAAAAAATCCAGATGTTTCAAAAAAAGTTAGTATTTTTCAAAACTCTCTTCTCTCGATCAGAAATATCTAATGAACATTTCCCGCAAATAACAAAATATTTAAATGAACACAAATCTGCATCATTAGAAGCATTTAAGGATTATACAGCTGTTTTGGATTTATTAATTGCAGAATATGCTGCAAGGTTCTTTGATTTTGAAGAACATACTCTAGCAATGAAATTAGCCTTTGAGCCACATCTGGTTAATGTCTCAGAGGCACCCAGCGAACTACAGCTACTACTAGCGATGGAATTGTTGGAGCTAGGTGAAGATAACATAATAAAGTCTCTTTTTGATACAAAGAAAGATCCCGTTGATATTTGGAAAAGTGCAATTGAATAATCACGTTTACGTCAACATGCTCGTCGACTGCTTGGAACTTGCTCCTGAACTACTTACTGTTGCGAATCAACTTTTTCATATCTCACACAAATTAAGATCCAATTAAGGACTCAAATAACTGATATTCATTTAGAAGATCAACTTAAGTTACGTGTTACGAAGCTGCAGCCTGATATCAAATTTATTTTAAGTAAAAAACAAACCCAAAAGTCCCATTAAATTAGTTATCTGGATCTTTAAATGGTCCTCTAATGTGTTATCATAATTTTTTGTTTTTGTTGAATAATCTAAGTCATAATTGTTTTTCTTGAATGAATATACATATTGTTTGTTTAAATAATTAATATGATGAAGTATTGTCCTTATTTTTATTTATTGTGCGTCTATTGGGTACAACAATGCCCGATGGCGGCGCTACGAGCGCTGTGAACAGCTGATTGAAACGAGTAATGTGAAAGTTGTCCATATTTGTTTACATGTTAAATCATCGATTTGCAATGGATAATAAAGAGCTATCTTTATTAAATTATTTTAATTTTTTAAGTGCAACACCTTCTTCTAGGTGTGTAGTTGAAGGAGAAGAGTTGTTAAACGCCGGAAATCTTATGTTGTGCGGAATTTTGGACAAAAATGATGAGCATGTCGACATATGTGGGTTATGTTTACAAACAAGCAGTTTGAGAACACCACCTCACGAAGTCACTAGGAAATTAAAATTAAGTAATGATGTTGAAGTTTTAAATATGTCCTGCACATGTAAAGCAGGAACTACATGCAAACACATTTCAGCTATCCTATTATTTTGTGCCAGGTGGTTAACAAACCAAAATGAAAGAAGCCAAGATCAGGGCATTGATTGATTGTAATATTTGATTTTACTTTTTTTTTTGTGTGGTTTCTGTTGGTTTTTCTTTTTGTTCCAGAAACAATATATTGAGTATGGAAATATTAACCAGCACAAATTTAAAATGCCTGTGGTCTACTTTTAAAAAACCTGTCTTACAACGGTATGAACCGCAACCTCTGTTAGAAACTCCTTGCCTAAATAAATTGATTAAAAACAAAAGCAGGCACTGAAGGTTCAGTGAAAATGTATTAGAAAAGCTGCGTACAGAATTTGAGACCGCTTGCCCTAATTCTGCATTAAAATTACACAGGTAGATATTTAATTATGTTCGAGAAGGATTTTTATAATTTAGTGTTTGTTTTTTATTTAATTTGTTTAATAAATACTAGTTTGTTATTATCTCTTCCACAACACCAAATTTATTAACAGTTCACAAATTGTTTCTCATTTGGAAAATAGTGGAAGTAAATATTTTTGTTACTTCCTTTTCTAGAGTGACAGCCAAACACACACCAATTTGTGTTATAATAACTCATTATAACATAAAGTAATATAAAAAAGAATAATAATTGCTATCAAAAGTTAACAAACAAACTGCAACACTAACTTTTAAAAGCAATACAAACTACACGAGAAAACACATGTAAACCAGATGTAAACAATAAACTATTACTCGTTTCGCCTAGTTCAGTTTTAGTCCGCTTGGCGTCACTTCATAGCACTGTTGAGCCCAATAAAATACAGATAGGTAGGTATATATTGTATGTGGAGAACTATTCCAGGAAAGACGGTAAATATTTTGCGGCCATATTATTGTCTTCGAAATTAAAATTGGCCTTCCGTGGTAAAAAGGTTCCCCACCCCTGAATTACACAATAGAAATAAATTTAAGAGATGTCAAATTATACATTTAAAAACTACGCCTATGGAGACCAATTAAAACTGGATATTAACTTAAGCACGTTCCAACTCTACTTATTACATAAGCATCAATACAACTAGCTAGTTCTACTGACCAGTGTTTGAGACCGCTGCAGTTTCTAGTGTATTTTCTTCACATTCACTGGAGTCCACAGGTTCAGACTTGATGTCAATATTTCCCGTCTTTATATCATCATGATATACGAAAGCTGCAGTTCCATCTGTGATATCTGCAATAAACACACCGTCCTATATATGTATAACAGCGTATATCTGTTTGTCTATCTGTTTATTTATTGCTAGACCTCTTGACCGATATGGAACAAATTTTGCGCAGTAACTCTTTAGAAAACTGCGGGCCATGACGCAAAAATTTATATTTCTGATGATTTTCAACCATTTTTAAGAATGATAGGAATTTTCTTTGAATAGTTGATTGGATGGATGCATTAACATCGTAGACCTTCGGTCAATACCGTTGTTGTTCGGATACTGATTTCGAGTGCTCAAAGAGGTAAGAAGAAGACATTAGATTCAAAGGTCTTCTCAAATAAATTCTGCCTTATAATTAACGTAAGAGCCAGTAAAATCTAGTATGGTTGTGAAAAAACTGGAGGTTCAGATTGTTAAGTAAAGTTTTCCTAGATGTCAATTAAACTAACTCTACTAACCAGTGGTTGTGAAAGCTGCACCCTCTGTAACTTCCTCTTTGATTCCTGCAATAAACACAGCACAGTCAAATATAAACTAATTGCTATGGAATATATCATTTAAAATAATCATTTAACAAACATTGCTAAAATTGTTACTAACCATTCTCCCATTCAGTCATGTGCTCTATTTCAGTCTTCGCTTCATGTTCATCGGTATCTGTATATTCTGTTTTAATATAAATTTCTTCTTTAATAATATCACTGTCTTTTGTATCATTCATATTTATTACTCAAACAAAGATCTTCCAATTTCAAAGTAAGTAAAATTTTGCAGACTATAACCAGCGTGCTACATTAATTTGAGTATAAAGCAGTCCGTGCGGATTACTGGACAAGACAACAAGCCAAGACAAATAGGGAAAAATTGCTAAGAGGTATGACATCTGGCGGGATTTTACGCAACTACAGAAATAGACATTCATGGCAGTTTTTTCGTTGAGTTATAGTGGTTCAAAATATATTTTTGCATTTTACTATAGTTTTGTTGTTATTATATTGTTATATTGTTACGTTTTGTTAAGTTTTATGTTATATATATTATTTTAAAATCAGTTTTAAATTGTTTTTACTGTTATCAAGTGGTAATAAGTGAAAATAACCTTAAACTAAAGGGGAAGACGAGACAAAAATCATGTCGAAATCGAACTATTATTGTTGTGTACCTCAGTGTAATTCGTGGATTAAAAGAAATCCTAGTTTAAATTTTCACGCCTTTCCCAAAGCAAAGTCTGAGTGGGTCAAAATTGATTTAAGATTTGGAACAGAAAAAATCGATAGGCGAAAATTATGGATTAAGCAATTAAAAATGGGTAAAAATCCAAGCCCATATATGAGAGTATGTTCTTTACATTTTACGGATGGTGATTATTTTAAAGGTAAGATTTTAATTACGTTAATGTGAATTTCATTAACTTTATTACTTTTTATAGGTGGTAACTCTATGAAAAGCAAGCACCTTAAAAGAGGTACATATCCAACCCAAAATCTACCCAAATCAAGCATAACAATTCCAGAAAAAACAAGCTCCGATTATGAAACGCGTTTAAAAAACAGACGAGCAATGTCCGACAGCATGCAGATGCCACTACCCACGATTGTTGACGCTGAACAAGAATATCAGCATGTGGAAGAAGAATTAATTGGATCAACAGAAGAAGAAATAATTGCAGTTGATGCCTTATTAGAATTATCTACCGTAACACCTCTTAAGAAGTATCGTGACTTTGCATTACAAGTAGATACACCCAAAATCAGTACGATAACCAACATTTTAACCACAGATAAAATACTCTCCAGTTTTACTGGTCTTCATACACACCAGTTATTAAATTCGATTATTAACAATATTTCTATTGTACACCAAGATATTAGAATGCACCGGTTAAATATTAAAGATAGAGTCATATTGGTATTTATTAAATTAAAATTAAATTTAAGTTATATTGTTATTTCATCTTTATTTGGCATCAACTCTCATTTATGTAGAACTTATTTTTTAGACACTTTAAAAATATTAAGTAAAGTTTTGAGTGCAGTTATATACTTTCCTTCGAAAGAAGAAATAATTAACAACATGCCGAAATGTTTTGTAGATTTTCAAGACACCCAAATAATTCTTGACTGTACAGAAATTTATATACAGAGAACAAAATGCTTGTGTTGTAGAATTAGGTTCTATTCTCATTATAAAGGTGCCGAAACTATAAAAATTTTGACTGGTGTGTCACCAGGAGGACTCATTACTTTTATCAGTAAACCTTTTGGTGGTAGAGCTTCAGATAAATCAATTTTTGTGCATAGCAATTTGATATCTAAAATTGATAAAAATTCAGCCATTATGACTGATAAAGGTTTTTTCATCGAAAAAGAATGTGAAGAATATGGCATTAAATTATATAGACCTCCATTTCTTAAAAGAAAACAACAATTAAGTAAAGATGAAGCTATTTTTAATACTAAAATTGCAGCAGCAAGGGTTCATGTCGAAAGAAGCTACCAACGGATGAAAGTTTTTAAAATATTAAGTACTAAATTAAATGTAAATCTAATTAGTCATATCGAAGAAATTTTCACTGTTATAGCAGCTGTAACTAATTTATCATCTTCAATTTTAGCTCGTGATAAATTTATGTAGAGTTTGCTTTAGATTAGACTTTTTTTACCATTTTCTTCTATATAAAAAAAAATATTAATAATAATTATAAAATACAACTACTACTTACTTACTCTTTACTTTTATTATAGTACTTCTTAACTATAATTTTTGTTAAATAGTTTTTTAAAAATACAACTTTTTATAGTAGGTTTATTGTGCTCGTTAGGTTGTAGGAAAAATAAGAAAATATGTAAAACTATATTATATTAATAATTATTATTTTCGCAACAAAATGTATAATATCAAAATAAATGTTTTTATAAAATTAGATCACATGTAAAACTATATTACAGTACTAATTGCTATTTTCACAAAACAAATATATCAAAATAAATATTTTTATAAAATTATATCACATGTAAAACTATATTATATTACTAATTACTATTATCACAAATAAAATTTATCAAATTAAAGTTTTTATAAAATTAGATCACATGTAAAACTAAATTATATTAATAATTATTATTTTCACAGACAAAATGTAACATTTTCTCAAAATATTTCTTTTTTACATTAAATAACATTTCTTTAGCAAAATTATAGTCATACTTAACTACAATGACATTCATACTTTTATCATATGAACAGTAAATTATAAAATAACATTTATTAACATTTAACATAGACATGCCCAACTGTACTTGCCCATAATAAATGTGCTTCTTCTTTAAAATAACTGTTTCATTTTCCCTATGTACATATTTTAAACTATTTAGTAAAGAATTTGCATTTTGTGTTGCACCTACAAAAAATACATACATACAAATTTTAAAATAATATATTTTAAAAGCATGATTTACCTGCAAACGGGCATTTGATTTCAATTAATGCTACTGGATCATTCTGTTCAAATATAACACCGTCCGGAGAATATCCCAACCAACTATTAATACTCGATGTTATAAATCCAAATTGATGAACATTTAATCCAGTATTTTTAGTAAATTCATCCCTGGCCTCTTGCTCTTATTTTTCTCCGTGTTGAACATATTTATTCGTAAAATTTTTTGGGTAGAAATATCTATTACATTTATGTTCCCAATCTCCATCACTGTTATATGTATAGATTTCATAAATGCGCGATCCAGTTATTCTAAACCTTCTTTCTTGAAACCATTCTAGTTTTGAATTTTTTGTTCGACACGCTATGTTATGTTCATTTTCATTAAATTTGTTAATGAACATTTGGCAACAATTATTTATTTTTACAGTAAACGTATTAAGTTCCAACATAAGAATAGATTGACAAGCGTTTTGTAATAAATTTTCTAAAAATGTTTCATCTAAAATTTCAATCCTTAATGGTTCAATACGGCCAATACTAAAAAACAAGAAATACATCATTTAGATACAAATCAGTTTTTAACGATAAATAAGCAAATGATCTCTATTACCTGTGTAAACTAAATGCAGAATTTGGCAAATCTTTTTTAAAGTTATTTTGAATAATATTAATTGTTTCAGAGGGAAGTAGCTCAATTGATCTATATTTAGTTTTATAACATGGCATTTCTTGTACTGGAATAGGTGCATATTGAGCTTTACTAGTTGCTTTCGTTGAAGTCCATGCACACGTAATGTCAGTTTGTGACAATTTCTCCAAATCATTTATAGGGCCTCTAAAACAAAAAACACGGCAGAAAAAAGAACAACAAATTATTTCAGAAATAATATAGCATCAAAAATTACAAGGGCTTAATTGTGCCACTATTTAATTAACAACGGTTAACACCTTGTGCACTTCAGTAATACAGCTGAAATATGTTTGCACTTATTACTACCTCCTTTACATGTACATGACATGTCTGTTACTGTTGCCTTCATATTAAAAATGTTAAATCTTCCATTTATAATGTGTGGAGAAGACTGTAACGCACTTGTCTGCAGGCACAAGGCATATATATTTATCTCGTCTACTTTTGACTCTAGCTGACCACATAAAATAATGTGGTTAGCATTTAAAACCTCCTCTCCTTCATAAATTCTGCGGGAATTATTATTCCCTTCCATAAAATGAAAATAATCCACACTTGAAAAGTATATATTTTGAAGGTCCATTTTAACCTAAAAAATTAATAAAAACATGCCTAAAATTATTCTTATTTATTAATATTTGATGTTATAATATTTCACTGATTACCTTGCATAAAAACGCGTATTAATATTGTAACAAATTTACAAAAACCACCAGTAAACACTAAAATTCACGATATTGCCCATATGACTATACGTAACGAATGTCTATTTTGAAGGTTCCAAGTATGCCGCAATAGCGCTGCGATCTTAAAATACTTCCCCTATAGGTGAATAGGTGACAACTGGGTGAATCAAATTAACGTGCTAAAGATGATAAGGAAAGTGTTCCCAACTTCGAAATAATAAAAAAATATGTGAAAAATAGAAGCCGTGTTTATTGGATAACATTTCTAAAATCCGTAAATTAATTTAACTTATTCATGTAATATTTAATTCATAAGTAGTTTGTAAACAATTTAATAAAGAACATTAATTAGAAAGTAAATTACATCAATACATCTGGTTTGTTTATATATAATATTAATTTAGGCCTTATTATTATAAACTTAGAACTACTAGTAAAATTTTGATATTTATTTTTAACCTTTAATAAACATACAATAAACATATGTACATATTTTAAATAATTAATGTAAGTAGATATTATAATAGATTGAAATGTTATAAATGACATTCAAACTATTTATTATTAAAAAATGTTGGTTTTGACTACTGAGGGAAACTTTTTAAATATTTTTCTGTATTCCAGATTATTTTGGCGAGGTTTTTCAAAACCGTTTCTTACAATGAATCTTGATATAAGATGATCAAATGTGATAAAAAATGAGGAACAAAGAAACACTGTCCGATGTAACACTATAAGGCCTGGACTATAATATCAGAATGAGAAAATACGTGCTGGGCACAATGAAAAAGGTTTTCTTGCTGCGACTTAAAATATTTGTAGTCCTACTGCGACCGGATTCAAATGGAAAGACATAAGAAAAGTTGAAGTTAACTAAATTAATTTGAATAATTAAATAATAAATGACAGTGCAATAATCTAGTGAAAAAGATAAAGGTCTGGTGATTCTGCTATCCAAACAGCATTCTTTTTATATATAAATATACATACCTAAAATGTATCTTGGCCAAATCACTAGGCGTTTACGAAAACTCTACCGGTGGATATGGTACATCGGCCAATCTTTACTATACCCCACTGAACATAACCTTATGTGCTGCCTCTATACAGAAGGCTTAAATAATACTTAAAAAGGTTAGGTTAGGCTAGGCTTTAGCTAGAATACTAGTTATGTTACAATAGTTTAGCTAGAATAAGGTTATGTTGAGTGGGATATAGTTAATCTTCCCCAGCAAAACTACCGGTCGGTAAACAGCTACATGCTTATACACCTTCACCGAACTTGTTTTCGAACGCAGTTGATGTTCCCGGTATCTACCGGTAGAGTTTTCGTAAACGCCTTATTGCAATTCTAAGCTTACCTTAATTTTGGCAGGTTAACGGCGTATTTTTATTTTAGATTATTAAATAAACATTGTCATGACATTCCGTCACAAAAATTCGCATACCAATGTGTTAAACTATATATATTGTAATAAATACTTAAATATATGCAGTGACGATATTCAACCGGTACGAGCATATCAGTTCTTGAAAGATTGAAATATTTACATACTGGTTGTTAAAATGAATAGTAGGATAAAAGGTACAGAAAAATATTTCACTTAGTTTCTACTTTTGGCAAATGACCACATCAACAATTTTTGAAAATCAACAAATTGTATGATAATTATTAAAATAATTAGGGCTACAACTACAGTTAATTTTTTTTTCTCGTCAGATTTTTTAGTGTTTTATTTATTTTTTTTATCTAACTGGTTTATTATTTTGAATATATGCCCTGCATATACGTACGATAAATGTTTTCAAATAATAAACCTGTATGTTGAATATATTTTTATTTACATTGTAATATTTTGTGAAGATTGATGTAAGAAAAAGTTATTAAATGTTTTTTTAGAATAATAAAGTGTATTGATTATTATTTATGAATGTTTTATTTCAAGGGAAGCGAAAATTAAGATGTTGGCCGTAGACCTAAATATTTTGAGAATATGAAACATTCATAATTTTACAAAATGGCGATTGGAATAGGATATTTTTGACATTTGCTATTTGATACACAACAATTCACACTGCAGTTAATTTTCTGTTCCGATTTTAAAGACATTTTATAAAAGTTTTCTTCACTTTAACACATACAAACAATGCAATTAAATGAGCCACATCCAACAAAATCCTATTCCGTTAAGTTTCAAAATATTCCGCTAGGCGTCACTTCAGTTATTGTTAGTTCTCAATACTCTGTAGTTCTTTATTATAGAGAAAAGATTATTACTATCACAAAAAGAGTTTAAAACAAATATCTATAAACACATAAATGCATTAATAACTTTGAAATTATTTTGCAATGGTCCAATATTAATGCGGACACCGTTATTTTGGACGTGTGCCATTGCTGATAGTACTAGGCTAGAATAGTGCAGTATAATGAGTATTAGTATCAAAAAGATATAATACTTCATGAGTTATATAAAATATTGTCACAATTATGGTATAATTGTATTCTAATGTCCCAATTCCTTAAGCGGCCTTTAAGCCGTGTAGGTCAAGGTTGCTGACGTAAGGTTTTGGGAATTAAAGAATGTGCAGAGTGTTGCGTGTTTGTCAACATAAGTTTTGAACTACATTCTAATGTGTTGGTAAACAATATTCAATTGTGATGACTATGTTCTTTAATTGTTGCCAACAATTACACAAATAAATAATGTTTCCAAAACAATTGAGGTAGGACCTGACGTCATAGTGTCCTGGTTAACAGTTACAAAATGGTCTTAGGGGATAGAGTCGAGGTTAGTCATTCTTGGTAGACAAATAGTAGTCATTCCTGTGACCAGTCATCAGTCCGCATTACGCTACCCAAGGACCAGCCCAGCTGTTGAAGTCACCAAAATGAGATGCGAGTGTTGTCTACAGGGCTTCTCCACGTGTTCGCTTCGTGCGAATACCTGGGGTGGTTCGACCGATCCTGGAGAAGCCGGGGCAAGAATGAGACTTACATCAGCTTCTAACGGACAACACCAGCAGCCATTTTGAACAACAATTGTATTCTGCTGTAAATTAATATTATATAATAAATTTTGTAGAAAAGATTCCGTTCTTGAATTCATCCCGTAACAATATTATCGGA
Organism: Liopterus haemorrhoidalis; assembly: GCA_963971575.1. Lineage (NCBI taxonomy): Eukaryota > Metazoa > Arthropoda > Insecta > Coleoptera > Dytiscidae > Liopterus > Liopterus haemorrhoidalis. Next base: position 30,658,931 of record OZ020623.1, read on the forward strand.
TATTTCGGTAACTGCTCAACGATCTGTTTCCGTCTTCAGCGATCACGAGAATTCAATTAACTTCGAGTTTTTGTACCGGGTATTGTAAGTTGCTATTGGTTGAGTAGTTGGGATCAGGTATAGGTAGGGACGGGACTACCTGCGGATGATTAATGACCGGACTAAGGTTGTTTGTAACATTATTGTATGGTAATGAGTGTTCACATTAGGGAAGTTTCTCTCCAGAATGTAATCGACTGTGTTCAATGAGATTCGATGACTCTGTAAATGCTTACACTGATTAAATTCAAAAATTACTTACAAAATTACACTGATAATTTTTTAATGGTATTTATTTATTTATGTAATAGAGTTGTACACAGGACGAACATAAAAACTACAACTTCGATTGTTATGCAGTACAATATAGTAATTTATAGATGACAACTAGATGATAAATATAAAATAAAATACAGTCAGCGCCCGCTTAACCTACACAATGCGTACACAGATTCCCGTGCGTTAATCGAACGTACGTTAAGCGGACGATATATTTCCGAATAAATGCATGTAAATACGACTAATTGGTACATACTTTCGGTCCCTATGTTCATACGAATGTACATTTTTTCGTACGAACGTATATTTGTTCGCACGAACGTACATTTTTGTTTTTTTGTATAAATGACCAATATTCATTGATGGTTTTAAAGTTATATTTAGGCAAGATATGCGTATGAAGCTTGAAATACAGTGTTACCAACTTCTATCTTTCAATTTTCCCCCTTCACTCATACTTACAGAGAAAAATCAGTAAATACGTCGAACGCAGCCGAATATGTACACGTATTTACGAGTGCTTTTCTGTGTGTGCATACACAGCAGTGTATTCACATGTATTAAAAAAATTGGAACTGAATATGGACACTGAAGATAATATAAATAAATAAATAACGATTTGTTAGAATCACATGCGGACGACCTCACAACTAATGAGTTATTAGAACTACAAGAGCAAATGAGAACTGAAAAAGAAGACCCAAAAACCGAGAACGAAACAACCGAAATACAACTAAAAACAGTAAGTGGAATATTAGGCAAAGTGGAAGAACTCATTGACACTATCGAGAATTCGGACCCGGATATTAATAGAAGTTTCAGTGTTGTTAATAATATACGCAATAGCACCGCTTGTTATAAACTTTTATATCAAGAAAAAAGAAAACTGCGCTACAATTGACAATGGACAAATTTCTAATTAAAAACAACAAATAATAATTTTTTAAGTACTTATTTATTTTTCTAAACATGTTTATTTTATATAATGTTTTGTTTATTTTTATTTTTTTAACATGTATTTATATGTTAGTACTACGTGTTTACTGTTCTATTAGAATTTACGAAAATATTAGGGGCATTAAATTAATAAATTTCAAAATCTTGCAAATAATCATTCATGAAAAAAAAAAGGTTAAGAATCTTTTTTTGTAGAAAATTTGTATTTATTTCTTAAGTTGCGAAGTGGTATATTTAAATCAATATTCATAAGGAGATACGGTGAATCAATTCAGTTTTTAATAATTTTAGTAAGAAAAATTACATCATTGTTCATGCGTCTGCTATGTAAGGTAGTCATTTTGAAATAATAACATCTTAATAAGTATGAAACATGTGATATTGGGAAGCGATAACTCAAATAATTCAGAAATTTCGTTTGAATTGATTCTAAGCGACGATCATATACATTATATCTGGGATTCCATATAACGGAACAATAATTTAAATGGCATAAGACAAGGGCGTTATAAAGTGTTATAAGTGTATGATGATCGTCAATAAATTCCTTTGTGAATAGTAAGGTTTGCTTTGCCACAATACTCACATTTTAATTGATGCTTTATGTATTCGTTTGTGTTTACAAAATGAAGATAATTGTGTAAATGCCTTATTACACTGATCACATTTAAATGATTTCTCTCCGGAATGTAATCGTTTGTGTTCAATGAGATTTGATGATTGTGAAAATGCTTTATCGCATTGATCACATTTGTATGGTTTCTCTCCAGAGTGTACTCGCTTATGGCTCATGAGACTATATGATCTTGAATATGCTTTACAACACTGATCACATTTAAATGATTTCTCTCCGGAATGGAATCGTTTGTGTTGAATGAGATGTGATGATTGTGAAAATGCTTTATCACATTGATCACATCTGAAAGGTTTCTCACCAGAATGTACTTGTTTGTGTTTAACGAAAGCAGATTTTTGTGCAAATGCTTTATTACACTTATCACATTTAAATGGTTTATCTCCGGAATGTAATCGTTTGTGTATATTGAGATATGATGATTGTGCAAATGCTTTGCCACACTGATCACATTTGAAAGGTTTCTCTCCAGAATGCGTTCGTTTATGTGCATTAAGATTTGAAAAATTTTTAAATGCTTTACCACACTGATCACATTTTAAATGATTTTCTTCAGAATGTACGTGTTTGTGTGAAATCAGCTGTGATGACTGTGAAAATGCTTTATCACATTGATCACATCTGAATGGTTTCTCACCAGAATGCACTTGTTTGTGTACAATTAGTCTTGCTGATTCTGAAAATGTTTTATCACACTGATTACATATGAATGGTTTCTCTCCAGAATGCATCCGTTTGTGTCTATTGAAATTTGATGACTGTGAAAATGCTTTATCACACTCATCACATTTGTATGGTTTTTCACCAGAATGCACACGTTTGTGGGTAGTGAGAATTGTTGACCGTCTAAATGCTTTATCACACTGGTCACATTTGAATGGTCTCTCTCCAGAATGCGTTAGTTTGTGTTTAATAAGATTTGATGAACCTCCAAATGCCATATCACACTGGTCACATTTGAATGGTCTTTCTCCAGAATGTACTCGTTTGTGCATAATGAGTACAGATGACCGTGAAAATGCTTTATCACACTCATCACATTTGAATGGCTTTTCTCCAGAATGTATTCGTTTGTGTATAATAAGTCTTGCGGGCCGTGAAAATACTTTATCACACTGATCACATTTCAATGATTTCCCTCCAGAATGTATTTTCCTGTGACCAATGAGATGTGATGACCTTGTTTCTGAGGGCTGTTTGCGCTGTTTAATGGCCAACTCACATCTCTCATCTGAATCACTGGAAGATGTCCCACTAGCTGCAACAAAACTTGCATGATTATAAAGACAAAAATTCAGTTATTGAAATGGAACTAATTTCTAAAACTAACTTTTACTGTATTTGGCTATACACCCTGTATAGCCTCCCAGCTAAGTGGCTCACCATTGCTATCTTCGTTAATAATATAGATACAGATCCAGTTAAATGGACAAAGTTCGAGAATTTGTTGTAGTAAATATTATGACCGACTCAAAAATATTTTGTATGTTTCGTTGACCAGATATTTTGAAAATAAACATTTTTTAAACGGAATACTCTGTATATTGTTAGGCCATTGGAACAACGATTTTTTTTTTGTCTTTCTAAAAAACTTAACATGTTTATAATGAAATTTTTTTAATAACGGAGATTCAACGTTACAAACTTATAAAAATAGTACGGTTAAAAACTTACATATAATAAAAACAAAAGTAAAAATTACCAAGTATTTTGGTTACAAATATTGTTCGAATAAATATGCATTATTGTTTAAACACAATCTTATTCTTTATTTTATGTTTCGCATTACATTGCGTAACATATTTTTAGAAATTTTACTGCTTTAGTTTTTGACGTTAATATTTTAACATCTCGCTTAGAGAATAGACCCGATAATGAATTATTAAGTTAAAATAATAATTTCTCAAAAACTATTAATTATTTTTTTACAGTAGGCATAATATTTAAAAATGTCATGGACACATTTGCTAAAAATATCCTTACAAAATAACAACAGTTTCTCAACGTCTATGTGGCGCATAATACAAAGAAGTCAAGATGAATTAGACATTAGAAATAAATTTAAGAGATGTCAAATTATACATTTAACAACTACGCCGATGGAGACCAATTAAAACTGGATATTAACATAAGTACGTCCCAACTATATTTATTACTAGAGTCCGGCTAAAATAGGCAACGGTACTTTAATTAGGTGTTTCTCGATAAAAAGCGGCACATGTGTTATCTGCAGAAATAAAATGTGATTATATATATTTGTAATGTGCCCTGCTGACAAATAGTGGAGCGTATAAAAATTTAATATCTTATCAAAAACTGACCAATGGCAAAGGAGTGACGGGAATTATCTCGGATATAATCCCAAAATAATGAGGTGTCGTTATTAAGATAAGAATTTATTGCGGTACAAGTGTTTTATTCTTTTGTTTCTTTTTGTTGGTCTTTATTTCCTAATAGTAAAAAATTGAAAGATGAAAACGTTTATAAACGATATTATTTATTATTAATAAATAGTATACACAAGCAAAATAATAATAATAGTAAGAAATTTTTCGACTTGGTGTGTGTTGTAGTGACTTTTTTTTTATCTTTTCTCAATAATAATAATTAATAATAATATTTATGAAAGTAATAAGTTTTTAATTATTTAAAGAAATCATTAAGTATTTAATCATAATATTAAAATTTGTTCTTTTCGATGTATATACTTCCTTGAAAAAAGAAAAAGACCTATCTACGTCAAAACTTGTTATTGGTGCATAATTATAAAAAGTATATATTTCTTTATATTTATCAAATATATCCTGATTTGATAATAAATTGATAGAAAATTGTAGTGATACTTGTAGGTCGGGATTTTTATTAAATATACTATCAATTTTTGTAGACAAGTGCAAACCAAACTCGCCGGGAACAGATTTCAGTTTGTTTACTGTCCAAAAAATAATATTTAAAGATTTTGACAACGGCCGGTTATGTTTTTCGAAATTTATTATGGTTGAAGGAAGAAATTCAAAATTAGTCTTTATGAACTTTAACTCTTCAAAAATATTTGATTTTTGTATATTTTTTATATTATAATGCTTTGAGCATCCGGAGTTAGATTGAAAATAAAAAAATTTAAAACTTCAAAATTGTTAACATAAAATAACGCCGCTTCAAGCCAAGTTCCCAACGTGTCACAACAGGATTTGGTGGTAAGGGTAAATTTGAACATAATTCTTTATATAAGGATACTCTTAATGGCACTACCCTTTTTTACCAATCTCCTATGTCAAATTGGCTTTGAGAAAAGAACCTGGTATAAGCGTTTCACTTTTGTAAGAACAAACTAAGAGGAAATTTTGTTTTGAATAGTTTCCATTTTCGAAATTGTATGTTATGTTGATATTTAAAAATGTCACTTTTTTAAAATGTCGATCCATTTGACATATGTCATAATGAAAAATGATATCTTAATTATAATGACCATAACCTAGAAACCTAAAGTCGGTTTTACAGTGTAAGGAATATTTTTAATTGACATTTAAAGTCAGTAATACACTATAAAAGTAGCCAAAATAACCAGATCTAGTTTGTTCTTACACAAGTGAACAGCGTATATACCCAGTACAGTATATATATATATATATATATATATATATATATATATATATATATAGTATGCTAATATCAGAGAGGGCGCTTTATTTATTTTATTTATTTATTTATTTATTAGTACAGGTTTCTCAACAGGATACAATCCCAATTACAGAGAAACACACATCAGTTATAAAAAATGAAAAAACACAGCAGCGAAACAAAACAAAAAACAGAAAAAAAAAGAAAAAATTAATATAATAATATTAAATTATTTTTGCTAATAATTTTTTAAATTTACATATATCACATTGAAATATATCTGGAAAATTAACATTGGAAGAATACATATTAAATAATAATGGGAGACGATTTATAGGTGAATTGGTTGCTGAATTAGTTTTAGAGAAGTTTATTGAGAAAAGTTCACATTGTCGCGTAGAATGTGTAGGAACACGGAAATGGAATTTGCTTAGTAATTCTGGACAGTCAATTATATTTCTAATCATTTTAAAGAAAAAAGAAATATCAAGATAGATCCGCCTTTTCTCAAGTGACAGTAAATTTGATTTATAATTAGAAAATTTGTTTACCATATAATTATCGAATTCTGTTTGAATTCTTTCAATTCTATCAATGTAAATATTATACTGAGGTGACCAACAAACCGTGGCAGATTCAAGCTGACTCCTAACGAAAGAAAAATATAAAGTTTTCATGGTTGAAATATTTTTGAAATTTGCTCCTGATCTTATTATAAATCCTAACATTCTGTATGATTTTTAGGGTTTTGTAGGTATGACCAAAAAACCCTTATACCGTCATTTTGTCGTCTGTCTGTCTGTCTGTCTGTCTGTCTGTCTGTCTGTCTGTCTGTCTGTCTGTCTGTTCGGTAAAAATTGTAGCCAAACGGCTAAAGCTAGAGAAATAAAATTTGGCATACTTATACAACTCTTTGACCCCCATATAGGAAAAATACTAAAACATCTAAAAACATATCCCCCTAAAAATATAAACAAATATGTGCTCATCGAAAAAAAATATATTGTTTTTAAAATTCTGAGTAGGGTATCAAATGAAAGCCCTTGGTACGTGGATTAACGATCAAATTTTTATTTTTGCAAAATAATTTATTTAGAGGCGATTTTTGCCAAAATTGTGCAAAAAAAATTTTGTCCCACACCCTGTAGCCCAGATGGTTTAAACTAAAAATCTGAAAAAATTCTAAGTAATGTACCGGAATAGTACAACAGGAATTTTTGATCAGATTATGTTTTTGGAAAAAAAAGCATTTTTTGTGTTTTTTTTGCTAATGTTGAAAACTTATAGTTATATAACACACTAAACTGTAACGTGTTTCTTGGTGCAATGGTTACGGTACTAGCGTTCTGCCCAAGAAAATGAGTTCGAATCCCACGAGAAGAGACAATATTATTTTTATTAATATTTTTTTGCATTTTTATTTTGTTTAGATTATTTTTTCAAAATTCTAGTTATATTTTGGCAAATGTTGCATTTAATTTTTAAAAGCGTAAATTTAATAACCAGTGGAAATTGTTGAAATTATAATTTAATTCTGTTTGAATGTACACGAAATCAAAGGGAGGAGCTATGACTAAAAACAACCAATGCAGCAATAGACTTAGTAAAAAAAAAAATTCAAAATCTTAATGAACCTTGCTATATAAAAAAAAATACTGCACATATTAAGAAACCTAAATAATGGTATTAGGCACTCGAATTAAAATTAACATAAAAATATTTTAACATAAAATTTGTTTTTAAAGCTCTTAGTTTAAGAGATGATAAATTATTTTTAAAATATTGTTCATTTTACTGTGAATAATACAAAGCAAAATATGTCCTACACACTCAGCATTCCGCCTTCACTTAATATTTTTAGATTATATACCTATCTATCTAAGAGGAATTTTTACAAAATTTTATTGAACCTTGCTATATAAACAAAAATACTGCACATATTTAGAAACTTACATAATGGTATTAGGCATTCGAATTAAAATTAACAAAAAAAAAAATAATTTAACTTAAAATTTGTTTTGGCATTCCAAATAATCATTATTCACACTAAATACCTGCGAAACCCTGAAATGTGTGAAAATTCACACTTCACATAATTTTTTAATTACATTATTTACATGAACATCCAATCTAAGCTTACTATCCAAAGTTACCCCTAGATCCTTAACAAGGCTAACGGAAGTAATATTATTCCCACAAAGACTATATTCATAATTTACTTTATTTATGTTTCTAGTAAAAGTTATTTGAACACATTTCTGCATATTAAGAGAAAGATTATTTTTTTGCATGAAAATATTAAACCTGTGAAGGTCTGATTGTATCTCGTAACAATCTTGCAAGCTAGTGACTGATTTAAAAATTTTAAGGTCGTCGGCATAGAGTAATATATTCGAGTACAAAAAACATTTCGTAATGTCATTTATGAAAATTATGAATAGAAGCGTTGCTAAATGGCTCCCTTGCGGCACGCCTGACGTAATTGGTTCGCTATTTGATTTAAAACCATCAACAACAACACACTGACTTCTCCCTGAGAGATAAGATTTAAACCAAGCTAACAAATTACTACTCACTCCAAAAGAAGCAAGCTTGTGTAATAATATTTTAGTATCAATTTTATCAAAAACTTTGCTAAAGTCAGTATAAATTGCATCTACTTGGACGCGATCATCCATAGATTTTAGTATGTAGTTGGTATAAAGTAATAAATTGGTTTCAACTGATCTTCCAGGGAAAAACCCATGTTGTTGAGGTATTATATAGTTTCGAACAGATGAAAATAAAATTTTATATATTAATTGTTCAAATATTTTTTCAAGTATACAAAGTTTAGATATGGGTCTATAATTTGTAATCAAATTTTTACTTCCATTTTTAAAAACTGGTGTTACATAAGCTTCTTTCCAAATAGTGGGACAATGTCCTTCAGTCAAAGATTTATTATAAATAATAGTTAACGGCACACAGAGAGATGTTGCACAATTTTTAATAAAAACACTTGGGATACCATCTGGACCAGCACCCTTATTTTTGTCCAATTCTGATAAAATACTTAAAACTTTTTTTATAAGTAAAAAGAAGTTAAAAATGATTACAGAATTATTCGTTCAAAATAAAGTTTAACATAGAACGCCTATGTCAAAAGTACCGTTGCATATATTTGCCGGTCTATACTTATTACATAAGCATCAATACAACTACCTAGCTCTACTGACCAGTGTTTGAGACAGCTACACTCTCTAGTGTATTTTCTTCACATTCACTGCTATCCACAGGTTCAGACTTGATGTAAATATTTTCCGTATTTATCTCATCATGATATACGAAAGCTGTAGCTCCATCTGTGATATCTGCAATAAACACACCGTCCTATATATAAAAGCGTATGTCTGTTTATCTATTTGTTTATTAATTGCTAGACCTTTTGACTGATATGGAACAAATTTTACGCAGTCACTCTTTAGAAAACTGCGGGCCATGACGCAATAAAAAATTTAAATTTCTGACTTTAAACCATTTTTTATCAAATTATGTTGGCGTGTTTAATTAGTACGGGAAGATAGGAATTTTTTTTGAATAGTTGATTGGACGAATGCATTAACATCGTAGACTTTAGGTCAATACCGTTGTTGTTCGTATACTGATTTCGAGTGCTCAAAGTAAGAAGAGGACATTAGATTCAAAGGTCTTCTCAACTAAATTCTGCCTTATAATTAACGTAAGAGCCAGTAAAATCTACTATGGTTGTATAAAAACTGGAGGTTCAAGTTGTTAAGTAAAGTTTTCCTAGATATCAATTAAACTAACTCTACTAACCAGTGGTTGTGAAGGCTGCACCCTCTGTAACTTCCTCTTTGATTCCTGCAATAAACACAGCACAGTCAAATATAAACTAATTGCTATGGAATATATCATTTAAAATAATCACTTAACAAACATTGCTAAAACTGTTACTAACCATTCTCCCATTCAGTCATGTGCTCTATTTCAGTCTTCGCTTCATGTTCATCGGTATCTGTATATTCTGTTTTAATATAAATCTCTTCTTTAACAATAACACTGTCTTTTGTATCATTCATATTTATTACTCAAACAAAGATCTTCCAATTTCAAAGTAAGTAAAATTTTGCAGACTATAACCAGTTCGCTACTTTAATTTGAGTATATAGCAGTCCGTGCGGATTACTAGATTACGAATTGCCGGGCATCGCGACTCTTGGAAATACCGGGATACCGAACTAAAACGGATGCTTCAAAATATCGGGATTGGTTTTATGAAAACCGGTATTTTCGAAATTTTCAGTATTTCCTTCAAAAGCTTAGTCAAACAGCAGATTCCTGTTTTTTGTATCATTCATAATTAATACTAAAATAAAACCCTTCCAATATGAAAGTAATGGCTCAGTTACACGATGCAAGTAACTTGCACCAGTAAGTACTTGCACCAGTCACTGGCATCGTGTAGACATACTTTTAGTACTGGTGCCAGTACTGGCACAAGTATCTCATGCAAGTCAAGTGAATTGAGAACTGACACGCTCGGATACGCAGTCTGGTGGTGAAATATTGTACTACGCGACTGTAGTACTGTTTGAAATTATTACATATGTTCTGGTGTTGATTTTTTGTTAGAACGTCCATAGATACATTTTCATAAAATAAAAATGTACTGTGCTTAAATTAACCTGTTCCCTGTTAGCATATTGACAGCTGAATACTAGACAATTCAGCCATTTTGCCATGAATTACAGCGCCGCCAACGGTAATGTCACTTCTCAATAGATGCCGTTCCTATTTAATGGCACAGGTAGCCGTGCCAGTGACTTAAAAATGGCCGCCATGAACAGCTGATGTATTTTCACGGTTACAAAAACAAACTTTTTCACAGCTTTTTTTAATAAATGTAATTTTTGTCGCTGATTCATTTTTGTTTAGAAAGACCTACGCATAAAATACATAAAATTAGGTTAAACATCGAAAATTGGCGCGTTAAAAAGACGGTTTCACGCATAAAAAATAATTGGAAGCATCTACATTTTGCAGTGTGTTTCGGTTTCTTTGCAAGGTTACTTAAATAAGATACTGGAATACGTGTAAACGACAAAACGACTTGTGCAAGTACTTGTGCCAGACTTGCACAAGTTACTGGCATCGTGTAACCGGGCCATAAGTAAAATGTTGAAGGCGGCATGTTGAATGTATTTCCAAGAGTCGGGATGCCCGGCAATTCGTGTCATCCAGTAATCCGCACGGACTGCTATATACTCAATTTAAAGAAGCAAACTAGTTATAGTCTGCAAAATTTTACTTACTTTGAAATTGGAAGGTGTTTGTTTGAGTAACAAATATGAATGATGCAAAAGACAGTGATATTATTAAAGAAGAGATTTATATTAAAACAGAGTATATAGATACCGATGAACATGTAGTGAAGACTGAAATAGAGCACAAGGTTGAATGGGAGAATGGTCAGTAATAAGCATATTTATTCAGGCCAGTTTTAGCAATGCTTATTTAGTAATTATTTTAAATGATATATTGCATAGCAATTAGTTTATATTTGACTGTGCTGTGTTTATTGCAGGAATCAAAGAGGAAGTTACAGAGGGTGCAGCCTTCACAACCACTGGTTAGTAGAGTTAGTTTAATTGATATCTAGGAAAATTTTACTTAACATCCTGAAAAAATAAATAAAATTTTGATTTTATTTCCAAAGTACACTTGATCGATGTAAATAAAACCAATAATTTTCTAATTTCTCAGTTAATTTTCATTTACATTAATTTGCAAATTCTACAGGCACTTTTTTACGAAGAATTCACAGCTGTCTTCAAAATATTTATAGCTCGTATTATTCCGAGAAATTTATACTAACTTTCAATTTTCATATGGGGCTCAAATTTGTCTTTAAATGCATTAAATTGAGTTTTTTTCTTCTTTCTAATGATATAATTCAAGGGTTATTATAAAAACGAGAACTGAAAATAATTAAAAAATAAATGAATTGCTTTGATTACCGCTCCTCAATACAACATAACAGTATCAACAAAATTAGTCAAATATTCTCTCCCTACACGAAATCAGTATGCGAACAACAACGGTATTGATTGAAGGTCTACGATGTTAATGCAGCCGTCCAATCAAGTCTTCAAAGAAAATTCCTGTCTTCCCGTACTAACTAAACGCGCCAACATAATTTAATAAAAAATGTTTGAAAATCATCAGAAATTTAAATTTTTTATTGCGTCATGGCCTGCAGTTTTCTAAAGAGTGACTGCGCAAAATTTGTTCCATTTCGGTCAAAAGGTCTAGCAATTAATAAACAGATAGATAAACAGACATACGCTTTTATATATAGGACGGTTTGTTTATTGCAGATATCACAGATGGAGCTGCAGCTTTCGTAAGTCATGATAATATAAAGATGGAAAATATTTACATCAAGTCTGAACCTGTGGACAGCAGTGAATGTGAAGAAAATACGCTAGAGAGTGCAGTTGTCTCAAACACTGGTCAGTAGAGCTAGGTAGTTGTATTGATGATTATGTAATAAGTAGAGTTGGGACGTGCTTATATATACATTAAATATACTTGGATATACACTAAAATAATCTTTGCAAGAGAATATCCCAGGAATACTGGAAAGTAAAAAACCTTGCAAAATGTTGTATGTAGATGTAGTCAGAGCGTATTACTATGGTCACATTTATTCCATTTTGTCATATGGTTTATTATGCTGGGGCACAAGTTCAGAGTTCAATAGATTATTTAATTTTGGTAGACTGGACTTGTTCAATCGATTTATTTATCTTAATTAATTGACTTGTGTCACGTTCTTTTTACGTTTAGTAAATGTAATAAAGTTAAATTTACTTTCATTATTAATTAGATCATTTTACACAAGTCAATCGTACATAATTTTAAGATCAATGTTAATCTCTTGAACAAGATTTTCACTATCAGAATCAGAGCCCATTATCGTAGTGTCGTCAGCGAGTTCAGAGTATCCCCTGCAATGTCATTTACATATAAAATATGTAGAAGTGGCCCAAGTACACTTCCTTGCGGTACACCCTGATCTACTGGTAAATAACTTGATTTTATATTACCTATCTGCACATATTGCATCCTATTATCCAAATATGACAAGAGCCAATCATAAGTCTTGCCGCGAAGTCCCAACATTTCGAGTTTTCTTAGAAGAATCTTATGATTGACACTGTCAAAATCCTTTGACAAGTCCAGAAACAATGCTAGGATATGCTGATTTTTATCAAAATTTTTATAAACGAAATCTAGCATTTATAAAATCGCAGTTGTTGTTGATCGCCCCTTTCTAAAACCACGTTGTTCCGGTATAAGGATTGAATTGATTTGTAAAAACTCCATTATTCTATTTGCCATTATTTTCTCAAATATTTATGAAAATATTGGCAATAGAGATATTGGTCTATAATTTTCAACTTATTCTTTACTTCCCTTTTTAAATATCGGAACAACCTTTGCTAGTTTAAGAGCTTCAGGAAAGATACCTTGAGATGTTAAGTTTTTCTTAGCATTTGACACTTATCAACGTTAAAATACAACGTAGTAGCTCATGCGCATGCAAAAATATAGTCTCTCCACAATGTATTTTAGCTCCTCGCGTTAATAAATATGGTATTAACGCTTACCTTAGCAAATGCTCTTACAGAATAGTTTTTTTAGATAAATGCGTTAGTAATATATAAGTTTAATTTAAAAATTTACAATGCCGCTAGTGGACTGAAAAATTATTTACATTGGAAACGTATTATACATTACACAGTGATAGTAACTATGAGTATTTACATTTCAGAAAGTCGAGATACTCGGGAAACATTTGGTATATCATCTACTGACGACATGTGGCAATATAATAACGACACTAATATCATCACCCCTGAGGAGATTGACATCAAGCCTGAATGTGGAGATGACGGTGAATATGAGGAGAGTGCTGCTGGACAAGTTACGGGTCAGTCAACTATTTAATATTGTTTAGTTGGTAGTAAACTTTCAATGCTACTATTTCCGGTTTCAATTTTGATAGCTCATGTATACCAGTGCAATGGCTAATAGTTAACTACTTGTAATAATAAATTATTATAATTTGTCTGACAGTTGGTTAAACTTACATCGTCTTCTCACAAACTTTCAGACTACGGCTAGACTTCGATTCTAGCTGAACTAGGTGCCATAATTGGCTATTCGTGACTAAAATTTCCGAAACGGCGGCACTATCGCCTTCTGAACTTATGACACGAAAAAGTTTATTTTACTTAAAATACAGTCGATTCCGCTTAAATGGGACACATCGGGACTTAGGCATTTTGGCCCAATTAAGCGGCTGCCCCAATTAAGCGAATTTCACATAAAATTAAACAATGCATATTTTTCTTTCAATAATTTTATTTTTTAAACTTTTGGACTTATAACCAGAACTATAAATTACATATAACCAAAAAATATAAACTTTTAAGAAAAAATAATAGTAGTAATATATTTCAAAATAAAATAATAAATAGGTACATACAATTTAATTCAATGCAAAAATGCGTCAAGTGTAGTCTCGCTTTTGTTTTTTAACATTTCACTTCTACAAAATCAGCACAGGTATTCAGTGCGGATGTAGGTCTCCCTTCATTTCCTTCCTGCATAAAATAACGCTGTAACACGGCCATACATTTTTTTGCCTCCTGGTTGAGAATATGTGTAGCATAATATGTACTGTGATCTTAAATTTACTGTCCCAATTAAGCGGAATTTTGTCCCAATTAAACATGTAAATTTACTGTTGGTTCCTTAGTTTGGTTTCTGTTCTTTGAGATTTGGCCCAAATAAGCGGATGCCTCAATTAAGCGGTGGCCCAATTAAGCGGAATCGTCTGAATGTCTTTCAAAATACATCTTTCAAAAACTATTGTCGTACTTAGGTAATAAGTAACAAAAATTATATATATATTTTTTTACAACTAATTACAATTAATTATAATTAAAAATATTAAGGTAAAAAATAAGAACATATACACAGTTTTGTTTCTAAAAAGTATTTTCAGCAGCAGGGTTTTTCTGCACAAAAATTAAATCAAACGAGAAATGTAATAAATGTTTTATTTTAAAAAATGTGATCTTAATAAACATAAATTTGATAATGTTTCTTCGTCTAAACGAGAACGAATTTTGGTGTAGAATTTACCTGCTGCTGAAAATGCCCGTTCAGATTCGACACTTGTTAGTGGTATTGTGCTTAAGTAGTCAAACACATTTTGTAAATACTTCTCTCGTATTCCCTCCTGTTCAAAAAAGCTGATTTCTTTTTAGGGTTTTGTAGGTATTACCAAAAAACACTTATACCGTCATTTTGTCGTCTGTCTATCTGTTCGGTAAAAATTGTAGCCAAATGCTTAAACTAGAGAGTTGAAATTTGGCATGCTTATACAACTCTTTGACCCGCACATAGGAAAAATACTAAAACATCTCAAAAACATATCCCCCTAAAACTTATAAACAAATATCTGCTCATCGAAAACAAAAATATACTTTTTTTAATTCTGGTAGGGTATCAAATGAAAGCCCTTAGTACGTGGATTAACGATCAAATTTTTATTTTTGCAAAATAAATTATATTGATGCGATTTTTGCCAAAATTGTGCAAAAAAAAATTTGTCCCACACCCTGTAGTGGGCTAAATGGTTTAAACTAAAAATCTAAAAAAATTCCAAGTAATGTATATTGGTGTGAACCGAAATAGTACAACAGGAATTTTTGATCAGATTATGTTTTCGGAAAATAACGCATTTTTTGTGGTTTTTGGTTCACAAAGTACAAAAGTTATACCAATGTAAGACACTCACATGCAAGGCATGCGATAGCGTAATGGTTAGAGCACTGGTGTCGTAAGCTAAAATGCGCTGGAAACGATGGGTTTCGAGTTCGAATACGGAGTGAATTTTATTTTTTCTGTTTTTTTTTTTGCATTTTTTTTATGTTGAAATTATTTTGTCAAAATTCTAGTTACATTTTGACAAATGTTGCATTTAATTTTTAAGAGCGTAAATTTAATAACCAGTCTTATTATATGATTAACAGACGATAAATTATTTTAAAAATATCGTTCATTTTGCCGTGATTACTACAAAGTAAAATTTGTCCTACACACTCAGCATGCCGCCTTCACTTATTATATACCTGCGAAACCCTGAAATGTGTGAATATTCACACTTCACATCAATTTTTCTATTGTAAGTTCCAGCCCTTGTGCTTTTTTTAATGTAGGAAAGGAACACATTCTTTCTTTAATCGCCGAATCTAATTTAGTTTGCAGATCAAATACCGAGATTGATGACGCTACAGTGTTGTCTGGCTGCATCGATATTGAATTTTCATTTTGTTGTTCTCCATTTGGAGACAAACGTTTTATTAAATAGGCTTAGTTAAAGTTAATAATACCGTAATACCGGTATTTTAACAATACCGGTATTGAAATACCGTTAAAAATTACATATATTCGGTATTACCGAAAACCGGTATTCACACCACTAAACCAGACACATACATATACAGTAATACCTCGTTTAACATTAGGGATGCGTTCCTCAAGAACATTACGTTAACCGAATCAACGTTAACGGAGGAAGAAATAACACGCGAAGGATAGGGATAGGTTACTAAATTGAAAAAAAATATATTATTTAATTTTTTATTTAATAGATAGGAACAACTGACAATAGCTTTTCTTGACAAAATTTAAAGTATAAAATTAGTATGCATGTATGTATTACAAAATTAGCGGTTATACGTAAATAAACTGACAAGTTGTGACATTTTAATTTTTTGACTAGAATGAATCAAGGGTCGATTGCGTTGCTTGTCTCTTCTTTTCTCGTAATAGCTCACTGTAACATGTTAAAGCATTTAATACAGTTCTTTTTACAGCACAACTTCGTGAAAAATCTGGATCATTTTCGGACAAAATATCTACCGAATGAGACACCTGACTCAGGCAATCGGACAATATTTTTGTTGTTAAAACTTTAACCGGCGGCTCTTCTATATCAATGTCAGAATTGGCATCTTCTCTTACCAAATTTTCTTCTGTCAGTTCTTGTAATTCTTCATTTGTTAGCGGATTGTCGTTGTTATCTTATAGTAATGTCTGAATATCATCAGCGTCAACTTCATTGAAATGTAATTGGTGTGCCATTACAACAAGTTCATTCTGGATTTCATTAGCAAGTTCCGATTCTTCTTCTAAATTGAGTCCTACTGTCGCCCAGAAATGACGTTATAGCGAGGTATTGTTAACGGAGGTAACGTTAAGCGAGGTATTACTGTATAGCCAAATACAGGAAAAGTTTGTTTTAGAAATTAGTTCTATTTCAATAACTGAATGTTTGTCTTTATAGTCATGCAAGTTTTGTTGCAGTTAGTGGGACATCTTCCAGTGATTCAGATGAAGGTTGTGAATTGGCCATTAAACAGCGTAAACAGCCCTCAGAAACAAGGTCATCACATCTCATTAGTCACAGGAAAATACATTCTGGAGGGAACCCATTGAAATGTGACCAGTGTGATAAAGTGTTTTCACTCTCCTCAAGTCTCATTAGACACAAACGAATACATTCTGGAGAAAAACCATTCAAATGTAATCAGTGTGATATGGCATTTTCAAATTCTTCATATCTCATTTCTCACAAACGAACGCATACAGGAGAGAAGCCATTCAAATGTGATCAATGTGATAAATTATTTTCACAATTATCAAATCTTATTACCCACAAACGTGTTCATTCTGAAGAGAAACCATATAAATGTGACGAGTGTGATAAAGCATTTTCACTGTCAACAATTCTCATTACACACAAACGTGTACATTCTGGAGAGAAACCTTTCAAATGTGATCAGTGTGATAAAGCATTTTCACAGTCGACAAATCTCATTACACACAAACGTGTACATTCTGGAGAGAAACCATTCAAATGTGAGCAGTGTGATAAAGCATTTACACAAGCAGCAAGTCTAATTGCACACAAACGAATGCATTCTGGTGAAAAACCATTCAAATGTGATCAGTGTGATAAAGCATTTTCACAATCATCACAGCTGATTTCACACAAACAAACACATTCTGAAGAAAAACCTTTAAAATGTGATCAGTGTGGTAAAGCATTTACTAGGTTATCAAATCTGATAAGACACAAACGAACGCATTCTGAAGAGAGACCATTCAAATGTGATCAGTGTGATAAATCATTTTCACAATCATTATATCTCAATGAACACAAACGATTACATTCCGGAGAGAAACCTTTTAAATGTGATCAGTGTGATAAAGCATTTGCACAATCATCTGCTTTCTTTAAACACAAACGAAAACATAAAGCATCCAGATGTGATCAACGTAAAAAAACATTTCAGTCACCACAGCTAATTTCAGACAAACATACACATGAAGAAAAACCTTTAAAATGTGATCAGTGTTGTAAAGTTTTTTCAAGTTCATTATATCTTATTAGACACAAGCGAACGCATTCGGGAGAGAAACCATTCAAATGTGATCATTGTGACAAAGCATTTTCACAATCATTATATCTCAACGAACACAAATTATTACATTCTGGAGAAAAATCATTGAAATGTGATGAGTGTGATAAAGTATTTTCACGGTCCTCAAGTCTCAATAGACACAAACGAATACATTCTGGAGAAAAACCATTCAAATGTAATCAATGTGATATGGCATTTTCAGATTCATCATATCTCACTTCTCACAAACGAACGCATACAGGGGAGAAACCGTTCAAATGTGATGAGTGTGATAAACTATTTTCACAATTATCAAATCTCGTTACTCACAAACGAGTACATTCCGGAGATAAATCATTCAAATGTGATGAGTGTGATAAAGCATTTTCACAGTCCGCAAGCCTTATTAGACATAAACGAACACATTCTGGAGAAAGACCATTCAAATGTGACCAGTGTGATATGGCATTTGCAGTTTCATCATATCTAACTGACCACAAACGAACGCATACAGGAGAGAAACCATTCAAATGCGATCAGTGTGATAAAGTATTTTCACAATCAGCAACACTTATAAAACACAGATGGGTGCATTCTGGAGAGAAATCGTTCAAATGCTATCCGTGTGGTAAAGCATTTTCTAATTCAGCAGACCTGATTATACACAAGAAAACACATTCTGAAGAAAAACCGTTCAAATGTGATCAGTGTGATAAAGCATTTTCACAGTCATCAAATCTCATTAAACACAAACTAACGCATTCTGGAGAAAGACCATTCAAATGTGACCAGTGTGATAAAGCATTTTCACTGTCATCAATTCTCACTAGCCACAAACGTGTCCATTCTGGAGAAAAACCATACAAATGTGATCAATGCGATAAAGCATTTTCACAGTCAACAAATCTCATTACACACAAACGTATACATTCTGGAGAGAAACCATTCAAATGTAATGAGTGTGATAAAACATTTGCACAATCAGCAAGTTTAATTTCACACAAACGAGTGCACTCTGGTGAAAAACCATTCAAATGTGATCAATGTGATAAAGCATTTTCACAGTCATCACAGCTGGGTACACACAAAAAAACACATTCTGGAGAGAAACCATATAAATGTGATCAATGTAATAGAATATTTTCACAATCAGAACATCTCATTGTGCACAAACGTACACATTCTGGAGAAAGACTTTTAAAATGCGATCAGTGTTGTAAAAAGTTTTCTAAATCATCAAATCTTAGTAAACACAAACGAACGCATTCTGGAGAGAAACCGTTCAAATGTGATCAGTGTGATAAAGCATTTGCACAATCATCATATCTTAATGAACACAAACGATTACATTCCGGAGAGAAACCTTTTAAATGTGATCAGTGTGATAAAGCATTTGCACAATCATCTGCTTTCTTTAAACACAAACGAATACATAAAGTATCAATTTAAATCAGTGATGGGGAGTCGACAGAAAAATTACCGGCTCCGATGAAATAATCATAAAGCTCTTTTCATATAGAATAGAATAGAATAGAACTTTATTATTCTTGCCCTAAGGCTTCGAATGTTACATAATATTTTACAATATGTTAAAAATTTAGTTATGTATGTTTTTACATTTTATTAACAAAAAAATACATTGTTTCCTTTACCTTTAAACAAGAAAAAAACGAAAAAAATGCATATATATATATATATATATATATTTCCATCTTCTTTCTTTTATAATTTATTCTTCATTCTTTTTAATAGACTGTAATTCTTGTAACAATATTCAACATAATTATCTTTTGTTAACAGATCAAGTCTACCAATATTTCTCAACCACACAGAACATCTGCAACAAATGCAATTTATTTAAATAAATAATAATTTAAAAAATATCTCGTTTATTACCTTACAGTGTCTCGTATGAATCCAAAAAAACTCATCTGTCTGTTGTTTTTACTATTATGCTTATAGTTCACATGGGAGCACCATTTGGTTTCTTGTAGAGGCATTATGAAAGAATTTGTTAGACGAATAATAACTTTGTAGCACTTAACACTAATTTATGAAACTGTTTGAAAGCACTAAAACTATATAAACTTGTCCAAAACAATGTAAATTAATCCTATCTAAATATTAAATAAGGTTCATAAAAAATATACATAAAAGCGCACAGATGGAATACAGTAATACCCCGCCACTCGGCTGCCTTTTAGCTCGACGTTTTCGCCATTCGACGTAAATGTCGAGAGTGACAGCCGACAGAAGCATTGGTAACCGACGCGTGATCAAGTACCGATCACGTGATACATATTTTGATAAACAAAGCAAAATGAACGCATGGCCAGCAGTTCGCGCATAGATATCTACATTACAGTACAGTAAGTGTATGACTACTGTACGTTATTGTTTTATGTATGCTTATATTGTCATTACTCAAAATTTTAAAGAGTGTATTAAATAATTGATGTGAAGTGTGAATTTTCACATATTTCAGGATTTCGCAGGTATTTAGTAACTGAATGATGATTATTCGGGATGCCAAAACAAATTTTATGTCAAAATATTTTTTTTATGAATTTTAATTGAAATGCCTAATACCATTATTTAAGTTTCTAAATATGTGCAGTATTTTTTTTTACATAGCAAGGTTCATTATGATTTTGAAAATTGCGCCTATGGTTTCCATTGGTTGCTTAAATTATAAGTCCCGCCATCTGATTTCGTATACATTCAAACATAGAATTAAATTATAATTTCAACACTTCCCAGTGGTTATTAAATTTACGCTTTTAAAAATTAAATGCAACATTTATCAAAATATAACTAGAATTTCGACAAAATAATTTAAACAAAATAAAAATGCAAAAAAAAAACAGAAAAAATAAAATTTGACGGGAACAGTAGTTTGCAACTTACGAAGAGATAACGTTACCACTGGACTACGGATGTTAACTCGTTTACTGTGTTAAATAGGGGATTAAATATTTTACACATTTTAGTTAAAAACATAAAAAATGCGTTATTTTCCGAAAACATAATCTGATCAAAAATTCCTGTTGTACTATTCCGGTTCACAACAATGTACATTACTTAGAATTTTTTCAGATTTTTAGTTTAAACCATGTGGGCTATAGGGTGTGGACAAAAAAATTTTTGCACAATTTTGGCCAAAATCGCATCAAAATAATTTATTTTGCAAAAATAAAACTTTGATCGTTAATCCACGCACCAAGGGCTTTCATTTGATACCCTATACAGAATTGTAAAATAATATATTTTTTTTTTTTCGATGAGCATATATTTGTTTATTGTTTTAGGGGGATATGTTTTTTAGATGTTTTAGTATTTTGTATGTGCGGGTCAAAGAGTTGCATAAGCGTGCCAAATTTCAACTCTCTAGTTTTTTTACCGAACAGACAGACGACAAAATTACGGTATAAGGGTTTTTGGTCATACCTACAAAACCCTAAAAATTATACATTTATGTATTTCCTTATATGTATATATGTACATATGATTCCCTTTATTTCTAATGGGGAAATATTCGACTCGCCACTCGACGAAATCGCTATTCGACGCTTTTTCAGAACGAATTAACGTCGAGTGGCGGGGTATTACTATACTAATAAATGTAAATTCACTCTACTGCCGACATAAATAAAGATAAATATTTCTTCTGTCAAGTGATGCTCATAGATAAGAAAATATGGCTGCCGCTTGTTTATAAGTTTTGCAAGTTATGTCCTGCTTCGGAATAGCTTCGGAAAACTTCTCGTACTACCCCGACTCACGCATGCGAATGAAAAATCTGGTACAGAAAACGGTCGAGTGAAACTACTGCTTATACAGTCAGCGCTCGCGTAACGTACATCCGCTTAACGTACGTTCGATGATACGTACATGATTAATTACGGATCCTATGTTCGTACGAACGTACACGTTGTTCGTACAAACGTACATCGCGTAACATGAAAATGTTGCTTTTGTACGAACGTACACATTGTCCGCTGGAACGTACATCGCGTCACACGAAAACGTCGTTTTTGTATTTGAAATGGCAACTTTATAGTTAAAAAAAAGGGAAAATAAATAGCACGCAATGTATAATCGGATTTACGAAAAATGTCCGATTATTAAATGACGAGATCGCATTTAATTTTGAAAGAGTAAACTTAACGTAAAATTTGTTTGAATAAAATTTGCAGATTTTAAAATTTTCTACAAAAAAAAAACTTCTTACACTTTTTTTTTCATGAATGATCATTTGCAAGATATTGAAGTTTATTAATTTAATGCCCCTAATATTTTCGTAAATCCGAATAGAACAGTAAACACGTAGTACTAACATATAAATACATGTTAAAAAATAAAAATAAACAATACATTATATAAAATAAACATGTTTAGAAAAATAAATAAGTACTTAAAAAATTATTATTTGTTGTTTTTAATTAGAAATTTGTCCATTGTCAATTGTAGCGCAGTTTTCTTTTTTCTTGATATAAAAGTTTATAACAAGCGGTGCTATTGCGTATATTATTAACAACACTGAAACTTCTATCAATATCCGGGTCTGAATTCTCGATAGTGTCAATGAGTTCTTCCACTTTGCCTAATATTCCACTTACTGTTTTTAGTTGTATTTCGGTTGTTTCGTTCTCGATTTTTGAGTCTTCTTTTTCAGCTCTAATAACTCATTAGTTGTGAGTTCGTCCGCAAGTGATTCTAACAAATCGTTAATATCTGCAGTGTCCATATTCAGTTCCATTTTTTTTAAAAATACATGTGAATACACTGCCGTGTATTCACGCACAGAAAAGGACTCGTAAATACGTGTACATATTCGGCTGCGTTCGACGTATTTACTGATTCTTCTCTGTAAGTGTGAGTGAAGGGGGAAAATTGAAAGGTAGAAGTTGGTAACACTGTATTTCAAGCTTTATACGCTTATCTTGCCTCAATATAACTTTAAAACAATCAATGAATGTTGGTCATTTATACAAAAAAAATATACGTTCGTACGAAAAAAAGTACGTTCGTATGAACATAGGGACCAAAAGTATGTACCAATTAGTCGTATTTACATGCATTTATACGGAAATATACCGTCCGCTTAACGTACGGGAATCTGTGTACGTTAAGCGGGCGCTGACTGTACTGTGGTTTCGTATTACATTGCGTAACATATTTTTAGAATTTTTGCTGCAAACAAGTTGGGAACAGTTACTTTCTTATCTTTAGCACATTTGACACACACTCGCTAGACGCCGTGTTACAATAAAAAATTTAACTTGATTCTATAGTGCGTTCAAAGGTGAGTTTGCAGTACAGGGCATATGGAGTAGTTCTTTTTCATACTCTCTAATAGGTTTACACAATGACGCTATCATTTTCTTGCTTGTCGACGTTGCCAGCTCTAAAACGCGCTGATCTGTGAAGACGCAGTATTCTACAAATGGCCATTTGTTTTTGTTGAGTGTTATTTTGAGTTTAATAAGAGTTGATTTTTGTAAATCATACGAGTTTTTCATATTATTATAATTGACACATTTGACACTTTTACAACATTTGGCAACACCGCTCCCATTTGCCATAAGAGCTATACTGCAAACTAACCTTTGAACGCACTATAATTTTTGGCACTATTCTACTTCTGCAAACCCACCTTATTGCGCATGCGTACTGTCTATTTTAGGTGCAAATTTAGGTAAATAAATTTACTTTTTGTAAAATTTTCGGTTAGCTTACCTTAGTAAATTATTTTTCTTAGTTTTATTTAGTCACAAATCATTTTATTTATTTATTTTTTTTAAATTTCACTTGATTATATACTGACATGAATATTGCTGGGTTTGCAGTTGTAGAATAGTACCCAATTTTTAACGCATTTCGTACAAAATACACAGGAGAAACTGATAAAATTACAAAAAAAAAATTATTATCATTTTGGTCTTAGCTACTTATGGCCATTTACCAGTTTTTAAAATTGTAGAGACTCTTCTAAATTAAAAACGAGATTTGAATACCATCACCTCCAGTATATAAATGTGGTGACTTTTGTTAGAATCAATTTTTTTCTGATTATTATCCAGCAATTTGTTTATTTTTTGTGGCAAAACTGGTAGGCAGCAATGTGTGTGCTCCGCACGGACAGGTTTGTTGCTTCTTTATTATTTGTGATAGTCATGAAGAGAGTAAACTCAGCCTATTTGGATATTAGAATATATTATTAAAACAAATCTGCAGTTATAATGTATTTTTTAACAAATATTTGTTGTATCTGCCTCAAACATGAAAAACATCGACGCAAACTTTTCACCAGTAGTAAAATTTTAAACTATTATGCCAGGCTGGTATTATTATTTCCTGAATTGGTAATGACCTATTTTTAATTTTCATTATTACGTATATCTGAAATGTGATATTTTTAAAACTAGCTAGAAACACGTGAGAGGACTTTATAAAGCTATGTAATTGTAATTTTAGTTACAGTAGGTAAATCTAAACAACAATAAATATTATTTTCAGAACTCCACAGTGTTGATCAATCAGGGAGCAATATGTGCGGAATGCTGCAGTAAAGTAGATGAGTTTTACGAATTTCGCGAGCTATGTTTGCGAAATAATCAAATATATGTAAATTACACATCACTACTGAGTCCTGTCTTTGAAATTAGCAGTGAGTTGTGTGTTTCTCTCACAGATTTTAAAGAAAAACGAAAAGAGTTGTTGATGAATTGCAAACAGTCTGAAGATCAGTGCAGCAGTACAGATATATTACCAGCATGTGATGACACTCATTGTGTGACAAACGAAACATGGGATGAGAACTACAATAACAGTTACACAGTGAAAGAAGAACAGGAAGAAAATGCTGATTACATAGGTATTTAATTTTTCGTTTGATTCTACTCTGCTAAAAATATACTTTGCATAGAAGTACAAAAAATGTTTCAAATGAAAACTTCGTTGAATGATCCTAAATTTGCGTTCATTACATGTGATTACATTTAATTACATATTATGCATTTTTTTGGACATAGGAAATACAATGTTGATATTTTCATTTCCCAATCAGATCAATTCTGTAAAAAGTTACTATAATAGTTACCGTGTAGTAACGTTACTACAAGATAACTTTTGTAGTGACTTTAATAGTAACTTTAACATTTTCATATTCTGTAATATCCAACTGTAGTGACGTCGCAATGAAAGTTATTGTATATCTTAATAATGTCAAAATATTGTAATATAAGCTGTTCACTTTTGTAAAAACAAACTAAAAGGGAATTTTGTTTTCAATAGTTTGCACCTTTGAAGCTGTATGTTATGTTGGTATTAAAAAATGTCACTTTTTTAAAACGTCGATCCATTTGACATATGTCATAATGAAAAATGATATCTTAATTATAATGATCATAACCTTATCAACCTAAAGTCGGTTATACAGCGTAAGAAATATTTTTAATTGACATTTAAAGTCAGTAACACACTATAAAAGTAACCATAATAACCAGATTTAGTTTGTTCTTACAAAAGTGAACTGCTTATATCTGTCTCAATTTCAAATACGAAACTAAGAGGAAAATTTCATTTTTTATGTTGTCTATTTAAAATATCATCTTAGGGTGGTACTGCTGAAATGGCACCTTTCAAAACATTTGACAATTCATATTTGACATTAAATTATATGTCAATTTATTTTTTAATTGAAAAGTGTTTTTATACAACCAAAATAAGAACATAACTTCAGAAAATATGCATAAGAGACAACAATTAGATAAATATACAAAAAAAAAACACATATATAACGCTTATGGAAAACTTTTAGAAAAAAATGGAACAAAATTAAAAAGAAGCGAAATTATAGACCTTGTGGCAGATATTTTTTCAGTAAATCTTGGTGTCCTTTTTGTTGTGAAATATAAAATAATTTACCCATTTCAATTTCTTTAGATTTCTGAAGGAGAAGTAAAAAAAAATTTAAATGAAGGTGTAGAAAATTTAAGACCGACGAACATGGGAAGAGGTAATAATAAGAAAACAGATAGAACCACAGACTACATGTTTCGGAAAGATTTACAGAGAAAAATTTGGGATTTACATTCAAAAAATGAATATTTTTGTTTAAATATGTTATTAAATTTTGCAAAACAAGAATGAGATTTTAAGGGCAGCACAATAAAATGATAAATTATTATTATATAATACATATGTATTTTTGTTTTTTATATTTTATCACGATATTTCATTGATAATCGTAATATTTTTTTACTATTATATGAGTAATAATCGAATGTTTGATGAAATAAATATTAATATATACATTCAAAATATTTGA
Source organism: Liopterus haemorrhoidalis (assembly GCA_963971575.1). NCBI lineage: Eukaryota > Metazoa > Arthropoda > Insecta > Coleoptera > Dytiscidae > Liopterus > Liopterus haemorrhoidalis. The sequence goes on from OZ020623.1 coordinate 30,685,341, forward strand.
CATGTCAATCACAATTTTGACATGTCAATTTAGTAATAACCTCAATATGATGAAACTTAACCATACTTTTAAAAGCCAGATTTACAAGTTCACATGATTCTACAAAAGTCTATTTACACCACAACAGTTACTCAGATCTAGTTTCGTATTACAAATTGAGACAGATATATAGTGCTTACATTATTTTGTTGTTATATAATATATATTATGGTATATACATTTAAAAAATATTAAAAAAAAAATGAGTGCAGAAATAAAAAAAAAAAAAAAAGAAACGGAATGCCAAGACAGGTTCTCGACAGTAGAACCAGTGGCACAGGCGGGTGGGATTTGGGGGTTAGAATCTCCCATAAAGCTGAATTTTTTATTATTTCGAAGCATTTTCCTTGTTTTGTCATTACTTCCATACGTCTCATTTTATAACCCTCCCCCCTCATGAAACTATTTTTGCGTTACTGAATAGAACTTTTGTTATTATTTTTTTTTTGAAACAAAAACTATTTTTTTAAATATTTAAAAAAAAGACTCATATTAAAAATGAGGGATTGGAAAAGACTGTTTAATATCATTTAAAGATCGTTAATATATATCTCCTGCAATATAACCATTTACCTACACCAGGGGTGGGTAAATCTTTTGGCTATCGGGCTACATTGGGGATGAAAATTGAACGCGGGCAAAAAAAAAAAATCTAATTTTAAATATTGTTCTTGTTACGAAGGATGTGTTAAAAATTTTAAAAGCAATATTTTTAAACCAAAACATGTATTTATTATGCAATTTAAAGAAAAAAATTGAAAATAAATAATAAATAAAAAAAAAAAATAACAAATACGCGCAGAGGCGGTAGCTTGCACAATAGACCTAGAAGTTACAAAAATAATATATTAAATTAACAATGAATTAGAATGTATGTAAAATTAGAACAGACTTACAATAGATGTTTTTCTAATAAATTTGTAGAATATTTATTTCCAATTTTACATATGTGGCACTGGTATCCCAAAAACAGGTTCCTGGTTCCTCGGATGGTTCCTTGGAAGGTGTAGATACACACAAATAATTTAAATGATGAAACAAGCAGGTGTAACTATTCACTGAGTAGGTCAGTATCGGATTGGATTAATGAGAAATTAATGTTGAATCTTGCAGGTAGCGGCAATCAAAATTAAAAAAAAAAAACAAAAAGTTTTTATGATTAAAATTAAATTAAGTAATTTAATTTAATATTAATAGCGGCCTTGCGGGCGCGACAGTTTCTTTATTAGACAATTACAATACTTTAAATATTTGTTAATATGACGAATGACGTACTGCCATGTAATATGTTAATATGTCATGCTCATAGCAACTTGTATAATGTTAATTATTTCTTATTCTGTGATTTATAGAAATTAACTAGTTGTAGTTCTTTTTTATGACAATACGTTATTGTTCCAGGAATGAATATGAACGATGGGACAGGCGGCGATATGCATCCTGGTGATTCCAGACACAGTGATATTAAAGAAGAGATTGACATTAAGACAGAATATGAAACGACTGGTGATGTTAGACACAGTGATATTAATGAAGAGATTGATATTAAGACAGAATATGAAACGACTGGTGATGTTAGACACAGTGATATTAATGAAGAGATTGATATTAAAACAGAATATGAAGCGACTGGTGATATTAGACACAGTGATATTAATGAAGAGATTGACATTAAGACAGAATATGAAGCAACTGGTGATGTTAGACACAGTGATATTAATGAAGAGATTGACATTAAGACAGAATATGAAGCAACTGGTGATATTAGACACAGTGATATTAAAGAAGAGTTTGACATTAAGACAGAATATGAAGCGACTGGTGATGTTAGACACAGTGATATTAATGAAGAGATTGATATTAAGACAGAATATGAAGCAACTGGTGATGTTAGACACAGTGATATTAATGAAGAGATTGACATTAAGACAGAATATGAAGCGAATGGTGATGTTAGATACAGTGATATTAAAGAAGAGATTGACATTAAGCCAGAATATGAAGCGACTGGTGATGTTAGACACAGTGATATTAATGAAGAGATTGATATTAAGACAGAATATGAAACGACTGGTGATGTTAGACACAGTGATATTAATGAAGAGATTGACATTAAGACAGAATATGAACCTGCTGATGATTTTATAGTGATGGCTGGAACAGAGCACACAGCTGAATTGGAGAATGGTCAGTAACTTATACATTTACAACTAACTCACACTTAATATGTTATTCATATTTCCTTGTCACAGTTCAGTTTATTTCAGATGAACATGGACAATGATTAGTGAATATCTCAAATAAAACAAAATGAATAAACTCATTTATATATACAGAGGGTGAATCAAATATAAACGAGCCTTTTGCTTAAACAAAATTTATTTTATAAGTAATACTTAAATTTCTACAAATTATTTTTCTATATAATCTCCTCCTTTTATTATACATTTTTCCCAGCGCTTTGGCAATTTTTTCATACCGTTCTCGTAGAACGGAGGTGGACGGGTATCTAGCCAGTTGCGCACGAATGTTTCCACTTGTTCGTTGCTCTCAAATCGCTTGCCTCCAAGTGCTTCTTTGAGGGGTCCAAACATATAAAAATCGCATGGCGATAAGTCTGGGCTGTAAGGTGGATCAACTATTTTCCAGTGCATTTCCACCAGTTTCTGCTGCGTTACACGTGCTGTGTATGGCCCGGCGTTGTCGTGGAGGAGCAACACATCGCGGATGGGACAATCTCGTCTTTTACGTCGATATTGAAGCCTAACTTGATCACAGTAGTAGGTTGCGTTTATGGTTTGACGTCCGTGTAAGAAATCCACCAGTAGGGGTCCTACTGGTGGATCAATAATATAAAATTCCAGTCCCAAAAAACCGTGGCCAACACTTTCCTTGCAGACAATTGAGTTTTGGCTTTCACGGGGTTTGCTTCACCCTTCCTTCTCCACTCCATGCTTGCACGCTTTGTTTCGGGGGTATAATGATGCACCCATGTCTCATCACAAGTCACAATTTTATGTAAAAAAGCTTCCCCTTCTTCTTCAAAACGAGTTTGAAGCAATTGACAAATGCGAACTCGTGCAGCTTTTTGATCATCATTCAGCAACTTTGGCACCCAACGAGCTGAGATTCTTCTGATGCCCAACTGCTTACTGATGTTTGATTGGACACTTCCATAGCTGACATTAAGTTTTTTCGGAATTTGAATTACCGTAAAGTGTCGATCCTGTTCGATAAGCTTACGAACACGTTCAGTATTTTCATTAGTTGCACTGGTGCGAGGACGACGTGGATGAGCTTGATTAGCAACGCGTTCACGGCCTTGCTTAAATTCGTTGCACCAAATCTTCACTCTTGTCCATGAAAGGGTAGTTTCCTCGAACTGGGCATGCTGTCTGCGATAAATTTCAGCAGGTTTAACGTTTTCGCGGACGAGAAACTTTATTATTACGCGTTGCTCAATAGAACCGGGCACACTCCTCTCGCTCATCGTAAGGGCTACTAAATAAAGCTCGTGGCAAGCCGGCTGGTGTGATTCCCCCACTCTAGGCATCCCCACCTAATGACTTCAACTAACCAAAACACATACAAATACTCATCCCGATGCTTAGACAATAAAGGCCCGTTAATATTTGATTCACCCTCGTATATATATATATATATATATATGTATTTATATACTTTAATTTAAAGGTATTTGTTTACATTAGACTATGATGTGTTTATTTCAGGTGTCACAGATGTAGTTACAGTTGTCATTTATCATGAAAGCACAGAAAGTAATGACACCAAGTCTGAACCTATGGACACCAGTGATTGTGGAGGAAATATCACAGAAAGAACAACTGTCTCAAACACTGGTCAGTAGAGCTAGATTTATTAACCATTCAAGCCCAAACGCTCATTTAAGTAATACTAATTATTTATTTTATTTTTTAAAATTTTATTTATTGATTTGTTGAGTTGTATAACAGGACGAACCCAAAAAAATACAACTACATCGCACATTGTAACTTACAAGATAATAATAATAATATACATTTAAAAAATATACATTTAGAAACAAAAACTAACATAGATAAATACATATAGTAAGTGTAAATATATTTATTGTAGTTCTTTAGTAACTATTAGAAAAATGCTTATGAAGCTTAGATTTAATATTTTTTGCAGTATTAGAGAAATATCAATAATATTACCGAAGTTATTGTTGGTTTTAACGAACCGATTTACTGGGGAATTTTGCATCATGTTTTTGCGAACATGTCTTTCGCAAAATAATTTATAATTTCTTAGGTTACTGTTCGGTACAGAAATACACAGCCTCTGCAGTAATTCTGGGGAGTCTGTTGAATTATTTAATATTTTAGTAGAAGTTACTAAATCAGATATTGTTCTCCGATCTTTAAGTTGTACAACTTTGAAGTAATACGAATAATAATAATAATGATATAATAATGATCTGATATTGATTTATCGAAGATATGACTTAGAAGTAACGTGATTTGAATACAGCTTTCACTGCTATGATAAAGTTTATTTATTTTATTTTTATTTTCCATATAAGATATCAACAGCCACAATGTGTAGCCAATAACAGATATATGCGTACACTACCGTTTGAGGCAAGTTATGAATTTATATTTTCAAGATATAAATATATTCAAAATGTTTATTTTCTTGACTTCAATAAGTGTCTTTGTGTTTTAATTTATGATTCTAGTATATCAGTAACAAGTTTAGACCAGTCCAGTATATTACAATCAACAATAGGCATTAACTTGCTTTTTTATAAAATAAACATTTGTACATTTATACTTGAGTATTCAATTAGAAAACAAAAAACTGTACCATTAGTGTTTTTTACTTCGGTTATAATTAATTTAGTTTTAAAAAAATCTTTTTTTACTTATTTTTTTATTTTTATTAAAAAAAATAATTTATTAAAAAAAAGTGAAATTTTATTTTACAATTAAAAATGGGTAAGCGAGTAAGAATTAAGCACTGCCGAAAGAGAAAGAATTCTCATTTATCACGAAGAAGGCTATTCGTAAGTCCAAATTGCAAAAAATGAAAATTTCAAGATGTTGTGTGCAAAGGAATTGCAACGATACGAAGAAAATGGTGCCCATGCAGGTAAAAAACGCTCTGGGAGACCTAGAAAAACAAGTAAATTACAGGATAGAGAAATAATAAAGATTTCCCTATCACATAGAAGGTATGCCGCCGAAAATATCAAATCTGTGTACAATCAGTTCAATGATGTTAAGATTAGCACTTCCACTATCAAAGATCGACTGAAGCAATTCAGCTTACATGGGCGTGTAGCCGCTCGTAAACCCTTATTATTAACCCTTATTAGACAATATGTATTTATGTTTCACAATTTAGTTAGTCTTATTCTCGAACGAAGAAGACGTCTAATTTTAAATATTAGATGTATAGTAATTAATATTTAATGAAAGTTATTAGTCTAGAAACAGAAACCTTGAGTTTATGCGCTACATAATCGTTGGGAACCCTTTAGTATTTAGTTTGAATATTACAGATACGGTCATGAAAATGTATCAAATGCAATATAATAACAAATTATTTTCGATAAGTTATTTGATTAAATTAATAATTAATTTTATTATAATTTGCAGGTGGACTGAAATATATATATTAGCAGTAACTATGAGTATTTATATTTCAGAGGGTCGCGTTCCTCTGGAGATATGTGGCACATCATCTACTGGCGACATGTCGCAGTATAATTACAACACTGAGAGCATCATCACTGAGGAGATTGACATCAAGTCGGAATGTGGAGATGACGGTGATTATGAGGAGAGTGCAGCTGAACAAGATACAAGTCAGTCAATAATTCAATATTATACCAATACTGGCTTTGCAAGTTTCGATATACTCGTACTGAATGCCCAGGGGTGCTATAGCTCAGTCGCTGAAACAGCGCAGTTCGTCATTTTGCGTCATAACTTCAATGACAAACTTAGTAGCGCAAAAATACTTGTTTTCAAATATCTAACTTTTGTATCATTTTCATTCTGGTGTTGGAAGCGTGGAACAAGAAATTCAACCAATAGGATCGCTCTATTTTGAAAAAAACCCGTACCATGGTGTCGTAGGCGCGGTGTTACAAGCGCGGTGTCGCAAGTTCAGAAATTTCAACTCTAGCGCTGGCCGCACCGTCGAAATCATAGAAACAGATATATTTTTTCGGAATGGTGAGATCTTCAGCGAGACACTTATATTAATTTCCTAAAAAAAAAAATTAAAAAAACGTTAATTGATGTAGCGAAACAGCGACTTTTACAATGTTGTCGGCAGTCATAAAGTTTATTATTATGGATTCGGTTTCAAATATCTGGTCTGCAGAAATGTCATGCAGTGGGTATACTAATTATACACACCCTAGCAGGGGCCAACAGAATCTTCATTCTAAACTGTGATGTCAAGTAAAAAAGATTGTGTATTAAATTCTTTTCGTGAAATTGAAGTAACTGTCTGTGTTTTTTGTGTCTCATTTTTTGCAACAAGTTAAAATAATCTTCCTGTTGCCTTCTGTTTCTATGTATATATGGGACGTATCCACTATCGCTTTTCTTCATATCGCAATAAGTCTAAATATGCATAAAAAAGCTAGATGAAATTGAATAACCGTTTACTCCAAATACTTGTATAAACTTTTATGTTAGATATGGGTTAGATACAAATGTTGTCAAAACGGAAAACGCGCACTTATCACGCCTCCAACCCCACCATGAAATTCGAATTTGTAAATATAACATCACGCCTCTCACCCCTGTCGCGCCTTTGACACTACCATGAAAATGATACATTATAGTAATTTCTAAAAACCTTTTTTATTTAGTTTGTTGGTTATTTAGGAATTTGCTGTTTAGTTATATATTTTCTTATAGATATTCTTATTTGATTTTGTGTGTACTGCATAGTTTTTAGGTTATATTCAACTTATTTTTATTTTCTTTTCTTTGATCATACTTTTGGATCACATCAGTCCTTTGTAGGAGTATTTTGCTTATTAGAATAGTTTATTTGTTTCTATTCTGTTTTTATTCTTATATTTTCGTTTCATTTTGTACAAGTGACAGCGTACATATATTACATTCGTTAAATAGATGAATGTAAACGTACTAAACCTGACGTCACAATTTTTTGCGACATTTCGAGTGACGCAACTGCACTGTTTCGCCGATTTCCCTATAGTAATAACCTGCATAGTTTTATCCATCTCACAGAAAAGGTCTTTTTCTTTAATAAATTATAAGGGCTCTAGACTCAATATTAAAACTTGATTAAACAAATTTATTTCAAGTAAAAAAGAAGGACATTATAAAAATTATTAGTTTGCTACGTCGTGTTAGTTAGTTAGTCAAGCAGAAAACACAAAAAATGCGTTATTTTCCGAAAACATAATCTGATCACAAATTCCTGTTGTACTATTTCGGTTCGCAGCAATGTACATTACTTAGAATTTTTTCAGATTCTTAGTTTAAACCATCTGGGCTACAGGGTGTGGGACAAAAAAAATTTTGCACATTTTTGGCAAAATATCTTATTTTGCAAAAATAAAATTTTCTTTTGTGATAACTTAAGAAAATAAAAATTCCATTTAGTTCTGTATAAATATTTGGAATAGGCTTTACGATTTACGAGTGAAAGGAGTCGGGAGTCGGAGTCGGTTTTCAAAAATACCGACTCCGGAGTCGAGAGTCGGGGGTCCGTAAATTTTCTACCTCATCTCACTCCTCCCTGATCATAATAATTTATTTTGCTAATGTAACATTTTGATCGTTAATCCACGTACTGAGGGCTTTCATTTGAAACCCTACTCAGAATTAAAATATATATATATATTTTTTTTCGATGAGCAGATATTTGTTTATATTTTTAGGGGGATATGTTTTTTAGATGTTTTAGTATTTTTCCTATGTGCGGGTTAAACAGTTGTATAAGCATGCCAAATTTCAACTTTCTAGGTTTAGCCGTTTGGCTACAATTTTTACCGAACAGACAGACAGACGACAAAATGACGGTATAAGGGTTTTTTGGACATAACTACAAAACCCTAAAAATGACTATATTTCAACAAATGAATTTTTGTCTCACTAATTAATCTAAATTTGTTTGCAGCTAGTGAAACATCTTCCAGTGAATCAGATGAGAGTTGGGAGCCGTTGGCCATCAGCAAACGGAAACGACCTACAACAATAAAGTCACGTATCATTAGACAGAGGAAAATACGTTCTGGAGAGAAACTATTCAAATGTGAGCAATGCGATAAAGCATTTTCACTGTCATCAAAACTCATTGCTCACAAACGAACACATTCTGGAGAAAAACCTTTTAAATGTGAGCAATGTGATAAAGCATTTTTATGTTTAGCATATCTCATCAGGCACAAACTAATACATTCTGGAGAGAAACCTTTCAAATGTGAGCAATGTGGTAAAACATTTTTACGGTCATCAGATCTAATTATACACAAACGAACATACTGGTGTGACAAACTTCAAATGTGATCAGTGTGACAAGGCATTTTTATGGTCAAAATATCTCATTCAGCACAAACGAGTACATTCTGGAGAGAAACTATACAAATGTGAGCAGTGTGATAAAGCATCAGCTGAACACAATACAAGCTATTTGCTATAGGTAAAATTGTTTATGTATATATGTATCTATTTTGTCAATTTATAAAATTTGAAACGTTTCGTGCATGGATAGTTTGCACATCTTCAGTCAGTCAATCAATTAAAATCACCTAAACTAAATCACCTCAAACTAAAAGTTTTAAATTATGGTCTATTTCAATATTTAAAAAAAATAGATAGCGCTGCGAACCGAGTACGATTTACACTGCACAAATACAGTATAGCGGAAAATTTAAAATAAGTTACAACAAGGGCATGGGCGTAGTAACAGGGTTAGCAAGTGATTTTTTTTAATTCAAAAAAGGTTAATAAGATATTGAAATAAACAAGGCAGATAATACACTTATTTATACGACATAAATTCAGTTTAATGGGCAATTTGAAAAAGTTAAAAAAATATTAATTTTAAAAATTATGTATTATATATAGAAAGAGAGATTTGACTAAAAGAGAATAAATAAAGCAATAAAACAAACAATATATCTTCAGAGCTAAAGTTTCATATTTAAATAATTATTGTAAATAAAAATTTAAAATATATGTATATATGAAGGTCTAAAAATTATATCAATAACTTCTTCTTTGGGCACAATCAGCTGGGCTGTGTTTTGGCCTCACATTAGTTCTCTATCTTGATCTGTTAATTATCAAATGTCAAAAAATATTTATATGTTAAAACAAATTGCATAGAGAATTTTCTCCATAAAATCTACGCCAAGAATATAAATAAAAGTATAAATATGTAAATAATAACAAAATATATGAAAAAAATTAAATAATATAAATAATATATATTTGTAATGTATTTTATAAGATTGTTATAAAATAATACTATCAGGTTTGGCAGTAATGAATAAATGATCTATTTATTTATAAACAACCGTTGTCCTGTTGTCCAGTGCAACCGTTGTCACGTTAATACAATTATGTTAATACAATATATCACATCTTTCCTTTCTACACAAATAAAAATAATATTTAACAATAATTTACAACAAATTACAAATTAACAATACGACAATTATATAATATAATTAGTGAAGCGCCCGCTTAGGGCGTACCACTTTGTATTTTTCATTTTTTATTCCAAATTATATTTTATTTCCATTTAATTATAATTTTTACCATTTTTATCGAATTTAAATAAATATTCATTTTATAGACAAAACATATTTAGAACCACTATATATTTTATTCCTACAATATATTACCAGAATACTATTCCTTTTACAATAATATTTTCTATAATATTATACAATACTATATTACAATATTATCGTATTTATTTAAACTTATTTTTGATTTTATTTAAATAAACATTTTATTTAAATAAACATTTTATTTAAATAAACATTTTATTTAAATATAACTTGTTTAGAGCCGCTGGTATTACAGTTACTAATTTCATTTTGATCAGCGCAAGCGACCAAAATGCAACCATATTTTAATTTCATTAATATTATTCCGATCAAGGTGAAAAGACGTGGTTTTGATTTTATATTCGCGTTATTGTTAAAATCAGTTAAATTTAATCAGGATCCCCTGAATTGTGTTAATTGTTAATTAATATATATAAGGGTATATTAATTATTAAATTTATTTAAATAAACATTTTATTTAAATATAACTTGTTTAGAGCCGCTGGTATTACAGTTACTAATTTCATTTTGATCAGCGCAAGCGACCAAAATGCAACCATATTTTAATTTCATTAATATTATTCCAATCAAGGTGAAAAGACGTGGTTTTGATTTTATATTCGCGTTATTGTTAAAATCAGTTAAATTTAATCAGGATCCCCTGAATTGTGTTAATTGTTAATTAATATATATAAGGGTATATTAATTATTAAATTTATATTTTGTTAACACTATTTTTTCTGGATTTTTCCCCCCAGATTTCTTTTGTACTTAAAATAGGACATTGTGGCAGTAATTTATTAATTACTGCATTTTTGTAAGACCCGAGAGAAAGGTTTGTTATTAATTTCCTAAATTTTAGTTAAAACAGTCTATTTTAAATTAATTTAAATTTTTTTATTGAGTGACGTCACCTGTCGCTCCAACTCAGAACGAACGCGTGTTTCACCGTTTGTACCTGTCGTTCATCCTGTTTAAATAATTTTTTATTTGTTAAATTTAGTCAAATATATTTGTTTTAAATTCACTAGTAGATCTGTACCCATTTCTCAACATTTTGCGTTGAGAAATTATTTAATTTCATCCTTTTTTTGTAGATTTTGATATAAAAATTTTCTTTAAATTTAGAATCAAGATTTTTTATGAATTTGTTCTGGGATTAATTTACAGTGTAACCAACCGTATTCACCGCCACGCTTACCGCTATTAATTGTTGCAGTCCGCAACAATTAAAATTATTAAAATTTTTTTTTTGTACAAATTATTTTTTTGTTCTAGTTTTTCCAATTTTCCGAATTTTTAATAATATTCCAGTTTATGTTTGCTATTCAGCGCATAATGCTGTTATAGAAAGAATTTTTAGTTTAATGGAACCACAATGGTCAGACGATATTGATACAGTTAAAAATTTAATGTTCGTGAAATTTAATTATAAAACTAAAACATGTTTAGAATTTTTCTATGATGTCATTAAAGATAAAGCTTTATTAAAAAAAGCAGATACATCTAAAAAATATGATTTTATTAAAAAAAAAAAAGAAAATGTGAACGTCAACCAATAAACATATTTAATTATATTTTTTATTACCATATATATATTTAAATTTGATTGTTAATTATTTATGGGTTGTTTCTTATTAATTATATATAAAGAAAATTTAAAAAAATGTCCTATGATTTATTTTATATTTTTATTTCTAAAATGTGATTTTATTAAATATAAAGAAAGATGTGAACCAATAAATATATAATTAAATTTTCATATTATTTAGTAGTATTACTTATTATTTATTGATTGTTTCTTGTTAATTATATGTTATTAAGAAATTTATAAAAATGACCTATAATTTATTTTATAATTTTATTTAGAAAATTAAACGATAATTAATAGGGTTGGATCCCATAATAAGGCCTTTTTTTGTAATGAAGCCTTTTTTAAAATTTGTTTAATTAAATATAATCTATAATAAAATGTTTTTAGAATATTAATAAACAAATTTTAAAAAAGGCCTCATTATGAAAAAAATGCCTTATTATGAAAAAAGGCCTTGTTATAGGATTTGACCTCAATTGTCAGGTATCTAAATATTTCGTAACATAATAAAAATTAAAAAAAAAACTGTCCTACTGTGTCCTACCAAGCTACTATTTTTAGTAGATATATCCTACTCTGTCACGAGAGACATTTGGTAACCCTACTCTATCATAGTAGGTCTTTTGTTTTCCTTGGTGTTTTTTAAGATTTTCTTTAATAGTTTTGTGATTAAGATTCTTTGGTTGAAGACTGTTTTTTAGGGTTGGGATTCTAGTTCTTGGCTTTCTAGAAAATAAGATTTCAGCCGGTGATTCTAAATTATTATCTATTGGAGTACAACGGTAATTTAAGTAAGCTAAATAAGGATCCTTACCGTTTTCAATAGAGTTGCGCAATATTTTTTTAATATTTTGTATATGGCGTTCTGCCAGACCATTTGATTTAGAATTAAAAGGACTCGTAATTAAATTTTTAAATCTCCACAGTTTTGCAAAATGGCTAAATTCAAAACTTCTAAATTGTTGTCCTCCGTCAGAAATAAAAGTGTCTGGAATGCCGTTTCTGGCGAAAATAGATTTTAAATGCATAATTACATTATTAGATGTACTATTTCTATTTAAGCTAGCGACTTCCAAGTACTTAATAAGAATAATAATCAACAACAATTAGATATAGTTCACCAGCGAAATGAAATACAGACGATTCCGCTTAATTGGGCCACCGCTTAATTGGGGCAGCCGCTTATTTGGGCCAAATCTCAAAGAACAGAAACCAAACCAAGGAACCAACAGTAAATTTACATGTTTAATTGGGACAACATTCCGCTTAATTGTGACAGTAAATTTAAGATCACAGTACATATTATGCTACACATATTCTCAACCAGGAGGCAAAAAAATGTATGGCCGTGTTACAGCGTTATTTTATGCAGGAAGGAAATGAAGGGATCCCTACATCCGCACTGAATACCTGTGCTGATTTTGTAGAAGTGAAATGTTAAAAAACAAAAGACAGACTACACTTGACGCATTTTTGCATTGAATTTAATTGTATGTACCTATTTATTATTTTATTTTGTAATTTATTATTATTTTTTCTTAAAAGTTTCTGGGCCATGTTCATAATCTTTTACTAAATATTGCGATTAAGCGTTACTTGTTAAAATAAGCCAGTAGGATATTATCGTTAGTAGTGTTCATAATCACAATACTATATCACAATAAGATATTTTAACTAATATCGATGTAAATTTGACAACGTTGCTATTGGTATTAGAAAGAGATAGACATAGGCACTGTTCAACATGTTAAAAGAGATGGAAGGCGTGTTACTAGCTTGTATTATCGGTTATCTTACAATTTGCATCACAAATAACCTGTGAAAAAATATAATAAATTATCTTATTGTCATACATTTTGGAAATAAATTTACCTGTACATTTAATGAATGGAAACCTTTACGACATACATATGCATCACGATAAGGTCCACCTGGGTTTTTGATTTTTATGTGCGTCCCATCAATAGCCCCAACTATATTAGGCATTTTGAGCAATGTCATAAAATTTTCGTTTTACAGTTTCTAGTTCTGCAGGAAATAATATAAATTGTGGTCGTTTTCTGGCTAAGGCCAAACTAACACATTTTATAATTCGCGAGACAGTTGGTCTGCTGACTCCATGTAAATCAGCTACAATAAGCATTGTTATGTTAAAAGAATTCTGAATAAAAACATAATGGTAACTAATTATTTATGTTATTAACTATTTACCTATATCTTGTTGATATGAACCTTTCGCAAAATAACGTAAAGCAATACATATTTGGAGTTCAGGAGAAATACTTCCACCTTTTGAAGATACCGGTTTTATATCGTCATGTAAGATTTCAATTAATGTTCGAACTCTGTCTTTTGAAAATCTATAATTTTTTTGAAATCTTCTTCACTTAATATTTCAATACATTTTTTCTTTTACTATAAAATTTTCTTGGCAATTGTGCCCGTAATTCACGAATTTCACGAACATCACGCAAATCTCTCATATACATGATTAAAGTCAATCAGTATTATGAACACAATTGCTATTTTAATGTATTTAATACAGCCTCTCCGCACTTCTAAATCTGTACTACTAAATTACAATTTACTAAGCACTACTAACAATAATTCTGTATTATGAACACCCATTTTTAGTAACGCTTAGTATACTTGTCTTAGTAGTGCTACTAAGATTTAGTAAAACATTATGAACATGGCCCTATATTTTTTGGTTACATGTAATTTATAGTTTTGTCCAAGAGTTTATAAAATAAAATTATTGAAAGAAAAATATGCATTGTTTAATTTTATGTGAAATTCGCTTAATTGGGGCAGCCGCTTAATTGGGCCAAAATGCCCAAGTCCCGATGTGTCCCAATTAAGCGGAATCGACTGTATATCTTTACCTAATTTTTGATAAGGTCGTTCTGGTATTTCATGAGGTTTCAGTTTCTCCCTAGTATTTTTTTGACTTTTGACACAAATTTTACAATTATTTACCATATTTTCAATGTCCTTTGACATACCCGGCCAATATACCGACTCTCGGGCCAAATTTTTACATTTAACAATTCCCTGATGACCGGTATGAATACGACTTAATATTTCATTTTGCATTATTTTTGGAATAATAATTTTATTTTCCTTTAATAATAAGCCATTATCAATGTGAATACAATCTTTGATTTTGAAGTATTTCATTAGTTTGGAATTTAATTTGTTTGGCCAACCTTTAATAATATATGTTTTAATCAAGTGTAGAATTTCGTATTTTTCTGTTTTATCGATAATTTCATTTAGTTTAGCATCAGTCACATTTAAATCTTTTTTAACTAAACAAACGTGGGACTTTAATTCTTTATTTAATTTATCATATTTTAAACTTTTTTCTGTGCAGGATCTTGATAAGGTGTCTGCTATAAAAAGTTTTTTTCCATTTTTATAATAAATATTAAAATCATATTTTTGAAGTTTAAAAAGCATTCTCTGTAATCGCGCAGGGGCTTTTAAAATTGGTTTATTAAAAATTGATATTAGTGGTTTATGATCTGTTTCTATGTCAAATTGTAAACCATAAACATAATGGTGCAATTTCTCACAAGCTACTACAATTGCCAAAAGCTTTTTTTCAATTTAAGCATAAGACTTTTGGGTTTCAGTAAGTGCTTTTGAAACATAAGCACAAGGGTGATTATTTTGTATGAGAACGGCACCTACCGAATTTTGGGAAGCATCTACTGAAATCAAGCATTTCATATTTTGGTCAAAATGTTTTAATACCGGTTCACTGTAGAGGACTTTTTTAATATTTGAAAGTGCAGTTTCATGCCTATCAGTCCATTCCCAGCAAATGTTATTTTTTAACAGTTCTCTTAAAGGTAAGGTCAAATCTGAAACATTTTTTATGAATTTTGACAAATGAGTAATCATACCAGTAGTATAACAGAGCAGGTACGGGACCATTACCCACGAAACCCTGAAAAAAAAACAAATTCACATTTCGCAAACGTACGTGACCATCGCTGTGCGAATATAATTATATATAGAAATATCTAGGATTTCGTAGGCATAAAAAAGAAACTTTAGACACTCTTATATCCTTTGACCGATATGAACAATATTTTGCAGATTTATTCTCTAAGAATCTACGAATATAATTACCTATATAAATGTCTAAGGTTCGTAGGCATAAATTAACGTCTCAAATTATTTTTAGTTTTAACAATATAAATGTAATGTACTGAGTAACAATTAATCGTTTTCCCATCTTAAAAAGTTCATGAATAAATAATCTAACAATATAATTAGTAAGTGTCTGTATGTATTGTCGGTAACATTATGACGATTTGTCCTGAGTTTTGTCTCTTGATTGGCTGACAGGTGACAATGGAAATTTTTATATTATAAATCCGTCATTGTTGACGGGTAATAACCTAGTTAATAAATAAATTATGTAGTTTTTAGCATTTATCTCAAAACAAGGAAAATGTCGTTTACGTCGTTCTACCAAATTAAAGTCGATATCTAACGTGCCGTGGTAATTCATAAACCGTGCCTGTCAAAACCTGGGAGTTCTCGGTTTCAGCACGGCCGGGTGTATGAATCACCACGGCAAGTTTGAAATAAAATTTAATTCAAGTATTTTATATAGTTAATTTTTTAAGTTTTGAACTATGTACAAAAACTAATATGGAATCATAATTTCACCAAAAAAATATGTATATTACTACAGATTCTGGAAATACAGTTTTAAAACTTACAGATAATCAACAATCACAAGAAAAACAACAATCTAACAGAGGTCTAGTGAATGATATCACCAATAGTGTTTCTTTGAATGAAATTTGTATAAAAACTGAACCAACTGAAATGGTCTGTGGAGTTATTTCTACGGAAAAGTGCTACGACATACATGAAAATAATATTAATAACCCTATTTGCAAAGATAAATTTATTGTTAAAGGTGAATTTGTTAGTTTAAATCAAGAACCAAGTAGTTCAATATGCAACAATATGGAGGCTGTGTTTATAAAGCAAGAGAAAATGGATGAAGAAATGTTTAATGAAGTTGATTTCACAAAAATTAAGTGTGAAAATGAACCATTAGACGTAAATTCTGGTAGTTCAACAAGTGGAAATTTGAATCAAATGATTGACATTAAACCTCATGTTGCTGGACATTTGAATGTTAATAATGTATTGACTGGTATGTCCGTTTTATGTACCTTACAACAATAATATTGGTAAAGTTTCAGTTAACGTTCCGAGGGATGCAAAATTTTCTAACATTATTATAGCGCGTTCAAAGGTGACTTTGCAGTACAGGGCATATGGAGTAGTTCTTTTTCATACTTTTTAATAGGTTTACACAATGACGCTATCCTTTTCTTGCTTGTCGACGTTGCCAGCTCTAAAACGCGCTGATCTGTGAAGACGCAGTATTCTACAAATGGCCATTTGTTTTTGTTGAGTGTTATTTTGAGTTTTATAAGAGTTGATTTTTGTAAATCATACTAGTTTTTCATATTATTATAATTCACACATTTGACACTTTTACAACATTTGGCAACACCGCTCCTATTTGCCATAAGAGCAATACTGCAAACTCACCTTTGAACGCACTATAGATTTTTTTACTATTAAATATTATGTACTACATTTTATCTTACAGTAATTAACTTACACTTAATAATAATTATAAATTTTTGCCTTTCGACATAAAATCTACTCTCCTTCTCCTTTAGTTAATGTCTTCGTTGACTCCTTTCCTTAATTTCCTTTCTTTTGTTTTTCACTTCTTTCATCCATTCATAGCCTCTTCCTGTTTCATCCAAAATTTTCTTTCTCGTTTTAGTTCTGTGTCGTATTTCTTCACATTCTTCCAACAAATGTTCTATTGTCACCTTACCTTCCCTGCAAATTCTACATGTTCTTTCTTCCTCTTTCATCCAAAAATTATTGTCCCTCTCCTCATTTCCACATTCTCGCTATCACTTTTTCCTTCTCTCTACTGCCTTTTTCTGTCAAATACTGTGGTTTTCTCACCGTCCAGATCTTTTCATATTTGCTGTTGTATGTTGATTCTCTTGTTTTTGTAGCTTTTTATATTATAAGGATACCTATGTTTTTGTCCTATATTTATAAAGCTAAGAAACTCATGATAAAATTACTATCAAAGTTCTTGAGAATCTGTTCGTGTTCCTTATCGCTCCACGAATCCTTGAAAATACGAGTAACATATAACATAAATATGTAACATAAGTTTATTTATTGAAAAATATTAGTTGTTATAGTAAACTGATGAATTGATAGGGAAATATTAGTAAAATAACATTTCATATGTTAATACGAACACATAATATCAGTCATCGTTGGCTCGCTGTGGTCAACTGACTTCTCGCGATCGTAAATCTCGGCTGGTGTCGGTTCGTTTCGTCTCTACAGGGACGTACCAGCCCACATACATATATGCAGGACAAGTTTATATTAGAAAATAACTATATTTCAATAACTGATTTTTTCTTTCTTCTCAGTAATCAATGCAAATTTGTTTGCAGATAGTGAAAAATCTTCCAGTGAATCAGATGAGAGTTCCGAGTCGTTGGCCATTTACAAGCGTAAAAAACCGACAACAACAAGGTCTACACATCTGATTGCTCACAACGGAGAACATTCTGAAGAGGCACCATTTAAATGCGATCAGTGTGATAGTATATTTTCACAGTTATCAAATCTCATTATTCACAAACGACTACATGCTGGAGAGAAACCATTCAAATGTGATCAGTGTGATAACACATATTTAGCGTTTGCAAGTCTTATAACTCACAAACGAAAACATACTGGCGAGAAACCTTTCAAATGCGATCAGTGTGATAAAGCATTCGCGTCATCTTCAAGTCTCAATATTCACAAACGAAAACATTCTGGAGAGAAACCATACAAATGTGAGCAGTGTGATATGGCATTTTCAAGGTCATCAAGTCGCATTAGACACAGGAAAATACATTCTGGAGAGAAACCATTCAAATGTAAGCAGTGTGATAAAGCATTTTCAAGGTCATCACATCTAGTTACTCACAAACGAGTACATTCTGGAGAGAAACCTTTTAAATGTAATCAGTGTGATAAAGCATATTCGGTATCTTCAAGTCTCGCTACACACAAACGAGTACATTCTGGAGAGAAACCGTTCAAATGTAACCAGTGCGATAAAGCATTTTCAATGTCTTCATGTTTCATTGCTCACAAAAGAGTACATTTTGGGGAGAAACCATTCAAATGTGAGCACTGTGATAAAACATTTTCGGAGTCATCAAATCTCGTTAAACACAGACGAAAACATTCTGGAAAGAAACCAATTTAATGTAATTTGTTTAATAAGACATTGTCCCAATTTTTTTGATTAAGGCATCTCTTTGCAGCCCATTTACTAAAATTGTATACAAATAATCTTTATAATTTATATAGTTGCTGTTTTTTCTTTACATTTCTCTGTAACTGCTAATAATTTACAGAGTTGTTGCAAGGAGAATACGAGCTCATGTAGTAGGCCCCATCATGAAGATTTGCACTAAAAAAAGTTTCTTGAAAAATTGGCAAAGTGTCTTTATTAGTTCCGCAATTTAATTTTAATACCAATGAGAAAAATGCGTTAAAAGTGAATAAATGCACCATTTATACTTATGTTTTGCTACAAGTGAAGAAGAAAGATTATTGATTCAAAAATTTTGTTTCTATTGAAGGGAATTTCTACTGTTCAGATGATTTTAAACAAGCTTTTAACGTTGAATTTTTCATTTTGTCTGTCTCACATTTGCAAGAAAATCGTTTAATGTTGTGTAAATTATTGTTAATATAATTAAAACCCCTTGATATTTCATGTGGGTGTTCCGTAACTGTGTTAGTTTGCAAATATTTGACAGTTTTCTTGTGTCGAATAAATTACAAGTCCTTCTATAAAATTTCTTGAGAAATGTTTATATATTAAGTATTCAAATAAATGTTTTAAGTTCAAAGTATAACATTTTTAAGGTGACCAACCGTCCTCCTTTGGGGAGGACAGTCGTTCTTTTGTAAGGTCTACCCTTCCTTGAAAAGTGTCCTCCTAAATGTCCTCCTTTTCGATATTTGTCCTCTTTAGTAAATTTTCGTATTCGATCGATGCCGAGCCGATCCGTTGCAATTGATGTGACGTATTTGCATTTGACATTCGTCAAGGTTCGGTAGAATGCGGCGAGACGCGATTATGAGACGCATACGCTCCGAACGGGAGATCTTGCGAGAGCGTGTCGCACACAAGTGGCTTTGTTTATTTGGAGGAATCAAATCCAGGCATAACAGAAAAGTTTATCAAAGAAGTGCAGAAATTTTAACAAACATGTTTTCAATATATCGAAGAATGGTCTGAAACAAACACCTTGGTAAATAATTGTTTTCAATGGTGTTTTTTTACTTCATCGCAAGTAAATTGGACAAATATTGAATCTTGTGTTGGGTTTTTATCTAAAGAAATGCCAGATATTAAAATAGACGACAATTGTCTCTTTAAGAAATTAGAAGACTAAATGTATATTTAAATTCTGAAAAATTAATACAATGGGAAAATCAACATATTGAAATTGATAAAAGATGGGTAGAAATATTCAGCCATTTTGAAAAAAATTTATATTTCATATTCCATGTGAAAATGTATTTATTCTTGTTCAATTTACCTTGTGCTGCCCTGGAACTAACGCAGCAGTTGAAAGAGTTTTTTTTAATTGCTAATGGTTTTTGGACAAGTGAGAAATCTAGATTGAATGTTGATACTCTAGCTGCAGCACTTGCCGTAAAATTTAATATGAAGCATATTTCTTGTTCAGATATTACCAATATATTGTTAGAAGATGATAATTTGATAAATAATATTCATTCGATTGATAAGTACTCGTTTAAATAATAATTAATCATTATAAGTTTTTTTCAACAAAGTTTTAATTTTACATTTTTCATATTATAGTGTATTATTGTTAGAAAGAACAAAACGAAAAAAAAAATGTTCTACGATATTTCCTTGCAGTGGCGCACCCAGGGGGGTGGCCCGGGGGGCGCCCCTGCAAGAGGGACGGAAATACCAAATTATTTAATTTTTTATCATCATGGTCTTAGGTAAATATACAGATACGGATTTAAAAGAAGAGACGGGGACATTCTTTTTTTTGCCTACCGGTCCAAAAAAAAAAAAATCCTGGATGCGCCACTGTTTCTTTGTGTCCTCTTTTTCATTGTAAAAATGTTGGTCACCTTAAACATTTTATTTTCTCTGTGAGTATAACCCGCATCAACATTATAACCTCTGTAAATTTTCATTTACAAATAACAAATTTTATCATAAAATGGATTCACATATATTTATACACTTTTTGAAATATACTGTATACAGCAAGAAAACGTAAATTAGACCAAAAATTGATTATAAGCCAATACTGTTTACATACGTTGACAGGTGACTATCCTTTTTCGTATGAAAAGTTCAGAAAGCGATTTTGGCGCCGTTTCGGTAATTATAGTCCAGAATTGGGCTCAACAGCGCTATGAAGTGACGCCAAGCGGATAAAAACTGAACTAGGCGAAACGAGTAATAGTTTATTGTTTACATCTGGTTTGCATGTGTTTTCTCGTGTAGTTTGTATTGCTTTTAAAAGTTAGTGTTGCAGTTTGTTTGTTATATTAACTTTTGATAGCAATTATTATTCTTTTTTATATTACTTTATGTTATAATGAGTTATTATAACACAAATTGGTGTGTGTTTGGCTGTCACTCTAGAAAAGGAAGTAACAAAAATATTTACTTCCACTATTTTCCAAATGAGAAACAATTTGTGAATTGTTAATAAATTTGGTGTTGTGGAAGAGATAATAACAAACTAGTATTTATTAAACAAATTAAATAAGAAACAAACACTAAATTATAAAAATCCTTCTCGAACATAATTAAATATCTACCCGTGTAATTTTAATGCAGAATTACGGCAAGCGGTCTTAAATTCTGTACGCAGCTTTTCTAATACATTTTCACTGAACCTTCAGTGCCTGCTTTTGTTTTTAATCAATTTATTTAGGCAAGGAGTTTCTAACAGAGGTTGCGGTTCATACTGTTGTAAGACAGGTTTTTTAAAAGTAGACCACAGGCATTTTAAATCTGTGCTGGTTAATATTTCCATACACAATATATTGTTTCTGGAACAAGAAGAAAAATCAAATATTACAATCAATCAATGCCCTGATCTTGGCTTGTTTCATTTTGGTTTGTGAAATGTGTTTGCATGTAGTTCCTGCTTTACAGGTGCAGGACATATTAAAAACTTCAACATCATTACTAAATTTTAATTTCCCAGTGACTTCGTGAGGTGGTGATCTCAAACTGTTTGTTTGTAAACATATCCCACATATGTTGACATGCTCATCATTTTTGTCCAAAATTCCGCACAACATAAGATGTCCGGCGTTTAACAACTCTTCTTCTTCAACTACACACCTAGAAGGTGTTGCACTTAAAAAATTAAAATAATTTAATAAGGATAGCTGTTTATTATCCATTGCAAATCGATGATTTAACATGTAAACAAATATGGACAACTTTTACATTACTCGTTTCAATTAGCTGTTCATAGCGCTTGTAGCGCCGCCATCGGGCATTGTTGTATCCAATAGAATTTCAAAAGCATTTTAGTAGATGCCATTCACTCGTTGTTGATCTCACGGACTGCTACATAGTGAATTTAAAACAACGTTCAAGTTATAACGATAGCAAGTTTGCTTATTTGGAAATTAAAACAATTGTTCAAACAAATCTGCAGTTATAATATATTTTTTAACAGATATTTGTTGTATCTGCTTTAAACATGAAAAACATCTACGCAGACTTTTGACCAGTAGTGAAAATTTAAACTATCATTCCAGGCTGGTATTAATTCCGGAATTGGTAAGAAGCTATTTATGTATTTATTTAACGTATATTTGAAATGTGATGTATTTAAAACTAGTTATAAATGGGTAACAGTACTTTATAACTAACAGTACTTATGTATTTCTATATTGTTTAAGATAGAAATCTTAAGAATTCATTATATATTAATTGTAGTCGTACTTATTGGGTTCGACCTGTGTACGATTCTAAAATTTACATAAATAAATAAATAAATAAATATAAAGCCATGTAATTCCAATTCCATTAATTTCCGTTACAGTGGGTCTTTGTAGTGACTTCCAATACCAACGGAACAATTCAGTCACTCGTGTTATTCTTAATATAAATTTAATGCAAAGATGTTTACAAACTTTCTAGTCCTATGCATATTTTTTAGAATAGTCTAATGACAGTACCTTCAAATAGAAGAGAAATGTGCAGTTAAGTCGTTTAATGATAACAGGTTTGTCGTAGAGTCATTGGCCGCTTTCAGCAGACTCACCGGTGAGTTACCGGTTAGTAAATTTTTTCCTGTAAGCATACATTGATCTCCAGGTGATTTACCGGACTTACTTACCGGTCGCCATTTTACTTACCAGATTTCATTTACGGTTAGTTGCTTACCGTAGATATTTTGACATTTATTCAAATTTAATTCAATTTATTTTATTCACATTTTATACACATGAGCATTAAGGTGAGCTGAATTTGGCTTTACACAAATATTCTGTTAAAGTTTGTGTGAAGGTTAATGATTTTGAAATATAATATAAACTTATCCTAAAAAAAAAAGAATGGAAATACAAGTTTTTGATCGAAATAATTTAAGTTAACATAGACAGGGTTATTTTATTTTAAGTAAGTTAACATTTATCCTGGGTTGTACAAAATTGTTTTATCCAGTATAAGCAGTTAAAAATACTTTTGTATTTTAATTCCTTATTTTCTATAAAACTTTGGAAAGCATTATAAATTTTTGGAAGGAAATATAAGAAACTTCTCTGCCCTACACTTTTAGCTGCCCTATTCAGAGATACTGCTGTTTTATTCCTTATACTGTAGTAGTGATTTATTGAAACTATATCATCGGGATAATTTTTAATGTATTTTAAAATTCTTAAAGTATATAACTGGGGAATTTTCACTAAACCACAGCTACTGTACAGTTCAGTAATTCCAAATCTATAGTTTTTTCTTATGATTATTTTAATTATTATTTTTTTATTATTTTCAATTTATTAATATAAAGCTTACCTGCTCCGCCCCAAGCTATTAATCCGTAATTAATTATAGATTGTACCAGACTATAATAAAATTGTTTCAGAATTGTAACAGGTACCATTTCAGTAACAAAAACAATATTTAATTGTTATAAAACATAAAAAAACAATCCAACTTATTTTACAAACAACTAAACATAATTTTACATACCTATGTATGTATGTATACATATTTATTTAATAAAAAATCAATCATTTTGGTTTGTTTTTGTGATTTTTGGTTGTCTAAAAAGTTTTTTTTTTTCAATAATTTTTTCCAAATGTAGCAATGCAAAATCTGTTTTAGCTTCTTATAAATTTTGATTAAACATGAAAAAATGCTGAATTGTTTCAACTGCTAAAAATAAATTCTTTATAGTAGATGTTTGGAATTCGGTTGTTTCTTCCATTTCCACTTCGTCGTTGTTTATTTTTGACTCCAAATTCAGATCTAACCCAGCTAAAATTTCATCTTCCGTCATATCCTCATCCGTTTCCAGTTCTTCATCAATATTTGAAAAATTTACATGAATGCTTTTCGTATTGCCATATTTACGTCGATGACATACCTTTGCTGAGTTCAGCTGAGTTCCACTCTTTATTTAACCACGAAGAACCTCCGAATGGATTTGACCTTCACAGGAAAACATGGGTATCTTTGAATAGAGTTAGAACAGGCCACGGTAGAAGCGATGACTCTTAAGGATTCCACACACCAAAGCGGACGCGGTGGTGGCCACGGTGGCGATAATGGAGCGGCCTAACGCAACCTATACAATACAATGAGACCACGCACATACAAGCGTTCCGCTATCTGAGAACGGCGCCGAATGCAGCGTTCAGTCTGGCGATCACCAAACACTGGCGGCCAAACTCGACAAGTTGCGTTAGGCCGCGCGATATTCATTGTTTATATACCACAGAGTGAATATATTTAAGAAAATAATGTCGAAAATAGATAATTTAACAGAAAAAATCATAGATCAGTAAAGGATCATTTAATTTTGTATGACTTAGCACATCCTGATTACAAGAGAATATTAGGAAAATAAATAAAGTGTGGGACGAAATAGGAAAAGTTTTGGAAATTGATAGTAAAGTCTGTTCCAAACGATTAGGCGGAACTAGATTTTGCAATCTAGTTACTTTCATCGTTTAAATAATGCTTTTCAGCCGTTTTGTTTAAGCTTTGTAAATCATACTTGCAACAAACATTTTTTGGTTAAGGTTAATATCATTTTAAAATGTCATTTTCTTTATATTTTGATTTTTTGTGTCATTCTTAATACAAATATCCCATTTATTTATTTTTTGTCATTAAAATATGTAAGAAAATTAATTTAAGTTTGACATATGTCATTCGTTTCCATGGTTTCATTGTTGGAATTTTAAATTTTAACATTCCAAAGGGGAAAAATGAAATAACCCAAGCAAGGTCCAATATTATCATACAACTATATACCTTGATTCACTAACTGATCGCTACCGCTACCGCCACTCCCACCGCGTTAGTGTGAGGAGACCTGATCGCTACCGTGGCCGCCACCGACGCCGCCACCGCGGCCGCTTTGGTGTGTGGAATCCTTTTGTTCAGATGGGGAATGCGGGAGACTCCAAACTGCGACTGTGGTGCAGAACGTCAGGTTGTGGGGCAAAAAACTAAAATTTTTCAATCTTTCCGAGAAAAAATGGAAAAAAATAATTCAAAAAATCATAAGTCCACGAATATATTAGGTTAACTTGACAGCATCAGAATTTGACATTTCATTCAGTGTTACCAACCTCCAATAACTAAAATTCGGGTGTTGAAATGGACCTTCTTATAGCACTGAAATGAGTGTTGAAATGACTGTCTTGTGAATGCAAAATATAAAAACATTTTTACAGCAATATTATACAACTGAGAACTTTATAATTCAGCAACAAGAATGTATATCGAGCAACAAAAAAACACTTCAACTTCCAAAATAGGCACAGGTTTATAAAACCTTTTGGCTATATTAATATTGCATACGCAAGATTTTAAAAATCTCCCTCAAATGGCAAAATCTTCCTCAAAATTACACTCTTTGGAAAACAATAAAACATTTATAATACTTGTTGATTAGTTATATAGCAGTAAATTTTTATCTGTTATATTTATTGATTTGCTCTTTTCTAGCTGAATATTAAAACAATTTTGCAACTGCGATACATATGGATGAAAAATCTTATTGAAGTATAAAATCACTATGACAATGAAACATATATGCATTTTTAGGGTTTTGTAGGTATGACCAAAAAATCCTTATACCGTCATTTTGTCTGTCTGTCTGTCCGGTAAAAATTGTAGCCAAACGGCTAAACCTAGAGAGTTGAAATTTGGCATGCTTATACAACTCTTTGACCCGCACATAGGGAAAATACTAAAACATCTAAAAAAGATATCTCCTTAAAAATATAAACAGATATCTGCTCATCGAAAAAAATATATATATATTTTTTTTAAATTCTGAGTAGGGTATCAAATGAAAACCCTTAGTACGTGGATTAATACACTTTATAGCGCTGTTGAGCCCAATATTTTTAGTTTCAGGAATGAATATGAATGATGAGACAGGCGGTGATATGCATCCTGATAATTCCAGAGGTAGTGGTATTATTAAAACGGAGATTTTCATTAAGACAGAATATGAACTTACTGATGAACATGATGAGAAGACTGAAATAGAGCACACGGCCCAATGGGAGAACGGTCAGTAATCAGCACATTTATAACTAACTCAATCGTAACCCTTTCCAGCAGAGGTTATTTTAATCCGCTGAAATTTAATTAAATATAATTTTACAAAATATAACCAAATGTTTTTATGAATATTTAACAATTATTTTACGTGTGTACGTCCGTTTTTAAACTCTCTGCACCATTTTCGCACGTTTTTGA
Organism: Liopterus haemorrhoidalis; assembly: GCA_963971575.1. NCBI lineage: Eukaryota > Metazoa > Arthropoda > Insecta > Coleoptera > Dytiscidae > Liopterus > Liopterus haemorrhoidalis. The sequence continues at coordinate 30,711,903 of OZ020623.1, forward strand.
TGTCTATACACTCCACATAACTGTCGATAAATTTCAATAGGCGTAGTGTCCTCAGCACACAAAAAATGAATCACAGAACGTAACACACACCTGGCGGTAGCGGCGAGAGGAAGCTCCATCGCAGACGGCTACCAAACCAAGATTAAGCGTCGCAGACAGCTCGGAGTGGTGGGGATTTGTAGGCGGGGAATCAAGCTACACGCCAGTGTTGCCAGATCTTGCCTTAAAGCATTCCTCGCGACCTCAGCGCCTTGGAGACCTTTTTTTATGGACAATTCTCTTATTTGTTACTAAATAATTTGTTTGTATTTCATAATAATGTATTTATTTTATAAAAATTATAGATGGAGCTACAGACGACATATATCTTGATAATTCTAGCATAAAGAAGATCAAGTCTAAACCTGTGGACAGCAGTGAATGTGAAGATGAACTGCAAAATACACCTGTCTCAAACACTGGTCAGTAGAGTTAGTTTAATTGATGCTTGTGTCATCAGTATTTTTAGGTTTTCGTAAGTCAGGAAGCCCTTATAGCAGGCGTGATGAAATTACGGCCCTGGGATAGATAAACAGACCAATTCTGTAAATCAGTTACTATGATCATAGTAATTAAATCTGTCACTATGAGCAAGGTCAGTTACTATCATGAATGAAAGTCATTATAATTTTTATAATATTTTATCTTGTAGTAATGTTACTACACAGTAAGTTTTTACAGAATTGATCTGTTTGTTTACTGCATTTATGTGGTCCGAGTAAACACCCCTTATAACGTCACTCATGTGTCTGTCAGTCTGTCTATCTCTCTGTTTGTCTGTCTCTCTGTATACGGTTGAAATTGTAGCCAAACTTCTTAGCATAAAGGGTTGAAATTTGGAGTGCTTATATATAACATAATAAAGTCGGTTTACGATAACTATGAGATGACGTCACACTTGGTTAATTTAAGTACCAACGTTATGATATGTTTTAATCAACATCAATCCATAACTCAGTACATTTATTTCATTAATGTTGGTACATTTTTTCAATGTGGCCAGTTTGTAATTGGATTGTTCAATCGTTATTTAAACGTAAAAGGCCACACCCATTATTGTTTCTAGCTCTCTTCAATTTATATGAGTTAGAAAGAGACAGACAATTTGCAATATCCATCTCCATCTAACACACGCAAATTAGAATGAGAAAAAAACATAAAAGGCCACACCCATTATTGTTTCGAGCTCACTTCAATTTCTATGAGATAGAAAGAGACACAAAATTTTCAATTTCCATCTCTTTTTGACACATATAAATTGAAATGAGAAAAAACATGAAAGGCCACACCCATTATTGTTTCGAGCTCACTTCAATTTCTATGAGATAGAAAGAGACTCAAAATTTGCAATTTCCATCTCTTTTTGACACATATAAATGAGGGAAACTGATTTTTTTTTTAAATAATGCATTACACACTTAATATAATATAAACCATAAATTTCGCGACAAATCGGTTAGAAAGAACTGCTGTGCATCATAATTTACATTAATTCCTTTCCTCCATAGGAAATATAGGTTTTCAATATATTTTTTAAGTTGTTCGATATAACCTAACTTTTTTTGACAGTTTACGAATTGGCAACAAGGTGAGTTTTTCAACTGTGACGTCATTTCAAAGTTATGGTAAATGGACTTTACAACATAGGAAAATACATTTGTTATCCCACCAGGCCGTGACGTTCTGTGACGTCAGCTTAAACTGATCTATTGTTTTGGTGTTTTCACCATCATCATCTTCTTAAAAATTATTACTATATTGTGTGCTTAATGGTAATCGTAGCTCTGCCAGTATCATAGTTAGCGATGGTGCCGAGCTAACTTTTAACCGGTATAGACACATGTAGAAAAAAGTTTAAATAAGAAATTTACTTTATTTCACTTACTTATTTGTTATTTTATCAGTCAATTTAAGTTTGTTTGCAGCTAGAGGAACATCTTCCAGTAATCCAGATCAAAGTCCGGATGTGCCAGTGGCCAAGAAGTTTAAACAACCTACAACAACTAAATGTGACGTATGTAGCAAGACATTTGAACGAACTGCTGCCCTCATTCAACATAAACGAATACATTCTGAACGCAAGTCATTCCAATGTAATCAGTGTAATAAAGTATTTACAAAGTCATCAAATCTGATTCGTCACAAGCGATCACATTCAGATGAAAGGCCATACAAATGTGATCAATGTGATAAAGCATTTTCACAGTCATCAAATTTAATTGTTCACAAGCGAATACATTCTGAAGAAAGACCATTCAAATGTGATGAGTGTAATAAATCATTTGCATGTTTATCAGATCTAATTAGACACAAACGAGTACATTCTGCAGAAAAATCATTCAAATGTGATCAATGTGATAAAGCATTTTCAACGTCTTCAAATCTCATTAAACACAAACGAGTACATTCTGGAGAAAAACCATTCAAATGTGGTCAATGTGATAAAGCATTTTCACAATCATCTCATCTTCTTCTTCACAAACGATTACATTCTGAAGAAAGACCATTCAAATGTGATCGATGTAATAAAACATTTGCATGTTCATCAAATTACATTAGACACAAACGAGTACATTCCGGAGAAAAATCATTCAAATGTGATCAGTGTGATAAAACGTTTTCAGTGTCTTCATATCTTGTTAAACACAAACGAATACATTCTGGAGAGAAACCATTCAAATGTGATTGGTGTGATAAAGCATTTTCACAGTCATCAAATTTCATTGTTCACAAGCGAATACATTCTGAAGAAAGACCATTCAAATGTGATCAGTGTGATAAAACATTTGCAGTGTCTTCAAATCTTATTAAACACAAACGAATACATTCTAGGAGTAAGTTCTAAATGTTAGCAAGCAGTGACCGTTTTAGTTGTAAAGTAGTATACAGTCATTTTGATTTTCTGCATTGGTATTACGTAGTGTATTATTATGTTGGTACCACAAAAAAAAACTTCTGTGTTATCGGAAACGCGATGTGTTAATGAGCAAAGTTTATACAAAGAATCGAATGGTAGTATTAAAACTTTCCGGAACAAACTGCATTTAGAATAATGCATTTGGAGGTGACAATATAAATAAAGTATTTCATTTTGGATTTTTATGCGATATACAGCATTGGACAAATGTATGGAGCACCCTACGTTTTATTGAGTTTTAGGATTGTTACAGGAAAAATGGTAAATAAAATAATACATACAGCTTTTAATGACAACTTTAATCAAAATTAATAATATTTTGTGGTACCTCCTCGTGCTTTAATTACCGCACGTAATTAGAGCATGAGGAGGTACCACAGGCATACTTTCCACAAGTTTTTTACATACATCGAATTGTACATTGAACCATTCGTCCACAATAATTTTCTTCAATTCTTCTTTTGATTTGCATTTGTAAAGAGACACCTTGTTTATCAGAATCGACCATAAATTTTCAATTTGCGATAAATCTGGTGACTTGGGGGCCATGCAAATAGTGGCATATTGTTTTTGTAAATCCATTCATTTGTTGCTTTGGCTGTGTGACAGGGGACATTATTTTGTTGAAAAACATTCTGGACTGTCTTCATCAAATAATTTTTATCTAGCTCCAAAACTTCATGAAGCATGGTAATATAACGAGCAGAATAATGCGTCCCTCGCACAAAAAGATTTCGCCTAAGCCACTGGCGGACATGCACCCTCAGATCATGATGCTACCACCACCAAATTTGACCGTAGGGATGATGCTGTCTGGATGAAAAGCTTCACCCGTCCAACATCTTAGGTCTCCAGGTTGTGCAAAAAGCTGATCCACAAAAGAAGAAAACAAACATTAATTTCGTAAATTTATAGCAAATTAAATTTTATACTGTCAGTACAATAATTGCTTAGAAATTTATTTTTCTGTTAAATTCGTAAGTACATTAAAGCATTACAATGCTTACTTCTATATTGGACTCATCAGATCAAATGATTTTCGCTCATTCATCAGGTGTCCAATTTAAATGTCTTTTGGCCCACTCTAGGCGAAGTTTTTTGTGTCGCTCGGTCAACAGTTGTTTTCGGCTAGCTCTTCTTCCATGCAAATTAGATTCCACTAGACGTCTTCTAATTGTTCTAGAAGAAACTTTAAGTTCTCTTTGCTCCCACAGATCACCAGCCAACTCTTTTGACAGTATTGAGCGTTTACGAAGAGCACTTATCTTTTTAAAACGATCATCTCTGGAAGTGGTTGCATGTTTTCTTCCGGTTTTTGGTCTGTTTTCATAAGTATCAGTCTCTTGAAACCTTTTGATGGTTTTTCGCCTTTCCTGAACTCTCCATTTTTTTTTAAATTTTCACCTGCGACTATCCTGGTGAATAGAGCAATACAATTTGACTCCTTTCTGCCACAGTGAGTTCACGTTTTTTAGCCATAATATAATTAAAAATATTCACTGAACTCAAGAAAACATGAAAAATACAGTGTTCACTTCAAACGCTTGTGTAATAATGATCCAAGCCTTAGTTGTTTATTTTTAAGTTAACTAAACATACAGAATCCAGAGAACGACAGATCTGAGCCTATGTTTATTTGTATTTCAAGATTTATCATAACTTTATTTACATTTTTGGTTATCTGATTAGACGTATGTGTTTTAGAATGTTCCAATAATATTTTAAAAACATTTTGTCAAATATATTTAAATTACAATGTATATAAATTTAGATGTTATATTATAACTGCATGGGTGCTCCATACATTGCCCAAGGCTGTATTTACTATTAATTCAAAAAAATATTAAATTGGTCATTATTATCATTATATTGATACTTAATAAAAATGTTTTTGATACTTAGAAATTATAGAAAACTATATCATTTTAAAATATATATATTTTTAAAATATGTCCAGGGGCGGATTTGGAATGTATTTCATTTTGTAATACGTTACTTGCGTTATTATTGTAAAAGTACTTTTATGCTATAATACTGTAATAGAAATTGAATTGTGTATGTCGTATAAATAAAATAAACTTATTAAATCACTGCGTTTTATTAATAATCAGAACAAGGTTATCAAATAAACATTGTCGATTATAGTCGTAAAATAAAAGTTGAACAAGCATTAATGCTTGTTCAACAAGCATTAATGCTTGTTCAACTTTTATTTTACGACTATAATCGACAATGTTTAAAAAATATCGTGATCCTCAGGAGTGTTTCAATAGATAGGGGAAAGGAAAAACACGATAAAGTGATGCTGCCTTACATGAAGAGGTAATCGTAGAACGCTTAAATTCACTCTGTGCGTGCTCTTGACGATAATAAACCATTAACGAACTGACAATAATAACAATAGGGGAAATTTTTTCAGATCGCAGCGCTATATGCGGCAAAAGCAGGAAAACTCGAGTATGACATTAAACTGTCTCTTGTGTAATTGATTACATGGTGAAAATAAACACGAGTTATATTTTCCAATCTTTTTTAGGCATTTTTTTTTTCATACTTAAAGGTAATCTATGATTTACAAGATATGTAAAAACATACTATTCTAAAAAAATTTCAAGGAATGTTTTAGTTTTTCATTGTATTTTTAATTCTTTTGACTGTCTGTCAATATGATATCAACAAAAATACGGTAAATATATTACCAAAAAATATAAATCCCTGCCTTAAGAAGTGGAAAGGCCTTTTAATATATAAATTGATGATTTAGACAAATTTTAGGTGGGGTAAGTGCCTTTATTCAGTCTTTTCTTGGACGTAAAAAATCACTTTTTAAAGTTGTTTGTTACATAAAATGCAACGAGCAAACATGGATTCATGGGCTTGGATTTTTACCCATTTATTGTTTTTGGATCCACAGAGACATTTGTGCATGATAGAGACCTACGATCCATTTTCTCTCTACCTACAAATGTCATTTCAATTGATATTGTTCCCGATTTAGGAAAATTATGGAATGTTTAAGTGGGAATCTTCTTTATTCACGATTTACATTGCGGCTCACAACAAAACGAATTGTTTTTTACCATCATTCACGAAAATAAAACACAAACAACAAAAAAACACGTATTTCTCCATTGAACAAAACAAAACTGTGTCATTCTCGTATCTTTCGAAAATCGTTACCAGATGTCAGGCCGCTTAGGAAGTTTCCCCTATTCTTTTTTCTCTTTGATATTTTGCATTTGACGATAATTGGCGAGATCATCGGTTGGCGACACTATTGAGAAGTGACATTACCTATAAACGCGCTGTTGTCGCTTACAAAATGGCGATTGGAATAGGATATTTTTGACATTTGCCATTTGATACACAACAATTCACATTGCAGTTAATTTTCTGTTGCGATTTTAAATACATTTTATTAAAGTTTTCTTTAATTTAACACATACAAGCAATGCAATTAAATGAGCCAAATCCAACAAAATCCTATTCTGTTAAGTTCCAAAATTTCCGCGAGGCGTCACTTCAGTTATTGTCAGTTCTCAATTGGATACAACAATGCCCGATGGCGGCGCTACGAGCGCTATGAACAGCTGATTGAAACGAGTAATGTGAAAGTTGTCCATATTTGTTTACATGTTAAATCATCGATTTGCAATGGATAATAAACAGCTATCCTTATTAAATTATTTTAATTTTTTAAGTGCAACACCTTCTTCTAGTTGTGCAGTTGAAGGAGAAGAGTTGTTAAATCCCGGACATCTTATGTTGTGCGGAATTTTGGACAAAAATGATGAGCATGTCGACATATGTGGGTTATGTTTACAAACAAGCAGTTTGAGATCACCACCTCACGAAGTCACTGGGAAATTAAAATTTAGTAATGATGTTGAAGTTTGAAATATGTCCTGCACCTGTAAAGCAGGAACTACATGCAAACACATTTCAGCTGTCCTATTATTTTGTACCAGGTGGTTAACAAACCAAAATGAAAGAAGCCAAGATCAGGGCATTGATTGATTGTAATATTTGATTTTTCATTTTTTTTTTTGTGTGGTTTCTGTTGGTTTTTCTTTTTGTTCCAGAAACAATATATTGTGTATTGCGCAACCTCTGTTAAAAACTCCTTGCCTAAATAAATTGATTAAAAACAAAAGCACGCATTGAAGGTTCAGTGAAAATGTATTAGAAAAGCTGCGTACAGAATTTAAGACCGCTTACCCTAATTCTGGATTAAAATTACACGTGTAGATATTTAATTATGTTCGAGAAGGATTTTTATAATTTAGTGTTTGTTTTTTATTTAATTTGTTTAATAAATACTAGTTTGTTATTATCTCTTCCACAACACCAAATTTATTAACAATTCACAAATTGTTTCTCATTTGGAAAATAGTGGAAGTAAATATTTTTGTTACTTCCTTTTCTAGAGTGACAGCCAAACACACAGCAATTTGTGGTATAATTAACTAATTATAACATAAAGTAATATAAAAAAGAATAATAATTGCTATCAACAGTTAATATAACAAACAAACTGCAACACTAACGTTTAAAAGCAACACAAGCTACACGAGAAAACACATGTAAACCAGATGTAAACAATAAACTATTACTCGTTTCGCCTAGTACAGTTTTTATCCGCTTGGCGTCACTTCATAGCGCTGTTGAGCCCAATACAAGTTTAATCTGGACACTCTGCAAACAGCTAACTTGTCACGGACTGGTTGATGTATCGACACGGCATGCTAAATTTTCATAAAAACTATTCTACTGACAGGTAACATTTTGAAAGTTTTGAATACAACAGATAAATGGATTCAGAATTTAATCAAAAGGCTAATGATATAAGCGGAAGTATTCAAAATATTAGCAATAAAACTATGGCTTCTGAAGGTATGGTTTTAAATCCTACCACTAATCCACTATCACAAGAAAAACAAAAAACTAACAGAAATCTAGTGAACGATAACATTAATATCAGTAATAACAATATTTCTGTAATTGAAGTGCATATAAAAACTGAACCAACTGATATGGCCGATGAATTCACGTCAGTGAACAAATCTAACGATGTACAAAAAAATATTTTAAATAATCCTAGTTGTAATAATGAATTTGTTGATAAAGATGAATTTGTAAATTTAAGTGAAAAATCTAGCAGTTCGTTATGCAATGATATAGAGACTGTGTATATAAAACAAGAGAAAATGGATGGAGAAATGTTTTCCGAAGAAGAACAGAGGGAACTGTTAAATGCATACTCTGTCGATGTCACAAAAATTAAATATGAAACCCAACCAGTGGACATGCCTTCTAGTAGTTCAACAAATACAGTTTTGAAACAAAGTATTAATATGAAAGCTCATACAGCTGGACATTTGAATGTTCGTGATGAACTGACTGGTATGTATAATTCATGTACATTTTTCAAAAAGAATTCGAAATAATATTTTTGTCTGGCTGCATGGTAGAAATTGTGGCGATACGGTTAGACCTCGAGTGTAGAAATTTGACTTGCATATTTCGTTCTTTGACCCTCATAAATGTAAATTTTGACACTTCGGAAAATACATCATCTGAAATTATTATTTTGAGTAGGCTATGTTTAACAAAATTTGTTTTTGAGATAACAAATATTTTACACGTTTTAACTTTTAAACCTAACTTTTTTTGACAGTTTACGAATTGGCAACAAGGTGAATTTTTCAACTGTGACGTCATTTCATAGTTATGGTAAATGGACTTTACAACATAGGAAAATACATTTCTTATCCCACCAGGCCGTGACGTTCTGTGACGTCAGCTTAAACTGATCTATTGTTTTGGTGTTTTCACCATCATCATCTTAAAAATTATTACTATTTTGTGTGTTTAATGGTAATCGTAGCTCTGCCAGTATCATAGTTAGCGATGGTGCCGAGCTAACTTTTAACCGGTATAGACACATGTAGAAAAAATTTTAATAAGAAATTTACTTTATTTGACTTACTTATTTGTTATTTTATCAGTCAATGTAAGTTTGTTTGCAGATAGAGGAACATCTTTCAGTAATCCAGATCAAAGTCCGGATGTGCCAGTGGCCAAGAGGTTTAAACAACCTACAACAACTAAATGTGACATATGTAGCAAGACATTTGAACGAACTACCGCCCTTATACAACATAAACGAATACATTCTGAACGCAAGTCATTCCAATGTAATCAGTGTAATAAAGTATTTACAAAGTCATCAAATCTGATTGTTCACAAGCGATTACATTCAGATGAAAGGCCATACAAATGTGATCAATGTGATAAAGCATTTTCACAGTCATCAAATTTTATTGTTCACAAGCGAATACATTCTGAAGAAAGACCATTCAAATGTGATGAGTGTAATAAATCATTTGCATGTTTATCAGATCGAATTAGACACAAACGAGTACATTCTGCAGAAAAATCATTCAAATGTGATCAATGTGATAAAGCATTTTCAACGTCTTCAAATCTCATTAAGCACAAACGAGTACATTCTGGAGAGAAACCATTCAAATGTGTTCAATGTGATAAAGCATTTTCACAATCATCTCATCTTATTGTTCACAAACGATTACATTCTGAAAAAATACCATTCAAATGTGATCGATGTAATAAAACATTTGCATGTTCATCAAATCACATTAGACACAAACGAGTACATTCCGAAGAAAAATCATTCAAATGTGATCAGTGTGATAAAACGTTTTCAGTGTCTTCAAATCTTGTTAAACACAAACGAATACATTCTGGAGAGAAACCATTCAAATGTGATTGGTGTGATAAAGCATTTTCACAGTCATCACATCTAATTACACACAAACGAATACATTCTGGAGAAAAACCATTCAAATGCGATCAGTGTGATAAAACATTTGCAGTGTCTTCAAATCTAATTAAACACAAACGAATACATTCTAGGAGTAAGTTCTAAATGTTAGCAAGCAGTGACCGTTTTAGTTGTAAAGTAGTATAGCGTCATTTTGATTTTCTGCATTGGTATTACGTAGTGTATTATTATGTTGGTACCACAAAAAAAACTTCTGTGTTATAGGAAACGCGATGTGTTGATGAGCAAAGTTTATACAAAGAATCGAATGGTAGTATTAAAACTTTCCGGAACAAACTGCATTTAGAATAATGCATTTGGAGGTGACAATATAAATAAAGTATTTCATTTTGGATTTTTTATGCGATATACAGCATTGGACAAATGTATGGAGCACCCTACGTTTTATTGAGTTTTAGGATTGTTACAGGAAAAATGGTAAATAAAATAATACATACAGCTTTTAATGACAACTTTAATCAAAATTAATAATATTTTGTGGTACCTCCTCGTGCTTTAATTACCACACGTAATTAGAGCATGAGGAGGTACCAAAGGCATACTCTCCACAAGTTTTTTACATACATCGAATTGTACATTGAACCATTCGTCCACAATAATTTTCTTCAAATCTTCTTTTGATTTGCATTTGTAAAGAGACACCTTATTTATCAGAATCGACCATAAATTTTCAATTTGCGATAAATCTGATGACTTGGGGGCCATGCAAATAGTGGCATATTGTTTTTGTAAACCCATTCATTTGTTGCTTTGGCTTTGTGACAGGAGACATTATTTTGTTGAAAAACATTCTGGACTGTCTTCATCAAATAATTTTTATATTGATAGCTCCAAAATTTCATTAACCATGGTAATATAACGAGCAGAATAATGCGTCCCTCGCACAAAAAGATTTCGCCTAAGCCACTGGCGGACATGCACCCTCAGATCATGATGCTACCACCACCAAATTTGACCGTAGGGATGATGCTGTCAGGATGAAAAGCTTCACCCGTCCAACATCTTACGTCTCCAGGTTGTGCAAAAAGCTGATCCACAAAAGAAGAAAACAAATCTTAATTTCGTAAATTTATAGCAAATTAAATTTTATATTGTCAGTACAATAATTGCTTAGAAATTTATTTTTCTGTTAAATTCGTAAGTACATTAAAGCATTACAATGCTTACTTCTATATTGGACTCATCAGATCAAATGATTTTCGCTCATTCATCAGGTGTCCTATTTAAATGTCTTTTGGCCCACTCAAGGCGAAGTTTTTTGTGTCGCTCGGTCAACAGTTGTTTTCGGCTAGCTCTTCTTCCATGCAAATTAGATTCCACTAGACGTCTTCTAATTGTTCTAGAAGAAACTTTAAGCTCTCTTTGCTCCCACAGATCACCAGCCAACTCTTTTGACAGTATTGAGCGTTTACGAAGAGCACTTCTCTTTTTAAAACGATCATCTCTGGAAGTGGTTGCATGTTTTCTTCCGGTTTTTTGTCTGTTTTCATAAGTATCAGTCTCTTGCAACTTTTTGATGGTAATTTGCACGGCTTTTCTTGAACTTTCCATTTTTTTTTAATTTTCACCTGCGACTATCCTTGTGAATGGAATAATACAATTTGACTCCTGTCTGCCACTCTGAGGTCACGTTTTTTAGCCATTATATAATTAAAAATATTCACTTGAACTCAATAAAACATGAAAAAGACAGTGTTCACTTCAAACGCTTGTGTAATAATGATCCAAGCCCTAGTTGTTTATTTTTAAGTAAACTAAACATAACAGATCTGAGCCTATATTTATTTGTATTTCAAGATTTATCATAACTCTGTTTACATTTTCGGTTATCTGATTAGACGTACGTCTTTTAGAATTTGTCAATGATATCTTAAAAACATGTTGTCAATATACAAGTTACAATGTATATAAATTTAGATGTTATATTATAACTGCATGGGTGCTCCATACATTGCCCAAGGCTGTATTTACTATTAATTCAAAAAAATTAATAAATTAGTCATTATTATCATTATATTGATACTTAAAAAAAATGTTTTTGATACATAGAAATTATAGAAAACTATATCATTTTAAAATATATATATATTTTTAAAATATGTCCAGGGGCGGATTGGGAATGTGTTTCATTTTGTAATACGTTACTTGGGTTATTATTGTAAAAGTACTTTTATACTATAATACTGTAATAGAAATTGAATTGTGTATGTCATATAAATAAAATAAACTTATCAAATCACTGCGTTTCATTAATAATCAAAACAAGGTTATCAAATTTAATACTTGTTCAACTTTTATTTTACGACTATAATCGACAATGTTTAAAAAATATCGTGATCCTCAGGGGTGTTTCAATAGATAGGGGAAAGGAAAAACACGAGTAAGTGATGCTGCCTTGCATGAAGAGGTAATCGTAGAACGCTTAAATTCACTCTGTGCGTGCTCTTGACGATAATAAACCATTAACGAACTGACAATAATAACAATAGGGGAAAATTTTTGAGATCGCAGCGCTATATGCGGCAAAAGCAGGAAAACTCGAGAATGACATTAAACTGTCTCTTGTGTAATTGATTACATGGTGAAAATAAACACGAGTTATATTTTCCAATCTTGTTTAGGCATTTTTTTCACACTTAAAGGTAATCTACGATTTACAAGATATGTAAAAACATACTATTCTAAAGATATTACAAGAAAAGTATTAGTTTTTCATTGTATTTTTAATTCATTTTGACTGCCCGTCAATATGATATCAACAAAAATACGGTAAATATATTAGTAAAATATACAGTGAATTTATTTTTTAATGCAACATGTATATGTCGTTACCATGGATACAGTTTTTAACAGCAATATAAATCGTGTTCATTTTCATTTGCAACATAGACAATTAGTGTGTATACTTTTGCTCATTGCTGATTTAAAAATTTATCAACATGTATACAGATGAACAAAAAATAATGATGGTAACTTGTTATAACTCCCAAATGAGTTTAAGAGAAGTTTATGCTGTATTTAGTGCAACTTATCCAGATCGGCCAATACCAAATCCCTCTACAATTTCAAGACTAGTTAATAAATTTCATCGCGAAGGATGTCTTAAGTCAAAACATAATAAAAAAAGAACAACATCCCACGTGCTAACAGAAGAGAAGCAGTTGGAAATATTATTACAAGTGGAAGAAAACAATCAAAATACTTTAAGATCAATTGCACAAACCGTTGGTGTCAGTATTGGATCTATTTTTAACTTCTTAACAAAAGAAAAATTTCGATCATACAGATTTTAAAATCATCAAGAATTGTTAGAAAGGGACCCAACACTACGTATGGATTTTTGTTTTGAAATGTTTGAAAAAAATAATTCCGACCCAACAATGCTTCAAAGAATTTTATTTACTGACGAAGCAACGCTTACTCTAAATGGTGAAGTGCACAGACCAAATGTTAGGTACTGGAGTCGAGAAAATTTACATTTGTTTCATTCCTCCCAAACTCAAAGGCCGCAAAAATAAAATGTTTGGGCAGGGATAATAGGAACCAATATTATAGGGACTTTTTTTATTGACCGCAAAATATCTAGCTCTTTTGCAAGACCAAATATTACCTGCGTTGCGAAACCTGAATATTAATGGCCAAGTATGGTTTCAACATGATGGCGCACAAGTCAATTATTCTAGAATAGTTAAAGAATATTTACATAGAACTTTCCCAAATAGCTGGATTGGAAGAGGAGGCTCGATGAATTGGCCAACGATATCTCCGGATTTGGCACCCAATGATTTTTTTTTTATTAGGGATATTTAAAGACCAAAGTATATAATGGAGAACTTAGGGATGTTGCTGAACTGCAAGACAAAATTGTTCAAGCATCCAACAATATACCTCAAGAGCAAATGCTGAATGTTTTGAATCTTTTTTATGATCGCTTAACATTTTGTATGCAAGTAAACGGAGAAACTTTTGAACATTTATTATAAGTTTTTATTAGTTATTTATCTATTATTTTATTATTATTATTATGATTATTATTTTTTTTTATTTGTATTTTCAGTAAAATATTTAGATTTTGCTAGTAAATATGGTTTTTTCTATGATGCAAATGAAAATGAACACGATTTATATTGCTGTCAAAAACTGTATCCATGGTAATGACATAGTACATGTTGCATTAAAAAATAAATTCACTGTATAAATCTCTGCCTTAAGAAGTAGGAAAGCCTTTTAATATATAAATTGATGATTTAGACAAATTTTAGGTGGGGTAAGTGCCTTTATTCAGTCTTTTCTTGGATGTAAAAAATCACTTTTTAAAGTTGCTCGTTACATAAAATGCAACGAGCAAATAGGCATTCATGAGCTTGGATTTTTGCCCATTTATAGTTTTTGGATCCACAGAAACATTTGTGTATGATAGAGATGTACGATCCACTTTCTCTCTACCTCGAAATGTCATTTCAATTGATATTGTTCCCGATTTAGGAAAATTATACAATACTTTATTGGGATTCTTCTTTATTCACGATTTACATTGCGGCTCACAACAAAATGAATTGTTTTTTTTTGCCATGATTCACAAAAATAAAACACAAACAACAAAAAAACACGTATTTCTCCATTGAACAAAACAAAACGGTGTCATTCTCGTATCTTTCGAAAATCGTTACCAGATGTCAGGCCGCTTAGGAAGTTTCCTCTATTCTTTTTTCTCTTTGATATTTTGCATTTGACGATAATTGGCGAGACGATCGGTTGGCGACACTATTGAGAAGTGACATTACCTATAGAGGCGCTGTTGTCACTTACAAAATGGCGATTGGAATAGGATATTTTTGACATTTGCCATTTGATACACAACAATTCACATTGCAGTTAATTTTCTTTTGCGATTTTAAATACATTTTATTAAAGTTTTCTTCAATTTAACAAATACAAACAATGCAATTAAATGAGCCAAATCCAACAAAATCCTATTCCGTTAAGTTCCAAAATTTTCGCGAGGCGTCACTTCAGTTATTGTCAGTTCTCAATACAAGTTTAATCTGGCAACTCTGCAAACAGCTAATTTGTCACGGACTGGTTGATGTATCGACACGGCACGCTAAATCTTCATAAAAATATTCTACTGACATAATATTTTGAAAGTTTTGAATACAACAGATAAATGGATTCAGAATTTAATCAAAAGTCGAAAGCTATAAGCGGAAGTATTCAAAATATTAGCAATAATACTATGGCTTCTGAAAGTATGGTTTTAAATCCTACAACTAATCCATTATCACAAGAAAAACAAAAAACTAACAGAGATCTAGTGAATGATAACATTAATATTAGTAATAATAGTGTTTCTGTGAATATAATGCGTAGAAAAACTGAACCGACTGATATGGCCGATGAATTCACGTCAATTAACAAACCTAAGGATGTACAAGAAAATATTTTAAATAATCTCAGTTGTAATAATGAATTTGTTGATAAAAATGAATTTGGAAATTTAAGTGAAAAATCTAGCAGTTCATTATGCAATGATATAGAGACTGTGTATATAAAACAAGAGAAAATGGATGAAGACATGTTTTCCGAAGAAGAACAGAGTGAACTGTTAAATGCATACTCTGTCGATGTAACAAAAATTAAATATGAAACCCAACCAGTGGACATGCCTTCTAGTAGTTCAACGAATACAGTTTTAAAACAAAGTATTAATATGAATGCTCATACAGCTGGACATTTGAATGTTCGTGATGAACTGACTGGTATGTATAATTCATGTACATTTTTCAAAAAGAATTCGAAATAATATTTTTGTCTGGCTGCTCGGTAAAATTGTGGCGACACGGTTAGACCTCGAGAGTAGAAATTTGACTTGCATATATCGTTCTTTGACCCTCATAAATGTAAATTCTGACACTTCGGAAAATACATCATCTGAAATTATTAACTAATTTGTATTTAATGAAAAATAAGTATTTTTTAAAATTTTGAATAGGCTATGTTTAACAAAGTTTGTTTTTGAGATAACAAATATTTTACACGTTTTCGCCAAAAAAGTATAAAAAATAATGCCCCACCCCTATATCCCAGAGGGGTTGGTCTAAAATATGAAAAAAAAATTTACAATGTATAACGATGGGAACCGAATTAGTTCAACAGGAATTCTTGATCAGCAGTGTATTCATATGTATTTAAAAAAAAAAAATGGAACTGAATATGGACACTGAAGATATTAACGATTTGTTAGAATCACATGCGGACGAACTCACAACTAATGAGTTATTAGAACTACAAGAGCAAATGAGAACTGAAAAAGAAGCCCCAAAAACCGAGCGTTCTCGGTTTTTGGGGCTTCTTGTATTTCGATTGTTTCGTTAAACAATCAAAATACAACTAAAAACAGTAAGTGGAATATTAGGCAAAGTCGAAGAACTCATTGATACTATCGAGAATTCGGACCCGGATATTGATAGAAGTTTCAGCGTTGTTAATAATATACCTAATAGCACCACTTGTTATAAACTTTTATATCAAGACAAAAAGAAAACTGCGGTACAATTGACAATGGACAAATTTTTAATTAAAAACAACAAATAATAATTTTTTAAGCACTTATTTATTTTTCTAAACATGTTTATTCTATATAATGTATGGTTCATTTTTATTTTTTTTTACATGTATTTATATGTTAGTACTACGTGTTTACTGTTCTATTCGGATTTACGAAAATATTAGGGGCATTCAATTAATAAACAATAACTTTCAAATGATCATTCATGAAAAAAAAAGTGTAAGAATCTTTTTTTGTAGAAAATTTTAAAATCTACAAATTTTATTCAAACAAATTTTACGTTAAGTTTACTCTTTCAAAATTAAATGCGGGTCCCGTCCTTTAATAATCGGACATTTTTCGTGAATCCGATTATACATTTTACATTATGTGCTATTTCTTTTCCCTTTTTTTTTAACCATAAAGTTGCCATATCAAATACGAAAACGACGTTTTCGTGTGACGCGATGTACTTTCGCGCGGATAATGTGTACGTTCGTACAAAAGCGACATTTTCATATTACGCGATGTACGTTCGTACGAACAACGTGTACGTTCGTACGAACATAGGATCCTTAATTAATCATGTACGTATCATCGAACATACGTTAAGCGGATGTACGTTAAGCGAGTGCTGACTGTATTTAACAATTATTTTACGTGTGTACGCCCGTTTTTAAACTCTGCACCATTTTCGCACGTTTTTGATATCCATACACTTCACATAACTGTCGATAAATTTCAATAGGCGTAGTTTCCTCAGCACACAAAAAATGAATCACAGAACGTAACTCACACCTGGCGGTAGCGGCGAGAGGAAGCTCCATCGTAGACGGCTACCAAACCAAGATTAAGCGTCGCAGACAGCTCGGAGTGGTGGGGATTTGTAGGCCGGGAATCAAGCTACACGCCAGTGTTGCCATATCTTGCCTTAAAGCATTCCTCGCGACCTCAGCGCCTTGGAGACCTTTTTTTTATGGACAATTCTCTTATTTGTTACTAAATAATTTGTTTGTATTTCATAATAATGTATTTATTTTATAGAAATTATAGATGGAGCTACAGACGACGTATATCTTGATAATTCTAGCATAAGGAAGATCAAGTCTGAACCTGTCGACAGCAGTGAATGTGAAGATGAACTGCAAAATACACCTGTCTCAAACACTGGTCAGTAGAGTTAGTTTAATTGATGCTTGTGTCATCAGTATTTTTAGGTTTTTGTAAGTCAAGAAGCCCTAATAGCAGGCGTGATGAAATTACGGCCCTGGGATAGATAAACAGACCAATTCTGTAACTCAGTTACTATGATCATAGTAACTAAATCTGTCACTATGAGCAAGGTCAGTTACTATAATGAATGAAAGTCATTATAATTTTTATAATATTTTATCTTGTAGTAAAGTTACTACACAGTAAGTTTTTACAGAATTGATCTGTATGTCTACTGCATTTATGTGGTCCGAGTAAACACCCCTTATAACGTCACTCATGTGTCTGTCAGTCTGTCTATCTCTCTGTTTGTCTGTCTCTCTGTATACGGTAGAAATTGTAGCCAAACTTCTTAGCATAAAGGGTTGAAATTTGTAATGCTTATATATAACATAATAAAGTCGGTTTACGATAACTATGAGATGACGTCACACTTGATTAATTTAAGTACCAACGTTATGATATGTTTTAATCAACATCAATCCATAACTTTTAGTACATTTATTTCATGAATGTTGGTACCTTTTTTCAATGTGGCCAGTTTGAAATTGGATTGTTCAATCGTTATTTAAACATAAAAGGCCACACCCATTATTGTTTCTAGTTCTCTTCAATTTATATGAGTTAGAAAGACACAGACAATTTGCAATATCCATCTCCATCTAACACACGCAAATTAGAATGAGAAAAAACATAAAAGGCCACACCCATTATTGTTTCGAGCTCACTTCAATTTCTATGAGATAGAAAGAGATTTCCATCTCTTTTTGACACATGACAATAATGCATTACACACTTAATATAATATAAACCATAAATTTCGCGACAAATCGGTTAGAAAGAACTACTGTGCATCATAATTTACATTAATTCCTTTCCTCCATAGGAAATATAGGTTTTTAATATATTTTTAGAAGTTGTTCGATATAACCTAACTTTTTTTGACAGTTTACGAATTGGCAACAAGGTGAGTTTTTCAACTGTGACGTCATTTCATAGTTATGGTAAATGGACTTTACAACATAGGAAAATACATTTGTTATCCCACCAGGCCGTGACGTTCTGTGACGTCAGATTAAACTGATCTATTGTTTTGGTGTTTTCACCATCATCATCTTCTTAAAAATTATTACTATTTTGTGTGTTTAATGGTAATCGTAGCTCTGCCAGTATCATAGTTAGCGATGGTGCCGAGCTAACTTTTAACCGGTATACACATGTAGAAAAAAGTTTAAATAAGAAATTTACTTTATTTCACTTACTTATTTGTTATTTTATCAGTTAATGTAAGTTTCTTTGCAGTTAGAGGAACATCTTTCAGTAATCCAGATCAAAGTCCGGATGTGCCAGTGGCCAAGAAGTTTAAACAACCTACAACAACTAAATGTGACATATGTAGCAAGACATTTGAACGAACTGCTGCCCTTATTCAACATAAACGAATACATTCTGAACGCAAGTCATTCCAATGTAATCAGTGTAATAAAGTATTTACAAAGTCATCAAATCTGATTCGTCACAAGCGATTACATTCAGATGAAAGGCCATACAAATGTGATCAATGTGATAAAGCATTTTCACAGTCATCAAATTTAATTGTTCACAAGCGAATACATTCTGAAGAAAGACCATTCAAATGTGATGAGTGTAATAAATCATTTGCATGTTTATCAGATCGAATTAGACACAAACGAGTACATTCTGCAGAAAAATCATTCAAATGTGATCAATGTGATAAAGCATTTTCAACTTCTTCAAATCTCATTAAGCACAAACGAGTACATTCTGGAGAAAAACCATTCAAATGTGATCAATGTGATAAAGCATTTTCGCAATCAGCTTATCTTATTGTTCACAAGCGATTACATTCTGAAGAAAGACCATTCAAATGTGATCGATGTAATAAAACATTTGCATGTTCATCAAATCACATTAGACACAAACGAGTACATTCTGGAGAAAAATCATACAAATGTGATCAGTGTGATAAAACGTTTTCAGTGTCTTCATATCTCGTTAAACACAAACGAATACATTCTGGAGAGAAACCATTCAAATGTGATTGGTGTGATAAAGCATTTGCAGTGTCTTCAAATCTTATTAAACACAAACGAATACATTCTAGGAGTAAGTTCTAAATGTTAGCAAGCAGTGACCGTTTTAGTCAGTAGTCTAGTTGTAAAGTAGTCAGTATACAGTAATTTTAGTTTTCTGCATTGGTATTATGTAATTTCAAGAAAAAAAAAAATTAAAGTACCGATTCCCTATGCTAGGTAAAAAGTTTAAACAATTTTCGCTGAAACCGGAAGTGATGCAGAATTCTTATTATAGTCCTTAAGTGGGTCATTTTATCTAGTTTAACTTTTCTTGTGAAATTTTTTTTGTATCTCTTAAAATAAAGGAGTTATTCGAGTTGCGGGTCAAACAAATACCTGTATAAGTGCACCTACACAAATTTAAATTCCTAATGTTATATTTCACATAAATACAAATAAACACATAAATACATTCAACGCAAGACACTTGCAGAGTCTGTATTACTCAAATTAATACAGTAGTCTTGTGCATATTTACAGTAGTTTATTTGATGCAAATTGATTTGGTTTATATTTACATAATGATTGAAATTATTATATACTTTGGGCACAAAATATATGAGGCATTATATTGATACTTAAAAAAAAATTGATACGAGAAATTATAGAAAACTATATCATTTTAAAATACAGTAGAATCTCGATTATCCGATTTTTCGATTATCTGGATTCCTTTAAACGAGGAAATTATTTTATGAATTCGCTGTGTTACTCTGCTGTGTACCGGTTTTCACGTCATGACGTGTCTGGACGTGCGATTTAAATATTTTCTTTTAATATTACCGATATGTCATCGAAAAGAAAACGTGTTTTACTATCTTTAAAAGACAAATTAGATATTATCAGTGCATTGAAATGCGGTAACTCAGGACGTCAATTGTCTGATAAATATGGCGTTGGCACTTCCACAATATCAGATATAAAAAAATAAAGTGAAAAAATTACACAGTTTACTGAACGTATATACATCAATAAAAAAAGATTCATGCTTAATGTATGTAATTTTTCTTTCCTATTTCCCTTCACTTTTTTTCGATTATCCGGATTTTTCGTTATCCAGACTACCTCCATCCTCGACCTAGTCCGGATAATCGAGGTTCTACTGTATATATATTTTTAAAATATGTCCAGGGGCGTCCTGGGAATGTATTTCATTTTGTAATACGTTACTTGGGTGATTATTGTAAAAGTACTTTTATACTATAATATTGTACTTGAAATGAATTGTGTACGTCATTTAAATAAAATAAACTTATTAAAACACTGTGTTTCATTAATAATCAGAACAAAGTTATAATCGACAATGTTTAAAAAATATCGTGATCCTCAGGGGTGTTTCAATAGATAAGGGAAAAGAGAAACGTGAGTAAGTGACGCTGCCTTGAATGAAGAGGTAATCGTAGAACGCACAAATTCACTCTGCGCGTGCTCTTGACTATAATAAACCATTAGAAGTAGCTAAACGAACTGACGCAATAATAACAATAGGGGAATCTCTTTGAGATCGCAGTACTATATGCGGCAAAAGCTGGAAAACTCGAGAATGACATTAAACTGTCTCTTGTGTAATTGATTACATGGTGAAAATAAACACGAGTTATATTTTCCAATCTTTTTTAGGCATTTTTTTTTCATACTTAAAGGTAATCTACGATTTACAAGATATGTAAAAACATACTATTCTAAAGAAATTTCAAGGAAAGTTTTAGTTTTTCATTGTATTTTTAATTCTTTTGACTGTCTGTCAATATGATATCAACAAAAATACGGTAAATATATTAGCAAAAAATATAAATCCCTGCCTTAAGAAGTGGAAAAGGCTTTTAATATATAAATTGATAATTTAGACAAATTTTAGGTGGGGCAAGTGCTTTTATTCAGTCTTTTCTTGGACGTAAAAAATCACTTTTTAAAGTTGCTTGTTACATAAAATGCAACGAGCAAACATGGATTCATGTTCTTGGATTTTTACCCATTTATTGTTTTTGGATCCACAGAGACATTTGTGTATGATAGAGACTTACGATCCATTTTCTCTCTACCTACAGATGTCATTTCAATTGATATTGTTCGCGATTTAGGAAAATTATGGAATGCTTAAATGGGATTCTTCATTATTCACGATTTACATTGCGGCACACAACAAAATGAATTGCTTTTTGCTATCATTCACAAAAATAAAACACAAACAACAAATAAACACGTATTTCCCCATTGAACAAAACAAAACGGTGTCATTCCCGTATCTTTCGAAAATCGTTACTAAATGTCAGGCCGCTTAGAAAGTTTCCCCGATTCTTTTTTCTCTTTGATATTTTGCATTTGACGATAATTGGCGAGACCATCGGTTGGCGACACTATTGAGAAGTGACATTACCTATAGAAGCGCTGTTGTCGCTTACAAAATGGCGATTGGAATAGGATATTTTTGACATTTGCCATTGGATACACAACAATAATTCACATAGGGGAAACTTCCTAAGCGCCCTGATATCTGGTGGCAATTTGTGAAAGATACGAAAGCCACATTGTTTTGTTTTGTTCATGGAGAAATACGTGTTTTTTTGTTGTTTGTGTTTTATTTTTGTGTATCATGGAAAAAAACAATCAATTTTGTTGTGTGCCGCAATGGAAATCGTGAATAATGAAGAATCCTTCTTAAACATTCCATAATTTACCTAAATCGAAAAAAATATCAATTGAAACGACGTTTGGATGCAGAGAGAAAGTTGTACGTAGGTTTTTATGGACTCAAAAACTAAAAATTGGCAAAAAACCAAGCCCATACATGCATGTTTGCCCGTTGCATTTTATGGAAAGTGATTTTTTACGTCCAAAAAAAGACTGAAAAAAAGCATTTATCGCACCCAAAATTTGCCTAAATCATCAGTTGATATATTAAAAGGCCCTTCTACTTTTTCAGGCAGAGATATTAATTTTTACTAATATATTTACCATATTTTAGTTGTTATTATATTGACAGACAGTCAAAAAGAATTAAAAATACAATGAAAAACTAAAAATATCCTTGAAATTTCTTTAAAATAGTATATTATTACATATCTTGTAAATCGTAGATTACGGGTGTAAATCCTATTCCGTTAAGTTCCAAAATTTCCGCGAGGCGTCACTTAAGTTATTGTCAGTTCTCAATACAAGTTTAATCTGGCAACTCTGCAAGCAGCTAACTTGTCACGGACTGGTTGATGTATCGACACGGCATGCTAAATTTTCATAAAAAATTCTACTGACAGATAATATTTTGAAAGTTTTGAATACAACAGATAAATGGATTCAGAATTTAATCAAAAGTCTAAAGCTATAAGCGGAAGTATTCAAAATATTAGCAATAATACTATGACTTCTGAAAGTATGGTTTTAAATCCTACAATTAATCCATTATCACAGGAAAAACAAAAAACTAACAGAGATCTAGTGAATGATAACATTAATATCAGTAATAATAGTGTTTCTGTGAATATAATACGTATAAAAACTGAACCGACTGATATGGCCGATGAATTCACGTCAATGAACAAATCTAACGATGTACAAGAAAATATTTTAAATAATCTCAGTTGTAATAATGAATTTGTTGATAAAAATGAATTTGAAAATTTAAGTGAAAAATCTAGCAGTTCATTATGCAATGATATAGAGACTGTGTATATAAAACAAGAGAAAATGGATGAGGAAATGTTTTCCGAAGAAGAACAGAGTGAACTGTTAAATGCATACTCTGTCGATGTCACAAAAATTAAATATGAAACCCAACCAGTGGACATGCTTTCTAGTAGTTCAACAAATACAGTTTTGAAACAAAGTATTAATATGAAAGCTCATACAGCTGGACATTTGAATGTTCGTGATGAACTGACTGGTACGTATAATTAATATACATTTTTCAAAAAAAATTCGAAATAATATTTTTGTCTGGCTGCTCGGTAGAAATTGTGGCGACACAGTTAGACCTCGAGAGTAGAAATTTGACTTGCATATATCGTTCTTTGACCCTCATAAATGTAAATTCTGACACTTCGGAAAATACATCATCTGAAATTATTAACTAATTTGTATTTAATGAAAAATAAGTATTTTTTAAAATTTTGAATAGGCTATGTTTAACAAAATTTGTTTTTGAGATAACAAATATTTTACACGTTTTCGCCAAAAAAGTATAAAAAATAATGCCACACACCTATTTCCCAGAGGGGTTGGTCTAAAATATGAAAAAAAAATTACAATGTATAACGATGGGAACCGAATTAGTTCAACAGGAATTCTTGATCAGATTAATTTTTCAAAAAATATTGTAAAAATATATATATATATTTGTTTTTGTACCTTGGAAAAATATATTATTTTTTTAAATTTACTAATGGTATTAGGAGAAAGCTGTTATATATTAGAACAGCGTTCCGCAATCATTGGGGCGCGACCCAATTTTGGGTCTTGGAAATTTAAAAATGGGTCGTGACTTGCGACTACTTATGTATAAGAAAATTCAGCTCTGACTTCAATTTAAAATAAATATAGAAATCGACTTCAAAGCATTGACATAACGTTGAGGATTACATTAACTAAATCAATTGAAGCAAAAATAGACAATTTGGTGAACGAGAATCAGGAGCAGAAGAGCCATTAGTATGTACTGGTATAAAATTATTACATGTTTATAAAATAAAATTATTGTCCTGCCCTTGCATCATTTTTTTCCAACGCACATTGGTCGCCTTATAATTTTGTTATTATTTTTGGGTCGATAGACACCAAAGGTTGCGGAACGCTGTGTTAGAAAATATCTATATTTCAACAATTTAATTTTTGTCTCAATAATTAATGTCATTTTTTTGCAGATAGTGAAAAGAATAAAAGTGAATTAGATGAGAGTTTGGAGACGTTGGCGAGTAATAAGCGTAAACAACCCACATTTTCATCATCACTTCTCATTAAACCCACTCATTCCGGAGAGAAACCGTTCAAATGTGATCAGTGTGATAAAGCATTTGCAAGGTCATCAGACATCATTAGACACAGAAAAATTCATTCTGGAGAAAAACCATTCAAATGTGACCAGTGTGGTAAAGCATTTTTACGGTCATCATATCTTATTATACACAAACGATCACATTCTGGAGAGAAATTATTTAAATGTGATGAGTGTGATAAAGCATTTTCAACATCTTCCATCCTCAACACTCACAAACGAATACATTCTGGAGAGAAACCATATAAATGTGATCAGTGTGATAAATCATTTGCCAGGTTATCAAGTCGAATTATTCACAAACGAGTACATTCTGGAGAGAAACCTTATAAATGTGATCATTGTGATAAAGCATTTTCAGTGTCTTCACATCTCATTACTCACAAACGAATACATTCTGGAGAGAAACCATACAAATGTGAGCAGTGTGATAAAACATTTTCACTGTCATCATATCTTATTATACACAAACGATCACATTCTGGAAAGAAACCATTCAAATGCGATCAATGTGATAAATCGTTTTCAGTGTCTTCAAGTCTTATTTCTCACAAATTATTACATTCTGGAGAGAAACCCTTCAAATGTGATCAGTGTGACAAAGCATATTTAGTGTCTTCGAGTCTTATTACTCACAAACGAGTACATACTGGAGAGAAACCTTTCAAATGTGAGCAGTGTGACAAAGTATTTTCTCAGTTATCACTTCTCATTGCTCATAGAATACTACATTCTGGAGAGAAACCATTCAAATGTGATCAATGTGATAAAGCATTTTCAGCGTCTTCAACTCTCTTTATTCACAGAAGAGTACATACTGGAGAGAAACCATTCAAATGTGATCAATGTGATAAAGCATTTTCAGTATCTTCAAGCCTTGTTACTCACAAACGATTACATTCTGGAGACAAACCATTCAAATGTGATCAGTGTGATAAAGTATTTTCACAGAAATCACACCTCATCAGTCACAAACGGATACATTCTCGAGAGAAACTCTAAGAAAATTAAAAAGTTAAAGAATGCTAAGAAAAAGCTTCTCATTTAGAAATACGATTTTACAGAGGATTATGGACAGAGTATGGAAAACATCGATGATTAGAATAAATTACCAGTTTTCTTTCTAAAAAATTTCTAGAGGAATGTGTAAATATTAAGTATTGAAATAAATGTTTCAAAGTCAAATATTTTATTTTCTCTGTGAGTATAACCTAGTACCAACATTATAACCTCTGAAAATATTAATTTACAAACAGCAAATTTTATGATAAGCTGGATTCACATATATTTGTACACTTTTTTTATATTCAGTTACAACTAAAATATACTGTATGCAGCAAAAAGAGATAAACTTAACCAAAAATTGATTATAAACCAATATTGTTTAGACACGTTGACAGAGGACTATCCTTTTTCGTGTCAAAAGTTCAGAAACCGATAGTGGCGCCGTTTCGGTAATTATAGTCGCAAATACTGCAGTAGTTCAGGATTAGCCATCTTGGCGCTTCGATCTTAAAATCATAGTCCAGTAGAAATGTAAATTCAAGTAAAATTTTATATCGTTTAAATACTACAGAAATTTATCTTCTTTTTCTCTCACAATTTAAATAAATCAATATAATTAATTTTGGCTATTCCTCAAATCCTGTTTCAACATGTCACAATATATCTCGTTTAACGACACTGAATCATCAACGAAAAATGTTGATTACGGAGTTTGTCCGGGTGTAATACTTTATGCGTACGATACCGCAATATCAACAAAAGAGTTACTCGACATTTCGGAAACTGCCCTAGGGAAAGTAAAAAACTGGTTTACTTCAAACAAATTGACGTTTGACAAATTGATTGAAATCAAGCAGCAATGGAATCTTTTAAATGTCAAGACTTTACCTGTTGTTATATCAGCTACTGGGGTTGTACCGAAGACTTTGCATAATGTACTCCATATTCTTAAAATTGAAGATATTCGTGGTATGACTGCCTTGATGCAGAAAGCAGTAATACTAAGCACCTGCAACACAGTAAGAAAGTTTCTAAACAATGAATAAAACACAACTTAATTATTATGCTTACCGTGGGCTGCTGAATCCTTTCAAACTTATCGCTACTAACATTTAGATCTATACGGACTCTACTTAACTTCCATAATTAATATCCGATGTATCCTATCTTAACTTTTGTCTTTATGACACGTGAAGTAGGTATAACCAGGGGCGGACTGACCATGTGGAAAATGGGAAAATTCCACATGGGCTGTATACAAATTGGGCCGTTTTCTAACTATGTACATAATATACCGTTATGTCGTAATATATATATATATATATATATTTATTTCTCTTTAAACCGTTTTTTTCTTTATATATTTATTTCTCTTAAACCGTTTCTACAAAAATTTGCAACTTCAAATCAAAATTACACTATTAACTGTTCTGAGAGATTATAGTAAATATTTTATATTCTTATGAGATGAGTCACGTTTGCAAGAAAGGAGCATAGATTTCATCAAAGCTCATCGTATGGTTATGAATGCAACTAAGTCATTAAAGGATATATCATGAAAATTTAACGATGTAAAGAACTCTGCTGATTTGTTTGTTAATTATGTAAATAATAAACTGGATGAAATTCAATGTGATGTCGAAGTTGAACATGCATTACCGGATATTAGAATACGCAAAAGAAAACAAATGGACGGTAAAGAAACTATGGATGAACCGGTAAGAGATTCATCCACGCGGTATGAAATAAATACTTACAATTACATACTAAATACTGCAATTCAAAGCATGGAAAATCGTTTTCCAAAAAACCTATTACTTCGCATGTTTGAATTAAAAAAAAAAAAATTCTGAAAATAGTCCTGAAAACGCATTTCAAAATTTAACCTGTATTTTTATACAGTTTAATCCAGAAGCAACTCAACACAATATTATTTCAGAATTACAATATTTTACATCTCAATGGAATATTTTAAAGGTAAATGTCAGTGAAACTTTCAAAAAATTAAACGAAAATGAACAATCTACTGATGAAGTAGAAATGGATAAACATGCCATTTTATCCTCATTGAAAAGCTTGCAAAAATTGTCCTATTTTTTGTTATAATATATCTATTATTCCGATATAACATGTTAAGTAACGCTTATTCTATACTTGGTCAAGCATAAAAATATCTACTATATATGTCTGTAACACAAGGGTCCTGTGAACGGAATTTTTCAACATTAAAATTTATTAAAAGCAGACTAAGATCAAGTATCTCGCAAAAAAATCTAGAAGCCTTTATGTTAATGTCAGTGGAGAAGGATATTTTAAATGAAATATATTTTGATGATGTCATTAATATTGTTGTTCAACAGAGCTAACTTCTAAATGAAAAATTAATGTTGTAGATTTGTGGTTATTGTGATTTTTTGTCATTACTGTATTTTGAATATATTTAAATATATGTAAAAAAACAATATATTTTTACCAACCGCCAACATATATAAGGGAGGTATTGTGATCATACCGATTTTGACGTTCCGAGATTTCGATGGATCTCCACGAATTGAGGTCCCTACATAACGTTTTGACTATTTTTAGCATGATGTCTGTCGGTCTGTCTGTCTGTCCGTTCGTCCGTCTGTCTGTCTGTCTGTGTACACGTGCAGAGCAAATTCGGCTGAAAGTATTATTATGAAACTTCATATTTAAGCTTCTGCCATCAATGGCACAAGTTGATCAACTTTTGGTAAAAATCGGTTGACTAAAAATGGGAGTTTACTCGTGTCGTTTTTAGATTTTTGCGAATATTTCACAACAGAAAAATATTTCGAAAAAAATTATAGAACAAAAGCAATAACTAACAACTTTTATTTGAGAAATTTTTTGATAAAACGAAAAAAAAATTGAAAAACATTTCCAAATTTTTAGGTTTCATTTTGTGTTTTAAGTCATTACGGACCAAACATTAATTTTTTCTAGACAAAATAAGATGTGAGAATTCCAAAAATTTAAACCTCAATTCTCTGTCTCTTACCTTCTTTGAGATAAGATTTTTTTTAAATTCCATTAAAATCAAAATTTTCCCTAATAGTTTTAGGCCATTACGGACCAAACAAAACAAGGTGTGAGAATTCCAAAAATTCAAACCTCAAGTCTCTATTTCTTACCTTTTATGAGACATGAATTTTTTAAAATTCCAAAAAAAAAATCAAAATTTTCCCTAATAGTTTTGGGTCATTACGGACCAAACATTATATTTTTCTAGACAAAACAAGGTGTGAGAATTCCAAAAATTCAAACCTCAAATCTCTATGTCTTACCTTTTTTGTGATATGAATTTTTAAAATTACAAAAAAATCAAAATTTTCAATAGTTTTAGGTCATAACGGACCAAACATTCATTTTTTCTAGACAAAACAAGGTGTGAGAATTTCAAAAATTCAAACCTCAAATCTCTGTCTTACCTTTTTTGAGATATGAATTTTTAAAATTACAAGAAAATCAAAATTTTCAATAGTTTTAAGTCATTACGGACCAAACATTAATTTTTTCTAGACAAAACAAGGTGTAAGAATTCCAAAAATTCAAACCTCAAGTCCCTACCTCATACCATTTTTGAGATATGAATTTTTGAAATTTACAAAATAAAATCAAAATTTTACCAATTAGTTTTAGGTCATTACGGACCAAATATTAGAGAAAAAACATCGCAAAACTAAATTTTTTAAAGATTTAAACCTTAGGCCTCTATTTCTTACCATTTTTGAGATATAGTTTTTGATTTAATATCCAAATTTCCAAAAATAACTACACTTTCACGAGACCCAATATATTCAATGTTTAAACACATATGTACGTACAAAAAATAACTTAGAATTTATAAGAAAGACATTTTAATGTTATATCGATGTTTTGTTAACCACAAATGAATTAGTATGGGATTAAAAAAATAATTAATCCTCTTAAATAAGTTGATAAGGAAATTTTATTTTTATATCATTAGCAGGAATTACGTAAACATTTATGCGACGAAACATGTTTATCTGAAAAAATATATAAACTGTGAATTTTCATAGTTTACAGGATTTCGTAGGCAGGGCAGAAGATAACATTCAAAATATGATTTATCACAGTAATACAGGTTTGAAATTATTGTAGAAAACATTACAAACCAATTTGCAACAAGTTTGGAACCTTATTTTACGATCTACTTATTTTTAAGGTCCCAAACAATTAATTCAAATATGTTATTAAAATTTTAAAGCACTAAATTATGAAAAATCGATTTTTAAATTTGACAAAAAACACGTTTTGCATGAACTAAGTGGACAAATAATGGTTTAAATTGACAAAATAAGGATTAAATTTGATTTGAATGTTTATTATAATGTTTATATGTTTATGTTTGTTAGTATGGATCTTACTAGCATTAGCTAAATAAATAAACTATTATTATTATTATTATTAACAAACATAGGTTTACATTATTGTATTTATTATTTTTTAAATATTATTATGTATTTATCATTTTGGTAAATATGGAAATGGCAAATTTATTTTTCCAAACAATCATATCTCAAAAGTGGTAAAAGATAGAGACCTGCGGTTTGAATTTTTGAAATCCTCAGACTTTAAATAGTTTAGAAAAAAATTGATGATTTAGTGGCTAGCACACAACTTTATTAATAGGCCATCAAATAAAATTGTCGAAAAGTACCAAAAATTGAAAATTAAAAAATTGATGTGAAGTGTGAATTTTCACACATTTCAGGGTTTCGCAGGTTTTAGTAAGTGAATGATAATTATTTGGGATGCCAAAATAAATTTTATGTTAAAATATTTTATTAATTTTAATTCGAATGGCTCATACCATTATTTAGGTTTCTAAATATGTGCAGTATTTTTCTTTTTTTTTTTTATAGCAAGGTTCATTAAGATTTTGAAAATTGCATAACCCCGCCCAGCCTGTCTCAATTTTTTGTACTTACATGTAACGTTTCCATGGTCATGATAAATAATATCTCTGTTAGAAAATATTAGGCTAAGTTATTTCTACTCTGCTGCTAGAATGTATTTTATACAAGTACTTTATGATGGCGGTCGGTCCTGTGGTGGCCACAGCTGATTTTTTATTAATGGGCTGGTAACATTTTTTCCACACAAAAATTTTAGGGCCAGTCCGCCCCTGGGTATAACCACGTAAAAACGTGAGAAGAAAAAGAAGAAAATACAATAAAAATAATTTATTTGTGTTATGTAAACAAATTTTTACACAAGTCAAAATTACATACATGTCAATTTAGATAAAATTATAATAGAAACAGATTACAATGACATTACAATATATTAAAATAAGGTTAGTTAAGAATTAAAATATTTTGAAAAGTCGATAGTATAAAATTCACTTACTTGATATAAACAGTTTTCCGTCAGTATGAATTTCATTCTGAGTTAAAAGCTTTTTTGTTTAAAACCCTTATCTCCTCTGGTATAATAATATTTTTGAATACACAATATTTTTGCAAGATTTTTTTTTTTTAAATTTTGATGATAACTTCGATATTTTAGCAAACTCGCATTTATGATGGTTTTTGTAAATTTCGAAAGAGGCAGCACCCCCGCGATTTCAAATCACGAGCCGCCACTGCAGAGGAAACATAAATTGGTAGATCGTATAATTTAAACAATAAAGGACCAATAATAGTTCCTTGGCCCACCCCTTATTTGGTTATTGTTATAGATGAAGAAATACCATTTTATGTTACGAATTGCGATCTGTTCGTTAAGTAGGATTCAGTGAATGAATTAGCTACGCCGTGAATTCCGAATTTGAATGGCCTCTCTCTAGAATGTGTTCGTTGTGCATAAGATGTTCCAATTGTGAAAATACTTTATCACACTGATCGCATTTGAATGGTTTCTCTCCAAAATGTGTTTGTTTGTGTTTCATGAGAACTGATGATTATGATGATGATGATTATGAATGTATTCGTTTGTGTATATTGAGTTTTGTAGATCTTTTATATGCTTTATTACACTGATCACATTTGTATGGTTTCTCTCCAGAATGTGATTGTTTGTGTTTAAAGAGATTTGATCTATTTGCAAATGTTTTATCACATTGATTACATTTATATGGTTTCTCTCCAGAATGTGTTCGTTTGTGTATAATGAGAACTGATGAATATGCAAATGTTTTTTCACACTGGTCACATTTGAATGGTTTCTCTCCAGAATGTGTACGTTTGTGGGTAATGAGATGTTCTGATTGTGAAAATGCTTTATCACACTCATTACATTTATATGGTTTCTCTCCAGTATGTATTCGTTTGTGTATAATGAGAACTGATGAATGTGCAAATGCTTTATCACACTGATCACATTTGAACGGTTTCTCTCCAGAATGTGTTCGTTTATGTATAACGAGAACTGATGAATGTGCAAATGCTTTATTACACTGGTCACATTTGTACGGTTTCTCTCCAGAATGTGTACGTTCGTGCACAATGAGATGTTCTGATTGTGAAAATGTTTTACTGCACTGAGTACAATTGTATGGTTTCTCTCCAGAATGTATTCGTTTGTGTATATTGAGTTTTGTAGATCTTGTATATGCTTTATTACACTGATCACATTTGTATGGTCTCTCTCCAGAATGTGACTGTTTGTGTTTTAAGTGATTTGATGCATTTGCAAATGCTTTATCACACTGATCACATTTGAATGGTTTCTCTCCAGTATGTGTTCGTTTGTGTATAATAAGAACTGACGAATGTGCAAATGCTTTATCACACTGGTCACATTTGTATGGTTTCTCTCCAGAATGTGTACGTTTGTGAACAACGAGATGTTTTGATTGTGAAAATGACTTATTACACTGATTACATTTATATGGTTTCTCTCCAGAATGTGTTCGTTTGTGTGTAACGAGATTTGATGAATGTGGAAATGCTTTATCACACTGATCACATTTGAACGGTCTCTCTCCAGAATGTAAACGTTTGTGCGTAATAAGATGTTCTGTTTGTGAAAATTCTTTATCACATTGATCACATTTGAATGGTTTTTCTCCAGAATGTAATCGTTTATGTCTGAAAAGAGATGAAGAACTAGCAAATGCTTTAACACACTGATCACATTTGTAAGGTTTCTCTCCAGAATGTGTTCGTTTGTGTAAAGTGAGATTTCCAGAATATGAAAATGCTTTATTACATTGATCACATATGTATGACTTCTTGTTAGCATGTGTTCGTCTGTGACTGACGAGATGTGACGATTTTGAAAATGCTGTATTGCACTGCTCACATCTGAATGTCTTTTCACCAACACGTGCAGGTTTAAGTACAACATAATCTCGAGTTTGTGCCTGCATTTCACCTCTTAAATCTGGTGTGTAAGATATCTTTGCCGTTTGCGTTGTATTAATTTGATTGTACTTGTTAACGGACCCTGGCTCTTTAGTCTCATCTGGGTTACCGGAGGGTGTTGCACTAGCTGCAAACAATAAATTGATTAAAACTATACGTAAGTAATATTTCCGTAGTCATTGGAAAGAAAGGGCTTACAGAAAGAGATCTTTATCAACAGTTATTATGAATTCTCTATAATACTAATAAAAATATAATTTATTGATTATGTTACAATTACTAAGTTCAATGTATGCAATCAGAAAACGACAGTGATTTTGAAGCAGATCCAGCAAGTCTCCAACGTTTTAATGAACAAGAACTGAATGATCTCATTAGAGACCTGAACCTCTCAAAGGAGTCTTCCGAATTACTTGCCTCCAGATTAAATGACAAGAATCTACTTAATCCAGGTACTAATATTACATTTTATCGTAAAAGAGATAAGGATCTGCTGCCCATTTTCTCTCGGGAAAATAATCTGGTATTCTGTAACGATATAAGAGGACTCTTAGAAAAAATGGGATTGCCAGAATACACACCAGACGAATGGCGCCTTTTTATTGACAGTTCAAAACGTAGTTTGAAATGTGTCCTTTTAAACAACGGTAACAAATATGGATCAATACCCATTGACCATTCTACCAGCATGAAAGAGGAATATGAGATAATATCATTAGTCCACAAAAAAATTAAGTATGAAGAACATCAGTGAGTGATTTGTGTTGATCTAAAAATGGTAAACTTCTTCCTTGGCCAGCAAAGTGGATATACAAAATATCCTTGTTTCTTATGTCTTTGGGACAGCAGAGTTAAGTATCAGCCTTTAAGAAATGTCATGATTCAAGGAAAACAAAACGTAATCAACGAACCTTTGGTTGCGAGAGAAAATCATATTTCCACTCTTGCATATCAAGTTGGGGCTTATGAAGCAATTTGTGAAGGCTTTAAATCGAGATGGACTTTGTTTTGACTACTTGACACGCACATTTCCTGGGATTAGCACGGAAAAACTGAAAGCCAGAATATTTGATGGTCCTCAGATAAGGCAGATTATTAAAGATCCACAATTTACCGCATCAATGAATGAGATTGAATCTAATGCTTGGTGTTCATTTGTTCAAGTAGTAGAAAATTGTCTTGGAAATCATAAGGCAGAGAATTACATAGAATTAGTGGAAAATATGCTTTCCAACTTTAATATTCTCGAATGTAACATGAGAATAAAAGTTCACTACCTTCACAACCACTTAGATCGGTTTCCAGAAAACCTAGGTGATTTTAGTGAAGAACAGGGGGAAAGATTCCATCACGACATTAAAACTATGGAAGATCGATATCAAGGAAGATGGGATAGTTACATGATGGCCGACTACTGTTGGAGTCTTCAGCGAGACTGTCCTGGTAAACTCCATGCTAGAAAG
This sequence comes from Liopterus haemorrhoidalis, assembly GCA_963971575.1. Classification (NCBI taxonomy): domain Eukaryota; kingdom Metazoa; phylum Arthropoda; class Insecta; order Coleoptera; family Dytiscidae; genus Liopterus; species Liopterus haemorrhoidalis. The sequence continues at coordinate 30,746,389 of OZ020623.1, forward strand.
TCGTATAAAAGAAATTTTTTGTGATAAGTAATGAATGGATATTTACCTATTTTGTGAAATAAACACCTTACTTTGTATTTTTTGTTTTTTTTTAACTGGCAGTTGGAGCAAATAGTAATAGTAATAACGTGAAATGTACATAAGTTAAAAAATAAGATGATCTTATTCTAAAAGAGGCCAATATAGCGTAACTCAAAAACTATCTGGTAGACCAAACTTGACGGCGGTTTTGGATTCTGCACCCAAAAATTACTTAGAAATAGTTAAAAAATCGCAGGCACCAATATGTCTGTTGGGCTGTGTAATCAATGCTGGGTAAAATACTTTTCTCATGTGTTCGAAATACTGAATACATATACTTTTTTTAAGGAAAAACTATATGGAACATTTTAATTAAACATTACTTTTTAGTATTTAAAATACTACGTAGTTGAAATACAGTTCGCAACTCTTAAAATGCAGTTTACGGAAATATTATTAAAAGTTGAAAGATGATGAAAAGTAAAATAGTTAAATAGAAAAAATAACACAACAAAACAATCATAAACACATACGGCGCCGGCGTTTTTCTTAGCAATAGCTGAATAAAATAAATGTAAATTAGGCAACTTGATATACTCCTCGGGTCAAATCCCCCTTTCGTCTCCGCAGGGTCTTGGCTTCATAGCAAACAATGCTAAAGCATAGAGCGTGCTGTGTCTATTTATATGACGTCAATGGTACAAGTACTCAAAAAATGGAAACTAGGAATAATATTGTTGGCAGCTTTATAAGTAACTAAATAATATAAAAATTATTAACTGACCTGTAACTTGTCCAGATGCACTCTCCTTATATTCACCGTCATCTTCATATTCAGGTTTGATGGCAATCTCTTCTTTGATTATAATTTGAGTTTTGTAGTTATACTGGGACATGTCGTCAGTAGATGATATACATTTCTTCCGAGTATTGCGGCTCTCTGAAATATAAGTACTCATATTTATTATTAATCTGTATATGTTGTTAACGTAAAATAGTTCTTCAATACCCTCACAACAGGGTAATTTTTAAAATCAGTTTATTTTTAGATGTAACATCGTAATTTATTTCTTTATTTATTTATTTATTTTTTAAATTCTTTTATGACATTCGAAGATAAAGTTTAAATTTTTGTAAAGGCAAGTTAAATATATCTAAATGAATATAATTATTGACATGACTCTGTTTTACTCGAGTCGAGCGGGCGCGCTGTCGTAAATTTTACGACAAATCTAGTTTGTTCACAATAAAACTATTTTATGAGTTTCAGCTGCACTATAATTCGATTCTATTCCTAGAACAATGTTTATCTTATAATTTAGTGTTGATAGATCGGTGATATGAATCACAGTTTAGTCTGTGCGAAGACTTTGGTATGATAAGACAACCAGACGTAAAATCGCGCTAAATGTGCAATTTCTAAAAGTAAATTACGGACAACCTACAATGCGAATCATTGAAGAACAACCGCCTCTAAAGCGTGGAGTATGTCGTTTGTGTGCTTTGGAGAAGAAAAGGACATCAGCGTGAATGAAATGCCATAATTGCAAATCATTTACTAGCAAACGACATTCTCAAACCAATATTTTCTGTTTTCTATTTCAAGAAAAGTGTGATTCCTCCTCAGATTAAAAAATACTTAGGCATTTTTAATTACGAAAATATATACATAAGTAATTTAGTTGGTAGATTTTATATTTCTTGTATTACAATTTTATTTGATTATTTTTAAAAATAAAAGAATTCAATATACTCAGCTGAAGTTTTAATACTGTGCTATAAATCTTTTCTATACATTTGTTAACTATATCATATAATAATTCAATCAAATGTTAAATAGTAGATCATATAATGCTTGACGTAAAAAATACTACACGCGCCTGCTTATGTTAAAATACCTAGCTTGTCCGCTCGAAGGTTAAGGGAGAGTTTTTATAGCTAAGAGAATTAAATTTAGTTAATTGAAACAGTTGTTTAGATCTAGTCGTTTTAAGGGGAGCTAATAAATTAAAATTATGAATAAAATTTTGTGAATCAATTAAGTTACTGAACACCTTATATAGGAATATCATATCAGCATTCACTCGTCTCTGTTCAAGTGGACATAATTTTAATAATTGTAATGTTTTTCAATAATCTGAATTTACAATATTAAGCCTATAGCATACTACAAAAGTGAATTTTCTCTCTATAGATTCCGGTAAGTTTATATTTTTGGCATACATTAGATTCCATATTGTTGAACAATACTCCAGTTGTGATCTGACAATTGAGGTATAAAGTGTAGTTAATGATTCTTTGCTGTGAAAAGGTTTACTAACTCTTATAACAAATCCTAAAAGTTTGTAAGCCTTGCTAGTAATGGTGTCGATATGATTATTAAATAGTAACTTGGAGTCAAAAGTAACTCCAAGATCCCGTACAGTGTTTTTTATTGATAGATTAACGCCATTTAAATTATAGTTAAAATTAATTATACTACTTTTTCCTGCATAGTTGACAACAAAGCATTTATTTAAATTTTTACACCATTTGTTCAGTCTAATCAGGTCATCTTGGATTTTGTAATAGTCAATGAGAGTTTCAACAGTTTTATAGAATTTTAAATCGTCAGCAAATAGTAAGAAATTACAATTTTTGAAGGAAGATGATATAGAATTTATATAAAGGTTAAATAAAAACGGTCCCAAATGAGAACCCTGGGGTACTTCCGAAGTCACTAAAATTCCTCGAGATAAAATAATATTTTGAAAAACATTTTTTATTTTGTCAAACAGTTAAATACTGACCAGTGGTTGTGAAGGCTACACTCTCTGTAACTTCCTCTTTGATTCCTGTAATACACAGATTGTAGTTAAATATAAACTAATTGCTATGTAATATATCATTTAAGTTGTTTACTAAATAAACATTATTAATACTTATTCGCCTGAATAAACGTGCTCGTTACTAACCATTTTCCCATTCAGCCAGGTGCTCTATTTCAGTCTTCACTTCATATTCATCAGCATCTGTATATTCTGTTTTAATATAAATTTCTTCTATAGAAATATCACTCTCTTTCGTATCATTCATATTTATGACTCGAACATAAACCTTCCAATGTCAAAAATAGCTAAATTAAGTCTAACATGTCTTTTTAAATTTCAGTATATAGCAATCCGTGTGGATGACTGAACGATACGTCTTTGTTATTGAGAAGTGACATTATCGGTGGCGGCGCTGTGCTCAAAGGCAATATGGCTGTCGTCTCTAGTACTCAGCTGTCAATATGCTAATAGGTGAAACTTCCTAAGCGCCCTGACATCTGGTGGCAATTTGCGGGAGATACGAAAGTGATATTGTTTTGTTTTGTTCAATGGAGAAATATGTGTTTTTTTTTTGTTGTTTGTGTTTTATTTTTTGAGGATCATGGAAAAAAAGACAATCAATTTTGTTATATGCCGCAATGTAAATCGTGAATAAGGAAGAATCCCTCTTAAATATTCCATAATTTACCTAAATCGAAAAAAATATCAATTGAAACGACGTTTGGTGGCAAAGAGAAAGTGGATAGTAGGTTTATATGAACCCAAAAACTAAAAATCGGCAAAAATTCAAGCCCATGCATGCACGTTTGCTCGATTTAGCGATTTTATATATACCTATACGGATTTGCAGCTAAGCACCCTACCATCTGGTGAGCGTTTCATGAACTTGTGTACATCATATAACATTTCGTTTTGTGTATTGGTTTTGTATGAAGTTTGTTTTTAAAGTTTTATTATAATCATTGAAAAATGTATAATACATATTGTTGTGTGCCTATGTGCAATTCATTGAAAAGAAGAAACCCGGAAATATCGTTTCATTTGTTTCCACTAATATCAGACACCGTACGGTTCGAAACAAAATTGGGAAAGCAAGAGGTTAGGAATCGACGCGATGTTTAGATAAACAATTTAAAAATTGGAAAAAAAGTGAACCCTTGTATCAAAGTTTGCTCATTACATTTTAATGATAGTGACTACAAAAAATATTTTCAATTTTATATTTATTATCGCATATCTTGAAAATTCCTGTTATTGTGTGTGGGTTTATAATGCAAAAGTTTGTAGGCATAATGCATAAATCTTTATGAACTCTCTGTTTTTTTCAGTGACTCCACACAATATTATATGCCCAGCATTGTAGATTTCTACCCCTTGGTAAACAACACGGGAATTATTATTTCCCCCAATATAGTTAAAATAATCGACAATGGAAAACCGCCATAACTTAAAACCAGATCACAAAATGTAGTATTTTAGATGTTTACAAGTAATGTCACTTCACAAAATCAGAAAATCCCAAACAATTATTTATTTTTTGTCGTTTTTTGATACACTTCTCGCTATTATTTACTAGTAAATGTCAAGTGGTATCTGATTTAGAATGGTTTCAAAAAAATCCGCGTGGCGCTACGATCTTAAATTTTTTACAGTGACTGTATAAAGACAGTGTGGCCATATCAACTGTAGCCGCCATGTTTATTCCAGATTTGTATTGGGTTATATAGAATAAATGTTAATATATCCTAATATATTATAATATTTCTTAAATTTTTAATAGTTTTACGTGTTTATGTTTATGTATATGTGAATATCAATTTATTGTTAAGAAAAAACATGTATATGATTCAACATTTATTAAGATAAATATTAAAATTGCCTACCGATGAAGGTATTTTTTTGAAATGTTTGCAACATAAAAGAAAACATGTGAAAAAAATTCTTAAAAAAGGACATGAAAGGAAATATAAGAGATATGTTTTTATTATTTTATAAATTTATTTGAGGACCTATAAAAACTAAAACATTTTTTTTTTATAAAAACGGGAATTTCAAACATTTTAATTTGAATATTTTAAATTTAAGAAAACAAGTTCAAACCGGACATTAGAATTAGAATAAAAAAAAAGGTAAAAAATGATGATAAGGTTCTATAAAAATTAGAGAACCCAACATTTCTCTAATTTTTTGGAAAACGCATGTTTATATAAAAAAAAAGGATATTTTCATATTAAAAAAGAATAAGCAGAACATGTTATATACCCTGAGTTCAATAAGAAATTACATAAGAGTTGGCTATGGAAAAAGAAAATAATGTATACCAGTGTTTCTCAACAGATGGTCCGCAGAAAAATTTTAGTGGTCCGCGAAAGTTTTCGTATGTTTTTTTGCAGTTTTTTTGTTTTTTTTTAGACACATTTTTTATGTAAATAATTTATATTTTGTTTATTTTCTGTAAACTTTCTGTGATTTTCTACAAATAAAATTTATTTAGTAGCACATTAAATATATTTGTTTTCTTGCAAAAAATTAACCAACAATTATTATTAGTGGTCCGCGTTAGAAAATTATATATTTTACTGGTCCGCGGTGCGTTTTTGGTTGAGAAACACTGATGTATACTACAAGCTTTATGTAACAATAAATAACTTATGACAACAAGAGTGAATTAATTAATTCAGACAGTAAATTAATTCTAAAGCTTTCTGTTGGCATTACTTTTATTTTCCATAGCCAACTGCAATTTCATTTTGAACTCATGGTATAAATGATATATTAATAAAGAAAACTGATGTATATATTATCAATTATGCATTTATTCAACTAAAATTATGGTCAGGTGAAAAATAAAATGAAATCAGCATGGAATAACATTAAAATTAATGAAAGTAAATACTTCTTATAATTGTGAAGCCATCCATTGATTTACTGGCATAATGTTTTTTATGTTCATTTAGCCTTTTTTCCCAGCAATTTTAAACCTAAACATAACAAATCGTTTCATTATTTTTAATTTTAATTTGTGACAATTTAAAATATGTGCACAGTTTACATTATCTACATTACTCATTACTCATCACAAACACAACAATATTCACTATTAAACGTCTAAATATACGTATATTATTTGAAAATATCACTTAAATCTGTTGAAACACAAGCTAAACACATGTAAACCATATATAATCTGTAACAAATTTGGTAGAAACATGGCGGACTTCAGCTCGACCAATAGAAAATGAGACCATCGTATGGCCACACTGTCTTTATTCGCGACTATAATTACCGAAACGGCGCCACTATCGCCTTGTGAACTTTTGACACGAAAAAGGATAGTCATCTGTCAACGTATGTAAACAGTATTGGTTTATAATCAATTTTTGGTCTAATTTACGTTTTCTTGCTGTATACAGTATATTTAAATTATAACCGAGTATTAAAAAAGTGTATAAATATATGTGAATCCATTTTATGATAAAATTTGCTGCTTGTAAATGAATATTTTCAGAGGTTATATACTGTATGTTGGTGCCGGCTTATACTCACAGAGAAAATAAAATGTTATACTTTGAACTTAAAACATTTATTTGAATACTTAATATCCTACACATATCTCAAGAAATTTTATAGAAAGAGAACTTGTAATTTATTCTACACCAGAAAACTGTCAAATATTTGCAAACTAACACAGTTATGGAACACTCCCATGAAATAACAAGGGGTTTTAATTATATTAACAATAATTTACACAACATTAAACGATTTTCTTGCACAAGTGAGACAGGGAAAATGAAAAATTCAACGTTAAAAACTTGTTTAAAATCATCTGAACAGTATAAATTCCCTTCAATAGAAACAAAATTTTAGAATCACTGATAATCTTTCAATCTAATATTAGAAGATGTTCTTCCTGTGATTGACTACCATACACACAACAAGGAGTATTTAATCTTTTTTTCTTAAATTTATCACTTTTTTCGCTGTAAAAATGGAGTGAGAATGAACAGAAACAATAAAACACATGGTGAATTATACGTAAACAATGACAGTAACCTTTTTCGAAGTGTTCGCTTTTTTGCCGCTAGAGGGATACGCGTTAATTTGAGTCACCAATACAGTCACTGTAAAAATTTTTCCCCTATAGATAAGAAAGATGCGTTTTCTTATTTTAAATGATTTTTGTCACATACATTTTTGCTGTTAAATAAATAATAAGTGAGATATTTCAACATTTCTGTTTTAGGTTGTCTCCAGTTAAGTAACTAAATAAAAAATAAACTGAGTGTGCACAGCACGGACTACTACATTGCGTATTTAATACAACGTGCTGGTTATAACGATAGTAACTTAGCTTATATCGCAATTATTATACATTGTTCCAACAAATCTGCAGTTACGATGTATTTTTTAACAAATATTTGTTGTATCTGCCTCAAACAAGAAAAACATCTACGCAGACTTTTTACCCGAAGTGAAAATTTAAACTACTATTCTAGGCTGGTATTATTATTTCCGCATTTGGTAAGTACCTATGTATTTATTTTCATTATTAACGTATATTTTAAATGTGATGACAACACTGGGTTAAAACCGTAACAGTACTTTATAAAGCCACGTAATTCCAGTTCTATTTTGCGGTACAGTAGCTCTGCCTAACTACTCACCTCAAATACCAGTGGACCAATCCAGTTTTTAACTCGTTTTCTTCATATAAATTGAATGTAAAGACGTTTAGAAGCAGTCTAGTGTTTTTTACATTACTCCCATTTCACAATCATTCACCCCTCATCCAGGTGTAGGAGCTCGCCCCCTGGCATCGGTGATTAGCCTCGTTGCAGAAATAGGCCGATGTAAAATTAATAAATAACCTTTCATAGCCACCTTTTTAATTAAGATTAATTTTAAAAAAAAAACAAATCTTATTAATTTTTTATGAATAAATTTAAAAGAATAAAATAGTTATTAAGACTTGAATTTTAACATTATTTCAATTTAATAAAGTAGATGGCTATGGAATATTGAGAACTAAAATGTTTATATATTTTTTAGCATTAAATATGTCTTCCGTGAAGTAAACCCTACCAACAGCATTAGGCCAACGGAGTGGCCGAGCGCATTAAGTCGTGCGGTTTTAGACTGGTAGAAACAGTCAGGACTGGGCGGTCGGTGGTTCTAGCCTTCTTCGTTGGTGATATTATTCGGGCGGGAATAATATGTTTACATTATTCCCACTTTCACAATCATTCACCCCTCATCCAGGTATAGGAGCTCGCCCCCTAACATCGGCGATTTACCTCGTTGCAGAAATAGGCCGATGTAAAATAAATAAATAAATAAACAACAGCATTAGCGGACATGCATCCCCAAACCATCACAGAAGCAAGAAACTTCACTTTTTTCCGAAGAGAATCCGTGTGATAAGTTTCCGAATTTCTTCTAATCACTCTGCTTCGAGATTCTTCCACGCAAAGCTCAAATCGGGATTCGTCGCTCCAAATTACTTTATACCATTCTCCTAACGTCCGGTTGCATGACTTTTCCGACTTTTCGAATTTTTTTTTGTTAATAATAATTTTTGTTTCGCCTGAAGAATTAAAAATTTGCTTCAATAAAATGATAAAAAATAAGACAAAGATGGTATTACCTTACCTTATAAAAATTGTATCCAATTTTCTTTAATGCCCTTGTGCAAGTGGATCTGGAATACTTTTTGCCTATGGATTCATTCCAAAGAATAGCTAAAGCACAGCAGTTAGCACGTCGATTTTTAATCACTATCCAACTCAAAATTCGTAATTCAGCATCAGTTACCGAAGATATTTTTATAAAATGTGGTTTTGTAGCAATTCAACCAGTATTTTTATACCTCACAATTTCTCTAACAGTATAACGAGACAAATTTAAGAAGTTTTCTATGCTGTAGGCAGATTTGCCAGATTTTGATCAATTAATAATTACTTTTTTCAAGTCTTCAGATACAGCCTTACCTCGAGCCATGACCAAAACGAAATGTTAAAAAATTGCATTAACAATATTGATAAAAAAATAATATAACATATCTTAAACAAGTATTTCATTTGTTCGCTCATAATAATTAAATCACATCACACTTTGTACATGAATGAACTGACACGACAATTGACAAGATCTTGTGACAACTACCATATTCTTCATTAACAGTAATTTTTCTTGTTAAAATTTACAAAAATACATTTGTAATTAATTGAAGTTTCCAAAAGTTACATGAATCATTCCATTAAATTTAATTTTTTTAAACTTTTGTAAATACTTGAACGATAAATTAGTTACGGGCGAACTCAAGTCATTTTGGGCTCGTATATATTTTTGAATTTGAACACTGAATTAGGATGATAGGTAAAATAATTGGTCTGTTCGTATAGTCATTTCCATTGATTTATTATCATCAGATGCAGGCGCAGAGTAATTTAATCTCACTCCTACGAGCTCTGGTTGGAGACGGATAGAGACAAACTGTTGGAAATGACTCTATGAACAGCCCTTATGTATAACTTGCCAACTATATTTTTCTATTTCAGTTACAACATACAAGTCCAAACATGTATAACCGTTATTTTCAAAAATCCACAGTGTTGTTCAAACAGGGAGCAATATGTGCAGAATGCTGCAGTAAAGTGGATGGCTTGTACGAATTTCGTAGGCAGAGCTTACGAAACATTAAAACGTACATAAATTACACCTTACAATTGAGCTCTGTCTCTAAAACAAGCGGTGAACTTTGTGTTTCTCTGAAGGATTTGAAAGAAAAACGGAAAGAGTCGTTGATGAATTGTGAAGAGTCTGAAGATCAGTGCAGCAGGACAGATACATTGGCAGCATCTGATCACACTTACTGTGTTCCAAATGAAACATGGGAAGAGTATTTCAATAACAGTTACACAGTGAAAGAAGAACAGGAAGAAAATGCTGATTACACAGGTATCGTAAGAAATACTGCTCTGTCAAAAAAGTAGCGGGAATTTGTGATTTAAAAAGCCCGCGCTAATAATTTTTACATCGGGACTGTGCGTCCCTAATTACTGCGTCAATCATGAGCGCCAGTTTGATTACATTGGCTGTTTTAGTTAACACACTTCAGTAGTGCGTTGCGATTTTTACAATGTACAAAACTACCGAACAACGAGTTTGCCTTAAATTTTGTGTTGCGAATGGAATTACGTGTGCCGACTCGTTAAAAATGTTGGAAAAGTGTTATGGTGATCAGCTTTATCAAAAATACTGGCGTACGAGTGGTACAAAGCGTTTAAAAACGGTCGTCGACGACAAACCACGTTCCGGACGGCCTTCGACCACTTCAACCGACGAAAACATCGAAAAAGTAAAGGAAATTGTGCTCCATAATCGGCGTTCTAGCTTAAGTGAAATTTCACGTGATTTGAACTTTTCTCAGGAGCCCTTTCGGTCGATTTTGGTGAATAATTTGGGCATGAGACGAGTCGCCGCTCGAATGGGGGTGTAAGACATTGTGTGTTTGTGTATAATTATAATTAATTATAATTATAATTATAATTATAATTATAATATATATTTATTCATGAACTATACAGAGATAGTAGAATTTGTCATGTACATACATAGTAAAATAATAATACTTAAATATACATATATAAGAAGATAAGACAAGAGGATGGAAAACATAATTTTAGACAATTTTTCACCGGGAGCAATAGTCCAAATGTAAGGTGTCAGATAGAAAGTCCTGAACAGAGTAATCCGCTTTCTGTAATAGGAAGGATTTTACTTTATTTTTAAAGGTAAGGATCGATGGTATATCCTTCAATTCTTGCGGCAGTTTGTTATATAGGACACAAGACATATAAAATGGACTTCTTCTACTTTTTGATAGTTTAAAATATTGTACTCTTATATCATTGGCATGTCTGGTGTGGTAGTTAGGCAGATCTTTGTTTAAATTGAACATCCTAGGATTTTCTTTTACAAAGGTAACCGCTTTTAGGATAAATATTGAAAAAAATGTTAGGATGTTATTATTAATAAACCATTCTCTACAAGAATCACGATTATTTAGGTTAAAAATTAAACGGAGTATTCGCTTCTGCAAAATGAATACCCTTTTGCTCTCAATTGAATAACCCCAGACACAGACATTTTAGGCCAAATTTGAGTAGACCATCGCATAATATACCTGCTTAAGGCTATTTAGCTGAAGAAATTGCTTAAGCACTTTTATACAATAATAGGCTTTCTGTAGTTTCTTGCATACGGCATCCACTTGCAATGTCCAGCTTAGGGAGTCATCAATAACTACACCAAGAAGTTTTGTTTCAATATTAGGTTCTAATGTAAAATTATTAAATGTTATTGAGATATCCGTTGGAAGTTTGTTTTTATTAAACAGAAGTAGTTTAGTCTTGGATTCGTTGACAATTAATTTGTTATTATAGCACCACTGGTTAAACTCATTTGTATGACGGTATGACGCGTTTGTCAAAAACGGTGAATCAGTAATAGCGGCGCAAAGAGCGTTTCGAATTGAGTTTAATATTGGGCGCCGTGGAAGCACCCCAAGCCGAAACACAATTCTCAAATGGGTCAACTACTTTCGTGCAAGCGGGAACATCATGAATAAAAAACCGCCTGGACCCGCTCGTACGGTACGGACCACCGAAAATGTGGCTCTCCACATTTTCGGTGACGGAGGCTTTCCAAAAAAGCCCAAGGCGTTCTGCACGAAAACACGATCAAACCTTAAGAGTAAGTCGTTCACAGTCCATCGTATTGTTAAACAATATCTGGAGTTTCATCCATACAAGTTGCCTTTGGTCCAGGAGCTGAAACCAAACGACTATCCGCAACGAAGCTCTACTGGACCGCGTTCACCAAGAATAATAATAATAATAATAATAATAACCATTTACCTCCCTCGTCAAAATGGGGGTCGGGGATTACTGAATCTGGAGTGTTTGCACGATCGACTTGTCCTGGTTACAGCTAACAGTATCCTCAGAAGTCAGGACCCACTATTAAAATTCGTTAGTGAGCACGAATTTAGTGGCAAAGGGGCGTTTCTTTACCAGGCAGCGCGAAGAGCAGCAACGAGATTTAACCTGGCAGACTTGAGTCCCGTCAGAGAAAACGCTGGAGTACAACTCTCTCGGGAGGAGTACAACAGAGTTACCAGTTCGGTGAAACGAGGGCAGATAGACATGTTGACAGAAGAACACATGAGTAAAAGTATGCACTCTGTGTTCTTCAGACATATTAAAAGTCTAGAGTTGTCCACCGAATTCACGTTCTCGTTTCTTAAGTCTGCGGGTTTGAGATCGGAAACAGAAGGTTTTGTGTTTGCGTGTCAGGATGGTGTTATAAATACTTTGGCGTACAGGGCCCGCATATTCCAAATAGCGGAGTCCACACTCTGTAGGTTGTGCCACCACCATCCTGAAACAATTATGCACATTCTGTCTGCTTGTCCATCTCTTGCAGCGTCGAGCTACGTGTCTCGACATAATGCTGCTCTCCGCGTGCTCTACTATCATCTTAGACATGCCTATGGTATTGACCAAATACCGGTTATACCGTACGTCCCTTCTGACATAGAATCGGTGGTGGAAAATTGCAAGTGCCGAATTTATTGGAATTACTCCTTCCCCACCTCGAGGTTACTGACAGCCACTAAGCCGGACATGACCCTCCTGGATATCGAGACCAAACAGATGTTTGTGATCGAATTCTCAAGTCCAGCTGAGAAGAATATCTCTCTCAAGGAGGAGGAAAGAGGTCCAAGTATATGGCCTCTTGTCCGAGCTTAGAAAGCTGTATCCTGGGTATAAAGTTAAGCTTGTAGTCCTGATAGTTGGTGTTTTGGATGGCATGAAAGCCTCCTATCGAAGGGAAATCGAGTCCATTCCCGTCTGCAGATCTTCTGCCAACTCTTTGATCTGCAGGATGCATAAAGCAGTGCTGCTCGGGTCACTCCGCATTGTGCGGGCACTGGATCTAGCGTAATTTCCGCGGCTGCATATCGCCAGGGTTTGGGATGCAGTCGTGTGTATTTAGCTCCACTAGTCTCTAGTATGACGCGGCTCAAAAGGTTGCTGAAGTTTGAGATTAGTGGACGCTTGTCAAGACCTGACAAACCCCATAATAATAATAATAAGACCTGACAAACCCCATAATAATAATATATTTATTGACTAAATTACAATATCAAAGACTGTTTTTAGTCAGTCAAAATTACAAATATAATAACAGCAAATATGCAGAGATATAAGAAATATAGTCAATTGGATAAAATATTTCTGTTGTTTAAAATATTCTAGGAACTCACTTATCGAATACATCGGGTTTTTTGTTAAAATATCTTTTATTACTTTTTTAAAGTTTGTAAAATTTTGAGCTTGCTCGGTAATGTATTGTAAAACTTAATGCCATAATAATTTTCACTATTTTTAGATCTATCAAGACGTAAAAATTTTGGGTAGATGTTACCTTTATTTCTTGTATTGTAACTATGATTTTCTTCATATGTAGATAGATCTGAAATTTTTTTGTGTACATACAGTAGACTTTAAAAAATGTACAAAGAAGGCAAGGTCATAATATTAAAATTAACGAAATGTGAACGGCAATCAGCCCTATAGGAAATGCGTGCAATTATTCTCAATGCTCGGCGCTGTAGCCTAAAGACTCTATATGACAATGACGCATGTCCCCAGGGTAATATCCCATAAGACATGTGTGACTGAAACGACCCAAAATATGCCATCAGGAGAATAGGATTTGAAACCGAATTAGCCAGTTGCCTTAGCAAGTAAATTGATTTACACAAAGTACTACATAAATGATTAATGTGTTGCTCCCAAGTTAGTTTCGGATCTACGTAAATACCAAGAAATTTTACGCATGCCTCATTTTCATAAATGTGCTTTCTACAGCTGATGAGCATATTTTGAGTTTTGTCGTCGTTCATAGAGAGTTTATTAGATATAAACCAGAGCTTAGCTTCCTCGAAACAGTGACCAGTATCATTTAATAGCTGATCATAGTCTGATGACCTCAAAACAAAATTAGAGTCATCTGCATATAAAATAGATTTGGAATTTGTAGAAATTGATGAAGGCAGGTCATTGAAGTATATAATAAACAAGAGAGGTCCTAGAATTGATCCCTGTGGAACTCCATACAAAAGAGACAAACTTTCAGATAATTTATTATTAAATTTAACATATTGAATTCTATTTAAAAGATATGATTCTAAAAGGGAGCAACTTTCAGGTGTGAAACCATATAATGAGTTTTTCCAGTAATATAGTGGGACATACGCAATCAAAAGCTTTAGTTATATCATAAAATGATGCCATACAGAATTCACCATTTTCTAAAGCAACAGAAACTTCGTTCAGAAAATGTAAAATTGCGTCTACTGTTGATTTGTTTGATCTAAAGTCAAATTGTAAAGGATTAAACAGATTTTTATCTTCAAAGAAAGAAATCTTCAAAAAAAGAATTTATGAACATACTTGAAACATGTTGTGAGCAGAATGGTCATCACATGACTAAAAATTAAAATGGCATTTAATTTACTATTAATGTATGTTAATATATTTTTTTTGTCTTGAGAAATCATTGTGTAATGTTCATTCAAAAATCGTCAGGTTCCCATGGCCCACCCTGTATTTGAGGATTTTTTAAAATTAATTTTAGTATTTCACGTTAGTGCATCCATACAGAAATAACAAAACCGGTTACGTTACATAGGTCACGTGGTTTCCATGTGGTACCATAACTCTAGAACCATAAACCTTGATATAATTGTCGGTAACCTGTTGTTATTAAGTAATTATATTAATTACAGATATTGGTCTTGAAAATTAATGATATTATACAATATTATAACAAAATAATTAATTATTGCTGATAAATTATTATTTTAACATAAAAATTCATTGATTAGATGAGTTACGTCCGTAAGTTAGTAATTATAGTTGAAGGTAATGGGATTCGGACCAGTCAGAAAATAAAAACAAATTTATTAACTTCGCTAACGTTTCGATTTTATTTAAATCTTCATCAGAGCTACAAAGATATATAGAAAAATAGAATTATTAAATTGGTAAGTTTATATGTATAAAATTATGATAGTGTTCAAATTTAACAAGTCAAGTAGTTAAAATAAGCATTACAAAATTGTCGGAATTTAAAATATAACATAAAATAATTATTAAATAATAAAAACATATCAAATATGAGTTAAAGAATAAAAAACACAATGTTAAATTTATATTACCTTAGTTAATAGTCACGATATAAAATAAAAGTTTTAAAATTAATAACGAACACATCATATTGTCCGGTTATTGAACTCAGAGATAAGCAATGAATAAGCCACGTATGAATTTGAAAAAGGGTTTGAGATGGTTGAAACCAGTAAGTAACGCTATCTATTAATAAATTAGAATTTGATTATTAGGTGAAATATGTTAGATTTAGAATTTTTTAAATATATTACAATAGATGGCGCTTATATTATCACAGTCGGTTTTAAAGTTAACTAATTTAGGGTTCTGAATTATATGTATGCTCTCAGTAATCAACCTTTTACTGAGATTGTCTACTTTATCTAAGATTTTAGTTTGTTCAAAATTAAAATTGTGATTAGTGGTGAAGTAATGGGTACTGAGTGCCGTGTTTTCTTTTTTATTTTTAAATTTATCCTGACAGCTATTTTTATGTTGATATACTCGGTTTTTAAGATATTGTTTAGTCTGTCCAACATAGCCTAAATCACATCCTCCACAAGGAGTGTGATAGACTACTGACGACATTTTATTAAATTCAGTAGGTTGTTTAATTTTTGAGTGGAGTTGATTAATAGTTTTAAGGTTATAGAAAGCTAATTTTATATTATAGGGTTTAAAAAGTTTGGCAATTTTAAATGAAATATTTTTGATATGTGGAAATTTTAAATACGAACAATCAGTGTTGATATCTGGAAGTGAATTATTATTGGTGGGATTATTGGGATTGTTATAAAAAATTCTATTAATGATATTTCTAGGGTAGTTATGAATAATTAGATTGTCAGTGGCTTTTTTAAAGTTTTCCCTATGGAATTTAGGGTCACTCAAACTGAGTATTTTATGTTTACATGATTTTATAATGGCAATTTTTTGTTTATATGGATGTTCTGATAAGAAATTTAAAGTACGTCCTGTACTTGAGGGTTTGGTATACATATTAGTAGATAAGGTGCCATTAGAATTATGTATTAATAGAATGTCGAGAAAAGGGATAGTATTTTCATTTTCAGTTTCTATAGTAAATTGTAATTAATAAAAAAGAAAACACGGCACTCAGTACCCATTACTTCACCACTAATCACAATTTTAATTTTGAACAAACTAAAATCTTAGATAAAGTAGACAATCTCAGTAAAAGGTTGATTACTGAGAGCATACATATAATTCAGAACCCTAAATTAGTTAACTTTAAAACCGACTGTGATAATATAAGCGCCATCTATTGTAATATATTAAAAAAATTCTAAATCTAACATATTTCACCTAATAATCAAATTCTAATTTATTAATAGATAGCGTTACTTACTGGTTTCAACCATCTCAAACCCTTTTTCAAATTCATACGTGGCTTATTCATTGCTTATCTCTGAGTTCAATAACCGGACAATATGATGTGTTCGTTATTAATTTTAAAACTTTTATTTTATATCGTGACTATTAACTAAGGTAATATAAATTTAACATTGTGTTTTTTATTCTTTAACTCATATTTGATGTGTTTTTATTATTTAATAATTATTTTATGTTATATTTTAAATTCCGACAATTTTGTAATGCTTATTTTAACTACTTGACTTGTTAAATTTGAACACTATCATAATTTTATACATATAAACTTACCAATTTAATAATTCTATTTTTCTATATATCTTTGTAGCTCTGATGAAGATTTAAATAAAATCGAAACGTTAGCGAAGTTAATAAATTTGTTTTTATTTTCTGACTGGTCCGAATCCCATTACCTTCAACTATAATAAAAATTCATTTTATAATAAGTTTAATTTAATTTTCCCTGCCGCGGCGGAATGAAAATATTTACATTGAACACAGGCAATAGTAAGAGTAACTTTGAGTACTTATGTTTTAGAGAGTTGCGATACTCGGGAGACATATATCATATCATCTACTGACGACCTGTCCCAATATAACTATAACACTAAAATTATCATCACTGAGGAGATTGACATCAAGTCGGAATGTGGAGAGGACAGTGAATATGAGAAGATTGCAGCCCAACAAGATACAGGTTAGTCAGTAACGTAATATTGTACTATTTGTAAGTTTACAATACTATAATAATAAATAATAAATGGCTAAACACCCCTACGGGGTTACGCCGCCCTTTGGGCTTTCTAAATCCTTTTTCAGAACGGATCAATTCCTATATATCGCATTAAATCTTCTTTGCGATCTCTCTCCAAAGTTGTCAGTTTCTAACTTTATTTCTCCATCTCGTAATTCCGGTCCTTTTCAGATCTTCTTCCAATTCTTGCATCCATGTTAGCTTAGGTCTTCTCCGTTTTCTTTTCCTCCCTAGTTCCCACTGCAACGCTGAATATGCTATAGACCTTTCTTCTCGCCATACATGCCCCAGCCATCTTACTCGCTGTTGCTTCACTTTTCTCACTACATCGTCCCCCTCCAGATCTTCCAATATCTCGTGATTCGTTCTCTGCCTATATTATGGGTGGTCTATAATATGGGTGGTCCGTAACTCTCGGACGTGGGTATGGTTAGAACCTTAACTCGGCTATAATCATATACATGCAGAAGACCTCCTCCTCTTGAGGTTGGTTGGTCGACTGATCAGTTGTTATGAATTGGATTCAATACTTACAAACCCTGTAAGTGAAATAATATTCATTCTCCCCAATTTTTACTGGTCCAAGTGCTGTTCTTAATATCTTCCTTTCAGCTATTCTGAGTTCTTCTTCCTCTTTTTTTGGCAATATGAGTATCTCACTTGCATATAGTAGTATTGGTTTTATTAGTGTTTTGTGTATGTTCAGTTTAGTTGTTTTTGTCAGTACAATACTACTTAGGAGTTTTTTATTCGCATAGTCAGCTCTATTCGTTGCTAGTATTTTATCTCTTAGTTCTCCCTTTCTTTCTGCTGTGTTTGATATCCACTCCTAGATACTTAAAATTACCAACCATTTCAAAATTACGAGGGATGTTTCCAAAGTTCTTGGAATTTAGCTATAATTTTTATTATTTTGTTAATTTTCGTCAATATTACAATGTAGTTTTTCAACATTATCTCCATTTAACTGAATACATTTATCCCAACGATAAACTAATTTTTTTAAGCCGTCCTCAAAGAACTTTTTCGGCGTCTCCTATTGAGTTTCTGTTCTGGTCCCAACAGCCTTGGCACCCAGCGCGGCGAAACCTTGCTAACGCCCAAACAATCATGCAAGATGTCATGAATTTGATGAAAAGTCATTCGCCTGTCCTCTTTCAGTAGGTCTTCGCCGGCTGTAATGTTTCTTTATTTACCGACGTGCTTGGGCGCCCACTGCGTGGATCGTCTTCTAGTAATGTTCTACCGGTTTTAAAACTATCGATCCACCGATAAACAGTACTTTTGGATTCTGCAGACTCACCAAATACTCCTTGCAGACGCTGAATAATTTCTGATGTTTTTACACCTTCTTTCCACAAAAAGAAAATTATTGCTCTTTGAGATTTTGCTGCGTCTTCCATGGTTACAAAAACAGTGCTATGAAAACGCGTCTATATCAATTGAACACCTAAATCAGACTGAACAATATTGCACTAGATAGTTGCATAAACATGTCAAGACTTGTCTGGCACCAATAACATTGCCTATAAGTTCTGCGTAATTTAATTATAGCATAATTCCCAGAATTTAGGAAACATCCCTCGTAAATTTTCCTTTTTACTAATGATTCTTGTTTTTTTTTATGCTCATGATTTTCGTTTTATTTTCATTTATTATCATGCCCATCTTAGCTCCTTCCTGAACTATTTCCTGTTCCACATTTTCCAATATTTTAATTAATACTACGTTATCTGCATATGCAATAAGTTGACTTCCTCCTGTCCTAATATTTCCTTTATTGACATTTCTTGTAATATATTCGAGACCCAAATTGAATAAAGTTGCGGACAATGCGTCGCCTTGCCTTACTACTTTGTTAGCCACAAATTCTATCTGCTTCCAATTTCATTTATCGATCACATGCACAGGAGTACAATGGCTAACAGTTTTCTAGGTGTAATAAAACATTATTTTAATTTATCCAATAAATGATATAATTTAATTCATATCAACGAACTGCCAGACTAATGATTGATATGACTTTAGTTCTAGCTGAAATCAAGCGACATAATTATCTATAATTATACAGTTAACGCCACGTATAACCGTTGGAGTTTACATGTTTCTTATACAAAAGTAACAATCTGATATAAAATTAGAAACAATTCATATTTCAAATTTCGGGAACTACTTGTCGGATTTTGATGAAATTTTATACATATAGTAACAATATTGCCACTTCCATGATAGGATACTTTTTACAGGTGTACCTCGCTTAACGAATTCCCACTTAAACGAAATATTTTTAAAACAACTTATAAACAACCAATATCCACCTATATGTCCATCAGTATCTTTTTCTCTTATGAAAGAGTCAATCAATTCCTTTTTATGTACGTACCTCGGTTAACAAATTCCCGCATAACGAAATATTTTATAATATTCATTTTATAACTGGAATACCTGGTGGACCTGAATACCTATGAGTATTTATATTTCAGATGTCTGCGAACCTCAGGAGATATGTGGCACATCATCCACTGGCGACATGTCTCAGTATAACTACAACACTGAGAGCATCATCACTGAGGAAATTGACATCAAGTCGGAATGTGGAGATGACAGTGAATATGAGGAGAGTGCAGCTGAACAAGATACAGGTCAGTCAATAATTCATAAGAAACTTGTGATAAAATTACTATCAAGGTACTTGAGAAGTAGTGCTTGTATATTGCCGCTACATGAATTCTCGAAGACAACTTATACATCTATAGGATATTTTTTGGAACTTCGTAAGCATTGCCTACTTCCTTATTATAAGAGATACGAAGAAGTTGCAGCAAAAGTAAACATTAGAAAATGACTATATTTCAAAAACTGAATTTTTGTCTCAATAATTAATGTAAATTTGTTTGCAGCTAGTGAAACATCTTCCAGTGAATCAGATGAGAGTTGGAAGTCGTTGGCCATCAGCAAGCGTAAACAACCTACAAAAATAAGGTCATCAAATCTCAATGGATATAGCAAAATAAATTCTGGAGAGAAACCATTCAAATGTGAACAGTGTGATAAAGTATTTTCACAGTTAACAAATCTCATTAATCACAAACGAGTACACTCTGGAGGGAAACCTTTCAAATGTGGTCAGTGTGGTAAAGCATTTTCAACATCATCAAATCTCATTACTCACAAACAAGTACATTCTGGAGAGAAACCATTCAATTCTGAGCAGTGTGCTAAAGCATTTTCACAGTCATCAGGTCTCATTGTACACAAACAAAAACATTCGGGAGAGAAACCTTTCAAATGTGAGCAGTATGATAAAGCATTTTCATCACCATCGCATCTCATTAGACACAAAATTATACGTTTTGGAAAGAATCCATACAAATGTAAGCAGTGTGATAAAGCATTTTCAACACCATCACAACTCATTATACACAAACGAATACATTCTGGAGAGAAACCTTTCAAATGTGAACAGTGTGATAAAGCATTTTCAAGAACTTCAAGCCTCGTTATTCACAAACGAGTACATTCTGGAGAGAAACCATTTAAATGTGAGCAGTGTGATAAAGTATTTTCAGTGTCTTCAAGCCTCGTTATTCACAAACGAGTACATTCTGGAGAGAAACCTTTCAAATGTGAGCAGTGTAATCAAGCATTTTCGGCACCATCAAATCTCATTAGACATAAACTTATACATTCTGGGAAGAAACCATACAAATGTGAGCATTGTGATAAAGCATTTTCAACACGATCACATCTCATTAAACACAAACTTATACATTCTAGAGAGAAACCTTTGAAATGTGAACAGTGTGATAAAGTATTTTTACAATTAACAAATCTCACTAATCACAGACGAGTACATTCTGGAAAGAAACTATTCAAATGTGAGCAGTGTGATAAAGTATTTTCAGTGTCTTCAAGCCTCGTTATTCACAAACGAGTACATTCTGGAGAGAAACCTTTCAAATGTGAGCAGTGTAATAGAGCATTTTCAGCACGATCAAATCTCATAAGACACAAGCTTATACATTCTGGCAAGAAACCATACAAATGTGAGCATTGTGATAAAGCATTTTCAACACCATTACATCTCATTAAACACAAACTTATACATTCTGGAGAGAAACCTTTCTAATGTGAACAGTGTGATAAAGCATTTTTACAATTAACAAATCTCACTGATCACAAACGAGTACATTTTGGAGAGAAAGTATTCAAATATGAGCAGTATGATAAAGCATTTTCAGCGTCTTCAAGTCTCGTTACTCACAAATGAATACATTCTGGAAAGAAACCTTTCTTACGTGAACAGTGTGATAAAGTATTTTCATAGAAATCACACCTCATCAGTCACAAACGGATACATTCTGGGGAGAAACCATTCAATTGTGAGCAGTGCGGTAAATCATTTTCACAGTCACCAGCTCTCGTTAGGCACAAACGAATACATTCTGGAGAGAAACCTTTCAAATGTGAGCAGTGTGATAAGGCATTTTCAGATTTAAGAAATCTCACTGATCACAAACGAATACATTCTGGGGAGAAACCATTCAATTGTGAGCAGTGCGTTAAATCATTTTCACAGTTATCAGCTCTCATTAGGCACAAACGAATACATTCTGGGGAGAAACCTTTCAAATGTGAGCAGTGTGATAAAGCATGTTCAGACTCATCAGCTCTCTTTAAACACAAGCGAATACATTCTGGAGAGAAACCTTTCAAATGTGAACAGTGTGATAAGGCATTTTCAAATTTAATAAATCTCACTGATCACAAAGGAGTACATTCTGGGGAGAAACCATTCAATTGTGAGCAGTACGGTAAATCATTTTCACAGTTATCAGCTCTCATTAGGCACAAACGAATACATTCTGGAGAGAGACCTTTCAAATGTGAACAGTGTGATAAAGCATTTTCAAGGTCTTCAAGCCTTGTTATTCACAAACGAGTACATTCTGGAGAGAAACCATTCAAATGTGAGCAGTGTGATAAAGTATTTTCAGTGTCTTCAAGCCTCGTTACTCACAAACTAGTACATTCTGGAGAGAAACCTTTCAAATGTGAGCAGTGTGATAAAGCATTTTCAGACTCATCAGCTCTCTTTAAACACAAGCGGATACATTCTGAAGGGAAACCTTTCAAATTTTAGCAGTGTGATAAAGCATTTTCACGGTCATCACACGGATCTCACGGATATGACAATAATAAAAAAACTGGCTAGATACAAATTTGTTAACTTTAAATTATTCTTAATCCTATTTTATCAATTTCTCAATATATAATAACAATCAACCCTCTTTCGATACTATAGTACTCCATAATGAAGATTGTAAAGTGTTATTTGACTGTCAGTGCGAGATAGGTATCATAAGAACATAAAATCAAATATCTGGGCTTAATTATAGACGAACATTTTAGATGGGATGAACATATCAACAAATCAGTAACTAATTTACATAAAACTTACTATATTTTTAAATATTAAAATTAAGGGATATCATGCCAGTCAGAATTCTGTATAATTTTTATTATGGAGTAGTACAATCTATTTTGTCTTATGGGATAATTGGCTGGGATGCAGCCGAAAAATATCTTAAGAAAATAGTTATTTGTCAAAAAATTATTCCTAAAATTTTAAATAAAAAACGTATGTCATATCCAAGCGGTAAACTTATCAAAGAATCAAAAGCCATGAACTTGTAATAATTATATACCTTGTCAATATTGCAATATACACATAAAAACAAAAATATTATAACAATGCTGTCACAGTTATAACACTCGTAATAAGCAACAAGCTAAACATAATAAATCTATTAAGAAAATTGGACAAGGATGCTATTCTTACTTTGTACTAAAAATATTTAATAAATTCCAACAATATTGTAATCTAAATGTAATGGTAAAACAATAATGGTAATATAATAAAATATAATTATAAGAAATTGTCAAAAGTATTTTGTAAATACCTCTCTAGTGAGGTTTTAAAATCGTTGTACAATATGTAACTAATTAATTAAACACTTTGTTTCTTAACTTTAACTTGTAGTAAGCGTAAATAAATAGTATAAATAATATAATTCATAAATTCACAAATATTGTATATACATATTCATGTATTGTTAAAGATGACAATATTATTCTTGATGATAGTTCACAGATAGCTCAGGCTTTTGCATCTTATTTTTCCTCGGTTTATAGTGATGATGTCGATTGTGAGAACGTAGGGAGTGTGGATGTAATGTATAATCTTGGTAGCTTGAACATCAAAAGAGTTACATTGGCTGATGTTGAGTGGTCAATAAAGAAGTTAAAACCAAAGAAACCTTCTGGACCTGATCAATTACCGCCCTATGTACTAAAGGGTTGTGGTGATATTTTGGCTCATCCACTTCGAATAATCTTTCAAAAATCTTTAGATATGAATACTTTTCCCTCGAGGTGGAAGATGTCCAAAATATGCCCTATCCATAAGAGTGGTGATAAAAAAATAGTAAAAAATTACAGACCTGTGTCTATTCTCTCTGCCCCAGCCAAGGTATTTGAAAATATCTGTTTGAACATGTGTCATCTGCCATCAGCAGTAAACAGCATGGTTTTACGCCGCGACGACCAACAGTTACAAACTTGCTATCTGTAACTGACTATATAGCTTCTTGTCTAGATCAGGGGGTTCAGGTGGTTGCTGTGTATCTTGACATGACTAAAGTGTTTGACAAAATAAAGTGCGATCTTCTGCTCAAAGCATTAAATCAGCTTGGACTTTCTGCCAATACTTGCACTTGGTTCGACACCTACTTGCGTGGCCGTTTACAATATGTTGAATTTGGTGGTTGCAGGTCAAATAATTACTCGTCCACCAGTGGCGTGCCACAGGGGAGTAATTTAGGGCCTTTACTGTTTCTTCTTGTGGTCAGTAACATTCCAAACATTGTGAACAGTGGCGAGTGTGAAATGTTTGCTGATGACATAAAAATATATTGCAAAATTATTAACATGTCGCACTGCAATGAGCTGCAAAACGATCTTGCCAAAATATGCGAGTAGAGTGAGGCCACTGGTTTAGCATTCAATGCCTCAAAATGCAAAGTTGTGAGCTATACGAGAAAAACTGAGGCTATTGAGTACAATTATACCATGAATGGCTGCACTGTACTACGAACAGATACGATTAGAGATCTTGGTGTTATATTTGACTCACAGATGATTTTTTAGCACCATATTAAACATGTTGTGAATATTAAACATGTTGCATTGATTCTCGACTTGTCTAAAGCATTTGATAGAGTCAATCATGAGATTCTTCTGAGTAAACTCGAAAATTTGGGACTGCGCGGCAAGGCTTATGATTAGCTCTCGTCATATTTAGATAATAGGATGCAATATGTTCAGATAGGCAATACAAAATCAAGTTATTTAAGAGTAGATCAGGGTGTACCGCAAGGAAGTGTACTTGGGCCACTTCTATATATTTTGTATGTAAATGACATTGCAGGGGATACTCTGAGCTCAGAATTTGTAGCCTTCGCTGACGACACCACGATAATGGGCTCCTATTCTGATAGTCAAAATCTTGTTCAAAAGATTAACAACGATCATAAAATTCTGTACAATTGGCTTGTGTCAAATGATCTAATTATTAATGAAAGTAAAAGTAACTTATATATATATATATATATATATGTACACACACTGTAATGTATAAGATGTGTGGGTGCTAATAGCCCTAGCAGCTGAAGCACCCCTAAATAAACAATAAATAAAAAAAAAAAATAAAAAAAAAAGTAACTTTATTACATGATTTAAACGAAAAAAAGATCGCTACACAAATCAATTAATTTAGATAAATAAATCGATTGAACAAGTCCAGTTTACCAAAATACTTGGAATTTATATGGACGAATGCTTAAACTGGGATGTGCATATAAATAGTCTTTGCAAGAGAATATCCCAAGAATGCTGGAAAGTAAAAAACCTTGCAAAATGTTGTATAGTGCGTTCGAAGGTGAGTTTGCAGTATAGCTCTTATGGACAATGGGAGCGGTGTTGCCAATTGTTGTAAAAGTGTCAAATGTGTCAATTATAATAATATGAAAAACTCGTATGATTTACAAAAATCAACTCTTATAAAACTCAAAATAACAGTCAACAAAAACAAATGGCCATTTGTAGAATACTGTGTCTTCACAGATCAGCGCGTTTTAGAGCTGGCAACGTCGACAAGCAAGAAAAGATAGTGTCATTGTGTAAACCCATTAGAGAGTATGAAAAAGAACTACTCCATATGCCCTGTACTGCAAACTCACCTTTGAACGCACTATAGCTCAGGTCATGACGGTCTAAACCGTCCTACTTTTTTATTCAAATATACAAATGACAGCTGGGGTACGTTTTAATTTCATTTAAGTATATGAAAACTAGTATAAACTGTCCTATCAGGAACATACCAAACACAGTAAATGTCCTATTATAAACAAAAATCTAAAAAAGATATATTTTGGGTACATCTCATTGTACAAAACTGTTCGCGAACGTGTTAACACTACCACTGTTCCTTGATCCGAGGTTTAAAAACATACATTTTTCTGATCCAATTGCTTCATCCCGAACTCTTGCCCAAATTAAAAATTGGTAGCTGCAATACCAACCAACATGCCTTCCCCAGGATCCTCATCTGCAGATTCAGACAATGACCAGGGTGGGTGTACTTCCGATATATGGGCCCACCATAAATCACTCGCTTTAAAGTCGAACAAAAGAATGACGGATCAAAATTTGGACCTAGATACTGAAATTTCAATGTATCTCTCCACCCCAGTGGCAGCAAATTTCAAAACCAGCCTTCTTGAATTATGGTCGGACCTCAAATTAGTTCACCCTAAATTATATATATTGGCCCAGCAATACTTGGGCTCAGTAGCCACCTCCGTTCCAGCGGAACGGCTGTTTTCAAAAGCTGGGGCTACAATTGATCAAAAGCGCAATAGACTGGCAATAATTTAAATGGCTTACCCGAAAAATATTGGATGTAAATTCTACTACTAGGCTCATACGCAATATAAGTTTAGTCTTTCTACATCATATACAACAAAATTTATTTTATTAGCTTTAAATACATTTTACAAAGCAATTTTACATGTAAGTAGTGATTTTAATTTATGTTTGGTGAGGATATAGTGAGGAATTTTTAAACTACAAATAGGTATATTACTTTAACTTGAATTTATTATTTATGTAACTAATATATAACTTTTTATGTAACATGTTTATAATCATTGTATATGACTGACTTAAAACTGTAAAACTGAATTGAGTCAATAAACAGTATTATTATTATTATTAATATAGTTTCAAATTATATAAGTAAGGAAAATTAATTAATAACATGATAAAAAAAAATCTAGTAAACATCGATACATCGATGTTTTCATCGACATCGAAAACTTGGTGGCCATGTTTCAAAATATCGATACATCGTTGTTTCAATTTATTTTGCCATCCATAAGTGAAAAACCCGTATTCCCAACTAAAATTACCGTAACGGCACCACTATTATCGCTTTCTGAACTTTTGACAGGAAAAAGAATAGAAGAAACTTTTTAAGATCGCAGCGCCATATGCGGCAAAGCTGGAACACTCGAATGTGACATTAAACTTTTACTCGTGTATTTGTTTACATGGTGAAAATGAACACCAGTTGTATTTTTCCTGTTTTCCTAGCTTTTTTTTTATTTTAAGGTTATCTACGATTTACAAGATATATAGTAATATATTATTCTAAAGAAATTTCAAGGAAATTTTTAGTTTTTCATTATATTTTTAATTCTTTTTGACTCTCTGCCAATATAATAGCAACAAAAATATGGTAAATATATTAGTAAAAATTAATATCTCTGCCTGAAAAAGTAGAAGGGCCTTTCAAAATATCAACTGATGATTTAGGCAAATTTTGGGTGGGGTAAATGCTTTTTTCAATCTTTTCTTGGACGTAAAAAATGATGTCGATTGTGAGAACGTAGGGAGTGTGGATGTAATGTATAATCTTGGTAGCTTGAACATCAAAAGAGTTACATTGGCTGATGTTGAGTGGTCAATAAAGAAGTTAAAACCAAAGAAACCTTCTGGACCTGATCAATTACCGCCCTATGTACTAAAGGGTTGTGGTGATATTTTGGCTCATCCACTTCGAATAATCTTTCAAAAATCTTTAGATATGAATACTTTTCCCTCGAGGTGGAAGATGTCCAAAATATGCCCTATCCATAAGAGTGGTGATAAAAAAATAGTAAAAAATTACAGACCTGTGTCTATTCTCTCTGCCCCAGCCAAGGTATTTGAAAATATCTGTTTGAACATGTGTCATCTGCCATCAGCAGTAAACAGCATGGTTTTACGCCGCGACGACCAACAGTTACAAACTTGCTATCTGTAACTGACTATATAGCTTCTTGTCTAGATCAGGGGGTTCAGGTGGTTGCTGTGTATCTTGACATGACTAAAGTGTTTGACAAAATAAAGTGCGATCTTCTGCTCAAAGCATTAAATCAGCTTGGACTTTCTGCCAATACTTGCACTTGGTTCGACACCTACTTGCGTGGCCGTTTACAATATGTTGAATTTGGTGGTTGCAGGTCAAATAATTACTCGTCCACCAGTGGCGTGCCACAGGGGAGTAATTTAGGGCCTTTACTGTTTCTTCTTGTGGTCAGTAACATTCCAAACATTGTGAACAGTGGCGAGTGTGAAATGTTTGCTGATGACATAAAAATATATTGCAAAATTATTAACATGTCGCACTGCAATGAGCTGCAAAACGATCTTGCCAAAATATGCGAGTAGAGTGAGGCCACTGGTTTAGCATTCAATGCCTCAAAATGCAAAGTTGTGAGCTATACGAGAAAAACTGAGGCTATTGAGTACAATTATACCATGAATGGCTGCACTGTACTACGAACAGATACGATTAGAGATCTTGGTGTTATATTTGACTCACAGATGATTTTTTAGCACCATATTAAACATGTTGTGAATATTAAACATGTTGCATTGATTCTCGACTTGTCTAAAGCATTTGATAGAGTCAATCATGAGATTCTTCTGAGTAAACTCGAAAATTTGGGACTGCGCGGCAAGGCTTATGATTAGCTCTCGTCATATTTAGATAATAGGATGCAATATGTTCAGATAGGCAATACAAAATCAAGTTATTTAAGAGTAGATCAGGGTGTACCGCAAGGAAGTGTACTTGGGCCACTTCTATATATTTTGTATGTAAATGACATTGCAGGGGATACTCTGAGCTCAGAATTTGTAGCCTTCGCTGACGACACCACGATAATGGGCTCCTATTCTGATAGTCAAAATCTTGTTCAAAAGATTAACAACGATCATAAAATTCTGTACAATTGGCTTGTGTCAAATGATCTAATTATTAATGAAAGTAAAAGTAACTTATATATATATATATATATATATGTACACACACTGTAATGTATAAGATGTGTGGGTGCTAATAGCCCTAGCAGCTGAAGCACCCCTAAATAAACAATAAATAAAAAAAAAAAATAAAAAAAAAAGTAACTTTATTACATGATTTAAACGAAAAAAAGATCGCTACACAAATCAATTAATTTAGATAAATAAATCGATTGAACAAGTCCAGTTTACCAAAATACTTGGAATTTATATGGACGAATGCTTAAACTGGGATGTGCATATAAATAGTCTTTGCAAGAGAATATCCCAAGAATGCTGGAAAGTAAAAAACCTTGCAAAATGTTGTATAGTGCGTTCGAAGGTGAGTTTGCAGTATAGCTCTTATGGACAATGGGAGCGGTGTTGCCAATTGTTGTAAAAGTGTCAAATGTGTCAATTATAATAATATGAAAAACTCGTATGATTTACAAAAATCAACTCTTATAAAACTCAAAATAACAGTCAACAAAAACAAATGGCCATTTGTAGAATACTGTGTCTTCACAGATCAGCGCGTTTTAGAGCTGGCAACGTCGACAAGCAAGAAAAGATAGTGTCATTGTGTAAACCCATTAGAGAGTATGAAAAAGAACTACTCCATATGCCCTGTACTGCAAACTCACCTTTGAACGCACTATAGCTCAGGTCATGACGGTCTAAACCGTCCTACTTTTTTATTCAAATATACAAATGACAGCTGGGGTACGTTTTAATTTCATTTAAGTATATGAAAACTAGTATAAACTGTCCTATCAGGAACATACCAAACACAGTAAATGTCCTATTATAAACAAAAATCTAAAAAAGATATATTTTGGGTACATCTCATTGTACAAAACTGTTCGCGAACGTGTTAACACTACCACTGTTCCTTGATCCGAGGTTTAAAAACATACATTTTTCTGATCCAATTGCTTCATCCCGAACTCTTGCCCAAATTAAAAATTGGTAGCTGCAATACCAACCAACATGCCTTCCCCAGGATCCTCATCTGCAGATTCAGACAATGACCAGGGTGGGTGTACTTCCGATATATGGGCCCACCATAAATCACTCGCTTTAAAGTCGAACAAAAGAATGACGGATCAAAATTTGGACCTAGATACTGAAATTTCAATGTATCTCTCCACCCCAGTGGCAGCAAATTTCAAAACCAGCCTTCTTGAATTATGGTCGGACCTCAAATTAGTTCACCCTAAATTATATATATTGGCCCAGCAATACTTGGGCTCAGTAGCCACCTCCGTTCCAGCGGAACGGCTGTTTTCAAAAGCTGGGGCTACAATTGATCAAAAGCGCAATAGACTGGCAATAATTTAAATGGCTTACCCGAAAAATATTGGATGTAAATTCTACTACTAGGCTCATACGCAATATAAGTTTAGTCTTTCTACATCATATACAACAAAATTTATTTTATTAGCTTTAAATACATTTTACAAAGCAATTTTACATGTAAGTAGTGATTTTAATTTATGTTTGGTGAGGATATAGTGAGGAATTTTTAAACTACAAATAGGTATATTACTTTAACTTGAATTTATTATTTATGTAACTAATATATAACTTTTTATGTAACATGTTTATAATCATTGTATATGACTGACTTAAAACTGTAAAACTGAATTGAGTCAATAAACAGTATTATTATTATTATTAATATAGTTTCAAATTATATAAGTAAGGAAAATTAATTAATAACATGATAAAAAAAAATCTAGTAAACATCGATACATCGATGTTTTCATCGACATCGAAAACTTGGTGGCCATGTTTCAAAATATCGATACATCGTTGTTTCAATTTATTTTGCCATCCATAAGTGAAAAACCCGTATTCCCAACTAAAATTACCGTAACGGCACCACTATTATCGCTTTCTGAACTTTTGACAGGAAAAAGAATAGAAGAAACTTTTTAAGATCGCAGCGCCATATGCGGCAAAGCTGGAACACTCGAATGTGACATTAAACTTTTACTCGTGTATTTGTTTACATGGTGAAAATGAACACCAGTTGTATTTTTCCTGTTTTCCTAGCTTTTTTTTTATTTTAAGGTTATCTACGATTTACAAGATATATAGTAATATATTATTCTAAAGAAATTTCAAGGAAATTTTTAGTTTTTCATTATATTTTTAATTCTTTTTGACTCTCTGCCAATATAATAGCAACAAAAATATGGTAAATATATTAGTAAAAATTAATATCTCTGCCTGAAAAAGTAGAAGGGCCTTTCAAAATATCAACTGATGATTTAGGCAAATTTTGGGTGGGGTAAATGCTTTTTTCAATCTTTTCTTGGACGTAAAAAATCACTTTCCATAAAATGCAACGAACAAATGTGCATGCATGGGCTGTTTGCCCATTTTTAGTTTTAGGGTCTATAATAACCTAGGATCCACTTTCTCTCTGCCTCCAAACGTCGTTTCAATTGATATTTTTTTCGATTTAGGTCAATTATGGAATATTTAAGTAGGATTCTTCCTTATTCACAATTTCCATTGCGGTACACAACAAAATTGATTGTTTTTTTCTATGATTCACAAAAATAAAACACAAACAACAAAAAAACACGTATTTATAAACAATTTTTGGTCAAATTTTCGTATTCTTGTTGTATACAGAGCATTTGAATTATAACCGAGTATTAAAAAAGTGTACTAATATATGTAAATGAATCCATATTATGATAAAATTTGTTGTTTAGAAATGAATATTTTCAGAGGTTATAACGTTAGTACTAGGTTATACTCACAGAGAAAATAAACTATTATACTTTGAACTTAAATCATTTATTTGAATACTTGCTTGCTACTTAACTACATATTGCTCTAGAAATTTTATAGAAAGGGAACTGGTAATTTATTCTATACAAGAAAACTGTCAAATATTTGCAAACTAACACATTTACGGAACACCCACATGAAATAACAAGGGGTTTTAATTATATTAACAATAGTTTAGTCAACATTAAACGATTTTCTAACACATGCGAGATAAGGTAAAGGTAAATTCAACGTTAAAAGCTTATTTAAAAACATCTGAACAGTAGAAATTCCCTTCAATAAATAGAAACAAAATTTTAAAATCATGAATAAACTTTTCTCGTTGGTATTAAAATTAAATTGCAGAACTAATAGAGAAACTTTGCCATAAACTATACTTTTACTTATAAAATAAGTTATAATAAATTTGAAAATAAGAAATTAAATCACGGAGTATTCTTTCATTTTCATTTTTTTCTAGTACTTTTCGAGTAACCAGTTTCTTCAGGTACGTCACCAACACAGTATCAATCTTTTGTGGGTGGTTCTTCATATCCACTGTTGTAACGTTTAAGTTGCGTAATACTGCAGTTGCTACTATACCAATTATAATCATATTGCTCAAATTCGAAGCCAATATTAGAATTATTAAACATTGTTTTGCAAGGCGTGGATCCCGGCTAACGTTTAATATAAAATATCCTTCTCGACACCGTTTCCTTTAGCCTTTTTTTCACAGAAGAAAGCAGTTTCACTAACATTTCATCTCAGGCTGCAACCACTCGTGGATAGCGGGCAATTTCGTAAAATACTCGTTGAAATTTGTGTATTTAATTTTCCGTACAAGGCATACAAATGAAATCAGACATAAGCTGGATATTGCACGAGATACTTTTTTCATATTTTTTCTCACCGTTGACTGGTGCACTGTTATTTTGGAGTTAAGGCATTATTTCTACAAATAATAAAATTCAAACAAATTATATTTTTTCAAGTCCATTTTGCAATTTATTGCTCCTAGAAATCATTTAATTTCTAACTTTATGACAGTGACAGCACTTATTTGTTACTTATTCGCTACTTTGACTACCGAATAACTTATCTGCCAGATAGCATAGTTTATTCGTAGGAATAACTTTATCTAAAGGTGGAAAGACGCTTTATTGTTTTTATCCGTCAGATACCGTTACCAGTCACTTTATCTGAAGGTGGTAAGACCGGCCCTTAAAAGTGTAATGAAAAACATTCTCATAACGAAAGCCTACTATAGTATTGAAAAATTTGAAGACGATGAATTTACTCCACAGCAATTTAACCAATAGATTTTCAAACTTACACACTTTATTTATACATTTTATTGATGTCATTAAAATGGTAATATATCACTAATAAGACGTATAATATTTTAATTTCTTATTTTTGTACTTGTTTATTAATATGTTTAACGACTCCAAAAATGTACATTACAATCACTGGAATAAAGATTATTATTATTATGGGAACAGGTTTTGACAAGCATCCACTAATCGCAAACTTCATTAACCTTTTGAGCCGCGCCATACTAGAGACTAGTGGAGCTAAATACACACGGCTGCATCCCAAACCCTGGCGAAATGCAGACGCGGAAATTAAGCCAGATCCAGTGCCCGCACAATGCGGAGTGACCCGAGCAGCACTGCTTTCTTCATCCTGCAGATCAAAGAGGCGGCAGTAGATCTGTAGGCGGGAATGGACTCGATTTCCCTTCGATAGGAAGCTTTCATTCCACCCAAAACACCAACTATCAGGACTACAAGCTTAACTTTATATCCTGGATAAGCTCGGACAAGAGATCCATATACTTGGACCTCTTTTCCTCCTCTATTGAGTTTTGATGAACTTGCAAATGCTTTATCACAATGCTCACGTTAAAATATGTTCTCTCCAGAATGTAATCGTTTGTGCGTAATAAGATGTGATGACTGTGAAAATACTCTATCACATTGATCACATTTGTATGGTTTCTCTCCAGAATGTACTCGTTTGTGAGTAATGAGACTTGATGACATTGAAAATGCTTTATCACATTGATTACACTTGAATGGTTTTTCTCCAGAGTGTACTCGTTTGTGTGTAATGAGGTTTGAAGACAGAGAAAATGCAGAATGACATTGATCGCATTTGAATGGTTTCTCTCCAGAGTGTACTCGTTTGTGAGCAACGAGGTTTGAAGACACTGAAAATGCTTTATGGCACTGATCACATTTGAATGGTTTCTCTCCAGAATGCACTCGTTTGTGAGTAATTAGGTTTAAATACACTGAAAATGCTTTATCACACTGATCACATTTGAATGGTTTCTCTCCAGAATGTACTCGTTTGTGAGTAACGAGACTTGATGATCTTGAAAATGCTTTATCACACTGATCACATTTAAATGGTTTCCCTCCATAATGTTCTCGTTTGTGAGTAATGAGAGTTGATGAAACTGAAAATGATTTTTCACACTGATCACATTTAAATGGTTTCTCTCTGGAATGTAATTTCTTGTGTCTAATGAGTACAGATGACCTTGAAAATACTTTATCACATTGATCACATTTGAATGGTTTCTCTCCAGAATGTACTCGTTTGTGAATAATGAAACATGATGATCTTGAAAATGCTTTATCACACTTATCACATTTAAATGGTTTCTCTCCAGAATGTATTTTTCTATTTCTAATGAGATCTGATGTTGTTACGGGTTTTTTACGTTTATTGATGGCCAGCGACTCCCAACTCTCATCTGATTCACTGGAAGATGTTCCACTAGCTGCAAACAAATTAGGCTTGAAAAATATGTAATTGTTGAAATGGAGTTGAATGAATTGTTACCCATTTTTAACTTCTTTATTCAGGGCCAGCAAAATTAGGTTAGGCGCCCCCCCCACATATATTTTTTTAAATAATTTTTTTTATAACTATTATAAAATAAAACAAAATAAAACAATCATATTTAATTACCATTTTTAGGGTTTTGTAGGTATGACCAAAAAACCCTTATACCGTCATTTTGTCGTCTGTCTGTCTGTTTGTCTGTCTGTTCGGTAAAAATTGTAGCCAAACGGCTAAACCTACAGAGTTGAAATTTGGCATGCTTATACAACTCTTTGACCCGCACATAGGAAAAATACTAAAACATCTAAAAAACATACCCCCCTAAAAATATAAACAAATATGTGCTCATCGAAAACAAAAATATTTTTTTTAAATTATGAGTAGGGTATCAAAGGAAAGCCCTTGGTACGTGGATTAACGATCAAATTTTTATTTTTGCAAAATAAATTATTTTGATGCGATTTTTGCCAAAATTGTGCAAAAAAAATTTTGTCCCACACCCTGTAGTGGGCTAAATGGTTTAAACTAAAAATCTAAAAAAATTCTAAGTAATGTATATTGGTGTGAACCGAAATAGTACAACAGGAATTTTTGATCAGATTATGTTTTCGGAAAATAACGCATTTTTTGTGGTTTTTGGTTCACAAAGTATAAAAGTTATACCAATGTAAGACACTCACATGCCAGGCGTACGATGGCGTTATTGGTTAGAGCACTGGTGTCGTAAGCTAAAACTCGCTGGTAAACGAAGGGTTTCGAGTTCGAGTACGGAGTGAATTTTATTTTTCTATTTTTTTTTTTTGCATTTTTATTATGTTGAAATTATTTTGTCAAAATTCTAGTTATATTTTGACAAATGTTGTATTTAATTTTTAAGAGCGTAAATTTAATAATTATCTTATTATATGATTAACAGACGATAAATTATTTTAAAAATATCGTTCATTTTGCCGTGATTACTACAAAGTAAAATTTGTCCTACACACTCAGCATACCGCCTTCACTTATTATATACCTGCGAAACCCTGAAATGTGTGAATATTCACACTTCACATCAATTTTTAATATAATACTAAATATTTTACTCAGGGCGGTATTGTGCAGGATTACCCAAAAAAAATATGATTTAAAATTCTTAGCTGTAAGATATAAATTATACGTACTAGTTAATACATCAACATTTGAATGTCCAGCAATATGAGGTTTCATATAAATACTTTCTTTCAAAATTTCACTCGTTGAACTACAAGAATGTATGTCCATTAGTTGGTTTTCACTCTTAATTTTTGTGAAACCAACAGAGTATGCATTTAATACTTCATTCTGTTTTTCTTCGCTAAACAATTCTTCATCCATTTTCTCTTGTTTTATATACACAGTCTCTATATTGTTGCATATTGAACTGCTGGGTTTTTCATTTATACTTACAAATTCATTTTTATGAATAAATTCATTATTACAACTAGTGTTATTTAAAATATTATTATGTATTTCATAACATTTGTTCGTAGGTATAACTTCATAGGCCATATTTGTTGGTTCAGTTTTTATATAGACTTCATTCACAGAAAAACTGTTATTACTGATATTAATGTTCTCATTCACTAGATCTCGGTTAGTTTTTTCTTTTTCTTGTGATAGTTGATTAGTTTTACGTTTTAAAACCATACTTTCAAGATACATAGTAATATTGATAATAGTTTTAATACTATTGTTAATATATTAGGTCTTTTGGTCAAATTCTGATTTAATTATAGTCTATTTTACACAAAACTTTCAAAAAAAATTATATATACTTTAGTTTATTAATTTTTAAGAAAGTATTTAGCGTGCCGTGTTGATGTATAAACCGGTCTGTGGCTAGTCGCCGAAGAAATATAGTAAAGGAGAATTAACAGATTTATTGATTGAGAACCGATAAAGAAATATATATCTATTTCACACAGTTTTATTTAAGATGTCAAGAACGTATTTTTGTTTCTTAATGTAACATACGTTTATAGTTTTTGTCTTTTATTGTTATATTGTAATATGGTAACTTCAACGTATGTCCCTTTGTATACACGCGCGGGCATTCAACTATTGGCATTTTTATGGCATAAAGATGCATTTTTTTCTTAATTGTCTGTATCTATAGTGCGTTCAAAGGTGAGTTTGCAGTACAGGGCATATGGAGTAGTTCTTTTTCAAACTCTCTAATGGGTTTACACAATGACACTATCCTTTTCTTGCTTGTCGACGTTGCCAGCTCTAAAACGCGCTGATCTGTGAAGACGCAGTATTCTACAAATGGCCATTTGTTTTTGTTGACTGTTATTTTGAGTTTTATAAGAGTTGATTTTTGTAAATCATACGAGTTTTTCATATTATTATAATTGACACATTTGACACTTTTACAACATTTGGCAACACTGCTCCCATAAGAGCTATACTGCAAACTCACCTTCGTTGTTACGAACGCACTATAGATATTTTTTTAAATGTATCTGTTACAACACCGGCAATATACTATTGGATACAACAATGCCCGATGGCGGCGCTACGAGCGCTGTGAACAGCTGATTGAAACGAGTAATGTGAAAGTTGTCCATATTTGTTTACATGTTAAATCATCGATTTGCAATGGATAATAAACAGCTATCCTTATTAAATTATTTAATTTTTTTAAGTGCAACACCTTCTTCTAGGTGTGTAGTTGAAGGAGAAGAGTTGTTAAACGCCGGAAATCTTATGTTGTGCGGAATTTTGGACAAAAATGATGAGCATGTCGACATATGTGGGTTATGTTTACAAACAAGCAGTTTGAGAACACCACCTCACGAAGTCACTGGGAAATTAAAATTTAGTAATGATGTTGAAGTTTTAAATATGTCCTGCACATGTAAAGCAGGAACTACATGCAAACACATTTCAGCTATCCTATTATTTTGTGCCAGGTGGTTAACAAACCAAAATGAAAGAAGCCAAGATCAGGGCATTGATTGATTGTGAAATATTTGATTTATCTTTTTTTTGTGTGGTTTCTGTTGGTTTTACTTTTTGTTCCAGAAACAATATATTGAGTATGGAAATATTAACCAGCACAGATTTAAAATGCCTGTGGTCTACTTTTAAGAAACCTGTCTTACAACAGTATGAACCGAAACATCTGTTAGAAACTCCTTGCCTAAATAAATTGATTAAAAACAAAAAAAGCAGGCACTGAAAGTTTAGTGAAAATGTATTAGAAAAGCTGCGTACAGAATTTGAGACCGCTTGCCCTAATTCTGCATTAAAATTACTCGGGTAGATATTTAATTATGTTCGAGAAGGATTTTTATAATTTAGTGTTTGTTTTTTATTTAATTTGTTTAATAAATACTAGTTTGTTATTATCACTTCCACAGCACCAAATTTATTAACAGTTCACAAATTGTTTCTCATTTGGAAAATAGTGGAAGTAAATATTTTTGTTACTTCCTTTTCTAGAGTGACAGCCAAACACACACCAATTTGTGTTATAATAACTCATTATAACATAAAGTAATATAAAAAAGAATAATAATTGCTATCAAAAGTTAATATAACAAACAAACTGCAACACTAACTTTTAAAAGCAATACAAACTACACGAGAAAACACATGTAAACCAGATGTAAACAATAAACTATTACTCGTTTCGCTTAGTTCAGTTATAGTCCGCTTGGCGTCACTTCATAGCGCTGTTGAGCCCAATAGTAAATACGATTGTAAGGTTCGCGACCTGTTGGAAGTAATGTCCCAAAAACCAGTGGCGTATCGGCGAAGCGGGGGGCCTACTTGTAGTAGGACGCCCTATTATATGCATGCCCTAATGATAATTGCATAATTAGAATGAGCAGCCACTGACTACGATATAAGCTGATGTCATCTATATGTTGAATGACATGTGGTGGGGAAAAGCTCTTAAAAGGAGATGAAGGGACATGAGGAGGATGGTCATTGCAAATGCCCCATCGGAGGATGGTCGCTGCAACCGCCCCATCGGGGGATGGTCGTACCTAAAAGCCTCAATGGGCTAGTGAGATCCGTGTTCGGGATTTTTGAACTTTACGATCCATCCTAGAATATTCAGAAGTGAAGTGCTTTTCTGTTCTGTTAAGAAATTGAGTGACTAAATTGTGTGTTTTGTGATACATATTTGGATTAGCTGTGTCACCTCAAAAATGATGTATGTATGTTCTATGTATTTTATTTAATAGGGCATGTAAAATATTCAAATTATAAGTTTAATTTACTAAATTGACGTCAAAACGGACCTCCAAACTATTCTTTGATCATAATGTTTTTTGATTAAATTTCATAGACCACACCTAGACTTAAGTTTTGTATATCTTTAGCTTAATAAACCTAGTTATAAGTTAAACTTATAACTGTTGCTTAATTTCAAACAACCCCCACATTCTCCTGTCCGGGTCGAACCCATAATTTCCAGGTTCCATGAGGGAGCTGTAAGCCAACCCAGCTTAATTGGGGCCTGATAGGTAAGTGCCCACCGCTCGGGGTCTTACATTTGGTGTCAGGTGTGGGGTAGTTTCAAGAAAATCCCTTGAAACGCAAAAATCGCCCGACAGGAGTAAAATTTGTGTGGGAGTATTCTACTCTAAATTAATAATCCAAAAAAAAAAATTAAACCTTCTAAATTACGTTCAGAGGCGAGATGAACGCAAGTACCTCAGCAACAGATAGCATGTTACCATCAATAGGAGCACATATCTCGGTCGAGGCAATCCCGACCTACGATGGGACCGGGAATGTGAAAAACTTCATTTCTATTCTAGAAGATACAGCCCTTCTTGCGGGATGGGCAGACCCTCAAAAGGTACTAATCGCGAAGTTGCGATTAAGGGGTACCGCAAAAAGTATTATTCAGTCAGAAGAAGCGCCCGGTGGATGGCCTCAAATGAAGGACCGGTTGTTAGCCCGGTTTGGGTCAAAAAAGCTACCGGGGCAACGCCTAGCCGACATAACGAGGTGTCGGCAGTATAAGGACGAATCGGTGCGAGCATATGCTGCTCGTTTGCGAGTATTATGCACTGAAAACGCAGCCGAAATTAAGACTGAAAATGTTGAAGTTTTAGCAGCTTTGAGGGAAAGAGAGAAAGCTGATGCCCTCAGCCAGTTTTTACTGGGGTTGCAAAACTCAATACAGCGGAGGGTCATGTCCGCCAACCCGCTCACATTTGAGGCGGCTATTGAATTAGCCGAGAGGGAAGAGTTGATTGAAAGGTTAACTAGTAAAACCGAGAAATTAAATGTTAGGACTGTACGTGATGCGGATTATAAGAAGAGACCATCAGAACATCGTAATCCATCGGGAAATACGTCTGAATCCGGGCCTAGTCGTGATCGACACTATGGAAGTTACCGCGAGAATCGCGAGGGATACCGGCAAGCGTCGCGTAGGTTTCCGCCAAGACGGACGGAGCACCGCCCGAATAATTATGCTGGCTACAATGAAGCTGGAGAACGGCTATGTTTTAAATGTGGAAAGCCCGGTCATTTCCAGAAGGACTGTAGAGACAAAAACAAACCCCGGACATATCAGGGAAAGGATACTGATTTAAACGAGGGGGCAGCCGGTGCGAAGCCCCGAACCCCGGCTGCAGATTCAGCTCAAAAATTTTAAATTGTAAACTAGGGGCCCGGATCCGACATAATGACGCGGAATATGTAGATTCTGGATGTAATACTGTGCGTATTAAAATGGGGGGCCGTGTTATTCGCGCGGTTTTGGATTCCGGAGCGGCAGTTTCCCTAGTTCAAGAACAGGATTTAACGGGGCAATTTAGTAGTAGCGCTATAGAAATTAAAGATGTACAGGGAAACACGATACCTGTAGTAGGGCAAGTAAATTTACAGTTAGAGTTACCGCGAATCAAAATTTTAATACATGATTTTTATGTTGTGAAAAATGTGTTATTTGAACCTGAATTACTATTGGGATTGGACTTTATGACCAAATTTAATGTTTTAATAGACTGGAGTAAACAAAGGGCCAGAATAGCAGGAAACTGGTTGCCGATGGAACCAGAGCATTTAACGGGGTATTTGGGCGAAAGTGGGAAAATTAATTTGGCTGAAGTTGAGCCGTGTAAAAGCCGTGTACACCCGTTAGAAGAAAAATTGGGGCCAACTAATAATTTGAAAATATTGGAGGGGCATATTGAAAACTCTAGTGATAATGCGGTGATTGTCCATTGCGTGTCTTTAGATTTAAAAATGGGACAAGGGATAGCAAAAACCCTGAAGGAAAAATATGAAATGTACAATTTGAATTCCGAAGGAAAACAGGTAGGCGATATTATTGTTTTTAACGCTAGTTCAGGGCGGATGATAGTTAATTTGATTACTAAGTCACGTTATTATCATAAGCCGACATACGGTGCTATTAGGAGAGCACTGATAAAATTAAAGTTGTTTTGTCTAGAAAATGGACATACTGAACTCGCGATGCCAAAGATCGCTTGCGGACTGGATGGTAAAAAGTGGAAAATTGTTAAGAATATTGTAAAACAAGTGTTTAAGGGGACAAATATAATTGTAACGGTGTATAAATTAGTAGGTCTGCTGGCCACTAGTAAGAAAAATGTTGAACGCTCGGAGTTTGCAAACTCCACAAAATTTAGTAGGAGCAAGGAAGACGTGGGCAAATCTCGTGAAATTTTGAAGAAAGGAAATGATGATATGAAATTACGACCACATGCAACAGGTCTTGGGGAGACTGATCACCTCTCTGTTCACCTCTTGCACGATGTTGTTATACCAGCCAGATCAGAGGTGGTATGCCCTGGAAAAGTAAAGGGAGTGCACGCCCTAAATTTTTCTGAAATTCTCCTTGAGCCTACAGAAATGTTAACTGCAGGAACTTTAGCTGCGCGGGTGCTATGTAAAAGCGCCAAAATTGTTCCGGTGAGATTGATGAATGTCTCTGAGACCGAGGTAACAGTGACAAAAGGCTCCCGGGTCGCGCAGGCAGTCGCTGCTGAAGAAGTACGTGAGAGTACTGAACGTAAAGTCCCGAATACTGTTCAAAACCAGTCCAAAGTTAAGAAATCTGTGAAAAGAATCAGCACAGAACAGCGAGAAATTATTGAAAATATGGAATTGAGTCATTTGGCCCCACTGTGTAAACAAAAAATAGAAAATTTGTTATATGAATACATTGATGTATTTAAGGCCCCTAATCAAAAATTGTCGTGCGCTAAAAATGTAGAGCATAAAATTATAACGCAAAATGTAAATCCCATAGTATCTAGGCCTTATCGTGTGCCGTATAAACATAAACATTTGTTGGATAAACAAATAGATGAAATGCTTACAGATCAAATTATAACGCACTCCGATTCCCCCTGGAGCGCCCCTGTAGTTCTTGTTGAAAAGAAAGCAAACACTTTTGATGACCCGCAACTACGCATTTGTATTGATTACAGGAAGTTAAACGACGTCACAAAAACAGATTATTTTCCTCTACCTAATCTTAAAGAAACAATCGACCAATTGTCCGGTGCGAAGTTGTTTACCACCATTGACTTAGTAAGCGGTTATTATCAAATTTCATTAGATGCCGACTCGCAACAATATAGCGCGTTTAGTACGCCTACTGGACATTACGAATTTTTAAGAATGCCGCAAGGATTAAAAAATGCACCTGCCACCTGGATGCGACTAATGATGACAGTACTTGCAGGATTACAAGGACAAATTTGTTTATGTTACCTAGACGACATAATAATTTTCAGTTCTGACGATATTGACGAACATTTACAAAGGTTAAGAGCGGTATTAGAAAAATTACGCGAATACAATCTCAAAATAAAGCCATCAAAATGTAACTTTTTGAAAACAGAAGCAAAATTTTTAGGCCATATAATTTCAAAAGACGGTTGTAAAACAGACCCGGCTAAATTAGAAGTTGTAAAAAATTTCCCAGCACCTAAAAATGTAAAAGAAATTAGGTCATTTTTGGGATTATGTAATTTTTATCGTCGTTTTGTGAAAGATTTCGCAAAGATTGTACAGCCGTTGACAGAATTGACTAAAAAGGACATACCCTTTTCTTGGACTAAAAGACAAGTTGACGCTTTTGATCTGTTAAAAACCGCTTTATGCACACCACCTGTATTAAAATTTCCGGATTTTTCAAGACAATTTCGGGTTACTACGGACGCCTCTAAGCAAGCCGTAGGAGCCATTTTATCGCAGATTTATGATGGTCAAGAACACCCTGTGTGCTATATTAGTCGTAATTTAAATAAAGCAGAAAGAAATTACTCAGTTACAGAGCAAGAGTGTTTAGCCGTAGTTTGGGCTGTTAAACAATTTAGGATATATTTGGCAGGGACGAAATTCACTTTGATAACGGACCATCGACCTCTAAAGTATTTACTGACTTTGAAGGACCCATCGTCAAGGTTGTGTAGGTGGGCATTACAATTACAAGAATACGACTTCACGGTTGAACATCGGGCCGGAAAATTAAATACTAATGCGGATTGTTTATCCAGAATACCAGAAAATAGTATCAAATCTATGAATAAGGCAAAGAAAGATAAAACATCAGATGTAGAAATTGAGGAAATAGAAATTCAACCAGAAATTGAATTAATCTGGGATAGGGAAAAAATAAAATTTGAACAGCAAAAAGACGAAGAAATTAAACGCATAATAACGCAAATGAAAAACTCTGACATGGACTGTACCACTTCATTTGGAATTATAAATAATAAACAAACATACTTCTTAAGTGCTGATGGGTTAGTTTATAGATTACGTAGTGGCGATGAACGTTATGACCAACTGATAGCGCCAAGAGGAATGCGATATAAAATTATGCAAACTCATCATAATTCACCGATTTCTTGTCACGTAGGATATAAAAAGACTTTGGAATTAATAAAACAAAATTTTTATTGGCCAGGGATGACAGCTGATGTTAAGAAATATTGTGAACAGTGTCATTCATGCGCTATACACAAATCAGGATATAAAAATATAGCACCTTTGCAGAAATTACCGGTACCTGCCGCCGTTTTCGGTAGAATTAGCCTTGATATAGTAGGTCCATTGAATAAAACAAGGAATGGAAATAAATACATACTAACTTGCGTGGATTATTTAACTCGGTACCCTGAGTGCGTACCATTAATGGACATACAAGCCAGGACCGTAGCTAAAGCATTTTGTACAACTATTATTGCTAAGTATGGTGTTCCTGATACAATTTTAACAGACTGTGGTACTCAATTTTTATCAAAATTATTTAGGGAAGTGTGCAAATTACTTCAGATAAAGCAATTGCAAACAACTGCATATAGGCCACAATGTAATGGTGCGGTAGAAAGAATGCACCGTACCTTAAAGACAATGTTATCCCATTATATGACAGAATATGAAGATTCTTGGGATGAATATTTGCCTTTCGCCCTAATGGCGTATAGAAACACTGTCCATCAATCAACCAAGGAAACTCCATTCTTTTTAATGTTTGGACGAGATATGACATTACCGTGGGATGATGTACTTCGGAACCAACCACTTAAATATGACATTGACGAAAATTATGCATCGGAACTAATGTATCGGCTTAGTCAAGCGCATCGTAAGGCCGTAGAGAATTTAGAGGATGCGGCCGAATGTCAATGTGAAAGATCAAGACGAAGCGCTAGGCCTCAAAGTTTTCGGTTAGGTGATAAAGTGTTGTTAAACAATCCTATAATAAGTTCAAAATTACCGCGTAAATTCCAACCCAAATTCACAGGTCCATATCGTATTATAGAAATTCGTGGTCCGGAGACATACAAAATTAAGGAAATTTATGGTAAAAGACAATTTGTTGTACATAGCGACAGACTCAAAAAGTATAAAGGACAGTGTATACATAGGCAAAACGTTGATAAAGACCGTGACCCTGAGGATGAATCAGATGTCGAAGATTGTCAATTATTCATACCTATTAACGCAGAGACGGCTCCAGCCCAAATAAGAAATGAAAGACATCTTGGAGAAATTGAAGAATTGCATGATCTCGAACCACCATATGAAGAGGAAGAACGTTTTGAAGACATTGAACAGCAACCAGCGTACCAGCAAGAGAATGAAGAATTAGATCAAGAACATTTGCAGGCTGTTGAGATGCAACAACCAGAAGAAGTAGCCGCAGAACAACCAAGTGGCCATCACACGCGCAGTCATGGGCCAGCACCGGAATACCCTTGGGTGCTTCCTAGACATATTTAATGGGAGAGGGTGATGTGATTAGAAAAAAAATTACATGATAAAATATATTGATAATAATAAATTAAGATAGTTTTAATCGATCGAAAAGATATA
Organism: Liopterus haemorrhoidalis; assembly: GCA_963971575.1. Lineage (NCBI taxonomy): Eukaryota > Metazoa > Arthropoda > Insecta > Coleoptera > Dytiscidae > Liopterus > Liopterus haemorrhoidalis. The sequence goes on from OZ020623.1 coordinate 30,791,049, forward strand.
TTAACTGTGCTTTTGTTTCAATGTTTCAAATTATGATTTCAAATGTTTTAGGCTCAATCGTTTTCTGATGATATTGTTGTTGTGGTGCCTCCCAGGAGGACGAGCGGTCATCGCGTATGATTGTCGGAGTTCACAAACTAAAGTGACTGTAGTGTCACTCAAGGATGTGGCTGGTTGCCCTGACCCTTATGTGGTGTTTAAATTTGACAATATTTATAATTGAAACCGTCATGAACGGTTTCGCAATTCTTTATGTTACAGGTGGCTGCGGCCTCGCTCTATTAGCAGTAGTATGGGATACCCTGACGACGCGCCTCCAGAAACTTCAGAATGTATTGAAAGAAGCAGTCAGACTTTGGTCACAAGTCAATCCACCCCTATCGCTCTCGAGACCAGTACGAATACCCAACCTATACACAATTCGACGCCCTCAGATTTGAACCCTACTAGAGATGGACCTTACACGTTTCTACAGAAGCAAGTAGACACGTCTTGGGAAGCATAATTACGAAAAAAAAAAAACACAAATTTTCTGCTAAGATTTATTTTTCATCATTTGAAATCTGTTTGTCATTGTCTTACGTGATTAGCACTCAATGTTAGAAGGGCTTATCACCAAAATTTTCTACCGATTTTGTAATGCATAAAACCACTGGAGAAAACGGAAACAATAATACATCTTGTAATAAATTTAGAGGATTCCATTGTTGGATTATTTTGGTTGACTAATTTGTTCTGAGTTTTCATACTTTTTTAATTTTTTTTTCTTTTCCTAAAATATGCATATTTAGCTATGCACATTTTAGTTATTGAAACAGTTTCCCTTTTTCTCCTGGTTTCAATAAATAAAAATAATAATTTTCTTGATTGGGGTAGGAGGTAACAGAGATTTGACCTCCTAATCCCCACACTCCGATTTAAGCAGGATCCTTCCGTTTTGTTTTCTAGCTTACGCCAAGGCGGGTGATCTGAGACCGTATACTTTTAGGCCGTTTTTTCAAAATCTGGTGTCACCACCCGTTAGGAAGGATGCCTAGGGAAGCCCTTAAGGGGAATTAAGGACTTTGAGCTCACTCCGTTTGCAGGCATTGTGGCCAGCTACGCTTTAAAGCCTAGTTCGCTACATTGTTTCCAAATAGAGGAGCCCCCTTTTCACGTGTGGCAAAAGGCACACGTTAAACTTCTGAGGGATTTAATCCCTCAGTTTCAATTAGTGTAAGAAAGGTGGCTGCGCCCACTTATGAATTTCACTGCGAATGAGCAGTAATTGTTAGGATTAGTTCTTGTTTTCTTACAAAAAAGGGAAAACCTCTATTTTAAATAATGTAATCTAATGTATGTAATTAACTTAACATGCGTAAATGTTAAACACGCATTCTTATTGGAAACTGATATTTAACATGTCTCTGGGAATATTTTGGTTGGTTACAGAATTCTAATTGTTCTTTTTACTTACTTCCAAAATTTTGTAAAATATATTATCGTAATTTATAACTTATGAAATGCCCAAAATCAAAAATTAAAAAAAAACTACCATCAAGCGAACTTACATACATCTTCAATTGGTTAATAGTAATTATTTGGATAAAATAGGAGCAAATTTACCAGATAGTAAGTTGATGAAAAAGTAATCACTTCCATAAGCATAGAAATGATTCCTTTTTCTGTAAGGATGGGTCAGATGTAAGGTTCGCGACCTGTTGGAAGTAATGTCCCAAAAACCAGTGGCGTATCGGCGAAGCGGGGGGCCTACTTGTAGTAGGACGCCCTATTATATGCATGCCCTAATGATAATTGCATAATTAGAATGAGCAGCCACTGACTACGATATAAGCTGATGTCATCTATATGTTGAATGACATGTGGTGGGGAAAAGCTCTTAAAAGGAGATGAAGGGACATGAGGAGGATGGTCATTGCAAATGCCCCATCGGAGGATGGTCGCTGCAACCGCCCCATCGGGGGATGGTCGTACCTAAAAGCCTCAATGGGCTAGTGAGATCCGTGTTCGGGATTTTTGAACTTTACGATCCATCCTAGAATATTCAGAAGTGAAGTGCTTTTCTGTTCTGTTAAGAAATTGAGTGACTAAATTGTGTGTTTTGTGATACATATTTGGATTAGCTGTGTCACCTCAAAAATGATGTATGTATGTTCTATGTATTTTATTTAATAGGGCATGTAAAATATTCAAATTATAAGTTTAATTTACTAAATTGACGTCAAAACGGACCTCCAAACTATTCTTTGATCATAATGTTTTTTGATTAAATTTCATAGACCACACCTAGACTTAAGTTTTGTATATCTTTAGCTTAATAAACCTAGTTATAAGTTAAACTTATAACTGTTGCTTAATTTCAAACAACCCCCACATTCTCCTGTCCGGGTCGAACCCATAATTTCCAGGTTCCATGAGGGAGCTGTAAGCCAACCCAGCTTAATTGGGGCCTGATAGGTAAGTGCCCACCGCTCGGGGTCTTACACGATCAATTTAAGTAATTAGTTTAGGTTTAGTTAATAAAAATCTAGGAGAGCAGAATTAAGAAAACTATAATAGATAATAAATATTTTACGAAGGGATTTCCGATCTTTACAAGACGTGTGATTATAAACTCTTGCTCACCAAAATTTGTGCGATTCAGCGACTTGCCACGGGCTAGTTAATACATCGACACGGCACGCTAAATTCTTAGAAAAACAAATGAACTAGTAATTTTCATTTTTAATTTGAAATTTAATTTAAATTTAAGATTAGATATAATTTTTTGAAAGTTTTGAATAAAATAGACTAAATTGGAATCATAATTTGACCAGAAGGCGAAAGATATTAACAGTAGTATTTAAAATATTAATGTAAATATGGATTCTGAAAGTATGGTTTTAAAACATATATCAAATCAACAATCACATGAAAAACAAAAAACTAACAGAGATCCATTGAATGATAATATTAATAACAGTATTTCTGTGAATGAAGTGTATATAAAAACTGAACCAAATGATATGGCTGATGAAGTTATGTGTACGAACAAATGTTACGATATACATGGAAATATTTTAAGTAATCCTAGTCGTAGTAATAAATTTATAGCTAAAAATGAATTTGTAAGTTTAAATGAAAAACTCTGCAGTGCAGTACGCAATAGTATAGAGGCTGTGTATATAAAACAAGAAAATATGGATGAAGAAATGTTTAGTGAAGAACAACAGAACGAAGATGCTTTTTCTGCTGATATCACAAAAGTTAAGTGTGAAATCTCACCAATGGACATACATTCTAGTAGTTCAACGAATGAAATTATGAATCAAAGTAGTTATAAGAAACCTTTTATAGCTGGACATTCGAATGTTGATGATGAACTGACTGGTACGTATTATTTAAAATATCTTACAACAAAGAATTTTAAATCATATATTTTTTTGGTAATTATCCTTTTTATTTCTCAAAAATTGGTTTTTATATACACCCTATGAATTACTTTCAAGTAGTCAGTTTTGCTTCAGGGGAAATTGACATCTGACACTACCGATAGAGGCGCTACTGCATTTTACATCATGGCTGACTTTGGTAGGATATTTTTGACAGGTTCAATGGTATATTCATGTGATATTTATTGAAACACACGGGAACACACTTTAAAATGGTGTTTAACTGTCTTTCCACTTCTAAGAACATATTCCCATGCTTGTCTTCTATCCATAACTACACGTGCACCACCACGTAAATTCAGAAACACGTTTTTTTTGCCACGTTTCGGAACACGATGAAAACTTAGGTCTCTATCACGACCTACTTTTGCATTGCAAAGATAAACACAACAATTCACGTTGCATTTAATTTTTTCTTGCAATTTTAAAGACATTTTTTTTAAAACTTGCTATGAAAACAACAGTAAACAAACTCGACTATCCTACAACCGTCAGTTTCTCAATATCTCACTAGAGGCGCTTCAGTTATTGTCAGTTGACAATAAAAATACCACTGATGCTGCTTTGGATTTTATAACTCACAACACAGAATCTCTAGAATATGGTGAGTTCTGTTTCAGTACCTTCCTCGATCTCAGTAAGGCCTTCGATTGTTTATTACATGAGATTCTACTCAATAAATTAGCTTACTATAGTTTTGACGATAACAGCCGAGCTTTGCTGAAATCTTACTTATCTAATCGTAGTCAACTTACGCAAATTGCCATATCTAGATCTGAATATCTTCCTTTGCACTTTGGTGTCCCACAAGGCTCCGCCCTTGGACCTCGTCTCTTCTTAATCTATATAAACGACTTCCCTTCTTCTTTAAATGCTAAATCTATTCTGTATGCTGATGATACAACTTTGCTAACTTGTAATTCTGATTTCGATTCACTTTTAATGGATAATATTTCTCTGGTAGACAGTGCTAAGTCATGATTCAATAGTAACAATCTGACCCTTAACTCAGACAAAACTCAGTCCTTGCTGCTGACCACCAGAAAACACAACTTCGATAATCCTCCTTACATTAAATTTCTTGGATTACATGTGGACCCTCACTTACGATGGGACCAACACACCGATTTTCTCAGTAGAAAACTCCGTTCTACTATCTACTTAATAAGAAATTTAAAATATGAAGTCAGATATTATATTAAAAGCGTATTTTTCACTTTTTGAGTCCCACCTAAGATATGGTTTAATAATATGGGGCCATTCAGCTGTGGCTAATAGGATTTTCGCTGTTCAGAGAAAAGTGATTAGAGTTATTGCAGGTGTTCCTTTTCGCCCTGAGTGTCGTGATCTTTTTGTGAAATTTAAAATAATGACCCTACCATCTTTATTTATACACGAGTGCCTTATATTCATATATAAGCATAGGAGCACGTATAGTACCTTAAGTGCGCAACACACGCATGACACGCGCTCTACAAACAATATACGTTCCAATTTTATTCGTCTCAACAAATCTAGAAACGCTTAGAATTATTTCTCTATTCGTTTCTTCAACTTATTACCCATGGGCATTAGATCATCGTCTTTCAATGTTTTCAAAAAGACGATAAAAAATATGTTAACTAGCAATCCAATATATATTTTCGAGGAGTTTAACAATATTAGTTTTAAAATGTACAACTAGTTATAATATATTACCTACGTAATTTTATGGGTTTTGCCATGTTATGTATCATATAACAATCTGACTTACTAAAAGCTGTATAATGTACAAGTTTACTTGATCAATAAAGAATTATTATTATTACTAGTGCACCCGCTGCCAATTGTGTTGGCAAACACATCATTACCTTAATGTGGAACTTGCTCGACACCTCAGGCTTATTTCTCTAGCCATACGCCTTACTTCATCCAATTCAAATTGAATCAACTCTTCGCCATTTATTAAAAACTGGACAAATAATGACTATTATTCCGAATTATTTAATTCATTAACTTTTTAAGATGGGAAAACGATTCATTTTCACTCAGTGCATTACATTTATAATGTTAAAACTGAAAATGATATGAGACGTTAAATTTAAAATATATTTATTAAAATAATTTTTTCAATTTCTTATATAATATAAAAATACACACACGGAAAAAACGCACACAAAAAAAAGCGTACATAAAAAAATACACACACGAAAAAAAAAAATGCACACGGAAAAGTACACTCACGGAAAAAAGCGTACTTACACTATATCTCAAATCAGTTTGAAATAAATCGTGAGAAACTATTACACAGTAAAATTTAATTGTTTGCCCGATTTAATATATTGCGTTCACATTTGTAAAGTCAAACCAGATATGGTTATTTTGGTTACTTTTATAGTGTAGTATTGACTTTTAAATGTAAATTTGTCAATTCAAAATATTCCTTACGCAGTAAAACCCTGAAGTAGGTTTTGGTTGGTTATGTTCATTATAACTATAATATCATTTATCTTTATGACATATGTCAAATGGAATGACATTTTAAGAAAGTGAAATTTTTTACCAAGTTTTAATACCAACATGACATACAATTTCAAAGGTGCAAACATTGATTGTATTAATTTGTAATTTTTACCAAAATATTTGAAATATTTCGAACCAATTTTAAATTTACACAAATAAGTTGTCACCTTGTGACGCTGATATGAATGACCAAATTCGGCCGGTAATTTTTGGTAAAAATTATTCATTTTTACCAAAGCGTGTTTTACTCACTGCATTATATTTACATTTTTGAAAATTTAAAACGTTAATCCTAGAAATAAAAAAATAATATAGCATTGAAAAAATTATAATAAAGAAAAGAAAGTCACATTTTTCTTACACATTTTCATCAAAACCAAATATTTTTTAAAATAATTATTTTTCTGCTACTAATAATTTTAATTTATATTATTTTTGTGTAAACATATCAATTAACAACTATTTTTATCACGCGTTATATGTCAATATTTACTTCGGTAAGCTTCGGTATATTTTGTTACATTTCGGAATCTCGCTTCAAATTTTTTTTTGACGTCATAGCACGCACCCATGCAGTGACACACGTTGGCGTATTAAATTATAGATTATTATTATTATTAATCAATTATTTATTTACAGCTAGTGAAACATCTTCCGGTAATCCAGATGAGAGTTGGGAGCCAGGGTCCGATAACAAGTTCAATCCGATTAATACAACGGCAACGGCAAAGATATGTTTTAAACGTGATGTTTGCGGGGAAACGCAGGTACAAACTCCAGATAATGTTGCACATAAACCAGTTCATATTGGCGAGAAGATATTCAGATGTGAGCAGTGCAATAAAACATTTTCACAATTAGCACAACTCACTACACACGAACAAACACATTCTGGAGAAAAACCATTCAAATGTGAGCAGTGTGATAAAGCATTTTCACAATTATCAAGTCTCATTAGGCACAAACAATTACATTCTGGAGAAAAACCATACATATGTGATGAGTGTAATACAGCATTTGCACAACGAGCCCATCTAATTTCGCACAAACAAACACATACTGGAGAAAGACCATTCAAATGTGATCAGTGTGATAAAGCATTTTCACGATCATCAAATCTCATTAGACACAAACAGTTACATTCTGGAGAGAAACCATACATATGTGATCAATGTAACAAAGCATTTTCACAATTATCAAGTCTCATTATTCACAAAAGATTACATTCTGGAGAGAAACCATACAGATGTGATCAATGTAGTTCAGCATTTGCACAACGAGCTCGTCTCGTTTCTCACAAACGAACACATACTGGAGAGAGACCATTTAAATGTGATAAGTGTAATAAAGCATTTGCACAATCGTCAGCTCTAATTCAACACAAAGTATTGCATTCGGAAAAGAAACCGTACAAATGTGATCAGTGCAATAAAGCATTTGCACACTTATGGAATCTAACTACGCATAAACGATCACATTCAGGAGAGAAACCATACAAATGTGATCAGTGTAATAAAGCATTTACTCGACCATCAACTCTCAGAAATCACAAACGAAAACATTTAGGAAAAATACACTTTAGATGTGTTCAGTAAAACCATTGAATAAGAAGAATAAAGGAAGGAGGCTTTATGAATTTTAACACATGAATTTCTGACATATTTTGTTGTTTTCGTATTAAAAAATGATTATTAACATTTATTTTGATAATTTATTCATAATTTATAAATCATAAATTAAAGACGGTTAAAATAGTTTTTAGTTATTTTAAAATTTAATATAAAATTACGCAGGTAACCTGAAATTTGATATCTTGTCATAATGGTTAGCGGCCGAGCAAAAACGCAAAATACAAAGACTAAAAGAAGTTCTTTTCATTCGTTTTTTTCTATACATATTATGTAATTGAATTAATGAGATTTCGATAAATCTCAAAATACACGTTATTTATGGACAATGGCGTACCGTCATATTTTTCTGTTATAAGTTCTGCATGTATTTATTTACTTGTGTGTATCATTAATTTTATAATAATAAATTGCAGATGTATAATAGTGTTTCATTGATTGTTTGTATCTCCTATATTTAGCTTCTTTTGAAAATATCAAGATTGTACTTGGAATTAGGGTTGTACATCGAAGGCAAAACATCGATGTTTAACATCGATGTTAACATCGGCGCTTACTATTGATGTTGAAAAACCATCGAAGGAAAAACATCGATGTATCGGAAACATCGATGTTTTATTAATATTAAAGAAAGCTATTTATTTATATTATATAGGTTTTGTTTAATAATGTAAAGATAAAATACGAAAAAAGTAATAACAAAAACACAAAAAGCATTTATTAGATTTTGAAATAGAAATATTCCTTTTTAACAGTAATTAATTTCACATTAATATTATTATACCCAATATAATAATCCTAATTTGTACCTACAGTCTATTCCAAACGATTAGGCGGAACTAACCGGAATTTTCATTTTTGTAAGTTTACATTAGCTATTTTTTATGTATTGAAGTTGGCTTTTCCTGCAAAAAATGATCAAAAGCTTCAATCAATCGGTAACAGTAACTAAAATTAAAAATCTAGTTCCGCCTAAACCAAAGGAACAATCTTTAATTTTCGTGTAATCTCGCATGGATTCGTGGGTAATGTGGGTTATTTTACGTACGTCGGTAGGTAATTTGCTCTTAAAGCAGTGGCAACACTGCAATAGAAGTCTCGTTCAATTATCTGCACGGACTGCTATATATTGAAAATAATAATGCCAGTTGGTAATGGTAAGCATAATTTTGCATATTTTAAAATAGGAAGTTTTTTATTACAGTAATAAATATGAATGATACGAAAGGCACTGATATTACTATAGAAGAGGTTTATATTAAAACTGAATTTATAGATGCTGATAACCATGAAGTGAAGACTGAAATAGATCACGCGGCTAAATGGGAGAATGGTTAGTAATGAGCACATTTATTCAGGCGAATTTTAGCAATGTTTACTTAGTAAGTTAGTTTATATTTGACGACTAAAATGTATTAAAGTAGGCCAATATGATTTGGACATTATTGTTAGCATGTAGGTACTTTTTTTTTTGTTATCGATTTTACTGACTGCCCTTCCTCGGTCAGAAAAATAGAAGGCAACTAATCTCCACGTACGACACACACACACACCAATGAAAAGTGTTACCGATGAGAACTGTTATCGTCTATCTACAATTGGTTTGAAGTCAATGATGTTATTGTAGAGTCTGTTTTCTTGATTTTGAAAGCTTCATGTATTTACCTATAACAGTGTTGAGCAACACCAGGTGTTTTTTGGTCGTACTCTCCTACTGCCCTGTGGGTTGTATAGTATATATTTTTATATAATACTATAGCAAAATTAAATTATGATTTCCAAAATTATTGTTTGAATGCGATGTTAATCTAATAATAAATTTATTTTGATAAATACTTTGTCGGGAGTGGACCAAAGAAATTTTTCACTTTGACAACAAAAAGAGTAATAGTAACTATGAGTACTTATATTTCAGAGAGCTGCGATACTCGGGAGACATATTACAGATCATCTACTGACGACCTGTCTCAGTATAACTATAACACGAATGTTTTAATCAAAGAAGAGATTGACATAAAGTCTGAATGTGGAGATGACGGTGAATATGAGGAGAGTGCAGCTGGACAAGATATGGGTCAGTCAATAATTCAATATTATTCCAATGCTGGTATTCCCAGTTATGATAGACTTGTCTAGCCATAGTCCATATCCATTTCTCATCCCCCGTTATCATACGCTTCAAAAATGGCTGTTTTTCATTACGTTTAAGCAACAAATCTGTAACTGTATTTCAACAACTGATTTTTTGTCTCTGTAATCAAAGCAAATTTGTTTGCAGCTAGTGGATCATCTTCCAGTGAATCAGATGAGAGTTGGGTATTGCTGGCCATTGACAAACATAAACAACCCACAACAATAAGGTCATCACATTTCGTCAGACACAAGAATCAAGATCATTCCAGAGAGAAACAGTTCAAATGTGATCAGTGTGATAAAGCATTTGCAAGGTCATTTCATCTGATTACACACAAACGATTACATTCTGGAGAGAAACCATTCAAATGTGATCAGTGTGATAAAACTTTTTCAGTTTCATCAAATCTCAATGCTCATAAACGAATACATTCTGGAGAAAAACCATTCAAATGTGACCAGTGTGATAAAGTATTTTCAGTGTCATCACATCTTATTAGCCACAAACGAGTACATTCTGGAGAGAAACCATTCAAATGTTCTCACTGTGATAAAGCATTTTCAGTGTCGTCAAGTCTCACTATTCACAAACGTGTACATTCTGGAGAGAAACCATTTAAATGTGACCAGTGTGATAAAGCATTTGCAAGGTCATCACATCTAATTATTCACAAACGAGTACATTCTGGAGAGCAACCACTTAAATGTGATCAGTGTGATAAAGCATTTTCAATGCCTTCTAGTCTCATTACTCACAAACGAATGCATTCTGGAGAAAAACCATTCAAATGTGATCAGTGTGATAAAACATTTTCACAGTCATCAAATCTCATTTGTCACAAACGTGTACATTCTGGAGAGAAACCTTACAAATGTGAGCGGTGTGAAAATGCATTTTCGCAATTATCACATCTCAGTAGTCATAGACGGGTACATTCTGGAGAGAAACCGTTCAAATGTGATCAGTGTAATAAAGCATTTTCAAGGTCATCAAATCTAATTAGACACAAACAAATACATTCTGGTGAGAACCCCGTCTATTGTGATTTGTAATAAATGTAAAGAAAGGATTTTCGGAGTTAACAAATCTCATTAGTCACTAATACATTCTACAGAAAATCCGTTCTATTGTTGAACATTGTAAAGTCTGTTTTACATTATACAATTCTTGTCCAGTTTTCATATTTTAATCTTTGACTAAAACAATACTATATATATAGAAACGGAGAATTTCTTTCTTCTCGTTGAAACAAAGTATATAAGTTTGGAATAGTTGGGAAAAGAAGATATTGTGTCGATAGTAACCACAATTATTTCATTAAGGCCTATATTTCGTTAGCCATTCGCTAACTTTATTCAAGGTCTACAAACAAACATTAAGCGCAGTTAGATTTATGTATACATAACCTTAGTTTATATGTTACTTACTGAAATACTTAAGTGAGACACATGGATGTAAAATAACTAAATGTTATGTAGAACTGAACCGAAAGTGAACAAAGTAACATCATAGTTGTAAACTTTTAGAAATGAAACACATCTAAGAAACTTGCGAAAACCAAGTACTAAGTCACATTAAAGACGACGCCATTTTGTATGTAACAAGGTGGCGGAAGTTAGAAGTCAAATCAAGTGTAAGGGATAAGCTATTGACTAGTAATGGGAAATTAATAACTGCGCAGGCGCAGTAGATTTCAAAGTTAAATTTATTAACTGCCTGCGACTAATTTAAAACCCCGCACCTCGAATAACTCCTTTATTTTAAGGGATACAAAAAAATCTTCAGTAGAAAAGTTAAACTAGACAAAAGGTCCCACTTAAGGACTTTAATTAGAATTCTGCACAACTTTGTTTGTTGAAACAAAAGTTGAAACAAACTGTTTCTGTTTATCTACCATAGGGAATTGGTACTTTTTTTTTTCTTTTCTTGAAACTACATCAAATCAGCTTTACAATGATATAAAAATATCATATTTTAATTTTAACCATTTCAAAATGGCGACCATTTATTTACAAAATAATAAATAACATAAATCGTACAAAGTTAAACATATTCATATTCATTTATTGAACAAGTACATTAATAATGAGCTTGCATAGTCAATGTTACAAAATTATATAATTATAAAATTGTAATAATAGATAATTACACGTAAAACATTACAAATGAAGAATACAGTATATATATTAGGTATAATTATATACGGCTATCCCGGCTGTTCCGCATAGAATTCTTCCAAAGAGTACAATGTCTTTTGAAGTAAAAGATTTTTTATTGCCCTTTTGAACGAGGTGAGATTATTAATTTTTTTGATGTCGTCGGGCGCCCTGCCCTATTCAATGCCCTATTGAACGTTTTAATTGCATTATATTTTGAGTTTTTTTCGTACATTGTGAGTTTATGTTTGTCTTGTTTTATAAGAGCTTTGTTCCTGGTAAAATGTCTTTTTTCTTGACTTTGCGTATTTATTGCAATATGATGCTTGAATGTAAAAATTATTATTTCTAAATTGTAAACTCTTGGAACAGTTAGGATACCAAGATTATTAAAAGCGTCGCGACAAGAGTCGCGTCCTTGTAAGTTAGCCAAGACTCTTGCTCGCTTTGAAAAATTTTTGCTACATAACAAAAACCAAATAAAACCTGCAAATTTTCATGCCTGTTAGTGCGAGTTTAATATTAAAGGTGATGTAATTGTGGTGATCAAAGCATCAAATTGTTTGGAATTATGACTTTATTCAATTATGACGTACGTTATTCAAATGAAGAAATGACAGATATGGTTCTTACATTCGGGGAATGTCAAATAAATTCTGTTAGGGCTCAGCAACTCTACCAAGAAAGGTATCCTGAAGTTAAAGGTTAGAAGACTTAGAACATAGGGTAAGAACAGCCATCAGAGAAATTCAAGAGTATATCGTTCTAAATGTAATGGAAGAGTTTTTATTACGAATAAGAAAAATAAGTACCGATTCCCTATGCTAGATAAAAAGTTGAAACAATTTCCGCTGTAACCGGAAGTGATGCAGAATTCTTATTATAGTCCTTAGGTGGACCATTTTGTCTAGTTTAACTTTTCTTCTGAAGAATTTTTTGTATCTCTTAAAATAAAAGAGTTATTCGAGGTGCGTATTTTATATTTACAAAGGCTGCGGATACAGATCCTGTCTATGCGGATGCGGATACCGAAAAAAGTATCCGCGCAGGGCTCTACCTATGGTCTGCAGTTTTCTTCTGGATCTTGCTCTTGACAAACTTTTACTTTGTTAATTTTACGACCATTTGTATTAATTAAATACTCGTTTGCTAAGCATTAGACTAAACTTACGAAAGAATATTGTATTTTAGATACTCTTCTTTAAGAAAATATGTATTTATAGGCTGAAGATGCATTAACTAATAAAAGCGAAACGTTCCTAATGAGTTAAACTTATTTTTTTCCTACCTGAATGACGATTGAAGAAAAAACACAATTATTAATCTGACTCGTCAAGATCATTCACCATAGAGAAAAAAAATTTTTAATTGTAGTTCAATAATAGAATATAAAATTTTCTCTATGGCAACTACAAAACTTCTGGATTAATATGAAAAATTAAAAAAAGTCAGTGGTTTTCAAAATTTGGGGCATCTTTTTGTTTGTTTATTTTTGGACGAAATTCACATTTTAGAGAAAATTGGCAAGGGAAGAATCGATTGCATTCTACGTCACCTTTAAAATTGTGCCGGACATTTACCTAACATCCTGTATACATACATATATATATATATATATATAACCATTAAATTTTCGTTTGTGTAATATAGCTGCTGACCCAAACCATTTGGCAAACTATTACCATGTAAAAAATACGAAGTTGAACAAAATGAACTAATAACAAGCTAAATTCTGAATAATTACCTCTACCTACCAACATAAAAATTATATCGAGTCTTCATAAAAAATTTATGAAGCTGTAGCCACATATTTAGAGTCTACAAATATTAATCTATGAAGGACTATTATTAATAAACCATATTTGATTATAATATAAATTTGTTAAATTAGCTAAATTAAAAAAAATGTGAAGTGTGAATTTTCACACATTTCAGGGTTTCGCAGGTATTTAGTAAGTGAATGATGATTATTTTGGATGCCAAAACAAATTTTATGTTAAAATATTTTTTTATTAATTTTAATTCGAATGCCTAATAGCATTATTTGGGTTTCTAAATATTTGCAGATTTTTTTTTTATATAGCAAGGTTCATTAATATTTTCCGGGCTCCTAAAAATGAAAAACGAACTAATTTCTTAGAAAAACTTTTTTTCCGAACTCTAGTAAAGAGATATGATTGGGATTTCCAATTATCCGACATTAATGAATATCCGGATATCGAATACAGAAAAATCTAAATATTCGGATATATCCGGATAACAAATAAGAAAATAAAGATAATAGATTGAATCCAATATTCATGGTGTTTTATAACTCATTTATTTTATTTAATTTAAGTATTTTAATAATATACATTAATAATTCACAAAATAATAAAAAAATAATATATATAAATAATAAAATTTATTTCATTTCTAAAAATGCGTATTTAAAAAAAATAATTGCATTGAAAGTTTCAAAATTCAAGCGAGTTCTAATTTTTGTCCTAGTCAGGCCTGGAATTGAAAAGACGCGCTCTGTTGCAGTAGATATTGGTTTTATTGTAAGAAGTGCTTTCAGGACCGGCGCGAGGCATGTGCAGCGGCACATGGCCCCGCGGTCTACAACAGGCCCCGCGCATACAGATGAGGATTTTTTTTTTTGCTCCCCACTTGGATCTGAACAGGAGTCCTCGTGGTCAACAACAGATCCCGCGCGTGGAGATGAGGACCTTTTTGTTGTTTGTTCCTCATTTGTATCTGAACAACAGGCCCCGCGCATGGAGATGAGGACCTTTTTTTTTGCTCCTCTTTGGATCTGAACAACAGACCCCGCGCATGGAGATGAGGACCTTTTTTTTTAGCGGCCTGGCAGATCCTCACTTGGATCTGGCAGGTGAAGAATTTTTTTTTTGCGGCGGCCCTGAGTGCATTAAATAATATATTTAAATGATCTGTCCTTGTTTTTGTCAAATCATGAAATCTTTTTTCAACAATGTAGTAATAACGTTGCTCTGCTCTTCAACATGGGTAATTGAAGAAATTGCCGCTTCCATTTATTGCTGTAGAGAAATTGCAGCGTTTAGACATTTAAACACACTTTCACTTGCTATTTCTTCAACTACTTCCTCCACGTCATTGTGCCGGAAAAAATATCCGGATCATCGGATATTCAATGAAAATTATCCCGATTATCGAATAGTCCAAATTGGTGGGATAATCCGGATATTCGGATATCCGGATTCAAAACCTTAGATATGATGTATTTGAAAATGCTTTTAGACCACATTTGAATGGATTCTCTGTAAAATGTACTCGTTTGTGATTAATTAAATTTGATAGCTGTGAAAACGATTTATCACACTGCTGACATTTCAATGCTTTCTATCCTAAGTGTGTTTTCCCGTGTCTAATGAGATGTGATGAATCTAAAAATGCTTTATCACACTGATCACATTTGAATGGTTTCTCTCCAGAATGAATTCGTTTGTGTCTCAGGAGAGATGATGACTGTGAAAACGCTTTATCACACTCATCACATTTGTATGGTTTCTCTCCAGAATGTAATCGTTTGTGTATATTGAGATATGATGAATGTGAATATGCTTTATCACACTGATCACATTTGAATGGTTTTTCTCCAGAATGTACTCGTTTGTGGTTAGTAAGATTTGATAACTGTGAAAATGATAAATCACACAGCTCACATTTAAATGGTTTCTCTCCAGAATGTGTTTTCCCGTGTCTTATAAGATGTGATGAGTTTGAAAATGCTTTATCACACTGCTCACATTTGAATGGTTTCTCTCCGGAATGTGATCGTTTATGTTTAATGAGATATGATGATTGTGAAAATGCTTTACCACACTGATTACATTTGAATGGTTTCTCTTCAGAATGTGTTTTTTTGTGTCTAATGAGGCATATTGTCTGAGAAAATGCTTTATCACACTGATCACATTTGAATGGTTTCTCTTCAGAATGTAACCGTCTATGAATCATGAGATATGATAACCGTGAAAATGTTTCATGACACTGACTGCATTTAAATTGTTTCTTTCGAGAATGTATATCGAAATGTGATGCCTTTGAAAATGATTTAGCACACAGATTACATTTGAATGGTTTCTCTCCAGAATGTATTTTTCTGTGTTTAATGAGATCTGATAACCCTGAAAATGCTTTATCACACTGATCACATTTGAATGGTTTCTCTCCAGAATGTACTCGTTTGTGAATAATGAGGCTTGAAGACACTGAAAATGCTTTACCACATTGGTCACATTTGAATGGTTTTTCTCCAGAATGTATTCGTTTGTGAGCAATGAGACTTGAAGACACTGAAAATGCTTTATTACAGTGATCACATTTGAATGGTTTTTCTCCGGAATGTACTCGTTTGTGAGTAACGAGGCTTGAACGCACTGAAAATGCTTTACCACATTGATCACATTTGAACGGTTTTTCTCCAGAATGTACTCGTTTATGAACAGTGAGATATGATGACTGCGGAAATGCTTTATCACACTGATTACATTTAAATGGTTTCTCTCCAGAATGTACTCTTTTATGAGTTATGAGACTTGATGAGACTGAAAATGATTTATCACACTGATCACATTTGAACGGTTTCCCTCCAGAAACCATTTTCCTGTATTTAATGTGATGTGGCGATCTTGTTGTAGGTTTTTTACGCTTGTCAATGGCCAACGGCTTCTTGCTCCCATCTGATTCACTCGAAGATGTTTCAGTAGCTGCAAACAAATTTGCATTAATTATTTAGTTAGTTAGTTAAATTTTTTTGGCGCACAGCAACAAAGGCTATTTGCGCCTAACGCAGCCCATTTACATGACTACAATACATATTAAAAAACAATAAATTAAACAATAAATAAATATATAAAATCAGTAAATTTACGCATACTTAATCAAAGAAATTTTGCACTGACAAACACAAATAAATAAAACAAAAAGTCTGTTCAAAAATTTGAACAGACTCAGGGTGATGGTAAAAG
Source organism: Liopterus haemorrhoidalis (assembly GCA_963971575.1). Taxonomy (NCBI): domain Eukaryota; kingdom Metazoa; phylum Arthropoda; class Insecta; order Coleoptera; family Dytiscidae; genus Liopterus; species Liopterus haemorrhoidalis. Next base: position 30,807,894 of record OZ020623.1, read on the forward strand.
GCTGTAAAGGGACCAATTACCATCGAATATCACAGTCAATAACTAGAAACACATTAAAATAAGGTGCAAGACTTCACACATAAAACAATAAGTTCGATTCTCTCATGAAGAATATCAGCCTATCCATGGGTACCCTGTCGTCACCTAAAGTAACTGACAGGTCATAGCACAGGCCTAGCCTCTCCCTGACATCCTCGAACTGTCTACACTCAGTTAAAAAGTGTAACACAGACAAATCTGTGTTGTCTCACAGATACGGGACTCTTCACCTCGAAGGAGGTGTCCATGGGTCCACCAACAGTGACCTATACGGAGACGTGTGATGGCGGTTTCCTTCCTGCGGTTGATCCTGCAGGAAGAACCCCATGGTTTAACGTCTCCCTTAATCTGTCGCAACTTAAAGTTCTGCGTGCGGCTCCACTCATGTTGCCACATGTCTAAAACCAGGTGTTTTAGATGACTTTTTGCGTCATCTGGGAGACGGCTTTTGCAGCTGCATCTGCTGCTTCGTTGCCTATAATACCAACATGTCCCTGTCCAAATAAAACACAAACAATAAAAAAACACGTATTTCTCCATAGAACAAAACAAAACAATGTGGCTTTCGTATCTTTCACAAATTGCCACCAGATGTCAGGGCGCTTAGGAAGTTTCCCCTATAATACTGAATATTGACTGACCTGTATCTTGTCCAGTTGCACTCCCCTCATATTCACCGTCATCTCCACATTCAGACTTTATGTCAATCTCCTCAGTGATGATAATATTAGTCTTGTAGTTATACCGAGATATGTCGTCCGTAGATGGTATGATACATGTTTTCCGAGTATCGCAACTTTCTGAAATAGAAATACTCATAGTTACTGTTACTATTAAGGGTACCGGAAAGTTCTTTCGTTTTTATTATTAGTGCAGTATGCGAACTAGTCATGACTTGTTCGCTGAAATGACCAGACGTCTTTTGCGTTTTAGTTAAACTCTGTAAACTTTGAGTACTTGATTATTGTTTTCGTTTCATTTTAAACCCTTATATTTTAAAATGGCGGAAGAATTTCCATCAAAATATTTTTTACGCTGTTTAATGTTTCATGAGTACCATACAAAAAATTCTGGTACAGTTGCTACATAAAACATTTGCACTGTTTATGGTGATAAACTAAGTGTAAGCATATGTCAAAGGTGGTTTAAAAAATTTAGATCAGCAAATTTATGCTTGGATGAACTTCGATCTGGAAGGCCCTATAAAGGAATAATTTATTATGAGATGTTAAAACCGGGGCAAAGTGTTAATTCTGATCTCTACTGTGAACAATTGGATCTACTGAATCAGAACTTGACCAGAAATCAGCCAGAAATTGTGAATAGAAGAGGAGTTCTTCTTCAAGGCGACAATTCCTGACCTCATTCATCAAAAAAAGACACGTGAAAAATTTTTCGAACTTGATTGGGAGGTTCTAACACCAGACTTTTCACCCTCCGACTATCACTTATTTCACTTACTATTGTTATTTCGGTCACTGAAACACTTTTTAAGAAACAAGACACTTAGAGATATGAACCATGTTAAAATGAGCTTTAAACAATTTTTTCCTTCAAAAAATTAGGAACTTTATAAATCGGAAATATTTTCTCTTCCTGATAAATGACTTTGTTATAGATCAGAATAGTAACTATTTTACTCAATAAAGTACATTTTGTTCTTTCAATTTGTTTCTATTTCAATAATACCAAATAAACGAAAAAACTTTCTGGTGCACCTAATATATACTTATCAAAGATACATATTTTTTGCTCCAAAATTGAAAATATTCATAAATTTAAGGTAACAAAAGTAATGTCACGTGTATTTTAAACCAGCCAAAAACTTCCAAAGGAAACCGTTGTTAGATGGCAGCACATGTATGTGACGTCACACTAATATGGTCTATTGGAAAAGCTAGAGAAGTACTGACCAGTTTTTGACACAGCTGTACTTGCTAATATATTTTCTTCAGATTCACTGATATCCACAGGTTCAGACTTGATGTCAATTCTTTCTATGATACCTGCAATAAACAGGTCTTAGTGAAATATAAAAGAATTACAGGAAAATATACATTTTATTTGAAATGTTCAGTAATCATTGCCCAAGTTTGTCTGAAATAAACTGAATTGTGATAATAAATTATAAATAACAGTATTAATTGTAAGTTAGTTGTAAATGTAAATCTAGGTTTTATCGATTTAGAGAAAGTGTTTGATAGAGTACCACGAAAGAAACTGTGGGAAATGATAGAAAATAGGGGAATTAGTAGCAAAAAAATTAGAATAATACAGAAAGTATATGAAAATAATCGTAATGCCATAATTTGTAACAGTCAACAGTAGAGTATTTTTAAAATGGAAGAAGGATTAAGACAGGGTGGAGGATTAAGTCCAACGCTTTTTATTACATTTATGGATGAAATTATAAATAAATGTAAAAATGAAACAACAAAATTCAAGGTTGGATAAAGGAATATGCGAATAACTGAAATATCGGAAGGAGTGTTTGCTGACGACGTTGTAATAATAACAAAAAGACAAAACGAATTATAGGAAAATTTAAATGTCTGGAATAGAATATTAAAAGAATACGGTATGACAATGAATAAAAATAAAACAAAAGTTATGGTAATAGAAACAGATGAAACTATAAATATAAAAATAGACGACATTAATATTGAACAAGTTAAGAATTTCAAATACTTAGGAATAGAGATAAGAGAGAATGGAAAACAAGAAACGGAGATAAATACAAGAATAAAGAAGACAACAAAACTTTACTTTGCCATAAAGAATACACTCATCAATAGGAAAGAAATAACAAGAACCACAAAAATAAACGTATTCAAAGCTATGGACTTGGACGCTTTCAAGAAGAGAAAAGAGTAAAATACAATCTCTGGAGATGAAGTATTTAAGAAGAGTAGAGGGTGTGACTAAGATGGATAAAATCAGAAATACAGATATTAGAAAATAACTCAATATAGAACCAATAGAACAATTTATAGAAAATAGACAACTGGCCTGGTGGGGACACATGCAAAGACTGCAAGACACAAGACAATTGAAGCAGATCTGGGAGACTAGAACGTACAGAAATCAAAGAATAGGAAGACCAAGAAATACATGGGACAGAATAGTTAAAGGGATACTAGAGAAAAGAGGAAAAACTATTATAGAAGCTAAAAGAATGACAAGAAACAAAAGAGACTGGGCGAAATTATATATATATATATATAAATATATATATATATATATATATATATAATAGGTAAATCTTGACGTATGTATATGTAGTAAAATAAAACTTCTCAATCGGTCGTCAAATTGTAAAATATATTAGTCATTTAATAAGAGACGTTTCGACTACTCAAGCGTAGTCATCTTCAGTCTACAATAAAATAATACAAAATAAAAATATAAATAATACAAAAAATGTTAAAATATAGTAAAAAACAATTAAAATAAAAAACAAAATTCAGAAGTAATGTACTAAAATAAAAAATTAAGTTAGCTTACCAACGAGGTGTGAAGGAGGTTCACACATGTCTAAACTGAGAAAAACATAGTCCGGTAGGAATGGAAACATATCAAAGGTAGGAACATGCGCATAAATCAAAAACTAGACTTTGAAAAAGTCAGTCAGTGACGTATAACATGTACTAAGATTTTGTGTGTCGCTACGTTTGTTGACATTATTATGGAAAGTACTTTGAATATGTAGCATTTCCGAGATAAGCCTTTTCCCATTATGTTTCTCAATGTCTAATATTTGCACCTGATTGTAGTCAAATTTATGGTTGCTTTTGTTGGCATGAATAGCCAACCCGGTGCTTTGTGGCTTAAGTCTGGTGTCGCTTTTATGTTGAGTGAGCCTACATTTAAGCGCTTGACTAGTGGTGCCAACATAAATTTTGCTACAATCAGTGCAGGGTATTGAATATACGACATTGGCTTTTGATGTTTTCTCAATCTTTGATTTTAAATTAGTGAAGTTTTTCCTGTTTTTGTTACTAGTGGAGTAAGCAACTTTGAGGTTATGTTTACTCAAAATTTTGCTGTAACCTTGTGATGATTTATTCACGTATGGAACAGAAACATAACTTAGGCTTTCATTATTCTTTTGTCGTTGAGAGCCATTATAGATGAAATTAATGCGATTTTTGATGCATTTATTGATCAGACCTACAGAATAGTCATTGCGTATGAAGGCGTCTTTTATTTTACGCAAATTTTCTGGTCTAAATTCTGGGTTTGCAAGTTTAATTGCATGATCAATGGCATTATTAATAACATTAATTTTTTGGCTCATTGGATGGTTCGAGTAGAAGTTGATGTATCTGAAACTGTGGGTTGCCTTTTGATACCAGTTTGTTTTGATATTAGGACCATTCTTTTCTCGTATTATTTTGGTGCACCAAAATAATACGAGAAAAGAATGGTCCTAATATCAAAACAAACTGGTATCAAAAGGCAACCCACAGTTTCAGATACATCAACTTCTACTCGAACCATCCAATGAGCCAAAAAATTAATGTTATTAATAATGCCATTGATCATGCAATTAAACTTGCAAACCCAGAATTTAGACCAGAAAATTTGCGTAAAATAAAAGACGCCTTCATACGCAATGACTATTCTGTAGGTCTGATCAATAAATGCATCAAAAATCGCATTAATTTCATCTATAATGGCTCTCAACGACAAAAGAATAATGAAAGCCTAAGTTATGTTTCTGTTCCATACGTGAATAAATCATCACAAGGTTACAGCAAAATTTTGAGTAAACATAACCTCAAAGTTGCTTACTCCACTAGTAACAAAAACAGGAAAAACTTCACTAATTTAAAATCAAAGATTGAGAAAACATCAAAAGCCAATGTCGTATATTCAATACCCTGCACTGATTGTAGCAAAATTTATGTTGGCACCACTAGTCAAGCGCTTAAATGTAGGCTCACTCAACATAAAAGCGACACCAGACTTAAGCCACAAAGCACCGGGTTGGCTATTCATGCCAACAAAAGCAACCATAAATTTGACTACAATCAGGTGCAAATATTAGACATTGAGAAACATAATGGGAAAAGGCTTATCTCGGAAATGCTACATATTCAAAGTACTTTCCATAATAATGTCAACAAACGTAGCGACACACAAAATCTTAGTACATGTTATACGTCACTGACTGACTTTTTCAAAGTCTAGTTTTTGATTTATGCGCATGTTCCTACCTTTGATATGTTTCCATTCCTACCGGACTATGTTTTTCTCAGTTTAGACATGTGTGAACCTCCTTCACACCTCGTTGGTAAGCTAACTTAATTTTTTATTTTAGTACATTACTTCTGAATTTTGTTTTTTATTTTAATTGTTTTTTACTATATTTTAACATTTTTTGTATTATTTATATTTTTATTTTGTATTATTTTATTGTAGACTGAAGATGACTACGCTTGAGTAGTCGAAACGTCTCTTATTAAATGACTAATATATTTTACAATTTGACGACCGATTGAGAAGTTTTATTTTACTATATATATATATATATATATATATATATATATATATATATATATAGTTGTAAATGTGCTCGTTACTCACCATTCTCCCATTCAGTTGTGTGCTCTATTTCAGTCTTCATTTCATATTCATCAGTGAGTTCACATTCTGTTTTAATTTCAGTCTCTTTTTTAATAATATCAGTGTCTCTGGAATCACCAGGATGCATGTCACCGCCTGTCCCATCATTCATATTTACTTCTGGAACAATAACGTACCAATAACGTGTCATATAAAAGAACTACAACTAATCCCTTTCTGTAAATCACGGAATAAGATATAATCAATATTCTAAAAGTTTCAATCAACATGACATTCAAGTACGTCATTCGTCATATTAACAAAAATTTCTACATTTTTCTTCCTGTTCAACTTCTCTTAAGGTGCCTGTCCACTTGAGATTACTCGCGAGAGTAACTCTCGATTGCAACTCTCACGGGCTGGTCCACTAGAGAGCTGATTTCGACCGGATGTACTATCGAGAGTACCCGGCGAGTTACTCGCCGAGAGCACTCTCGCGAGAACTCTCAAACCTGTGTCCACTTGATCAGTTGTGGAGAGTAGTCAAGATAGCCTCGTACTATAGAAAGGTCGCAGCAGCTGTAATAATTCTAACTATTTCTAAACAATTTTAATTATTGTCAACAGAATTTGCTTTTTCTTAATACAAGTAAATGTCAGCATATATCGTTTACTAGAAAATTTCAACCTGAAATTCACAATTTTTTTAAGTAATGTATACCATATTTTTGGACGGAGGGACTAGTTCGTAGTACATCGATTAATAGACAATAAATAATTTTCAAAATATTGGTCATTTTAAATTGTTAAAAAATGCATATCATAAACAGAGCTAATATTAGGTCTTTTCGTAGTGTCATTACCAAAGGTTCATTAACACTATAAGCACCGCATTAATTCAAAATTCTGATTAACTGCACATTTCTATTCTGATTGACGGGATTAAATTTACATAATGAAGAAAGTTAGAGTTGCGTTGTTCCTTGGTAATACGGTTGCCTACGGAGCAGACGGTAGTGTCTTCGAATCCCCATTTCCTTTGGATTTTTCTTCCGATATTGTACAGTCAGCTCTGAGGTCAATTCAGCCTCAAGTATTGAATACTTAAAATGAGTGTCTGTTTATGCAGGGATAACACGACCCTTTGAAACGACACATTATAATTAGAAAAAAAAATTGAAGACTGAATCAATCTCCTGGTATTGCTGATCAGTAGTTGAACAGACCCATAGTGAGGTAAAATAATGGAATTGTAGAAGTTCTGATATGCGATTCTTACTAGTTTTAAATATATCACATTTTAAATACACTTTAGTAATGAAAATAAATAGATTCTTACCAATTCCGGAAATAATAGAACTAGCACTGGAATAATAGATTAAATTTTCACTATTGGAAAAAAGTCTGTTAATATATGGAGAAGACGACGTGTTTTAATTTCCAAATAAGCAAAGTTACCTACTCTCATTTATAACTAGAACGTTATTTTAAATTCACTATGTAACAGTCCGTGCGATGATAACCCTTCTAACTAGATTTTATTCGCGACGTTGATTCTTTGGTACTATTCTACTTTAGCAAACCCACCAGGCGATGTTGCCAACTATAGTAAGATTAAAATAAGTAAATTTAAACTAAAATCACAATAGAATTAAAATTATTTATATAATAATGCTTAACTTTCAGTTAAATAAATCTAATTAAATAAATATGGCGGTATTTAATAATAAATAATAATATTACTTTCACAGCTGATTATAGAGTAAAAAAAGGGTCCATAATTTGGCATCCTACACCACTTCTTTATTATAAATGCATAAACAATGATACACAATTTTAATTGGACTAATATGGGGAAATTAAAGTATTGTGCAACTAAAAAATGGGTAATTAGGTTAGGTTTAGTTAGTAAAAGTCTAAGACAGCAAAAGTCGAAAAGCTCGAAATAAGTTTAAAGGAATTTGTGAAAATGGTGGTATAGGATGTAATTCTGTACTTTTATTTTGTAAAGTACCCTTACTTTGAGCCATTCGGCTTCTGCTGTCCTAGATTTTTACTAACTAATCCTAACCTAATTACCTTTTTTTTTAGGTGCACAGTACTTTATTTTCCCTCACATTAGTCCAATTAAAATTGTGTATCATTGTGCATGCGTTTATAACATGGTGGTGTAGGGGGCCAGTTCATTGTCCACCCAAATTAAAATTTAAAAAAATATCCATTCAATGTACGATAACTACAACAGAAAAAAATGGAAATAAATAATATTATATTAGATTTAAACTTCATTTATATGTTAAAACTATAATTACAGTAGAAATTAAATGAATATTACTTATATATTTATATCTTATAAATAAAATCATTTAATAAATTGATATTAAATTTAAATTATTAAAATTGAAATATTACATTTTACTATTGGCAACACTGCACGCATGCGCAATAAGGTGGGTTTGCTAAAGTAGAATAGTACCGAACACTAAACTATGATATATTTTTAGGCGGAACATCTATAATACAACAAAAACTTTATAACAGGGGGCCTTTTTGAAACAAAAAGAGCAATAAAAACAGAATAATGTTCGCAAAAACACTCCATTATTATGGAGCAAAAAAGAAACGGAATCGTGTCGCAGCGTGTCATTGGCAACCCACTGCTTCAAAGTGCTACTTTTATAAAATAATATGTATATAAATAAAATATGTACAGTCTGTTCCAAACGGTTAAGCGGAACTAGATTTTGCAATCTAGTTACTTTCATCGTTTAAATCGTGCCTTTCGGACGTTTTGTTTAAGCTTTGTAAATCATACTTACAACAAACATTTTTTGGTTAAGGATAATATCATTTTAAAATGTCATTTTCTTTATATTTTGATTTTTTGTGTCATTCTTAATACAAATTTTTGTCATTAAAATATAAAAAAAAAATACTACCTCCGTTCAAAAATGATTGTCCGTTTTGGTGAAAATTTTTGTTCAAAAATGATTGTCTCGTTAGTTTTATAACAATATATTAACTTCAATTTCGCTTTAGACAACTTTTTTATTTATGAAATAAATATTTTATTACAAACTACTTATATTATTTTACATATCTCGTTATACATTGCGAAAAGTTTCAATTGCTTCCAAATTGCATGTTAATGTTTCTGGAAGTTGATTCTTTCTTCGCAACGCTTCTTTCCCAATATGTGATAGTTGATACTTATTGCCCCATCCAGCTAACATTGAACTTTGGATTTTCATGATTTAAGGTTATTTGGACTGCAAAGAAAATAGCAGCGGGTTATTTTGGTACACAGCCAAAAATTGCAACTTTCAGAAATTGCTAGTTATTTATGAAACTATTATAAACTGAACGTTTACTTACCAAAAATTATTTTATGATTTTATGATTCTATTGTTCATACACAAATGACATATTGTCATCTTATATTGTTAAGTTACCAACAAATGTCAAATGAGACAATCATTTTTGAACGGAGGTAGTATTTAATTTTGACATATGTCATTCGTTTCCATGGTTTCATTGTTGGAATTTTAAATTTTGAATGAAATAACCCAAGCAAGGTCCCCTTCTCGTGACAACCTAAAAGAAGTAAATTCCCATTTAGTTCCGCTTAACCGTTTGGAACAGACTTAACCGATAAATTGATGAAAATATATTGAAAACACAATTAAAATTACAATACTTTTAAAAAATCTCAAACTTAATGTGATCAAATACATAAACTATAAAAATACAAATACAAATACATGATAACATCAAAAACATGAGCTTTATGATCTTTACAGATCTTAGCGATATTGGGACGAATAAATAATAAAGCAACACGCATTTCTTCTTCTAAATTCCCTAGTCTCTCGCGTTTGTTTGTCTTTATATTAATCATAGTTGAAGATTGTGCTCTGCAAAGATATGACGTAGAAAATAACAATAATATGTCCAGGGCTTTTTCGCTTATACTCGGGTATTAATCTTTAACAGAGATCCAAAAAATTTCAGGAATGTTTTCATGGAACTGTAATTTTAATCCACGATTTGAAGAAAGTGACGTCAGTTCTTCTTCTTTTAAAGTAAAACTAGAAAATTCGGAAGAAAGAAACGGGTTCCTTATCCAATCATATTGTTCTGTGTTTAACAATGGAAATATTTTTCAAATTTTTCTTCCATTGTTGATAAATGTTCCATTATTAAAGAAACGATTGACTCGTTGGTATTTTGCACAGAGAGAACATTTCTGTGTTTCTCTCTCTTACGTGTCGTTTCCATAGTAAAACTCTTTTTTTTCATTACACATAATGTGTCAGTCGATGTAAGAATGTTTTCATCCTCTCCTTGCATACTTATATTGACAGAATTAAAGTAATCAAAAATATCAACCAAATACGCCAAATTATTGCACCAATCATCATTTTTTAGATAATTTACAAACGTTTTTTGATTTTCTGTAATTAATTTTTTAATTTCAACGCACGATTTAAAACCTTTCCTCGAGACAACCACTTCATTTCGGTATGTAGAAGTAAACACACATAATCTTCTTACATCGACGAACAAAATTCTTTGAAAATTCGTCTTTTCATCGGTCTCACTTTAATATAATTAACCATATTTTATTTAAGCCGATTCTACAATTAAAATCTTACGTAATTACGGATGTCGGGCGCGTTTCTCAACTTATTCGCCGGAAAACTCCCCGTAGCGAAAGACTAGAGGAACCCGCATGCGCCCGACATCCGTAACGACGTCAGACTTTAATTGTAAAACCGGCTTAATCAGAATTTGGATAACTGCAATAATATTTTATGTTTCCAAGAAGTAATTTTAACCCGAAAGATATTATTATACATACAAAGCCGAATGGTACGTGTAAATTTTACATTGAATTGATTTTTATTTGCAAACAATTTTTAATTAAATTGTACATTTGATTTTTTTGCGGAACAGTTGAAGGTGCTTCGCGGAACACACCTCGAGACGCAAGGACTCAACTAAAGTGGGAAACAGAATGCAACGAGTTTGACGGCGCGTTGACGCCGTTCGTACGGCGCTATCTGTCAGAAGAAAGTTAAAACCAAGCTGTCGTACGCAAGTGCACAGAATGGACAACGTCCTACGATGTTCGAACGCCGTTGATACTGAATGTTCGTCAACTTCCAACTTTTGACGCCGTAGAACGTTGACGCAGAACACCTAACCTCAGTTTTTACTGAATGGTAAAGTGTTTGTATGTATAAATAACTTGCATACAACATAAATAACATCACACACAAGTCTTCATCATCCATTATACTTTTAATAAAAGAAAGCGCACGTATAAGTACAGATATAGGTTGTCAAGTGACACTTGACGGCGTTAAAAATTATTGCATTGTGTGCAGGCAAAAATTCTCAACGGCGCTAACGCAACGCTGCGCAAATGACGGCGTAGCGCGCTGTGCATTCTGTTCCAGGCTTAAACGGTTTGTTCAGTTATCCGCACGGGCTGCTATACAGTGAAATTAATAAAGCAAGCTGGTTTTGTTAGTCATAATTTTGCTTATTTAGAATTTTCCAGGTTTCTGTTTCATTAATAACTATGAATGACACGGAAAGGAGTGATCTTATTATAGAAGAGATTTATATTAAAACAGAACATATAGATACTGATGATCATGAAGTGAAGAATGAAATGGATAACATGGCTGAATGGGAGAACGGTTAGTAATGAAAACGTTTATTCAAGCGAATTTTAGCACTGTTTGCAATGTTTGGGAACAACATAAATGATATATTTCTTAGCAGTTAGTTTATATTTGACTGTGCTGTGTTTATTGCAGGAATCAAAGCGGAAGTTACAGAAAGTGCAGCTTTCTCAACCACTGGTCAGTAGAGCTAGTTAAATTGATATCGGTATTTGGTTATGGACAGGAGGAAGGCATGAGAATATATTTTGAGTTAAAATGTAACTAATACTATGCGAGTTTGTTCATTACATTTGTCGCAGGAAAATTAACTGCACTAATATATTAATAATAATAGCTAATGATATTAGCTGCTTCTGTCCAACTAAAACTCATTTTATTTCATGAGGCAATGAACATAATGCACTTGTTTACAAACATATCCATTTATTGTAAATTCTGATGACCGACAGTCAGATGTACCACATAAAATTAAATGCCATACAATAAATATATAACAATAAATCTACTGAAATTAAACTTTAATTACTGTAATTTGATGCCCACCTTCTGTTATACACCTCAATGCATGTGTAGCGCGTAAAAATTAAAAAATTTCGCAACTATTTACTCGCATTTTCATAAAATAAAAATGTACTGTGCTTAAATTAACCTGTTCGCTGTTAGCCTATTGACAACTGAATACTAGACACGACAGCCACATTCCCTTGGACTACAGCGCTGCCAACGGTAATGTCACTTCTCAATAAGCAATTACTCGTTTCACTAGTTCAAATTTTAGCCGCCTGGTGTCACTTCATAGCGCTGTTTAGCCTAATACAGATTATAAATAACTATGTGTACTTATATTTCAGAGAACTGCGATACTCCTGGAACATATGTATCATCAACTGATAACATGTCTCAGTGTAATAACACAAATATTATAGTCAAAGAAGAGATTGACGTCAAACCTGAATGTGAAGAGGGCAGAAAATATGAGGAGGTAGCTGGACAAGATATAGGTCGGTCATTAATTTTTTATATTATTTAGTTACTTGTAAGCTTCCAGCAATGTTATTCCTTGTTTCCATTTACTGAGTACTTGTACAGAAGTATAATTTGTACTGTCTGTACGTGCATTTGTACTTCAGAATCTGTTGCTCCCTCTGAATAGGACGAAGCATTAGGTTCGTTCAGAACCTCCTTATTATAAATTAGAATTAACGTGAAATTAGTACTTAACATAAAATTTGTACGTAGAAATTAAGTAGTGTTCACAATATAAATTAAGAAATTAAGTTTATCGACCGATATTTGACAGCTGTTTTACATTTGCTAATGTGTTTTTGAGTGTTTTATAGTTCTGAAAAGAATTAAAATAGAAGTAAAATTTATATTTATGCTCATAGAAATCAGAAAGATGTGGATAGAAAGAAAAAAATATGGTCATAGAAATTTTTAGGTTGACAAATGCTTACTGCGCATGCGTCAATTATAAATTAACATAAGGGTTTGGAGTCTACAAACTTTTAATTTTAATTTATAAGTATAAGTATTAATTTAGATGGTTGTGAACACTAACGTACAGTTACGTATAACAAACGTTTACGTTAATTCTAAGTACTAATTCTAATATCTAATTTGGAGACTCTGAACGCAGCATATTATAAAGAATTCCCTGTCCCTATGATTCAGAATCTATATTAAATAATCCATTTACTATTAACAAAGACATCTTTTATAAGACCTCTCTTTTGAATGCTTTCGGAAACCACACGTTATACGTACATATTATTTTAATCAACTATTTGTTTGCAGCTAGTGAAAAATCCTCCGGTAATCCAGATGAGAGTTGTGAGCAAGTGTCCGTCAACAAGTTAAATAAGTATAATACAACGCAAACGGTTAAGATGTGTTATGAACGTGATGTATGCGAAGAACCATATACACAAACCCGAGACCATGTTGCACATAAACCAGCACTTGTTGGGGAAAAGACATTCAGATGTGAGCAGTGTGATAAAGCATTTTCGGAAGTGTCACATCTCGTCAGTCACAGACAAATACATGCTAACAAGAAGTCATACATATGTGATCAATGTAATAAAGCATTTTCACATTTAGGAAATCTCACTACACACAAACGAACACATTCTGGAGAGAAACCATACAAATGTAAACAGTGTGATAAAGCATTTGCTAGTTCAACATCTCTCTTTAGACATAAAAGATCACATTCTGGAGAGAAACCATTCAAATGTGATTTGTGTGATAAAGCATTTTCACAATCAGAACATCTCATTACGCACAAACGTACACATTCCGGAGAGAGACCGTTCAAATGTGACCAGTGTAATAAAGCATTTGCACATTCATCAGTTCTCATTATACACAAACGAACACATACTGGAGAGAAACCGTACATATGTAATCAGTGTAATAAAGCATTTTCAAATACATCAAATCTCATTACTCACGAACGATCACATTCAGGAGAGAAACCATATAAATGTGATCAATGTGATAAAGCTTTTGCAAGATCTACAAAACTCAATATTCACAAACGATCACATTCTGGAGAGAAACCATTCAAATGTGATCAATGTAATAAAGCATTTGCACAATCTTCAGTTCTTAAGACACACAAAAGAATACATACTGGAGAGAAACCATAAAAATGTGATCAGTGTAATAAATAATTTTCACTATCAGATCATCCCAAATTTGAACAAACGTACACATTCTGGAGAGATACCATTCAAATGTGACCAGTGTAATAAAGCATTTGCATAGTCATACACTGTTGGTATTTAATGGGTGTCCCAAGATTAACGCAAGATTTGAATTAAATAGAAAATACAGTTTTTAGTCTTTAGATTGTTATTTTTTTATTAAATCATAAACTACATAGGATAGGGTTATTTATGGAATAACACATCGGGCAAATGGTCTCCACGGCTTTTCTGGCACATACGCACTCTTGTCGAAATTTTCCATGACCATTTTGCATAAATGTGGCTGAATTTCGTTGATGCAGCGTTTAATTTCCTCCTGTAATGCACGGGTAGTTGTGGGCTTGTTGACATAGATCTTTGACTTCAAATAACCCCATAAAAAGAAATCTAATGGTGTTAAATCACACGATCTAGGGGGCCAATTCTGATCACCAATTGAGAGAGTAAAGAATTTCGGCAGAAAGAACTGTGTTATCATGTCGCGATATCGAGCACCAGTAGCAGTCACTGCTTGACCAGCCTCACTTTTAAAAAAGTATGGTCCAATGATGCCTCCTGTCCAAAATCCGCACCAAACAGTGACACGTTGTGGATGCATTTGTTTTTCGACAATCACAGGTGGATTCTCCGAACCCCAAACACGGCAATTTTGGCGATTAACAATGCCATCAAGGTGAAAAAGTGCTTCACCGCTTAGGATGATTTTGCTCTAAAAATCAGCATCCACTTGTTAATATTCAATAATCCACGAAAACACGTCTAGCGCTCCATTTTTACTAACCCTAAACTCTTAGCTGTCAAATTGTTTTTTTTTTCAGGGTTGCCAACAATTTACTGCACAAATGGCGTCAAATTCAAATCTTGCGTTAATCTTGGGACACTCTTTAGTATCACCTTACCCAGGATAATGCTCGGCCACATGTTGCGCGAATTGTAACGAACTGGCTGGATAACAAAGGTATTGATGCGATACCATGGCTAGCACAGTCACCTGATCTAAATACGATTGAACATGTGTGGGACATGCTTAAGAGAAGAATTACTCCACATATGGATAACATCCATGATAACTTTAGGTTCAGAGAGCTTCTGAGAGCAAAATGGGCACATTTACTTCAAGAAGACATCGATAATGTTATTTTGTTCATAAATCGCAGATGTAGGGCTGTGATCAACCAACGTGGAGGTCATACTCCCTATTAGCATTTTTTTTTCTTCACTTTTTACAGTTCTGTACAATATATATATATATTTCCCCTATCAATAAAGAGCAAAAGCATCCTCTACGCTGATGATACTACATTAATTGTTAGATCTAACGACCTAGATAAAGCACTGTCTAGGAGTAACGAATTTCTAAGTCAAGCCAAAATGTGGTTTAATGCAAATGGACTATTACTCAATGAAAATAAAACTCAGCAGCTAGTAACAACCTTTAAACATCACAATTTCAATAACCCACTTTCCGTTAAATTCTTAGGTATCCATGTTGATCCCACTCTCCAATGGGATCAGCATGTAACCCATCTGTCCAATAAATTATGTAGTATCATATATCTATTTAGAAATTTAGCGAATTCGGTATCTGAACATGTTATGCGGATAGTTTATTTCTCACTTTTCCAGTCTCAGATCGCTTATGCACTATTAGCATGGGGCCATTCGCCCGCTGCAGAAAGAATTTTCTCCTTGCAACGCAGAGCGCTCAGAGTCATTGCTGGTTTATCATATAGAGCCGACTGCAGGTCATACTTCACAAAATTAAAAATCATGACTTTACCCTCACTATATATATATTATTGCCTCTTGTTAGCTTTTAAAAACTTAACCGAATGTGATACTTTTGAACAAATCCATAATTATAATACAAGAAATAAAAATAAGATTTATCCACCATTTTTAAGATTGACTAAATCTAAAAATAGCACGAACTATTATTCTTATAAATTTATTAACGTATTGCCAGACTCCTTCAAATCCAATAGTTTTAACTCTTTTAAAAATACCATCAAAATTTTCCTTATCAACCATGCTTTTTATTCTATAAATGAATTTTAACAACATAAATTCTAAATTATTTTTATTGCTTTTAAAATTGTAGTTGATGCTATTTTAAATTATTTTGTCTAATTCTTTATTTTATTTTTATTTTCATTCCCTAAGTACACAATTTCTACCAAACAAAATGTTTGATATTATATATGTACATATTGTTTGCCATATTGTTTCCTGTACATTTTATTAAATATTACATTCACGATTGTACTGACTGACTTAAAACAAATATTATTGTAATTTACTCAATAAACAATTATTATTATTATTATTATTATATATATATATGTACCCCCAGCAAACATTTTTATACGGGCCAGTACTGTTGAAGCACATGCATTGAAAGTAATGGGCCAGTGCTGTCATTTCCCACTAAGCCAGTACCCTGTGACCGTTAGCTGGCCCATTAGCTTATCAATTGCCGGCCCAGCAGCGATATAGTGCAAAATAATCGCATTACTTGCAAGATTTATTTCTGACGGACCAGTGCTTATATTATACCCACTCTGGTATTTCAAATGTAACATATGTGTACTTACCCAGTATTAGAATAAATTAATGGTTCGATGCAAAATAAATACTCATTTGGCCATTTACACCATCGTTGAATAAATATAATAAAAAAAATAAAAATAAAGTTGACAATATCGCATCGGTTTTAAACTATTAGAGAAGAAATTAATATGCTGTCAATAGAATTATGTCAACTTTATTCGTTGAATAAATTTTAACGATGGTAAAACTGCCCGATTGTAAATTGTATTAACAGTTATAATTTATTGATTTGTTTATAAATATTTAATAAATATTATTTCAGAAATAACAGGTATTAGTTTATTTAATTTATTAATTTAATGAAGAATTTTAAGAAAATGGTTTTCTGCCCTTTCGACCAGACCAATTGCATCCTAAAGATAATGGGTGACTAATAATTTTCGCCAGTATTCACCTTGTATTGTCTATCA
This sequence comes from Liopterus haemorrhoidalis, assembly GCA_963971575.1. Classification (NCBI taxonomy): domain Eukaryota; kingdom Metazoa; phylum Arthropoda; class Insecta; order Coleoptera; family Dytiscidae; genus Liopterus; species Liopterus haemorrhoidalis. The sequence continues at coordinate 30,824,931 of OZ020623.1, forward strand.
CATCTTTTCCCCCTGACTTGAAGAGTGCCCACCTAAAGAAATCATACTTGTTAAAATAAATTCAATAACCAAATTTTATAGGTAACCTCTTTTAAGATTGCAGCGCCAAAGTGGCAAAACCGAAACTAACCAAATAGACAATAACAACTTTTTGACATATGGACAATACGTTGTAATCTGACATTTAGAAAGAATTTATTAATATTCTTGTCTTGATTTGTGTTTTCTTAAAAAATATCACACGTATGCCAAACAGATACAAAATCTAAAAACCCAAACAAATGTAACACGTGCATCAGAACAATAACAAACTTGTCTATTTGGTTGGTGAAACATAATTCCGCCAGATAGAGTCTCTCTTATGACCATTTGCCTATAGAAGGTGGTTAAGCATTAATACTAACGTGTATACATATTTACATTACATTACTTTCGTTTTTAAAGAATTGTCTTAACCTCACAAGAATTTTGAGGTTAAATGATTTATTCTTTGTTTTGTTAAAAGTTAAAACATGAAACACATAAGTTAAAGAATTAATCAATCTGCACTCACCTTTTATATTCCATATTATGTTCTATACCACTTATAATTCTTCTGATTTTACATTCTTCACAAACTATTAACATTAATAAACGCGGCAATACCGCAAATGTCACACAAGTCACATAAATAAATGAGAAAGACGCGGAACGTCGCACGAATTCAGCTCTAACTACAATAAAGACTATACTCAACTGACAACATTAATATTTATTCGGTGGAAATCCAAAAAGCTCTACAACTCCTAGTTTATACATACGAGCCCAAAATCATATTAGTTCACCCGTTCGCATTTTTTAAGATTTTTACTTGAAATATATAGAATAAGTGAAATAAAACAAAACAATAATTCAAGAAAAATCACGGTACAAAAATGGCAATCTATACCTTAAAATCAACCATTGCCAGATATGTAGCACGTCAAACGCCGGTATATGCTTGCTTCCTAGATCTCAGCAAGGCTTTTGATCGAGTGAATAGAGGGAAACTTCTTGAAATTCTAAGAAAGAAAAATGTTCCGGAACGCTTGGTAGATATACTAAGAGAATGGTTCGACGAAGAGGTCAAACGTGTACGTTGGGGTGCAGAAAGATCTGCTCCTTTTAAACATAATCTGGGAGTGAGACAAGGTAGCTCTTATCACCTTATCTATTCAACCTGTATATAGGGAAAAATTGCTAAGCGATATGACATCTGGTGGGATTTTAGGAACTACAGAAATAGACATTGTGTCGCGCTTTTTTTTATAAAAAATGTTTGCATAAAAATATAATTGCATAAAAACAAGTATTAATATTGTTGCAAAATTACAAAAACCACCAGTAAACATTTTCCATAAGTAAAATTCACGTTGTTTATATGTAACGAATGTCTATTTTGAAGGTTCCAAGTTTGCCGAAATAGCGCTGCGATCTTAAAATACTTCCCCTATGGATGACTTAAGTTTGCAGTTAAATAAGCTGAAAACGGGATGTGTGATGGGTTCCTGTGTTATCAACCACATATGTTATGCTGATGACATGGTACTACTCTCACCCTCTTTGGCCGGCTTGACGGAACTAGTGAAGATTTGTGAGTGGTTCACCACAGAGCACGGACTGATATATAATGTCAAAAAGACTGAGTATATTGTTTTCCAACCGAAGTGCAAGAAGTACAGCGTACCTAATCTTAAGCTGTGTGGACAGATCGTACCGCGTGTTTCGTTCGTGACATACCTCGGTCACATAATGTGCGACGATCTTTCAGACAATGCAGACATTAGTAGGCAGTGTCGAATGTTGTGCGTGCGCGCCAATATGTTGAATAGACGATTTGCAAGATGTAGTAAAGGTGTGCGCAATTGCCTATTCAACTCATACTGTGCCTGTGTTTATGCATCAGCCCTATGGACAAATGCAACAAAGGCAATTAGACATAGATTCAGAGTGTGTTATAATAACGCCTTTAGAATTGTAAATGGCTTGGACAGATTTTGTAGTGCTAGCCTTATGTTTGCTCAAAATGGAATACCTGACAGTTGGGGTATGCTGCGCAAACGAATTTTTTCTCTGCGCAGCAGGCTTTGGCTGTCAACTAATAAGCTGATTGTTAACTGTCTGAAAAATGATGTTATGTTTAACAACCATTGGTGTAAGCAATTAGTGCTTCACTAAAACTTGAATCTGTATTGTGGACAGACTGGACCAATGGTTGTACTATGTCTTATTTTTGTTTTATTTTCTTTTATGTTATATCTTTCTTGTAAGTTATGTAATTATTCTGTTCACTATCTGTTTGTTTTGTTTGTTACTACTTTATATTTTGTATATTATATGTATATTGCTTTTGGCCTAGATGCCGGTTAATAAATGGTTAATAAAAGTAAAAACATATTACTATATACTTATTAAACTACTTTATTATTTGATACAATTTAAACATATTTACCCACAAAATAAGCTTATTTATATTCATTACTGTAAAAAATTGTAATTGTAAAAAAACTTTTAAAATGTTACTGAAAATATTGCACCAATTTTCTCATAAAAAACATATTTTTACAACTGTGTAACTGCACCCTTATTTTTTAAAATAACATCAATTCTTCGTTGTATGGTGTCTACAAGTTTGTGACAATACAGCTGTGAGTAAGAGTTCCATATTTTGTGTAAAAATTTACAAAAATGTATTAGAAATTAATTGAAGTTTTCAAAAACTACATGAATTATTCCATTAAATTTGGTTTTTGACGTTTATTTAAACTTGACGTTTGTAAAAACTATCGATAAACTAAATACGGGCGAACTTAAGTGATTTTGGGCTTGTATATATATATATATATATATATATATATATATATATATATATATATATATATATATATATATATATAAGGAGAAATAATAGTTCTTATTTACTCGTCAAATTATATTAAAAAATATTATTACAAAATAATAATTTTATGAGAACGTTTCAGTAACGGGCTTGCCTGCTCTGATACAACATGTCGCACTTCTACGTACACATAGTGGTCTAGCTGCTAAAATATGTTTAGAAGTTTTTATTAGTTTTGGTTTTTTTAACTTTAGACTGAAGATGACTGGATGTCCCAGTCGAAACGTCTCATAAAATTATTATTTTGTAATAATATTTTTTAATATAATTTGACGAGTAAATAAGAACTATTATTTCTCCTCATATCATTTTTCGTCAAGAACCATATTTCTACTATATATATATATATATATATATATATATATATATGTTTTGTTTTGTAATTGTAATATCACTGACGATTTATTTTGTGAAATTTAAAAGAATAAATAAATAAACAAAATATGTTGAATGGGCTTGGACAGGGGTACTTTTAAGTAACCATATGAGAACTACAAGAGAAGAAACGTTGTGTAAAAAGAAATTCTTTATCATTTGCTAAGATTTATTAAAAGACATTATTATTTATTTTAAAATCAACTGAACTGAAATTAAATGAACTTATCCTGTGCGAAGAAAGGGTACTCAGCTAGTGACAGTATATAATTGATTGTGGTTTAGTAACACATGATTTGTAACAATGGCTAGGGTTTGCACCAGACGGCAATGTATTTAAAAGTAATATCCCAGAAAACTTAATCGTAAAGACAATAATCCCACATCTTTAAAAAATCTTGTTTAATTTTTATATAATAATAGATATTTAAAAAAGAGTCACAAATATTATCTGAGAAATTAAAATTACTTATCAAAAATTACTATTTTTTCAATAAATAACCTAAACAAATATTCGTCCAAATACTAACTAACCCATATTTGGTAATTGGCAGAATATGGAAATTTGAACCGAATACAGCCGGACAGACATCTCGTGGCCGGGCGTGAAACATGCGCGTGATATTTGTAGTGGGGATTATAACTTTGGCGAATTGCATTATTTCCTACAGAAGCTATTACAGTCAAGTGCATAAGCGCAACATTCAAAATATGTTAAATATTTAAAATCATGGAGACAAAAAGCAAACTAGGTGGACGTGCTATTAATAGTCGAAGTCGAGAAATAATTAGAAATGTTCTTAAATTTTTGAAAAAGGAAAAGTTTAGGTTAGGTTAGGTTAGGTTACGTTAGCTTAAAATTTTGAATAAGGAAAAGGTTGCGGGAGGATTTATTATACCACTTTGTTTATCACTATTACTACTATGTATTTTATAACAAAATTTTACATTGTTATGTAAGTATATTTAGCAAGAAAACATCTGTATTACATTATTACATAGAATCTAAGCCTTTATTATTTACAATCTACTTGAGATTGCTGGAGTTTGGAAAAAGACGCAAGACGGCGGTGCTCTGACCAATAATCAAGTCGACAAAGTGAACTTCAAATGCAGTAATCACTTAAATCAAGCAGCTGCGTTTCTATAGTTTTGTTGTTCGACTGTGATGGGAGGAACTTGTTTGTAGACGTACCTAACTCATAAATATAATGTACACGTGTAAGAATATGAACTTGTTTCTCTGACTGATCTCTGTATCTGACACTGTGGTTCTTAGTGCCATCTCTATGCGCACTATAAGCTCCGCCCGGTCACGAGAGTCTGTCCGGCTGTACGTTGATTATTAACCGAATATTGGTTACACCTCTAATTTTTACTGAAATGTTTGATTCAATCGAAACGTTTCTCTCCAGAATGTATTCGCTTGTGTTTCATGAGATTTGATGACTGTGAAAATGCTTTATCGCACTGCTCACATTTGTATGGCTTCTCTCCAGAATGTATTCGTTTATGTCTAATGAGAAGTGATGACCGCGAAAATGCTTTATCGCACTGCTCACATGTGTATGGTTTCTCTCCAGAATGTATTCGTTTGTGTATAATGAGATGTGATGAGTTTCCAAATGCTTTATCGCACTGCTCACATTTGTATGGCTTCTCTCCAGAATGTATTCGTTTATGTCTAATAAGATGTGATGACCGCGAAAATGCTTTATCGCACTGCTCACATGTGTATGGTTTCTCTCCAGAATGTATTCGTTTGTGTCTAATGAGATGTGATGAGTATGCATATGCTTTATCGCACTGCTCACATTTGTATGGTTTCTCTCCAGAATGTATTCGTTTGTGACTAATGAGATGTGATGAGTATGCAAATGCTTTATCGCACTGCTCACATTTGTATGGTTTCTCTCCAGAATGTATTCGTTTGTGTCTAATGAGATCTGATGACCGTGAAAATGCTTTATCGCACTGCTCACATTTGTATGGTTTCTCTCTAGAATGTACTCGTTTGTGTCGATTGGCCAACGACTCCGAACTCTCATCTGATTCACTGAAAAAAGTTTCACTAGCTGCAAACAAATTTACATTAGTTATTGAAACAAAAATAATTTTGTTGGAATATAGTCATTTTCTTATATTTACTCTTGCTACGGGTGGCTACATAGGATGTTTTCGGAAAGTGTTTAAGCATTGCTATTTTTTTTTTTTAATATGAAATTAGGTAGTAGGGTTAATTCGAATAGATATATTATTTTAGTTAACAAATTATAATATAAAATAGGAAAAATAATTGAAAATCAAATAACCGAGTTATTTCTTGTTTTTTTTTTTTTTTTTTTTTATCTATTGAGTTGAATTAGAATCATGTGTTGGATAAATTATAATGATGTATTACTGAACTAGCAAACTATACGTCACTGTACTCCTGTGCATTCAGTACGAGGATATGGAAACTGGGAATACCTGTATTGGAATAATATTGAATTATTGACTGACCTGTATCTTGTCCAGCTGTACTTTCCTCATATTCACTGTCATCTCCACATTCCGACTTGATGTCAATCTCCTCAGTGATGATGTTCTCAGTGTTGTAGTTATACTGCGACATGTCGCCAGTGGATGATGTGCCATACATCTCCTGAGGATTGCGACCTTCTGAAATATAAATACTCATAGTTAGTGTGACTGTGTCTATTACTGAACTAAAGCCCAGTCGTTGAAACAGAGCAGTTCGTCATTTTGCGTCATAACTTTAATGACAAATTTAATGGCGAAAATATAACTAAATCGATTTTTTTTGCATGTGAATTATAGTCTAATATTGCTCTTCATTTTTTTATTTTAATAAAAATACAACCTTTTACAGTTACAATTTGCATTTAGATATCATTGCTTTGAATGCTTACAGTCGACTCTTGCCACACTCTGACGTCACAGCGGCTGTTTTTACTTCACGACTGTAAATCGACGGTTTTTTTTGTTTGATGGTCGAAGAAAAAATTATGCACCAATCAGCTCCACGTAATTCTGATAACAACGATATGCACACCAAACATATCAGCTTCATTCGCAGATGTTTACCACACAAAAATTATAAATGATAAATTTACAACTGAGTAGTGCTAAAAATTTGGATACATTTCATTTTGAAATTAATAATTAAATTAACAAAGACGGTATCTCATAGTTACGGTAAATGGACTCTATACCATTGTTGCTTAACTGGGTTTGGCCTGTCTGCAACTCGAATAAGTAAATAAATAAATAAATCAGTGTTACTTTAATGAGCGTTCGGTCTTAAATGGTTAATAAAGCTATCTCTACTGACCTGTGTTTGACACAGTTGTACTTTCTGCGATATTTCCTTCACATTTACTGCTGTCCACAGGTTCATACTTGACGTTATTACTTTCTGTGCTTTCATGATAAACGACAACTGTAACTCCATCTATGATACCTAAAATAAAATCATCATCTATAATATAATACGCCAACGTGTGTCCTTGCGTGGATGCATGTGCATGTATGTCCTCTAAAATCTAAAACAATTGAAGCGAGATTCCGAAATGTAACGAAATATTCCGAAGCTTACCGAAGTATTTATTGACATATAACGCGTAATAATAATGGTTGTTAATTGATATGTTTACACAAAAATAATATAAATTAAAATTATTAGTAGCAGAAAAATAATTATTTTAAAAAAATATTTGCTTTTGATGAAAGTAAGTAAGAAAAATGTGACTTTCTTTTCTTTATTATTATTTTTTCAATGCTTTATTATTGTTTTTATTTCTAGGATTAATGTTTTAAATTATCTAACGTCTTAAATTTTCAAAAATGTAAATGTAATGCATTGACTAAAACTCGCGTTGGTAAAAATTATAATTTTTACCAAAAATTACCGGCCGAGTCTGGTCATTCATATCAGCGTCACTAGGTGACAACTTATTTGTGTGAATTTAAAATTGGTTGGAAATATTTAAAATATTTTAGTAAAAATAAAAAATTGATACATTCAATAGTTTGCACCTTTAAAATTGTATGTCATGTTGGTATTAAAACATGGTAAAAAATTTCACTTAAAATGTCATTCCAATTGACATGTGTCATAAAGATAAATGATATCTTATATAGTTATAATGATTATAACCAACAAATCTGAAATAGATTTTACAGCGGAAGGAATATTTTCAAATACAAATTTACATTTAAAAGTCAGTACTACACTATAAAAGTAACGAAAATAACCAGATCTGGTTTGACTTTACAAAAGTAAACGCAATATATTAAAGCGGGCAAACAATTAAATTTTAGTGTGTAATAGTTTCTTACGATTTATTTTAAACTGATTTAAGATATAGTGTAAGTACGCTTTTTTCCGTGTGCACTTTTTTCCGTGAGTGTTAATTTGTTCATGTGCGCTTTTTTCCGTGTGCGTGTTTTTCGTGTGCGTATTTTTATATTATATAAGTAATTGGAATATTTATTTTAATAAATATATTTTAAATTTCATATCTCAAATCATTTTTAGTTTTGACGTTATAAAGGTAATGCATAGAATGAGAATGAATCGTTTTCCCATCTTAAAAAGTTAATGAATAAATAAATTGGAATAATACACATTATTTGTCCAGTTTTTATAAATGGGCGAAGAGTTGATTCAATTTGAATTGGATGAAGTGAGGCGTATGGCTAGAGAAAGAAGTCTGAGGTGTCGAGCAAGTTCCACATTAAGGTAATGATTTGTTTGCCAACACAGTTCGCAACGGGTGCACTAGTAATGAAATATAATCGAATATGTTTATTTTAAAATATATGTTTTATTTCAAATGTTTTCTAATCATTGACCAAGTTTATCTGAAATAAACTGAACTATGACAATGAAATATGAATGACAGTATTAAGTGTGAATTAGTTGTAAATGTACCAGTTACTGACCATTCTCGCATTCAGTTGTATCCTCTGTTCCAGCCATCACTATGAAGTCATCAGTAAGTTCATATTCCATCTTAATGTCATCCTCTTTTTTAATAAAATCTGTGTCCTTGGAATCACCAGGATGCATATCACCGCCTGTCGCATCATTCATATTCACTCCTGGAAAAATAATGTCCTGTCATATAAAAGAACTACAACTAGTCACTTTATATAAATCACGGAATAAGAAATAATCAATTTATTAATCAATATAAGTTGACTTGTGAGTGCAGTTCCCTTTATATTGGTCAAACAGGATGAAATTTTAATATTAGATTAAAGAAACATAATAGAGCCTTTAATTCTAACCTCGTCATTTATTATTCAACATTTAGTGACCATTTGAAAAACTGTAACCACATTGCTAGCGGTTATTCCGTTAATCTTAAGTGTTTAAAACCATTTCATTTTGTAAACAAGGGCTATAAACTAAATATTCTTGAATCTTTAGAAATATTTAAACATCTGAGGCAGGGTGCACCGGTTCTCAATGGACAATAAGATTAAGTTTATTCGCCTATCTTCCAGGTATTTGTTATTTAGGTTTTTCTAAATTGTTCGCATATAAGGGTAGTACACCAACTGTTTTACATTAATTTATTTTTGTACACCTGACAATGCCATTGTATGGCGAAACTATAGTGTTATTTTACAATAAAGTGATATTTTGCATAGAAATTTTGTATTTTATTTATCTTGTTGTGATGAAAACTGATTTGATCAACAAATTGAAGACCACCCAGCAAACATTCAACCATCGGCCGAATGCCGGCAAACTGCTTTTTTTGTTGGTAAATTGCTGGCACCAAAAGTTTGTGTAACACCAGTATTAATAATATACTTCACATTTGTATCTCGCACTCCTCCTATACGAAGTACTTTACCAGCATTTTATGTGCACTCCTTGTTTTTGTTAATATGTTACATTTTACTTTAATTTTAAAAAAATTTTAAGTACCTTTTCTATTCTTTTTTATTCTAATCAAGTCGATAAATTATTGTTTTACACAGCTATCCGTCTCTTCTTCGCTCATACTTTTTATTTAACTCTAAACTTTTTTTAAATGTTTTATTTAAATAAAACGCCAATTGTAGTTCATGTGATTCATGTGATTTGTGTGCTGTTAGCGCGTTTATTTATGTTAAGGGTTTGTGAAGAATATAAAAATATTAATATATAAAGAATTATAAGTGTTTTGGAACGTAATATGGAATATAAAAGGTAAGTGCAGATTGATAAATTCTTTAACTTATGTGTTTCATGTTTTAACTTTTAACAAATCAAAGCATAAATCATTTAACCTCAAAATTCTTGTGAGATTAAGACAATTCTTTAAAAACGAAAGAAATGTAATGTAAATATATATACACATTAGCATTAGTACTTAAACACCTTAAATAATATTTGGTTATTGAATTCATTTTAACAAGTATGATTTCTTTAGGTTGGCACTCTTCAAGTCAGGGGGAAAAGATTTGGTAGACACTACAAGATGAATATTGGCGAAAATTATTAGTCACCCATTACCTTTAGGATGCAATTGGTCTGGCCGAAAGGGTAGAAAATCATTTTCTTAAAAATCTTCATTAAATTAATAAATTAAATAAACTAATTCCTTTTATTTCTGAAATTATATTTATCTAATATTTATAAATAAATCAATAAATTATAACTGATAACACAATTTACAATGGGCCAGTTTCACCATCGTTGAATAAATTTATTCAACGAATAAAGTTGACAATATCACATCATTCTATTGACAGCATGTTAATTTCTTCATTAATAGTTTAAAACCGGTGCGATATTGTCAACTTTATTTGTTAATTATATTTATTCAACGATGGTGAAAATGGTCAAATTAATTTTTATTTTGCACCTAACTATTAATTTATTTTAATACTGGGTAAGTACACATATGTTACATTTGAAATAATAGAGAGTGGGTATAATATAAGCACTGGTCCATCAGAAATAAATCTTGCAACTAATGCGATTATTTCGTACTTTACCGCTGCTGGACCGGCAATTGATCATCATACATCACTAGGCCAGCTAACGACCACGGGGACACCGGGGTACTAGCCCAGTGCAAAATGCAGCACTGACCCATTACTTTCAATGCCGGCGAGTATGTGCTTCAACAGTACTGGCCCGTATAAAAATGTTTGCTAGACAGTCAATGCAGTTTTCAATTTAAATATTTATTGTACTCGTACTTTTTGACTTAAAATTAATATGAAAAGAGACTGCTAAATGAAAATTTCACCATTGTATTTTCTATGCTCAATAGAGAAAAAAGTAGATACAAGGTATATTTCTAATAGTGAGGATTCAAACAAGAAAGTACAATACCTGTGTAATCAGCATTTTCTTCCTGTTCTTCTTTCACTGTGTTACTGTTACTGTAGTACTCTTCACGGGCTTCACTTGTAACCAAGTAAGTGTGACCAGATGCTGGTAATATATCTGGACTGCTGCACTGATCTTCAGGCTCTTCACTATTCGTCAACAACTCTTTTCGTTTTTCTTTAAAATCCATCAGAGAAACACACAACTCACCGCTAGTTTGAGAGTAAGAACTCAGTTGTGATGTGTAATTTATAAATATTTGAGTGTTTCGCAAGCATTGCTCACGAAATTCGTAGAACCCATCTACTTTACTGCAGCATTCCGCACATATTTCTCCCCGATTGGACAACACTGTGGAGTTCTGAAAATAAATGTTATCCACGGTTAGACTTGCCTGCTATAAATGAAATAGAAAAGTACAGCTGATAAGCTATAAATTAGGTCTGTTCATATCAGCCGCAAGCCAGAGCTCATAGCAGTGGGTTAAATTATTCTAATCTGTTGATTATTGCATCTGATGTCAAGAAGCCATTGAAAATTACTCTACGAACAGACCTGACCAGACAGATTTTACCTATCATTCTAATACAGCATACAAATTTAAAAATCTGTTTGATAAGTTCAGTTTAACTCCAGTTTTCAGTAAAAAATTTCAATTAAAAACTTTATTGAGTAACCTTTTAAACAAAGAAAACAACCTAGAAAAGTCTGTAATATATAGCATTGAGTGTAATAATAAACAGAGTGGTCGATATTGGGTGACTGTTACGTAACACCAATTTTAGCTTCATTCCGGAACCGATCCAACAGGATACGGTATTTATTGTTTGTTGCAACTGCCGATATTGTTGAAAATATGCATTGCACAGACTATTCAGGTATTGATTAATTGGTTGCTGTGTCCCTGAGCTTATGTAATTTCATATCAACCAAAATACCATGCTGACGCAAGAAATCGGCACCCAATAATATTTTCATAGCGCCAGAAAGTGTTTAAACATCTGAACATTAAATTTACATGCAAATGTTACCGGAGACGAGTTGTTAAAAAGTGCCATTGTAACGGAAATTAATAGAATTGAAATTGTATGTCTTTATAACGTCCTGCTACGCGTTTCAAACTGTTTTTAAATATATCACATTTCAAATATAAGTTAATAATGAAAATAAACAGGTTCTTACCAATTCCGGATATAATAATATCAGCCTAGAATAATAGCTTAATTTTCCACTACTGGTAATAAGTCCGCGTAGATGTTTTTCATTTTTGAGACAGATACAACAAATATTTGTTAAAAAATACATTATAACTGTAGATTTGTTTGAACAATGTGTACTTAATTTTCAAGTAAGCAGTGTTAATCTCCTTATAACTATCAACATTTATTATAAACGCTATGTAGCTGCCCGTGCAGAGCATGCTCAATACTGCCAACCTGTTGTGCCACATAAAAAATAAATAAAATGCTAGATAATAACCACAAAAACACCTGATTCTATAGTCCGTACAAAGGTGAGAATGCAGTATTGCTCTTATGGCAAATGGGAGCAGTGTTGCCAAATGTTGTAAAAGTGTCAATTATAATAATACGAAAAACTCATATGATTTACAAAAATCAATTCTTATAAAACTCAAAATTACACTCAACAAAAACAAATGACCATTTGTAGATTACTGCGTCTTCACAGATCAGCGCGTTTTAGACCTGGCAACTTCGACAAGCAAGAAAGGGAGAGCGTCATTGTATAAACCCATTAGAGAGTAAGAAAAAGAACTACTCCATATGTCCTGTACTGCATACTCACCTTTGAACGGACTATAACAAAAGTCACCACTTTTATTTACTGGAGCTGGTATTTAAATCCTGTTTTTAATTTAATAGATATTCTTTTGCTGTAATTTTAAAACAGCTGCTTATTTTAAAATGCTAGTTTATATTCCCCTATAGTCATCTGTCAACGTATATTAAAAGTATTGGTTTATAAACAATTTTTGGTCAAATTTACGTTTTCTTGCTGTATACAGTATATTTGAATTATAACTCAGTATTAAAGTGTACAAATATATATGAATCCATTTTATGATAAAATTTGCTGTTTGTAAATGAATATTTTCAGAGGTTATTATGTTGGTGTCAGGATATAGTCCCAGAAAATAAAATATTATACTTTGAAAGTAAAACATTTATTTGAATACTTAAGAGCGTAATGTACCTGGGTTACGCGCAACGGAAACGTGCATTTGGAAGGGCCAAAGAATTTGAACCAAATGTTGTCGGATCAATTTGATCGATTAAATTTGAAGATAAAGATTGGCTCCGTTGGATTTAAGAGTTAAAATTTAGTTTTATTTATAATGTTCAGTTTTACAATGTCCTAAACTTTGTCTTCACATCACTGTTACTCCATAAATCAATAACAATTGCAAATTCCATAGCTTGAATCCCATAGATTGTACTTTTATCTTTAAAATGAATCCTTGTTTATGAAAATTAATTAATATTTAGCACCAATTCTTTGGCCCACACCGAAACACTATCTATATGAAATACTGGCATTTACAAACATCTGGTAGCGTGGTTTTAAACTAATTTATGGCGGTATACTGAAGTTAGATGTTAAGTCGCACATCGACGGAATCGCCCGAAATTGAACGATGTTAGAAAAACGGTATTCTGAAACGTCGCTATGTTAACGTTCGTCGATGTGAATTAACATTTTAGTTGTTAGATTAACCGCTAGCAAATAGCTCGACGGAATTGAGATTACAGTGGTGTTAAATTTTATTTTGAACAAATTTTCAACTAAAATCATTTCGCTTTCGTGATAGTCTATATAGAAAAGAAAATTTATTTTATAAGCTTAAAAAATAACGGCTCAAATTCCACTCAATACCGAAGTACAGAATGGAATTTTTACCAAAATAACATTAAGTTTCTTTTAACATGCAAAATACTTACTGTTCGAATGATGCATTTTGAAGCGATTCGCTAATTTTTTTAAATTCTGGAACTTTGCAATATATACTGTTTTCAGGTAACTCAACGGTGTGACTGATCTATTTTTGCAAACTATCCTTTTTATGTAAGAGATCTTTGGTAGGAATTACCGGGGTTAAACAACCCCTCAATCCCTGTGATTACATATGTTACAGATTAGAACATTTTTCTGAGAAAGTACTCTCATTAAAAAGGGTCGAAATTACCTGAATTTTAAAAACTCATGTTGATTTACAATTCAAAACAAAAGAAACAGGTTTTGTAGTAATATGATTGACATCAAACACTGGAATTCCATTAATAATTATAATCCATACCTAATCCTGCAGTAACATTTGGTTTAGCCTTCAAATTAGATTTTTCTGCAATAGTAGTTACATTTTGAATGTCTTCTGTTTTTATTTCTAATTTATAAATAATTATTTAACCGTTTTAAAAACGTTAACCCAACAAAACATAATTCTTACACGGCTGTCAAAACGAACGTGAAGTTAGCCCCAGTGTTAATTCTACGCCGGAAACAAATTGTAACATTGGATTTTACATCGGGTTGTTCAGAATATTGATTTTTTCAGCGATGTTAAATCTGATTTAATAGAGCAGTGTTATTTTCATTGGTGTTAAGTTCACGGGTGTTACGATGGAAACTTCAGAATACCGCGATTAGTCATGGTAGAGGGAATCTAAGCTCCGCCTTCATTTTCTACACATATCTTTGAATGCGGTGTTTATTTAGTAAGACATAAACTGTTGACTATGCTTAAAAAGTTGTGTTTTATTCAATAATTTTCTATTGATTTATAAAAATGGGTAACTGAAGATCTTTGGAATAAAACAGTGTGTGATGTCAAATTTACGTGTTTTATTTTAGACTTTACTCTTTCCGTGGTAGAATACAAATTCATATTAACACAAAAAATGGTCCCAAAAATTAAGTTAAATAATTATGGCCGGTTTCTGAAAGCTTAGTTAACTATAACCTAATGGACAGAACATGGCTGCTATGGTTACGTATGGGATTGTTATACTGTAATCGGGTTTAACCAAATGGTTAAACTCGGCTAAGCTTTCAGAAACCGGCCCTTAGTTGTAAACTCAAATAAAATTACACTTAAAACGAACTGAATTACCTACATCTATCTATTTATATATATAAAAGGCAATGTCATGACTGACTGACTCATCGACGTCCAGCCCGAACCCCTGGGTCTAAACACTTGAAATTTGGAGAGTATATTCCCTCCATAACGTAAGCACCCTGTAAGAAGGGATTTTTCGAAATTCAACCCCTAAAAGGCGAAAAGGGCTGAATTGTGATTTCCAGGATTGCTTAATATCTCTTAGAATCAATAAGATATCGACTTGGTTTTTTGCTTATAACTATACTAATTTTTGAATTATTTTTTGAATTTCCTATTTATTTCCCCTACTACAGTTTTAGGGGTGCTTAGTAAATTTCTGACACGCCAAGAGGTAAGTCAAAAAAAATGTTGAGAACCACCGGTCTACAATGAGGGTCAGAGGCGTAGCAGGGGGGGGGGGGATTGGAGAGAAACTTCTTCTTACATATTATTATTATTATTACATTAATGATTATTAACATAATTTTTTGATGAAAAAAAAAACTATTATTTCTACAAAATTATCTGTAAAATCAGAATTGGTAATAAATATTAATCACTTTTCACACACAAGGGCTTATTTTAAAGATAAAATTACAATATAGAGTGGTCAAGTGTTAACATTTGTAATTTTTATTCATTTACTGAGTAATAGTGATGCGAAGTTAAAAAAAAAGTTTAGCACTGTAAAATTGAAAATTAAAAATAAATAAAAAATTTTCTTTCATATCTAGAAATAAAAAAAAAAAATCAAATTATAAAATCAGTTATAAATCCTCTACAGAATATGTAAACTATGATGCGGCATGTCTTTCCTTTAACATGTTACATTTGAGCGATCGTCGCTCGCTTACAGACATTCTGAGTTTATATAAAGTTGTAACTAATAATATTTCTTCTAATGAATTATTATCATTAATAAAATTTCGAATTCCGAGATGCAATACCCGTGGCACGGTACTTTTTCATCGACTCTTTTACAATGGATCATTTCTTACATCTCCAGCAGAAGTCAAGCCGTACAAATAAATAGATATACTTCATTTATTATTATTACATCTGGATCCTCAAGGATCTCACCTTGGGCCATTATTATTTACAATTTTTGTAAACGATGTACTCTCAGTTATAAAACACTCCAATATACCCTTGTTTGCCGACGATATAAAATTCTATAAGAAAATTGAGAGTTTTTCCGATTCTCAATTGTTACAAGAAGATCTTAATAACTTTCGAACGTTTGTGAAATAAATAAATTTTATTTAAATTATGATAAATGCCAGATTATAATCTAAACTAGAAATTGAACTAGAATAACATATAAATATAACCTAAACGACAAAATTCTCCAAACATCCAACTGTGTGAGAGATCTTGGGGTACTTCTAGATTCAAAACTCTTATTTGACCGTCATATTGACTTCATCTGTTGTAAGGCCATGAAAATGTTGGGATTTATAATCCGTTCTACTAAAAAATTTCAGTCTATTGCTGTCTTTAAGTCACTGTATTTTTCCTTTGTATTTAGTCATTTAAACTTTGCATCTGTTGTATGGAATCCTAATTATCTTCAGAACATCAGTCAATTGGAAAGAATTAAAAAAAAGCTCTTAAATATTTTTGTTATAAATCCTCTACAGAATATGTAAACTACTAGGGGCCTCAGCCCGGCTACGCCGGTCTTCTCCCCTACGTTGTTAAAACTCGTCGCTCATCGTTTTTAAACACTATTTTATGGAAATTCGCCCTGCAAATGTCTTAAGTTTTATCGTTAATTCACCTTAAATACTTAAT
Organism: Liopterus haemorrhoidalis; assembly: GCA_963971575.1. Taxonomy (NCBI): domain Eukaryota; kingdom Metazoa; phylum Arthropoda; class Insecta; order Coleoptera; family Dytiscidae; genus Liopterus; species Liopterus haemorrhoidalis. Next base: position 30,841,476 of record OZ020623.1, read on the forward strand.
TAGTTTTCTTCTGTCAAGAAATACGTTCAAAATGTGAAATCTCGTCACATTTTAAATTGCAAAAAATTTGACAGCTGTCACCCTTTGAAATCTTGTAAGCATATTTTTGCCTCAAAATGATCCAATAATGGCCCAGATTCATTGAAAAATGTTTTCTGATGCCTCAAAATATTATCTCGCACGTCAAAAAAGCTATCTTGAACCATTATCACCACTTAATACTTTGATTAACCCTGAAATTTTTAATATATATAAATCTTTTTTTAACACTATTTTATGGAAATTTGTCCTGCAAATGTCTTAAACTTTATCGTTATATCACCTTAAATCCTTAATTAGTATTCTTCTGTCAAGAAACACGTTCAAAATGTGAAATCTCGTCCCATTTTAAAATGCAAAAATTTTGACAGCTGTCGAGAAACCTTGTAAGCATATTTTTGCCTCAAAATGCTCCAATAATGGCCCAGATTCTTTGAAAAATGTTTTCTGATACCTCAAAATATTATCTCGCATGTCCAAAAAGCTATCCTGAATCATTATTACCATTTAACACTTTGATTCTCGCCGTAGATATTCTGGACCGGCCGTCTTGTATTAAGAATATTTTTGAATTATCGTCTGATAAAACCTGTCCGTGCCGATCAATGGTGACTATGATTCGACACGGTTTCGAGGAAAAAATGCATTATTTTTATCAATAAAAATTAGTCAGTACCCCCTGTCGAAATAAAATTAAGTATAAGCACTAAAAAAATATCACCCGGATAAGACGGCGGTTCATTTTCCTCTCTCCGCGTTACCGGAAAAATGAAGATACACCAGAAGTTGAATAAAACATACATACCAACACTTGTACAATATAATAGTAGATGATGCGGCATGTCTTTCCTTTAACATGTTACAGTTGAGCGATCGTCGCTCGCTTACAGACATTCTGAGTTTATATAAAGTTGTAACTAATAATATTTCTTCTAATGAATTATTATCATTAATAAAATTTCGAATTCCGAGATGCAATACCCGTGGTACGATACTTTTTCATCGACTCTTGTCAAACACCAAATCATTCGATAATTCAGTAATAAATAGACTTTGCACCTGCAACAATTTTTCAGATATTGACCTTCTTAACGTAAACTTAATTCAATTTAAACGCCCTTGTATTAACAAATTAAAGCACATACGTTCTGGCTGATAGTATATCTTTTCCAATTTATCCGTTCTATACTTCTATATTTTAATATTCATTTAATTATTCAATTGTATATTTATACATTAATATGTTATAATTTGTTATCACCTTCTATGTAAATGTGTAAAAAATTTGATACCTAACACTTCAATGGGTTTGTACTGTTTGTGTTCCAAACAATGTAAAATAAAATAAAATAAACATCTGATGTTAAAACGGTGTACGTTACGAAAGCATGGTATTCAGAACATATGTAATGGAACGTAGGCAAGCCGCTCGCGTAGTGTTGATGGTTCGTCCTGTCGCGAGGTTTTCGTCATATTTTGACCCCATAAAGAACTTTTAATTAATTATTATTTTTTTTTACTATCAGCTTTGATAATGTTCGAATTGAACGAAACTAGTCAGCTCTAACTACAATAAAGACTCAACTGACAATATTAATATTTATTCGGTGGAAATCCAAAAAGCCCTACAACTCCTAGTTTATATATAGGGAAAAATTGCTAAGCGATATGACATCTGGTGGGATTGAAGGAACTACAGAAATAGACATTGTGTCGCGCTTTTTTTTATAAAAAATGTTTGCATAAAAATATAATTGCATAAAAACAAGTATTAATATTGTAGCAAAATTACAAAAACCACCAGTAAACATTTTCCATAAGTAAAATTCACGTTGTTTATATGTAACGAATGTCTATTTTGAAGGTTCCAAGTTTGCCGAAATAGCGCTGCGATCTTAAAATACTTCCCCTATACGAGCCCAAAATCATATTAGTTCGCCCGTTCGCATTTTTAAGATTTTTACTTGAAATATATAAAATAAGTGAAATAAAACAAAACATGTTACTATATAGTAGTACTTATTAAACAACTTTATTATTTGATTAAATTTAAACATATTTACCTACAAAGTAAGCTTATTTATATTCATTACTGTAAAAAAATTGTAATTGTAAAAAAACTTTAAATATATTACTGAAAATATTACACCAATTTTCTCATAGAAAACATATTTTTACCACACTGTAACTGCACCCTTATTTTTTAAAATGGCATCAATTCTTCGTTGCATGGTGTCCACAAGTTTGTGACAATACAGCTGTGAGTAAGAGTTCCATATTTTGTGTTAAAATTTACAAAAATGTATTTGAAATTAATTGAAGTTTTTAAAAACTACATGTATTATTCCAGTAAATTTGGTTTTTGACGTTTATTTAAACTTGACGTTTGTAAAAACTATCGATTAACTAGATACGGGCGAACTTAAGTGATTTTGGGCTTGTATATATATATATATATATATATATATATATATATTGTTTTGTAATTGTAATATCACTGATGATTTATTTTGTTTATTTAAGTAACCATATGAGAACTACAAGAGAAGAAACGTTGTGTACAAAGAAATTCTTTAGCATTTGCTAAGAATTATTAAAAGACATTATTATTTATTTTAAAATCAACTTAACTGAAATTAAATGAACTTATCCTGTGCGAAGAAAGGGTACTCTGCTAGTGACAGTATATAATTGATTGTGGTTTAGTCAACACATGATTTGTAACAATGGCTAGGGTTTGCACCAGACGGCAATGTATTTAAAAGTAATATCCCAGAAAACTTAATCGTAAAGACAATAATCCCACATCTTTAAAAAATCTTGTTTATTTTTTATATAATAATTAATATTTAAAAAAGAGTCACAAATATTATCTGACAAATTAAAATTACCTATCAAAAATTACTATTTTTTCAATAAATAACCTAAACAAATATTCGTCCAAATACTAACTAACCCATATTTGGTATTTGGTATTTGGCATATGGAAATTTGAACCGAATACAGCCGGGCAGACATCTCGTGGCCGGGCGTGAAACATGCGCGTGAAATTTGTAGTGGGGATTATAACTTTGGCGAATTGCATTATTTCCTACAAACGCTATTACAGTCAAGTGCATAAGCCCAACATTCAAAATATATTAAATATTTAAAATCATGGAGACAAAAAGCAAACTAGGTGGACGTGCTATTAATAGTCAAAGTCGAGAAGTAATTAGAAATGTTGTTAAATTTCTATATAAGGAAAAGGTTGCGGAAGGATTTATTATACCACTTTGTTTATGACTATTACTACTATGTATTTTATAACAATATGTTAAAAATTTTACATTGTTATGTAAGTATATTTAGCAAGAAAACATCTGTATTACATTATTACATAGAATCTAAGCCTTTATTATCAACAATCTACTTGAAATTGCTGGAGTTTGGAAAAAGACGCAGGACGGCGGTGCTCTGGTCAATAAGCAAGTCGACAAAGTGAACGTCAAATGCAGTAATCACTTAAACCAAGCAGCTGCGTTTCTATAGTTTTGTTGTTCGACTGTGATGAGAGGAACTTGTGTTTGTAGACGTACCTAACTGATAAATATAATGTACACGTGTAAGAATGTGAACTTGACACTGTCTTTTTTAGTGCGCTCTCTAAGCTCCGCCCGGCCACGATAGTTCTGTCCGGCTGTACGTTAAATATTAACCGAATATTGATTACACCTCTAATTTTTACTAAAATGTTTGATTCAATCGAAAAGTTTCTCTCCAGAATGTATTCGCTTGTTTCATGAGATATGATGAAACTGAAAATGCCTTATTACACTGCTCACATTACTATGGTTTCTCTCCAGAATGTATTCGTTTGTGCATAATGAGATCTGATGACCGTGAAAATGCTTTATCACACTGTTCATCTTTGAATGATTTCTCTCCAGAATGTACTCGTTTGTGTATAATGAGATTTGATGAGCGTGAAAATGCTTTATCACACTGTTCACATTTGAAGGGCTTCTCTCCAGAATGTATTCGTTTGTGTTTAATGAGAGATGATAACTGTGAAAATGATCTACCACACAGCTCACAATTGAATGGTTTCTCTCCAGAATGTATTCGTTTGTGTGTAATGAGATGTGATGACCGTGAAAATGCTTTATCGCACTGCTCACATTTGTATGGTTTCTCTCCAGAATGTATTCGTTTGTGTGTAATGAGATGTGAAGACCGTGAAAATGATTTATCGCACTGTTCACATTTGTATGGTTTCTCTCCAGAATGTATTAGTTTGTGTCTAATGAGATGTGATGAGTTTGCAAATGCTTTATCGCACTGCTCACATTTGTATGGTTTCTCTCCAGAATGTATTCGTTTGTGTGTAATGAGATGTGAGTAGATTGTAAATGCTTTATCGCACTGCTCACATTTGTATGGTTTCTCTCCAGAATGTATTCGTTTGTGTGTAATGAGATGTGATGACCGTGAAAATGCTTTATCGCACTGCTCACATTTGTATGGTTTCTCTCCAGAATGTATTAGTTTGTGACTAATGAGATATGAGTAGATTATAAATGCTTTATCGCACTGATCACATTTGTATGGTTTCTCTACAGAATGTATTCGTTTGTGTCTAATGAGATGTGATGACTGTGAAAATGCTTTATCGCACTGCTCACATTTGTATGGTTTCGCTCCAGAATGTATTCGTTCGTGCACAATGAGGTGTGATGAGACTAAAAATGCTTTATCACACTGCTTACATTTGTATGGTTTCTCTCCAGAATGTATTCGTTTGTGAATAATGAGATGTGATGAACATGAAAATGCTTTATCGCACTGCTCACATTTGTATGGTTTCTCTCCAGAATGTATTCGTTCGTGTACAATGAGATGTGATGAGTAAAAAAATGCTTTATCACACTGCTTACATTTGTATGGTTTCTCTCCAGAATGTATTCGTTTGTGTACAATGAGAGTTGATGACCGTAAAAATGCTTTATCACACTGTTCACATTTGAATGGTTTCTCTCCAGAATGTATTCGTTTGTGTACAATGAGACGTGATGAGTCTAAAAATGCTTTATCGCACTGCTGACATTTGTATGGTTTTTCTCCAGAATGTATTCGTTTGTGTGCAATAAGACGTGATGGCTTTAAAAATGCTTTACCGCACTGTTCACATTTGAATGGTTTCTCTCTAGAATGTACTTGTTTGTGTTTAATGGCCAACGACTCCGAACTCTCATCTGATTCACTGAAAGATGTTTCACTAGCTGCAAACAAATTTACATTAGTTATTGAAACAAAAATAAATTTGTTGGAATATAGGCATTTTCTTATATTTACTTTTGCTGCGGGTGTCTACATAGGATGTTTTCGGAAAGTGTTTAAGCATTGCTTTTTTTTTTTTTTTAATATAATTAGGAAGTAGGGTTAATTCGAATAGATGTATTATTTTAGTTTACAAATAATAATATTAAATAGGAAAAATAATTGAAAATCAAATAACCGAGTTATAACAGCCCTTGTTTTTTTTTTTTTTTTTTATCTATCGCAGTTTTATCTATTGAGTTGAACTAGAATTAGTCAAATGAAGCCGTAGTCTGAGAGTTTGTTATAAGTCGATATAAATTAAATCATGTGTTGGATAAATTATAATGACGTATTACTGAACTAGCAAACTATACGTCACTGTACTCCTCTGCATTCAGTACGAGGATATGGAAACTGGGAATACCAGTATTGGAATAATATTGAATTATTGACTGACCTGTATCTTGTCCAGCTGTACTTTCCTCATATTCACTGTCATCTCCACATTCCGACTTGATGTCAATCTCCTCAGTGATGATGCTGTCAGTGTTGTAGTTATACTTCGACATATCGTCAATAGATGATGTGTCACATATCTCTAGATGATCGTGGCCCTCTGAAATATAAATATTTGTAAAAAAAAAATCAACTCTGGAACTAGCAGAAAATTAAGAAGGTAACAATCAAGATGATATAAATGAAGATAGGATCAAAATACAAAGTGCCATGCATCACCAGAAGATCGCGACCCTATGAAATATAAATACGCAGAGTTAATGTTACTATATCTTTGTTTTCAATATATATATTTTTGTGATCCCCCTGCATCAGAAAATATTTAAATTTCAATTTATTATAAAATGAATGTTATGAAATATTTCAGTAGGCGGGAATTAACCAAGTACACACATAGAAAGTAATTGATTGGGTCTCTCATAAGAGAGAAAGATACTGACGGACATTTAGTTGTTTAAAAGTAGTTTTAAAATTAATTTCGTTAAAGTGGGAATTCGTTATGCGAGGTACACCTGTAAAAATTATCCTGTTTAAGTGGTTAATAATAATAAGGGCTTAAGTGGTTAATAAAGCCTCTACTGACCTGTGTTTGACACAGTTGTACTTTCTGCGATATTTCCTTCACATTCACTACTGTCCTCAGGTTCAGACTTGGCATCATTACTTTCTGTGCTTTCATGATAAACGACAACTGTAACTACATCTGTGACACCTGAAATAAACACGTCATAGTGAAAAAACGAGTTAATTCAAGCTTTTTTTTATTCAATAAAGAACTTTTCAACCGTTGTGTCGCAATGCTTTTGTCTGTCACGACTCGTTAGCGGAGCAGCCATGAATTATTGACTGACCTGTATCTTGTTCAGCTGCACTTTCCTCATATTCACTGTCATCTCCACATTCCGACTTGATGTCAATCTCCTCAGTGATGATCCTCTCAGTGTTGTAGTTATACTGCAACATATCGCCAGTGGATGATGTGCCATACATCTCCTGAGGATTGCGACCTTCTGAAATATAAATACTCATAGTTACTGTGACTGTGTCTATTACTGAACTAAAGCCCAGTCGTTGAAACAGAGCAGTTCGTCATTTTGCGTCATAACTTTAATGACAAACTCAGTGGCGAAAATATAACTAAATCGATTTTTTTGCATGTGAGTTATAGTCTAATATTGCTCTTCAGGTTTTATTTTAATAAAACATACCTTTTGAAATCATATTTAGTTTGTGTTTGATGGTCATTTTGAAGATTTACAAATTTTAAAAGTTTTTATTTAATATAGGGTCATCTGTATTGGTATCGCTGAATAAAACGATGTTTACATTTTTGACATTTTGTAATACGCTGTGATGTGTTTTGATGACTTGTGATAATATAACTAATTTATAGTAGTTTCTAAAAACCTTTTTTATTTAGTTTGTTGTTTATTTAGCAGTTTTGTGTTTAGTAATATATTTTGTTATATTGTGTGTTATGACTTTTTAGGTTATATTCAACTAATTTCTATTTTCTTTTCTTTGATCATATTTTTATATCGCATCAGTCCTATTTTGCCAATTAGAATAGGTTATTTGTTTCTATTCTGTTCTTATTCTTATATTTTCATTTCATTTCGATACAAGTTCTTCGTTACTTAATTATTCAACATGTCCAAACCGCTATCTCGACAGTCGAAATTAATTATTCCGAATTTAATTTCATACTTTGAAAAAGATAAAAAAACACTGTGGGCCCTTGTTGCCAATTAATTTAGTGAGGTAATGTATATTTTATTGTAGTATACTGTTCAACTTTTAATTGTTTTAATATAAATTACAGATAGTCGCACATGCATTAAAAATAAGCATACGAGTGGTTCTAAAATACAACCGTTTACAGTTACAATTTGCATTTAGATATCATTGCTTTGAATGCTTACAGTCGACTCTTGCCACACTCTGACGTCACAGCGGCTGTTTTTACTTCACGACTGTAAATCGACGGTCTATTGTGTTTGATGGTCGAAGAAAAAATCATGCACCAATCAGCTCCACGTAATTCTGATAATAACGATATGCACACCAAACATATCAGCTTCATTCGCGGATGTGTTTACCACACACAAATTATAAATGACAAACTGAGTAGTGCTAAAAATTTGGGTACATTTCATTTTGAAATTAGTAATTAAATTAACAAAGACGGTATCTCATAGTTACGGTAAATGGACTCTATACCATTGTTGCTTAACTGGGTTTGACCAGTCTGCAACTCGAATAAGTAAATAAATGAATAAATAAATAAATCAGTGTTACTTTAATGAGCACTCGGTCTTAAATGGTTAATAAAGCTATCTCTAGTGACCTGTGTTTGACACAGTTGTACTTTCTGCGATATTTCCTTCACATTCACTGCTGTCTACAGGTTCAGACTTGACGTTATTACTTTCTGTGCTTTCATGATAAACGACAACTGTAACTCCATCTGTGATACCTAAAATAAAATCATCATCTATAATATAATACGCTAACGTGTGTCCCTGCGTGGGTGCATGTGCGTGTCTGTCGTCTAAAATCTAAAACAATTGAAAGCGAGATTCCGAAATGTAACGAAATATTCCGAAGCTTACTGAAGTATATATTGACATATAACGCGTAATAATAATGGTTGTTAATAGATATGTTTACATAAAAATAATATAAATTAAAATTATTAGTAGCAGAAAAATAATTATTTTAAAAAATATTTGGTTTTGATGAAAGTAAGTAAGAAAAATGTGACTTTCTTTTCTTTATTATTATTTTTTCAATGCTTTATTATTTTTTTATTTCTACGATTAACGTTTTAAATTATCTAACGTTTTATATTTTCAAAAATGTTAATGTAATGCATTGACAAAACTCGCTTTATATATTTATTATACTCGCCTTATAAATTAAAATTTTTACCAAGAATTACCGGCCGAGTACGTTCATTCATATCAGCGTCACTAGATGACAACTTATTTGTGTGAATTTAAAATTGGTTGGAAATATTTAAAATATTTTGGTAAAAATTACAAATTCATACATTCAATAGTTTGCACCTTTGAAATTGTATGTCATGTTGGTATTAAAACATGGTAAAAAATTTCACTTAAAATGTCATTCCATTTGACATATGTCATAAAGATAAATGATATCATAGTTATAATGATCATAACCAACAAATCTGAAGTAGGTTTTACAGCGTAAGGAATAATTTGAAATGACAAATTTACATTTAAAAGTCAGTACTACACTATAAAAGTAACCAAACTAACCAGATCTGGTTTGACTTTACAAAAGTGAACGCAATATATTGAAGCGGGCAATCAATTAAATTTTAGTGTGTAATAGTTTCTCACGATTTATTTCAAACTGATTTAAGATATAGTGTAAGTACGCTTTTTTCCGTGTGTATTTTTTCGTGTGCGCTTTTTTCCGTGTGTGTATTTTTTTGTGTGCGTTTTTTTTTTCGCGTGTGCTTATTTTTATATTATATAAGTAACTGGAAAATTTATTTTAATAAATATATTTTAAATTTAACGTCTCAAATCATTTTTAGTTTTGACGTTATGAAGGTAATGCATAGAGTGAAAATGAATCGTTTTCCCATCTTAAAAAGTGAATGAATAAATAATTTGGAATAATACACATTATTTATCCAGTTTTTCATAATGGGCGAAGAGTTGATTCAATTTGAATTGGATGAAGTGAGGTGTATGGCTAGAGAAAGAAGTCTGAGGTGTCGAGCAAGTTCCACATTAAGGTAATTATTTGTTTGCCAACACAGTTGGTAACGGGTGCACTAGTAATGAAATATAATTGAATATGTTTATTTTAAAATATATGTTTTATTTCAAATGTTTTCTAATCACTGACAAAGTTTATCTGAAATAAACTGAACTATGACAATGAAATAAACCTTCCCCTCCCCAAAAAACACATCTCTACTTTTTGTCGTCTCCGCTTCAATCAGAACCACACTCCGTTCCATCTCCACCGTATCAACATAATCCCCTCTAACTTATGCTCCTGCGGGTTACCCGCTGATATCTCTCACATCTTATTCTCCTGCCCCAACCACACTGATAAAAGTAACACCCTATACCAACAGCTAAGCAAACACCATCCTGCCCCTCTCTCTGTACCTAGTATATTGTCTAACCCGTCCATCGAAATATGCTCCTTAATTTCTGAATTCCTAACTTCCATTAGACTAAACCTCTAACATCCTCACACCATCCTCGTATTGCTAAGCGCTGGCGAACTGGCTTTAAGCCGAGGCCAACAAATTGAAAAGAAGAAGAAGAAGAAGACAATGAAATATGAATGACAGTATTAAGTGTGAATTAGTTGTAAATGTAACAGTTACTGACTATTCTCGCATTCAGTTGTGTCCTCTGTTCCAGCCATCACTATGAAGTCATCAGTAAGTTCATATTCCATCTTAATGTCATCCTCTTTTTTAATAATATCTGTGTCCTTGGAATCACCAGGATGCATATCACCGCCTGTCGCATCATTCATATTCACTCCTGGAAAAATAATGTCCTGTCATATAAAAGAACTACAACTAGTCACTTTATATAAATCACGGAATAATAATCAATTTATTAATCAATATAAGTTGACTTGTGAGTGCAGTTCCCTTTATATTGATCAAACAGGAAGAAATTTTAATATTAGATTAAAGGAACATAATAGAGCCTACTTACTTTTTGACTTAAAATTAATATGAAAAGAGACTGCTAAATGAAAATTTCAACATTGTATTTTCTATGCTCAATAAAGAAAACAGTAGATACAAGGTATATTTCTAATAGTGAGGATTCAAACAAGAAAGTACAATACCTGTGTAATCAGCATTTTCTTTCTGTTCTTCTTTCACTGTGTTACTGTTACTGTAGTACTCTTCACCGGCTTCACTTTTCACCAAGTAAGTGTGACCAGATGATGGTAATATATCTGGACTGCTGCACTGATCTTCAGGCTCTTCACTATTCGTCAACAACTCTTTTCGTGTTTCTTTAAAATCTATCAGAGAAACACACAACTCACCGATAGTTTCAGAGTAAGAACTCAGTTGTGATGTGTAATTTATATATATTTGAGTGTTTCGCAAGCATTTCTCACGAAATTCGTAGATCCCATCCACTTTACTGCAGCATTCCGCACATATTTCTCCCCGATTGGACAACACTGTGGAGTTCTGAAAATAATTGTTATCCACGTTTAGACTTGCCTGCTGTAAATGAAATAGAAAAGTACAGCTGACAAGCTATACATTAGGTCTGTTCATATCAGCCGCAAGCCAGAGCTCATAGCAGTGGGTTAAATTATTCTAATCTGATGATTATTGCATCTACTGTCAATAAACCATTGAAAATTACTCTACGAACAGACCTGACCAGACAGATTTTACCTATCATTCTATTACAGCATACAAATTCAAAAATCTGTTTGATAAGTTCAGTTTAACTCCAGTTTTCAGTAAAAATTTTCAATTCAAAACATTATTGAGTAATCTTTTAAACAAAGAAAACAACCTAGAAAAGTGTGAAATATATAGCATTGAGTGTAATAATAAACAGAGTGATCGATATTGGGTGAGTGTTACGTAACACCAATTTTAGCTTCATTCCGGAACCGATCCAACAGGATATGGTATTTATTGTTTGTTGCTACTGCCGATATTGTTGAAAATATGCATTGCACAGACTATTCAGGTATTGATTAATTGGTTGTTGTGTCCCTGAGCTTATGTAATTTCATATCAACCAAAATACCATGCTGACGTAATAAATCGGCACCTAATAATATTTTCATAGCACTAGAATGCGTTTAAACATCGTTACATTAAATTTACATGCAAATGTTACCGAAGATGAGTTGTTAAAAAATGCCATTGTAACGGAAATTAATAGAATTGAAATTGCATGGCTTTATAACGTCCTGCTACGCATTTCAAACGGTTTTTAAATATATCATATTTCAAATAGGGAAAAATGTAGAACTGTCTCCTTCTGCGATGTGGTGGGGATATTTGAGAAATAATGGGCGTGGCCATAGAAAAATACCTAAAAACCAGTGCTTCTCAAACAATCACTTCTCATTTACGTTACAACAAAATGTACATTACAAAAACAGTATGAACTGAAGTCTCCAACTAATAAAGAATAAAACAATAAATTTTCGGTCGGCTTTTTCTAACCAAACCCTTACTAACATAACCTAACCTAAGATAGTGTTTTGTCATTAAATTAGAAGATGGGTAGCTCGCTTCGCTCGGCTTTTTCTAACCAAACCCTTACTAACATAACCTAACCTAAGATAGTGTTTTGTCATTAAACTAGAAGATGGGTAGCTCGCTTCGCTCGGCTTTTTCTAACCTAACCCTTACTAACATAACCTAACCTAAGATAGTGTTTTGTCATTAAACTAGAAGATGGGTAGCTCGCTTCGCTCGGCTTTTTCTAACCAAACCCTTACTAACATAACCTAACCTAAGATAGTGTTTTGTCATTAAACTAGAAGATGGGTAGCTCGCTTCGCTCGGCTTTTTCTAACCAAACCCTTACTAACATAACCTAACCTAAGATAGTGTTTTGTCATTAAACTAGAAGATGGGTAGCTCGCTTCGCTCGGCTTTTTCTAACCAAACCCTTACTAACATAACCTAACCTAAGATAATGTTTTGTCATTAAACTAGAAGATGGGTAGCTCGCTTCGCCCTGAGTTTGCACTTTTGCTCTGTTTGCACTGTTTCCATGTTTCAATTCACTTTAAAATACAATTTAGTTTTAGCTGGTTTATAAAAAAAATAAAAAGCTATCAACAATAACCTAAGATAATAAGCTTTTAAGGTGAATCACTGTCCCTAGGCCTGCACAGAACGCTCGGGTACTCCAGCTAGTTATATTATCTTTTAATTATAATCTTTATATATTATCTGTCTTTGTTTGAGAAGTACTGGTTTTATGTAACGTTGTTGGCCACGCCTCTCCTTTCTCAAATATCCCCCACCAGATAAGGAGACAGTTCTACATTTTAGCCTTCAAATATAAGTTAATAATGAAAATAAATAGGTTCTTACCAATTCCGGATATAATAGTACCAGCCTAGAATAATAGTTTAATTTTTCACTAGTAATAAGTCTGCGTAGATGTTTTTCATGTTTGAGGCAGATACAACAAATATTTGTTAAAAAATACATTATAACTGTAGATTTGTTTCAACAGTGTGTAGCTAATTTTCAAGTAAGCAGTGTTAATCTCCTTATAACTATCAACATTTATTATAAACGCTATGTAGCTGTCCGTGCAGAGCATGCTCAATACTGCCAACCTGTTGTGCCGCAAAAAATAAATAAAATGCTAGATAATAACCAAAAAAACACCTGATTCTATTGAGAAGTGACATTACCGTTGGCGGCGCTTTTTGTCAAGGCAATATGGCTGAATTGTCTAGTATTCAGCTGTCAATATGCTAACAGCGAACAGGTTAATTTAAGCACAGTAGCCTACATTTTTATTTTATGAAAATATATCTATCGACATTCTAACAAAAAATCAACACTAGAAAATATGTAATAATTTCAAACAGTACTATAGTCGCGTAGTACAATATTTGACCACCAGACTGCGTATCCGAGCGTGTCAGTTCTCAATAGTCCGTACAAAGGTGAGAAGCAGTATTGAGAAGTGACATTACCGTTGGCGGCGCTGTAATTCATGGCAAAATGGCTGAATTGTCTAGTATTCGGCTGTCAATATGCTAACAGGGAACAGGTTGATTTAAGCACAGTACATTTTTATTTTATGAAAATGTACCTATGGACGTTCTAACAAAAAATTAACACCAGAACATAAGTAATAATTTCAAATAGTACTACAGTCGCGTAGTACAATATTTGACCACCAGACTGCGTATCCGAGCGTGTTAGTTCTCAATTGCTCTTATGGCAAATGGGTGCAGTGTTGCCAAATGTTTTAAAAGTGTCAATTATAATAATAGGAAAAACTCATATGATTTACAAAAATCAACTCTTATAAAACTCAAAATTACACTCAACAAAAACAAATGACCATTTGTAGAATACTGCGTCTTCACAGATCAGTTTTAGAGCTGGCAACGTCGACAAGCAAGAAAGGGATAGCCGGAGTCTGTGTCAAATGTACTAAAACTGATAAGGTAAGTGTTCCCAACTTCGAAAAAATAAAAAAATATGTGATAAATAAAAGCCGTGTTTATTGGATAACATTTCTAAAATCCGTAAATTAATTTAACTTATTCATGTAATATTTAATTCATTTTGAAGTATTTTGTACACAATTTAATAAAGAACATTAATTAGAAAGTAAATTACATCAATACATATGGTTTATTTATATATAATATTAATTTAGACCTTATTATTATAAACTTAGAATTATTGTACTAGCAAAATTTTGATACATATGTCATTTATTGTTTAACCTTTAATAAACATATGTACATATTTTAAATAATTATTGTAAGTAGATATTATAATAAATTGAAATGTTATAAATGACATTTAAACTATTTATTATTAAAAAATGTTGGTTTTGACTACTGAGGGAAACTTTTTAAATATTTTTCTGTATTCCAGATTATTTTTGCGAAGTTTTTCAAAACCGTTGCTTACAATGAATCTTGATATAAGATGGTCAAATGTGATAAAAAATGAGGAACAAAGAAACACTGTCCGATGTAACACTATAAGGCCTGGACTAATATCAGAATGAGAAAATACGTGCTGGGCACAATGAAAAAGGTTTTCTTGCTGCGACTTACAATGTTTGTAGTGCTACTGCGACCGGATTCAAATGGAAAGACATGAGAAAAGTTGTAGTTAACTAAATTAATTTTAATAATTAAATAATAAATGACAGTGCAATAAACTAGTGAAAAAGATACAGGTCTGGTGATCCTGCTATCCAAACAGCATTATTTTTATATATAAATATGCATACCTAAAGTGTATCTTGGCCAAATCACTAGGCGTTTACGAAAACTCTACCGGTGGATATGGTACATCGGCCAATCTTTACTATACCCCACTGAACATAACCTTATGTGCTGCCTCTATACAGAAGGCTTAAATAATCCTTAAAAAGGTTAGGTTAGGCTAGGCTTTAGCTATAATGCTAGTTATGTTAGAATAGTTTAGCTAGAATAAGGTTATGTTGAGTGGGGTATAGAAAATCTTCCCCACTAAATCTACCGGTCGGTAAACAGCTACATGCTTATACACGTTCACCGAACTCGTTTTCAAACGCAGTTGATGTTCCCGGTATCTACCGGTAGAGTTTTCGTAAACGCCTTATTGCAATTCTAAGCTTACCTTAATTTTGGCAGGTTAACGGCGTATTTTTATTTTAAATTATTAAATAAACATTGTCATGACATTCCGTCACAAAAATTCGCATACTAATGTGTTAAACTATATATATTGTAATAAATACTTAAATATATGCAGTGACGATATTCCACCGTTACGAGCATATCAGTTCTTAAAATATTGAAATACTTCCATACTGGTTGTTAAAATGAATAGTATGATAACAGGTACAGAAAAAGATTTCACTTTGTTTCTACTTTTGGCAAATGACCACATCAACAATTTTTAAAAATCAACAAATTGTATGATAATTATTAAAATAATTAGGGCTTCAACTACAGTTAATTTTTTTTTTCTCTTCAGATTTTTTAGTGTTTTTTTTTTTTTTATCTAACTGGTTTATTATTTTGAATATATGCCCTGCATATATGTACTATAAATGTTTTCAAATAATAAACCTGTATGTTAAATATATTTTTATTTACATTGTAATATTTTGTGAAGATTAATGTAAGTTAATGTTTTTTTTAGAATAATAAAGTGTATTGATTATTATTTATGAATGTTTTATTTCAAGTGAAGCGAAAATTAAGAGCGATGTTGGCCGTAGACCTAAATATTTTGAGAATATGAAAAATTCCAAATTTTAACATAGTTTTGTAAAGATTTGATTACTTTTTGAATATTTCTAATCGTATCAAGAATTTTTGTTTCTGTTTATTTAGGTAATTTCAATCAAATTTCTGATTGCGGTTATATGAGTAATGGTTTTCCACAAATAGTTGATTACAAAAATAATCATTATTTTACAGTTCTGGTTAAATATAATTTATATAGTGACTATAGTTGTCTCACTATCCTCTTTTTCAAGTCGCTGTGTGTATGTTATTTTAAATATATCAGTTATTATGTAAGGTGTTTTTTTAATTAAATGTCTTTAATATTCGAGATATTTATTTCGAATTATTATTGGCGTATTTATTTTTAACACTTTTGATCTCCTTCAGTTTAATGTTTTTCTTAAACTATATTAATAATCTATATACTCAAATTCTAAGTATTACTCGCTTTACAATAATAGAAACGTATTTCATAGATCAATATTATTATTACTATTACTTATATGTTCAATTAAAGTATTTAATTATAAATTAGTGTATAATAAAAACAGATTTTAATTTGTAGTGCGCGCTATTTTGCGTGCATTACGATAATATTACAAAAAAAAAGTGGAAAAACATTTCACTTTTATCTAGTGGTAACATTGTAGAGGCAAAATCTGTAGAACTAAAATTTATTATTTAAAGGCAATCGCTAAAAATATAGTAGTACTACTGTGGGAAATAGAATGATGTTATATGTGTTATAAGAGTACTATATTGGAATTTTATGGAACGAAAATTATAATAAAATCAATAATTTCATCATTGTTATCGTGTTATAGGGATAACTTCTAGTAACTAGTAACTTCTCATTACAGTTGGCAAAAATTTCAGTGTTCCCAACTTAATTTCTTTTTTTTTTTTGTCGGACCGGTGACCCAAGCCCGGATAGCGTCATTGTATAGACCCATTAGACAGTAAGAAAAAGAAATACTCCATATGTCCTGTACTGCATACTCACATTTGAACGGACTATAACAAAAGTCACCACTTTTATTTACTGGAGCTGGTATTCAAATCCTGTTTTTAATTTAATAGATATTCTTTTGCTGTAATTTTAAAACAGCTGCTAATTTTAAAATGCTAGTTTATATTCCCCTATAGTCATCTGTCAACGTATGTTAAAAGTATTGGTTTATACAGTGACGGATCTTCGCATGAGACAAAAAAGACATTTGTGTTGGGCCCGGATTTGGGAGGTGAGGTCTTTTTTTTTGCTCTTCACTTGGATTTGGGAGGTGAGGACTTTTTTTTTTTTTCTCTTCACTTGGATTTGGGAGGTGAGGACCTTTTTTTTGCTCTTCATTAGGATTTGGGAGATGAGGACCTTTTTTTGCTCTTCACTTTGAACGCCTCTAGGTTGAGGGCCCGTAAAACATAGGTTGAGGGCCCGTAAATTATAGGTTGGGGGCCCGAAAATCAAAAATGTCTTGGGCCTGGCGAAGGCTTGATCCGCCACTGGGTTTATAAACAATTTTTGGTAAAATTTCCGTTTTCTTGCTGTATACAGTACATTTGAATTATAACCCAGTATTAAAGTGTACAAATATATGTGAATCCATTTTATGATAAAATTTGCTGTTTGTAAATGAATATTTTCAGAGGTTATTATGTTGGTGTCAGAATATAGTCACAGAAAATAAAATATTATACTTTGAAACTAAAACATTTATTTAAATATTTAAGAGCGTAATGTACCTGGGTTACGCCCAACGGAAACGTGCATTTGGAAGGGCCAAAGAATTTGAACCAAATGTTGTCGGATCAATTTGTTTTTTTTTTTAAATTTGAATATAAAGATAGGCTCCGTTGGATTTAAGAGTTAAAATTTAGTTCTATTTATAATTTTCAGTTTTACAATGTCCTAAACTTTGTCTAACTTCACATCACTGTTACTCCATAAATCAATAACAATTGCAAATTCCATAGCTAGAATCCTATAGATTGTACTTTTATCTTTAAAATGAACCCTTGTTTATGAAAATTAATTAATATTTAGCACCAATTCTTTGGCCCACACCGAAACACTATCTATATGAAATACTGGCATTTACAAGCATCGAGAGATGTATCCATCTGGTAGCGTGGTTTTAAACTAATTTAGTCATGATAGAGGTAATCTAAGCTCCGCCTTCATTTTCTACACATATCTTTGAATTCGGTGTTTATTTAGTAAGACATAAACTGTTGACTATGCTTAAAAAGTTGTGTTTTATTCAATAATTTTCTATTGATTTATAAAAATGGGTAACTGAAGATCTTTGGAATAAAACAGTTTGTGATGTCAAATTTACCGGTTTTATTTTAAGTTAGTTTTACACAGTTCAATTAATTAATCAACAAATTGATCAAGTTTTTTGTCAATTAATTGAAAATTTATTGGTAACCTTGGGAACAAAAACAACACTTTACACGCATCAATTTATTTATCAATTTTTTTGAAAATTATTACATTACCAACTGTAAAACATGTTGACATATTTATCAAAATGAAAATATTGAAAAAATCTTCACAAAATTACGAGCTCTGAACAAAAACAAAGGAAATAACCTAGATGATGAAAAATTAGAACGTTTGAGGTTATGTTAGATTTGAAACCGAAACAAAAATAATATGTTTCGAGGTTATGCTACAAATAAACAGTTGGCAATATCTTAGCAGATAAAAATATACCTAGAATTCCCTAAAAAATTGATGAAAAATTGACGAAAAATAGAACTTGTTCTATTTTCAAAATAAATTGACGAAATTTTTACGCTTTACACACATCAATTAATTGAATGTCAACTTTTTCAATTAATTGATCAATTAATTGAATCGTGTAAAACCCACTTTAGACTTTGCTCTTTCCGTGGTAGAATACAAATTCATATTGACACAAAAAATGGTCCCAAAAATTAAGTTAAATAATTAAGGTCAGTTTCTGAAAGCTTAGTTAACTATAACCAAATGGTCAGAACATGGTTGCTATGGTTACGTATGGGATTGTATGGAATTGATAAATACTGTAATCGAGTTTAACCAAATGGTTAAACTCGGCTAAGCTTTCAGAAACCGGCCCTTAGTTGTAAACTCAAATAAAATTACACTTAAAACGAACTGAATTACCTACATTTATCTATTTATATATATAAAAGGCAATGTCCTGACTGACTGACTCATCTACGTCCAGCCCGAACCCCTGGGGTCTAAAAACTTGAAATTTGGAGAGTATATTCCCTCCATAACGTAAGCACCCAGTAAGAAGGGATTTTTCGAAATTCAACCCCTAAAAGGCGAAAAGGGCTGAATTGTGATTTCAAGGATTGCTTAATATCTCTTAGAATCAATAAGATATTGACTTGGTTTTTTGCTTATAACTATACTAATTTTTGAATTATTTTTTTAATTTCCTATTTATCTCCCCTACTATAATTTTAGGGGTGCTTAGTAAATTTCTGACACGCCAAGAGGTAAGTCAAAAAAAATGTTGAGAACCACCGGTCTACAAAGAGGGTCAGAGGCGGAGCAGGGGGGGGATTGGAGAGAAACTTCTTCTTACATATTATTATTATTACATTAATGATTATTAACATAATTTTTTGATGATAAAAAAAAACTATTATTTCTACAAAATTATCTGTAAAATCAGAATTGGTAATAAATATTAATCACTTTTCAAGGGCTTATTTTAAAGATGAAATTACAATAAAGTGTGGTCAAGTGTTAACATTTGTAATTTTTATTCATTTACTGAGTAACAGTGATGCAAAGTTAAAAAAAAGTTTAGCACTGTAAAATTGAAAATTAAAAATAAATAAAAAATTTTCTTTCATATCTAGAAATTTAAAAAAAAATCAAATTGATTCGAACATATTTAGTCTATATTTTACGGTTCCGAAAAATACAGGTTGATTTAGAAATATCAGCACTTTTCCCTCTCCCTGTACGCTACTCCGAGGTGGGGGAATTTGCGATCAAACCCCCAATGACGTATTAAGACTACTGGCCACCGCACCCCGCGGTCATCGATTGACTTTGGAGTTACATTCAGCTCTTAATATCCACACATTTCCCTAGAAATATTATAAAAAGAGAACTGGAAATTTAATCTACACAAGAAAACTGTAAAATATTCGCAAACTAACACACTTATGGAACACCCACATGAAATTAAAAGAGGTTTTAATTATATTAACAATAGTTTAAACAACATTAAATAGCTGCTATTTTTAAAATGCTAGTTTATATTCCTCTATAGGGGAAAAATTTTAAGATCGTAGCGCTACGCGGATTTTTTTGAAACCATTCTAAATCAGATACCACTTGACATTTACTAGTAAATAATAGCGAAAAGTGTATCAAAAAACGACAAAAAATAAATAATTGTTTGGGATTTTCTGATTTTGTGAAGTGACATTACTTGTAAACATCTAAAATACTACATTTTGTGATCTGGTTTTAAGTTATGGCGGTTTTCCATTGTCGATTATTTTAACTATATTGGGGGAAATAATAATTCCCGTGTTGTTTACCAAGGGGTAGAAATCTACAATGCTGGGCATATAATATTGTGTGGAGTCACTGAAAAAAACAGAGAGTTCCAAGATTTATGCATTAGGCCTACAAACTTGTGCATTACAAACCTACACACAAAAACAAGAATTTTCAAGATATGCGATAATAAATACAAAATTGAAAATATTTTTTGTAGTCACTATCATTAAAATGTAATGAGCAAACTTTGATATAAGGGCTCACTTTTTTTCCAATTTTTAAATTGTTTATCTAAACATCGCGTCGATTCCTAACCTCTTGCTTTCCCAATTTTGTTTCGAACTGTACGGTGTCTGATGTTAATGGAAACAAATGAAACGATATTTCCGGGTTTCTTCTTTTCAATGAATTGCACATAGGCACACAACAATATGTATTATACATTTTTCAATGATTATAATAAAACTTTAAAAACAAACTTCATACAAAACCAATACACAAAACGAAATGTTATATGATGTACACAAGTTCATGAAACGCTCACCAGATGGTAGGGTGCTTAGCTGCAAATCCCTATAGTCATCTGTCAACGTATGTAAACAGTATACGCAAGTTCCAACCTTCAAGCCAATATTAATCCGGGATATTCACCCACCCTTCTAAACCATCTAAGATGCAACCAAGATTTATCAAATTTTTTGAACGCTTTTAGGATAGATAGGTTATCTGTGTGTCAGTCACATATAGGGTTGCCACATAACGCCTTACTCTGACCCGGAGAAAAAAAAAAAAGTTGTGTTTTAAATAGAGATGTGCCGGATCACATAAAAGCCAGATCTGTGGATACAGATACGGATAGGGATTATCCGTATCCACTGACCCGTGGATACGGATCTTCCATGTAAGTACAGAGACCTTGAAGCGATAGTTTGTTTTATCGCGCTGTTCCTATCGACCGTTCAATTGTTATAATGCAGTACAAGTTAAATGCAGTTTCGATAACCACCAGCAACTTATGTGATGTTCGATTTAACATCAGTCTAAACGCCAAAATAAAATTTACTCCACCTTGGGCATTTTTAGATGCAAGCTTCTATGAAAACTAATTTAAATTTTTCTATAAGATATTTGTTTAAATTCCACCTTAGAAAAACGGATACGGACCCTAGTATGGAATTTTATTTTTTGCAGATCATCCGCGGATACGGATAGCCGGCACACCACTAGTTTTAAATATAATCCATTGCTAATCTGAGTTAGCCATGATATTCTTTTTTGTTTGGTTGCATAAAATTTGACATTAAAAAATAATGACATTCATCCAATCTTATTTTTATACTTTATATGTTCAATTAATATACTTGAACATATTATCAACTCATATTAAATAAAATCAATTAAACACTATATAAAATACTCTATTTTTTGTTGTTGGTATTTTACTTTCACATGTCTTGTTATTTTTCGTGGCTACCAACAAAACTGCCACCCTACCATAACCTACGCAGATAAAGAAACATCATGAATGGATTTTAAGTAAATATTTATTATATATACAATATATACTTAAAAAGCGGGGGTCAATAATTCAGAAAATACTTGAAGTGTAGGAAAGGCAAAAATAAATAACGTAGAAGGGTTTAAAGGACATCAAGAGAAGAGACAGCAGAAAAATGAAAAGAAAATGAGTGATGAATTTCCCAGGAAAATTGAAGGAAACCCGAGTACATCGGGCCAATCAAAGAAGAGAAATTTATCTGAAGAAGAAGAAATAAAAAACCAAGATCAAGAGCCACCATTCAGAAGATCAGATATGGAAATATTGAAAAAGACAGACAAGAAATACAAATAAAGACAAGAAATTAAATGAACTTATCCTGTGCGAAGAAAGGGTACTCTGCTAGTGACAGTATATAATTGATTGTGGTTTAGTAACACATGATTTGCAACAATGGCTAGGGTTTGCACCAGACGGCAATGGTTTTAAAAGTAATATCCCAGAAAACTTAATCGTAAAGACAATAATCCCACATCTTTAAAAAATATTGTTTATTTTTTATATAATAATAGATATTTAAAAAAGAGTCACAAATATTATCTGAGAAATTAAAATTACTTATCAAAAATTACTATTTTTTCAATAAATAACCTAAACAAATATTCGTCCAAATACTAACTAACCCATATTTGGTAATTGGCAGAATATGGAAATTTGAACCGAATACAGCCGGACAGACATCTCGTGGCCGGGCGTGAAACATGCGCGTGATATTTGTAGTGGGGATTATAACTTTGGCGAATTGCATTATTTCCTACAGAAGCTATTACAGTCAAGTGCATAAGCGCAACATTCAAAATATGTTAAATATTTAAAATCATGGAGACAAAAAGCAAACTAGGTGGACGTGCTATTAATAGTCGAAGTCGAGAAATAATTAGTAATGTTCTTAAATTTTTGAAAAAGGAAAAGGTTAGGTTAGGTTACGTTAGCTTAAAATTTAGAATAAGGAAAAGGTTGCGGGAGGATTTATTATACCACTTTGTTTATCACTATTACTACTATGTATTTTATAACAAAATTTTACATTGTTATGTAAGTATATTTAGCAAGAAAACATCTGTATTACATTATTACATAGAATCTAAGCCTTTATTATTAACAATCTACTTGAGATCTGACCAATAATCAAGTCGACAAAGTGAACGTCAAATGCAGTAATCACTTAAATCAAGCAGCTGCGTTTCTATAGTTTTATTGTTCGACTGTGATGGGAGGAACTTGTTTGTAGACGTACCTAACTCATAAATATAATGTACACGTGTAAGAATATGAACTTGTTTCTCTGACTCAGTGCCATCTCTATGCGCACTATAAGCTCCGCCCGGTCACGAGAGTCTGTCCGGCTGTACGTTGATTATTAACCGAATATTGGTTACACCTCTAATTTTTACTGAAATGTTTGATTCAATCGAAACGTTTCTCTCCAGAATGTATTCGCTTGTGTTTCATGAGATTTGATGAAAATGAAAATGCTTTATCGCACTGCTCACATTTGTATGGCTTCTCTCCAGAATGTATTCGTTTGTGACTAATGAGATATGAGTAGTTTGCAAATGCTTTATCGCACTGCTCACATTTGTATGGCTTCTCTCCAGAATGTATTCGTTTATGTCTAATGAGAACTGATGACCGCGAAAATGCTTTATCGCACTGCTCACATGTGTATGGTTTCTCTCCAGAATGTATTCGTTTGTGTCTAATGAGATGTGATGAGTTTGCAAATGCTTTATCGCACTGCTCACATTTGTATGGCTTCTCTCCAGAATGTATTCGTTTATGTGTAATGAGATGTGATGACCGCAAAAATGCTTTATCGCACTGCTCACATGTGTATGGTTTCTCTCCAGAATGTATTCGTTTGTGTCTAATGAGATGTGATGAGTATGCAAATGCTTTATAGCACTGCTCACATTTGTATGGTTTCTCTCCAGAATATATTCGTTTGTGTCTAATGAGATGTGATGAGTATGCAAATGCTTTATCGCACTGCTCACATTTGTATGGTTTCTCTCCAGAATGTATTCGTTTGTGTCCAATGAGATCTGATGACCGTGAAAATGCTTTATCGCACTGCTCACATTTGTATGGTTTCTCTCCAGAATGTATTCGTTTGTGTCTAATGAGATGTGATGAGTATGCAAATGCTTTATCGCACTGCTCACATTTGTATGGTTTCTCTCTAGAATGTACTCGTTTGTGTCGATTGGCCAACGACTCCGAACTCTCATCTGATTCACTGAAAGTTTCACTAGCTGCAAACAAATTTACATTAGTTATTGAAACAAAAATAAATTTGTTGGAATATAGTCACTTTCTTATATTTACTCTTGCTGCGGGTGGCTACATAGGATGTTTTCGGAAAGTGTTTAAGCAGTGCTATTTTTTTTTTTAATATGAAATTAGGTAGTAGGGTTAATTCGAATAGATATATTATTTTAGTTTACAAATTATAATATTAAATAGGAAAAATAATTGAAAATCAAATAACCGAGTTATTTCTTGTTTTTTTTTTTTTTATCTATTGAGTTGAATTAGAATCATGTGTTGGATAAATTATAATGATGTATTACTGAACTAGCAAACTATACGTTACTGTACTCCTGTGCATTCAGTACGAGGATATGGAAACTGGGAATACCAGTATTGGAATAATATTGAATTATTGACTGACCTGTATCTTGTCCAGCTGTACTTTCCTCATATTCACTGTCATCTCCACATTCCGACTTGATGTCTATCTCCTCAGTGATGATGTTCTCAGTGTTGTAGTTATACTGCGACATGTCGCCAGTGGATGATGTGCCATACATCTCCTGAGGATTGCGACCTTCTGAAATATAAATACTCATAGTTAGTGTGACTGTGTCTATTACTGAACTAAAGCCCAGTCGTTGAAACAGAGCAGTTCGTCATTTTGCCTCATAACTTTAATGACAAACTTAATGGCGAAAATATAACTAAATCGATTTTTTTGCATGTGAATTTATAGTCTAATATTGCTCTTCATTTTTTTATTTTAATAAAAATACAACCGTTTACAGTTACAATTTGCATTTAGATATCATTGCTTTGAATGCTTTCAGTCGACTCTTGCCACACTCTGACGTCACAGCGGCTGTTTTTACTTCACGACTGTAAATCGACGGTCTATTTTGTTTGATGGTCGAAGAAAAAATTATGCACCAATCAGCTACACGTAATTCTGATAATAACGATATGCACACCAAACATATCAGCTTCATTCGCAGATGTTTACCACACAAAAATTATAAATGATAAATTTACAACTGAGTAGTGCTAAAAATTTGGGTACATTTCATTTTGAAATTAGTAATTAAATTAACAAAGACGGTATCTCATAGTTACGGTAAATGGACTCTATACCATTGTTGCTTAACTGGGTTTGACCTGTCTGCAACTCGAATAAGTAAATAAATAAATAAATCAGTGTTACTTTAATGAGCGCTCGGTCTTAAATGGTTAATAAAGCTATCTCTACTGACCTGTGTTTGACACAGTTGTACTTTCTGCGATATTTCCTTCACATTTACTGCTGTCCACAGGTTCATACTTGACGTTATTACTTTCTGTGCTTTCATGATAAACGACAACTGTAACTCCATCTGTGATACCTAAAATAAAATCATCATCTATAATATAATACGCCAACGTGTGTCCTTGCGTGGGTGCATGTGCGTGTCTGTCGTCTAAAATCTAAAACAATTGAAGCGAGATTCCGAAATGTAACGAAATATTCCGAAGCTTACCGAAGTATATATTGACATATAACGCGTAATAATAATGGTTGTTAATAGATATGTTTACACAAAAATAATATAAATTAAAATTATTAGTAGCAGAAAAATAATTATTTTAAAAATTATTTGGTTTTGATGAAAGTAAGTAAGAAAAATGTGACTTTCTTTTCTTTATTACTATTTATTCAATGCTTTATTATTTTTTTATTTCTACGATTAACGTTTTAAATTATCTAACGTTTTAAATTTTCAAAAATGTAAATGTAATGCATTGACAAAACTCGCTTTATATATTTATTATACTCGCCTTATAAATTAAAATTTTTACCAAGAATTACCGGCCGAGTACGTTCATTCATATCAGCGTCACTAGATGACAACTTATTTGTGTGAATTTAAAATTGGTTGGAAATATTTCAAATATTTTGGTAAAAATTACAAATTGATACATTCAATAGTTTGCACCTTTGAAATTGTATGTCATGTTGGTATTAAAACATGGTAAAAAATTTCACTTAAAATGTCATTCCATTTGACATGTCACAAAGATAAATGATATCATAGTTATAATGATCATAACCAAAAAATCTGAAGTAGGTTTTACAGCGTAAGGAATAATTTGAAATGACAAATTTACATTTAAAAGTCAGTACTACACTATAAAAGTAACCAAAATAACCAGATCTGGTTTGACTTTACAAAAGTGAACGCAATATATTGAAGCGGGCAATCAATTAAATTTTAGTGTGCAATAGTTTCTCACGATTTATTTCAAACTGATTTAAGATATAGTCTAAGTACGCTTTTTTCCGTGTGTATTTTTTCGTGTGCGCTTTTTTCCGTGTGTGTATTTTTCGTGTGCGTTTTTGTTTTTTCGCGTGTGCTTATTTTAATATTATATAAGTAACTGGAAAATTTATTTTAATAAATATATTTTAAATTTAACGTCTCAAATCATTTTTAGTTTTGACGTTATAAAGGTAATGCATAGAGTGAAAATAAATCGTTTTCCCATCTTAAAAAGTGAATGAATAAATAATTTGGAATAATACACATTATTTATCCAGTTTTTAATAATGGGCGAAGAGTTGATTCAATTTGAATTGGATGAAGTGAGGTGTATGGCTAGAGAAAGAAGTCTGAGGTGTCGAGCAAGTTCCACATTAAGGTAATTATTGCCAACACAGTTGGTAACGGGTGCACTAGTAATGAAATATAATTGAATATGTTTATTTTAAAATATGTTTTATTTCAAATGTTTTCTAATCACTGACCAAGTTTATCTGAAATAAACTGAACTATGACAATGAAATAAACCTTCCCCTCCCCAAAAAACACATCTCTACTTTTTGTCGTCTCCGCTTCAATCAGAACCACACTCCGTTCCATCTCCACCGTATCAACATAATCCCCTCTAACTTATGCTCCTGCGGGTTACCCGCTGATATCTCTCACATCTTATTCTCCTGCCCCAACCACACTGATAAAAGTAACACCCTATACCAACAGCTAAGCAAACACCATCCGGCCCCTCTCTCTGTACCTAGTATACTGTCTAACCCGTCCATCGAAATATGCTCCTTAATTTCTGAATTCCTAACTTCCATTAGACTAAACCTCTAACATCCTCACACCATCCTCGTATTGCTAAGCGCTGGCGGACTGGCTTTAAGCCGAGGCCAACAAATTGAAAAGAAGAAGAAGAAGACAATGAAATATGAATGACAGTATTAAGTGTGAATTAGTTGTAAATGTAACAGTTACTGACTATTCTCGCATTCAGTTGTGTCCTCTGTTCCAGCCATCACTATGAAGTCATCAGTAAGTTCATATTCCATCTTAATGTCATCCTCTTTTTTAATAATATCTGTGTCCTTGGAATCACCAGGATGCATATCACCGCCTGTCGCATCATTCATATTCACTACTGGAACAATAATGTCCTGTCATATAAAAGAACTACAACTAGTCACTTTATATAAATCACGGAATAATAATCAATTTATTAATCAATATAAGTTGACTTGTGAGTGCAGTTCCCTTTATATTGGTCAAACAGGAAGAAATTTTAATATTAGATTAAAGGAACATAATAGAGCCTTTAATTCTAATCTCGACATTTATCATTCTACCATCTGGGTAATAATAATACTGGGTAAGTACACATATGTTACATTTGCAATAATAGAGAGTGGGTATAATACAAGCACTGGTCCGTCAGAAATAAATCTTGCAACTAATGCGATTATTTCGTACTTTACCGCTGCTGGACCGGCAATTGATACATCACTGGGCCAGCTAACGACCACGGGGACACCGGGGTACTAGCCCAGTGCAAAATGCAGCACTGACCCATTACTTTCAATGCCGGCGAGTATGTGCTTCAACAGTACTGGCCCGTATAAAAATGTTTGCTAGACAGTCAATGCAGTTTTCAATTTAAATATTTATTGTACTCGTACTTTTTGACTTAAAATTAATATGAAAAGAGACTGCTAAATGAAAATTTCAACATTGTATTTTCTATGCTCAATAGAGAAAAAAGTAGATACAAGGTATATTTCTAATAGTGAGGATTCAAACAAGAAAGTACAATACCTGTGTAATCAGCATTTTCTTCCTGTTCTTCTTTCACTGTGTTACTGTTACTGTAGTACTCTTCACGGGCTTCACTTGTAACCAAGTAAGTGTGACCAGATGATGGTAATATATCTGGACTGCTGCACTGATCTTCAGGCTCTTCACTATTCGTCAACAACTCTTTTCGTTTTTCTTTAAAATCCATCAGAGAAACACACAACTCACTGCTAGTTTGAGAGTAAGAACTCAGTTGTGATGTGTACTTTATAAATATTTGAGTGTTTCGCAAGCATTGCTCACGAAATTCGTGGATCCCATCCACTTTACTGCAGCATTCCGCACATATTGCTCCCTGATTGGACAACACTGTGGAGTTCTGAAAATAAATGTTATCCACGGTTAGACTTGCCTGCTGTAACTGAAATAGAAAAGTACAGCTGACAAGCTATACATTAGGTCTGTTCATATCAGCCGCAAGCCAGAGCTCATAGCAGTGGGTTAAATTATTCTAATCTGTTGATTATTGCATCTGATGTCAAGAAGCTATTGAAAATTACTCTACGAACAGACCTGACCAGACAGATTTTACCTATCATTCTATTACAGCATACAAATTTAAAAATCTGTTTGATAAGTTCAGTTTAACTCCAGTTTTCACTAAAAAATTTCAATTAAAAACTTTATTGAGTAACCTTTTAAACAAAGAAAACAACCTAGAAAAGTCTGTAATATATAGCATTGAGTGTAATAATAAACAGAGTGATCGATATTGGGTGAGTGTTACGTAACACCAATTTTAGCTTCATTCCGGAACCGATCCAACAGGATACGGTATTTATTGTTTGTTGCTACTGCCGATATTGTTGAAATTATGCATTGCACAGACTATTCAGGTATTGATTAATTGGTTGTTGTGTCCCTGAGCTTATGTAATTTCATATCAACCAAAATACCATGCTGACGTAATAAATCGGCACCTAATAATATTTTCATAGCACTAGAATGCGTTTAAACATCGTTACATTAAATTTACATGCAAATGTTACCGAAGATGAGTTGTTAAAAAATGCCATTGTAACGGAAATTAATAAAATTGAAATTGCAAGTCTTTATAACGTCCTGCTACGCAATACAAACGGTTTTTAAATATATCATATTTCAAATATAAGTTAATA
Organism: Liopterus haemorrhoidalis; assembly: GCA_963971575.1. NCBI lineage: Eukaryota > Metazoa > Arthropoda > Insecta > Coleoptera > Dytiscidae > Liopterus > Liopterus haemorrhoidalis. The sequence goes on from OZ020623.1 coordinate 30,870,912, forward strand.
ATGAAAATAAATAGGTTCTTACCAATTCCGGATATAATAATACCAGCCTAGAATAATAGTTTAATTTTTCACTAGTAATAAGTCTGCGTAGATGTTTTTCATGTTTGAGGCAGATACAACAAATATTTGTTAAAAAATACATTATAACTGTAGATTTGTTTCAACAGTGTGTAGCTAATTTTCAAGTAAACAGTGTTAATCTCCTTATAACTATCAACATTTATTAATAAGTCTGTCACACGTTTTATATCTGCCCGTGCAGAGCATGCTCAATGCTGCCAATCTGTTTTGCCACATAAAAAATAAATAAAATGTTAGATAATAACCAGAAAAACACTTGATTCTAACAAAAGTCACCTTGTGGTATTCAAATCCTGTTTTTAATTTAATATCGTTTCTACATATTTTTTTTTGTAATTTTAAAACAGCTGCTATTTTTAAAATGCTAGTTTATCTTAACTTATTTATTCCTTATGTGGCAAAATTTATTGGTAGCACTGAGCATGCTCTGCACGGACAGCTACATAGAGCATTTAATAAATCGTGATAGTTATAAGAAGATTAGTTCTGCTTATTAGAAAATTACACATTGTGCAAACAAATCTGCAGTTACTATGTATTACTTAACAAATTTTTGTTGTATCTGCCTCAAACATGAAAAACTTCTACGCAGACTTTTTAACAATAGTGAAAATTTAAACTATTATTCAAGGCTGGTATTACTATATCCCGAATTGGTAAGAATCTATTTATTTTCATTATTAACTCATATTTGGAATGTGATATATTTAAAACAAGCTAGAAATGCGTAACAGGGCTTTATAAAGCCACGTAATTCCAATGTTTTTAATTTCCGTTACAGTGGCAAAGTTTAACAACTTTTTTGACCGACATTTTAACCTTCAGTACCCGCATAATTGTGTTTCTGTCTGATTTTTTTTTTTTTTTTTGTCAATCATTTATTATTTGTAATAAAAACGTATTAAGACTTGAATTTTCAGTTATTTCATCTTAAAATAAAGATAGCTATAAAATCTTAGATTTTACTTCAGATTTACATTTTTAATATTGGATTTATAGTTTGTTTCATAGGTTTTAGTGGAAGTAGATTTTTACAACTAGTAATTTTTATCTTGTGAATAAGGCTTTTGATCATTTTGTTTAGCAAAAGTTAACCTGTAAGTACTACTATCGGGTCCTAGGGACTGAATGTGCCATTGTTATTGAGTTTGGAGTTGAAGTAGGGGAAGTGGGAAAGCGAGTTTCCTGGAATGCTCAAACAAGCTCATTCGCGACTATAATTACCGAAACGACGCCACTATCGCTTTGTGAACTTTTGACACGAAAAAGGATAGTCATCTGTCAACGTATGTAAACAGTATTGGTTTATAATCAATTTTTGGTCTAATTTACGTTTTCTTGCTGTATACAGTATATTTAAATTATAACCGAGTATTAAAAAAGTGTATAAATATATGTGAATCAATTTTATGATAAAATTTGCTGCTTGTAAATTAATATTTTCAGAGGTTATATATTGTATGTTGGTGCCGGCTTATACTCACAGAGAAAATAAAATGTTATACTTTGAACTTAAAACATTTATTTGAATACTTAATATCTACACATATCTCAAGAAATTTTATAGAAAGAGAACTTGTAATTTATTCTACACAAGAAAACTGTCAAATATTTGCAAACTAACACAGTTATGGAACACTCCCATGAAATAACAAGGGGTTTTAATTATATTAACAATAATTTACACAACATTAAACGATTTTCTTGCACATGTGAGACAGGGAAAATGAAAAATTCAACGTTAAAAACTTGTTTAAAATCATCTGAACAGTATAAATTCCCTTCAATAGAAACAAAATTTTAGAATCACTGATAATCTTTCAATCTAATATTCGAAGATGTTCTTCCTGTGATTGACTACCATACACACAACAAGGAGTATTTAATCTTTTTTTCTTAAATTTATCAGTTTATTCGCTGTAAAAATGGAGTGAGAATGGACAGAAACAATAAAACACATGGTGAATTATACGTAAACAATGACAGTAACCTTTTTCGCAGTGTTCGCTTTTTTGCCGCTAGAGGGATACGCGTTAAGTTAAGTCGCCAATACTCGTGAGTTAATCATAATTGGTGATCAGTGTTGCCAGAGGTACGATTTAAATCGTATTTGTACGATTATTTTTGCATGTGTACGATGTACGACTTCTTGGTATTAGATGTACGATTTTTTTGATGTTTTTATTGATGAAACATATTTATTTATATACATTTTTAGTAAGTTAAATATTAATATTATATAATGCGATATATTGAATATTTTAGCCCTCGGATTTCAAATTGACGCGCTCTTAAATAGAATGGTTTATCTCGCTAAGATCGGGTATGCTCGTGCATATTCGAATATTCAAAAATATAAAGCTCACTCCTCATTAGTTATACCCTTTTCACACTAGAACTTTAAGACGAGTGAACTTAAAGTTCACCGATGTTTAACATCGGTTTGCTTTCACACTTGATGTTAAAATCTCCGGTGCTGTCATCAGCCACAGTAATTTTGTCCTTAAATTAACGTCAGGAAATTTCCAGTTTTGAACTGTCTGCGCAGACGCACATTTTGTATTATTATAAACAAATATGGATATTTCATTTAATTCTACAATAAAGACACTACAATAAAGAATATATTACACCTGTATTAACATATAAGTCGATACATTTTATCTCAATTATTGTAACTCTGTATTTTATTAAACACATTATTAAAATAAATAATTTTATTATAACAATAAGTATAAACTTCTTATAACGTCAATATAATATAGTATTCTTGTTTATGATAATACAAAATGTTGACAGCACAAATTCAAAGAGTATTTTTTTATAATAGAAATTATGTTGGCAATGTGGACGATGTTTAAGACGCAGATCTCTGTCTTCAACATCACTTGTATTTAGACGAGGTCATACGTTTTCACATTAGCGTTTAAAGACACATTCACTTTAACATCCGATCTTAAAGTTCTAGTGTGAAAAGGGTATAAGAGTACTGTACTCAGAGGCGCACTCAGGGGGGGGGGGTCCAAGAAGGAGGGAAATACCAAATTTTTTAATTAGCATTATGGATCTTAGGTAAATATATAGATATGGATTTAAAAGTAGAGATGAGGACCTTTTTTTTGTTCATCACTTGTAATTTACAAGTGAGGAGCTTTTTTTTGCTCATCACTTGTATTTTACAAGTGAGGACCGAGGAGCTTTTTTTATATCTTCACTTTTTTTTGTCTACCGCCCCCCCCCCCAATTTTTTGTACGATTATTTTTAAAAAAATACGATTGTTTGTACGATTTTTTTCTTGAAAATACGATCATTTTGAAGTGTTGGTACGATTTTTTCTTTTTCACCATCTGGCAACACTGTTGGTGATCGTTTAAATTCCTAAGTTTTTCAATTATAATACAATCTGCGTCCCTGGGACCCAATACTAACTTGAGTGAACAATTTTCGAAATAATTTAGGTAAGCTATAATGAATTACTTATATGAAATTTTGTAAATTTAGTAAATATAGTAAACCAGAGAAATAATGGACTGAAACTACAAATACTAGCTGATTCAAGAATCCACTATATGGTCAATGCTGAGGTATATACCGGTAAAAGTTTGAACCCAGAAAAAAGTAAATTTTCTAATCCTAATCAAGTCGTATTACGATTAATATCATCAATAATAAATACCAAACGAAATATTACGGTAGATAATTTGTACTCCTCCACTGAATTGATGGACAAACTAAAAAATTTATGTGAAGAGTGAATTTTCACACATTTCAGGGTTTCGCAGGTATTTAGTAAGTGAATGATGATTATTTGGGATGCCAAAACAAATTTTATGTTAAAATATTTTTTTATTAATTTTAATTCGAATACCATTATTTGGGTTTCTAAATATTTGCAGTATTTTTTCTATATAGCAAGGTTCATTAATATTTTGAAAATTGCGCCTACGGCCTCCATAGTTTGTTTGTCATAATCTCCGCCCCTCTGATTTCGTATACATTCAAACATAGAATTAAATTATAATTTCAACACTTCCCACTGGTTATTAAATTTACGCTTTTAAAAATTAAATACAACATTTGCCAAAATATAACTAGAAATTTGACAAAATAATTTAAACAAAATAAAAATGCAAAAAAAAAAAAAATAAATAAAAATTGACGGGATTCGAACTGTAGTTTGCAACTTCCAAAGCAAGAGCGTTACCACTGTACTATGGATGTTCACTCGTTTATATTTTTAAATAGCGGATTAAATATTTTACGTATTTTAGTTAAAAACAAAAAAAATGCGTTATTTTCCGAAAACATAATTTGATCAAAAATTCCTGTTGAACTATTCCGGTTCACACAAATGTACATTATTTAGAATTTTTTCAGATCTTTAGTTTAAACCATCTGGGCTACAGGGTGTGGGACAAAAATTTTTTTGCACAATTTTGGCAAAAATCGCGTCAAAATAATTTATTTTGCAAAAATACAATTTTGATCGTTAATCCACATACCAAGGGCTTTTATTTGATACTCTACAAAGAATTGTAAAAAAAAAAATTTTTTTTCGATGTGCATATATTTGTTTATATTTTTAGGGGGGTATGTTTTTTAGATGTTTTAGTATTTTTCCTAAGTGCGGGTCAAAGAGTTGTATACGCATGCCAAATTTCAACTCTCTAGGTTTATCCGTTTGGCTATTATTTTACCGAACAGACAGACAGACAGACAGACGACAAAATGGCGGTATAAGAAAGAAGGATTAAAAAAGAAGGATTGACTTATGTGGAAACGTTAAAAAGGCAGATCACTCCACAATTTCTTCCAAACAGAAATGCCAAAGTTAGTTCAACAAAATTTGGATTCACATCTGACGAAACAATAGTTTCTCATGTTCCAGAAAAGGGAAAAGCAGTGATTTTAATATCTAGAATGCATCATAATTGTATAATAAAAGAATCAACTCAAAAGCCAGATATAATAAGAAAACATGAAAATAGCTAAAATTGTTCCTATATATCATATAAAAGTAAAAAATCTGCTCAACCAGATAATTATAGGCCAATATCACTTCTACCAATATTTTCTAAAATTTTGGAACGTTTGATTGCAAACCAGCTTAATGTGATCTCATCGGGACTCGGGGTTTTTGGTAACAATAACCGACTGATAATAATATCCGTGAATTTGTGTGCTGTATAAGATTGATAAGTGAAATCTGTCTAGTCAGGTCTGTTCATAGAGTAATTTTCAATGGTCTATTGTAATCAGATGCAATTGTCATCAGATTAGAATAATTTAACCCACTGCTATGAGCTCTGGCTTACGGCTGATATGAACAGACCTAACGTATAGCTTGCCAGTTGTACTTTTCTATTTCAGTTACAGCAGGCAAGTCTAAACGTGGATAACAATTATTTTCAGAACTCCACAGTGTTGTCCAATCAGGGAGCAATATGTGCGGAATGCTGCAGTAAAGTGGATGGGATCTACGAATTTCGTGAGCAATGCTTGCGAAACACTCAAATATGTATAAAATACACATCACAACTGAGTTCTCACTCTGAAACTAGCGGTGAGTTGTGTGTTTCTCTGATAAATTATATAGAGAAACAAAAAGAGTTGTTGACGAGTTCTGAAGAGTCTGAAGCTCAGTGCAGCAGTCCAGATTTATTGCCAGCATCTGGTCACACTTACTTGGATACAAATGAAGTGCGTGAAGAGTACTACAATAACAGTAACACAGTGAAAGAAGAACAGGAAGAAAATACTGATTACACAGGTATTTTTTAGTTTGATTCCTCACAATTAGAAATATACCTTGTATCTACTTTTTTTTTCAACATAGGAAACAAAATGTTAAAATTTTCATTTAGCCTATATCTTTTACATGTTAATTTTAGAGGAAAAAGTGTACAAAAGTACAAAAACTGTTTCGAAAGAAAACTGTGCGTTAAATAATCCTAAATTTGCTTTCATTACATGTATTTACATTTATGGTGTACATGTAGTTACATTTTTTTGGAGATAGGAAACAGTGTTGATTTTCATTTAGCAATATCTCCTTTCATATTAATTTCAAGTGAAAAACCAAGTACCAAAAGATTTTTAAAGTGAAAACTGCATTGATTGATCCTATGTTTGTTGATCAAATCAGTTTCTATCTCAAAATTGTCATAAAATGAAATTTACATTTGGTGGGTACTAACTGACTGACTGATCTCCATAAGAAACAAAATTTATTAATATTTATTTGTCTTGAATAAAATAAACTAAAAATAAATATTCGAAAATATCGCGATTAACTACTGGGTAATTGACTAATTTATTGTAAAAATACCTATAAACGGCACTTATTTGTCATTGTGTAATTTTATTAAACAGGAAGCAAAATATATAAATATTTGTTAATATGACGAATGACGTACTTCTATGTCATGTTGAGTGAAATTTTTATTACATTGATTATTTCTTATTCCGTGATTTATAGAAAGTGACTAGTTGTAGTTCTTTTATATGACAGTACATTATTGTTCCAGGAGTGAATATGAATGATGCAACAGGCGGTGACTTGTATCCTGGTGATGCCAGAGACACTGATATTATTAAAACTGAGCTTGACATTAAGACAGAATATGAACCTACTGATGATTTGATGGCTGGAACAGAGCACACAGCTGAATTGGATAATGGTCAGTAACTGGTACTTTTACAACTCACACTTAAAACTGTTATTCAAATTTCATTGTCACAGTTCAGTTTATATCAGATGAACTTGGTGAAATTTTTATTTACGTCAACTCTTTAGGTATATTAACTCGAGAGTTATTCAAATAAATCTATATTTTAAAACACCCTTGTCCGATTTTCTCGGAAACCGTTGATGATAGAAAAAATATTTAAACAGACAAGTTGTAGCAGGTAAAAGTTTCTACAACTATTTTATTTACGTCAACTCTCTAGGTATATTAACTCGAGAGTTATTCAAATAAATCTATATTTTAAAACACCCTTGTCCGATTTTCTCGGAAACGGTTGATGATACAAAAAAATTTAAACAGACAAGTTGTAGCACGTAAAAATCTCTACAACTTTTTTATTAACGTCAACTCTCTAGGTATATTAACTCGAGAGTTATTCAAATAAATCTATATTTTAAAACACCCTTGTCCGATATTCTCGGAAACGGTTGATGATAGAGAAAATATTTAAACAGACAAGTTGTAGCACGAAAAAGTCTCTACAACTTTTTATTTACGTCAACGCTGTAGGTATATTAACTCGAGAGTTGTTCAAATAAATCTATATTTTAAAACACCCTTGTCCGATTTTCTCGGAAACGGTTGATGATAGAAAAAATATTTAAACAGACAAGTTGTAGCAGGTAAAAATTTCTACAACTTTTTTATTTACGTCAACTCTCTAGGTATATTAACTCGAGAGTTATTCAAATAAATCTATATTTTAAAACACCCTTGTCCGATTTTAAAATATATAAATAATTGTTAATATGACGAATGACGTACTTGTATGTCATGCTGATTGAAACTTTTATTACATTGAGTATTTCTTATTCCGTGATTTATAGAAAGTGACTAGTTGTAGTTCTTTTATATGACAGGACATTATTGTTCCAGGAGCGAATATGAATGATGCGACAGGCGGTGACTTGCATCCTGGTGATTCCAAAGACACTGATATTATTAAAACTGAGCTTGACATTAAGACAGAATATGAACCTACTGATGATTTGATGGCTGGAACAGAGCACACAGCTGAATTGGATAAAGGTCAGTAACTGGTACTTTTACAACTCACACTTAAAACTGTTATTCAAATTTCATTGTCATAGTTCAGTTTATAACAGATGAACTTGGTGAAATTTTTATTTACGTCAACTCTCTAGGTATATTAAATCGAGAGTTATTCAAATAAATCTATATTCTAAAGCAACCTTGTCCGATTTTTTCGTAAACGGTTGAAGATAGAAAAAATATTTAAACAGACAAGTTGTAGAAAGTAAAAATCTCTACAACTTTTTAATTAACGTCAACTCTCTACGTATATTAACTCGAGAGTTATTCAAATAAATCTATATTTTAAAACACCCTTGTCCGATTTTATCGTAAACGGTTGAAGATAGAAAAAATATTTAAACAGACAAATTGTAGAACGTAACAATCTCTACAACTTCTGTATGTTTGTATTTATTATCTACTCCTGATTAACTATTTTGCTATGATGAATTTACGCTGTGCATATTAAACTTAGTCACCACAAGATACTTTGTATCTTCTGTGACAGTTATTTATTAATATTATATTTCTGCGTTATGTATATAAATATATTTTTTCCACCCCTATTTAATTATATTGCAATTATTAGCACTTTTTTCGTGAAAAATAGTACCCATAAATAACTACAGTGAATTATCATTTCATAATTAACTGCTTACGGCCAATCACAAACCTACATTTCCATAAATCACTCTCGCTGATCCAATCATATTTGACAATGCAGTGGTAGTAGGCCATGGCAGTTTTGTTTTTCACTTTGGTTATGGATGACGCTGTCACTTTCTTTAAAATAATCAAATTTGAGTCTAATTTATTTGTTTAATAGGTGTGGAAAAAGCATAGTATTACATTCGCGATTATGGCCATTATTCACTCAGATGATTTGCGCCACTCGCCTTCGGCTCGTGGGCTCAAACACATCTTCGTGAATAATGGCGGTCATAACCGCTCATGTAATAATATACTATTATTGAACCTGTATTTGTGTATATATTTTATAAATAAATATTATTATATTTTAAATTAAACATATTCGATTATATTTCATCATGTTGTGTTTATCTCAGGTGTCACAGATGTAGTAACAGTTGTTGTTCATCATGAAGGTACAGAAAGTAATGACACCGAATCTGAACCTGAGGACAGTAGTGAATGGGAAGGAAATATAGCAGAAAGTACAACTGCTTCAAACATTGGTCAGTAGAGGCTTTATTAACTACTTACGCCCTTATTAACCACTTAAGCCCTTATTAACCACTTAAGCCCTTATTATTATTAACCACTTAAACAGGATACTTTTTACAGGCGTAAATCGCTTAACAAATTCCCACTTTAACGATTTTTTTTTTTAATTACTTTTAAACAACCAATACTTTTTATGTGCGTACTTTGGTTAGTTCCCGCCTAATTAAATATTTCATAATCTTCATGTTATAATAAATTGAAATTCGTAGACATAGTCACAGTAACTACAAATATTTATATTTCAGAGGGTCGCGATCATCTGGAGATATGTGGCACATCATCTACTGGCGACATATCGCAGTATAACTACAAGACTGAGAACAGCATCACTGAGGAAACTGACGTCAAGTCGGAATGTGGAGAAGACAGTGAATATGAGGAGAGTGTATCTGGACAAGATACAGGTCAGTCAATAATTAAATATTATTCCAATACTGGTATTACCAGTTTCCATTTACTCGTACTGAATGCACAGGGGTACAGTGACGGATAGTTTGCTAGTGGTAGTAATACGTTATTATAATTTATCCAATACATGATTTAGTTCACATAGACTTATCACAAATTCTTAGAATACGATTTGATATGACTAGGTCTAGTGGAACTCAGGCGAAATAATTTGCTTTAATTTGACAGTTAATAGATAATAGCACGCCAGGCTGAGTAGCCGCGACCGCGCGAGTTTTAGGTTATGTTGCTCGTTGATGGATCTGCTTCTATTGTAGTAACTGTGTATACAGCCGGTAGAGTGGCGACACTGTACTTTAGTTATCACGTTGAAGATAGAAAAATTATTTAAACAGACAAGTTGTAGCACGTAAAAAACTCTACAACTTTTTTATTTACGTCAACTCTGTAAATATATTAACTCGAGAGTTATTCAAATAAATCAATATTTTAAATCACCCTTGTCCGATTTTCTCGGAAACGGTTGATGATAGAAAAACTATTTAAACAGACAAGTTGTAGCGCGTAAAAAACTACAACTTTTTTATTTACGTCAACTCTGTAGATATATTAACTCGAGAGTTATTCAAATAAATCAATATTTTAAATCACCCTTTTCCGATTTTCTTGGAAACGGTTGATGATAGAAAAACTGAGGACAGTAGTGAATGGGAAGGAAATATAGCAGAAAGTACAACTGCTTCAAACATTGGTCAGTAGAGACTTTATTAACCACTTAAGCCCTTATTATTATTAACCACTTAAACAGGATACTTTTTACTGGCTGAATGGCCACTTTAACGATTTTTTTTTTTAATTTCTTTTAAACAACCAATATTTTTTATGTGCTTACTTTGGTTAATTCCCGCCTAATTAAATACACTAGACTCTCGCTAATCCGGCACTTCTTAGTTCGGCCTCTCAATAGTCCGTCGTACCCCCACCACGATGGTCTACGCCAGGGTACGCCGGACTGTTGAGTTAAAGCCGGATTAGCGAACTGCATAAAATTCGCGAATCCGGCCTTGACTCAACAGTCCGGCGTACCCTGGCGTCTGACTCAGGAATCCCCCTGTTATATAAGGGGTATCCCTGAGTCAGTAATATGCATGCGTTAGTCTTAGCTATATGTCTACATGTTAGAACGTGTTATAGCGTGTCGCAGTTACGTATTGTACACTTGTTAATTTTTATACGGCATTAGCCCTAGTTTTCAATTATGGCTTCAAAACGAAAACATGTTACACTAAAACTGGTTCAAAAATTAGAAATTTTAGATAAGTTAAAGAAAGGTTACTCTACAAGAGCTATTATGGCTGAATATAATATTGGACGTGCTACTGTGTATGACTTAAAAATGAAAGAAAATAAACTTCGGCAATACGTGAGTCAATTGGACAAGGAATGTGATAAACGGAGGGTTATACGAAAAAGTGAGAATCATCGTCGTGACACAGCTGTTTACACATGGTTCATACAGCAGCGCAGCAAAGGATTGCCACTCAGTGGTCCGATAATAAAAGAAAAGGCACTGATGTTTAACAGAAGACTTGGCGGCAATGAATGGTTTGTAGCAAGTGAAGGCTGGTTAACAAATTGGAAGAAAAGACATGGTGTACGGCAGTTGAAAGTCACGGGAGAAAGCCGTTCAGCAAACAATAAAGATGCTGAAGAATTTAAATTAAAATTGAAAAAAATGACAGAAGAAGAAGGACTTACTCCAGCCCAAGTGTACAACGCTTACTAGACAGGTCTTTTTATCAAACTGCTTCCTTCAAAAACTCTTGCTGCCAAATACGAAAAAGAAGCTCGCGGGCATAAGCAACAAAAATAACGTGTTACAATTATGGCATGTTGTAACGTTGATGGCAGTCACAAACTTCCTCTTATGCTGATTGGAAAATCCCAAAAGCCACGATGTTTTACACACGCGGAAATGAGTACACAGTAGAATATCGTGCTCAAAAGAAAGCATGGATGAATTCAGACATTTTTTCTCGGTGGTTCCACGATACATTTGTACCAGCTGTAGAGGAAAATCTTAAGAAAAATAATCTTTCATCAAAAGCCATCCTTCTAATTGATAACGCACCCAGTCATTGCTCCGACTTGTCTCTGCAATCAAGAGGTATACGAGCTGTCTTTCTCCCACCCAATGTGACAGCTCTGATTCAACCTATGGATCAGGGGATTTTGGAATCAATAAAGCGCCTTTACCGACATGATATTCTTACCTCTCTGTTAGAAGAATGTGAAAACAACTCTACGGAAGTAATGTTGAAAGCATGGAAATCGATCAATATGCGTAATGTTGTTGTCAATATAGCAAAAGCATGGAACAATGTAGAAAGAACTACCATAGTAAAGTGTTGGAAACAAATATGGCCATCGAATGACAATGATGAATCAACCATCGTAGAATTGTCACTTTCAAATGACTTGTTTGTTGATATGTTCTATAAGCTTCCAGGAGGAGAAGATGTTGATGAAGAGAACATTACAGATTGGTTCAACAAAGAAAATTGTGAAATATATGAAGATGAGACAAAGATATCATTAGAAGTGTATAGGAAGAAAATAATGAAACTTATCTGGAAGAACTGGAAGAAAGAAATGAAAATGTTGAAACAGCAAGTGAGACTAAAACGATTTCTCACACTGCTGGTGCCGAAGCAGCCGAAATCTTATTGCAGTATCTAAGGCAACAACCTGATACGTGTTTTACAGACATAATGCTAGTTAAGCGACTGCGTGACAGAATTTGTCAACGACGAACTTCTTTATAAAATTTTTATTAAAAAGAAACATATTAAAACATTTTGTTAATTTATGTGTGTTAATTTAATTAAGAATAATTTTTTCAAAAAATTTTCTTAGTATTAATTGTATTAAAAATGTATTACAAAAAAAAAAACAAATATAAAAATACATATACAATAAAACATAAAAATTTAAAGGAATTTCTGGTCTTGTCACATGTTGACGGCCGGATTACTGAGTGTGTCGGATTACCAAATAAACTCTCAGTAATCCAGGCTCGCTCAGTAATCCGGTCGTTTTTAGGGTTTTGTAGGTATGACCAAAAAACCCTTATACCGTCATTTTATCGTCTGTCTGTCTGTCTGTCTGTCTGTCTGTCTGTTCGGTAAAAATTGTAGCCAAACGGCTAAACCTAGAAAGTTAAAATTTGGCATGCTTATACAACTCGTTGACCCGCACATAGGAAAAATACCAAAACATCTAAAAAACATATCCCCCTAAAAATATAAACAAATATGTGCTCATCGAAAAAAAATATATTTTTTTTAAATTCTGAGCAGGGTATCAAATGAAAGCCCTTAGTATGTGGATTAACGATCAAAATTTTATTTTTGCAAAATAAATTATTTAGACATTATTTCTGCTAAAATTGTTCAAAAAAAATTTTGTCCCACACCCTGTAGCCCAGATGGTTTAAACTAAAAATCTGAAAAAATTCTAAGTAATGTACATTTATGTGAACCGGAATAGTTCAACAGGAATTTTTGATCAGATTATGTTTTCGGAAAATAGCGCATTTTTTGTGTTTTTTGCGTAACCATATAAAATATTTAATGATATTATGTAGCACAGTAGACAGAGCGCTTCGATGGTGTAATAGTTACTATACAAGCGTTCTAATCTGCAAACTCGAGTTCAAATCGGCCGCGAGGCAATTCATTTTTTCGGTTTTTTTTTTGCATTTTTATTTTGTTTAAATTACTTTTTCAATATTCTAGTTATATTTGGGCAAATATTGCATTTAATTTTTAAAAGCGTAAATTTAATAACCAGTGCAAATTGTTGAAATTGATTACTATTGGACTTACACCAAGTAACTTAAAATATAACGTAACTATAAATATATAATACCATGGATACAAGTTAAAAAAAATTACATATATAAAATATATGTTATGTCATGTGTTATAATGTCTGTATCATATTAGTGCCTAAATATATTACTGCTATACTGCTATTTATATTCCTACAAATAGACGAAAACAGAAGGGCGGAGCTTATGACTAAAACAACCAATGGAAGCCATAGGCGCAATTTTCAAAATCTTATTAAACCTTGTTATATAAAAAAAATACTGCACATATTTAGAAACCTACATAATGGTATTAGGCATTCGAATTAAAATTAACAAAAAAAAATATATTTTAACATAAAATTGGTTTTGGCACCCCAAATAATCATCATTCACTTACTAAATACCTGCAAAATCCTGAAATGTGTGAAAATTCACACTTCACATCAATTTTTTGTACAAGGAATAGCCGGATTTACGAGAGTCTAGTGTATTTCATAATCTTCATTTTATAATATATTGAAATTCGTAGATATATTCACAGTAACTACAAATATTTATATTTCAGAGGGTCGCGATCATCTGGACATATGTGGCACATCATCTACTGGTGACATATCGCAGTATAACTACAAGACTGAGAACAGCATCACTGAGGAGACTGACGTCAAGTCGGAATGTGGAGAAGACAGTGATTATGAGGAGAGTGTATCTGGACAAGATACAGGTCAGTCAATAATTAAATAGTATTCCAATACTGGTATTCCCAATTTCCCTAGTGGTAGTAATACGTTATTATAATTTATCCAATACATGATTTAGTTCACATAGACTTATCACAAATTCTTAGAATACGATTTGATATGACTAGTTCTAGTTGAACTCAGGCGAAATAATTTGCTTTAATTTGACAGTTAATAAATAATAGCACGCCAGGCTGAGTAGACGCGACCGCGCGAGTTTTAGGTTAGAGTGGCGACACTGTACTTTAGTTATCACGTGTCTTTGTTACACTATTTATAACTTCTGTTTTAAATTTATTTAAATTTCCAATTTAATATTTTTATTTGAAGATAAAATAATTTATCTATCCTAAATTAACCTTCATATTCTTCATAATAAAGAAATTAGCAATTCTTAAACTTTTCCCGAAAATATCCTATGTAGTCACCTGCAGCAAAAGTAAATATTAGAAAAAGACTATATTTCAACAACTAAATTATTGTCAATAATTAATGTAAATTTGTTTGCAGCTAGTGAAACATCTTCCAGTGAATCAGATGAGAGTAGGAAGTCGTTGGCTCTCAGCAAGCGTAAACAATCTTCAACAATAAAGTCATCACATATCATTAGACATTCCGGAAAAAAAACATTTAAATGTAGTCAGTGCGATAAAGCATTTTCACGGTTATCAAGTCTCAATATTCACCAACGAGTACATACTGGAGAGAAACCATTCAAATGTGATCAATGTGATAAGGCATTTTCAATCTCTTCAAATCTCATTGCTCATAAACGAGTACATTCTGGAGAGAAACCATTCAAATGTGATGAATGTGATAAAGCATTTACTTACTCTGGACATCTAATTAGTCACAAAATAACGCATTCTGGAGAGAAATCATTCAAATGTAGTCAGTGTGATAAAGCATTTTCACGGTTATCAAGTCTCAATATTCACCAACGAGTACATTCTGGAGAGAAACCATTCAAATGTGAACAGTGTGATAAAGCATTTTCATGGTTAAGATCTCTCACTGATCACAAACGAGTACATTCTGGAAGTAAACCTTTCAAATGTGATCAGTGTGATAAAGCATTTTCATCTCAATCAAATCTCGTTGCACACAAACGAGTACATACTGGAGAGAAACCATTCAAATGTGAGCAATGTGATAAAGTATTTCCATGGTCACGAGATCTCATTAGACACAAACGAGTACATTCGAGAGAAAAACCATTCAAATGTGATCTGTGTGATAAAGCATTTCCATGGTCATCAGATCTCACTAGACACAAACGAGTACATTCTGGAGAGAAACCATTCAAATGTGAGCAATGTGATAAAGTATTTTCTACCTCATCACATCTCAGTAGACACAAACTAACTCATTCTGGAGAGAAACCATACAAATGTGAGCAGTGTGACAAAGCATTTTTAAGGTCATCATATCTCATTAAACACAAAGTAATGCATTCAGAAAATAAACCATACAAATGTGAGCAGTGTGATAAAGGGTTTTTTCAATCATCACAACTCATTATACACGAACGATTACATTCTATGGAGAAACTATTAAAATGTGAGCATTGTGGTGATGTATTTTTAACCTCAACACATCTCATTAGACACAAACTAAAACATTGTAGAAAAAAACCTGTTTAATATGAGCGGTGTGATAAAGCATTTTCAAAGTCTTCATATGTTGTTAGACAATTGAAAATATACTGAAGTGGGTATCTACTGGTGTACTTATAATTCTTAACTCAGAAAATTATAAAATTTATCACAGATTTTTCCATGTGTGTTCGGTTCTACTGTACTTTAACTTAAATAATCATACTTATTAAAATATTTTATTATATAATTATCTCGTTGTTTACCATCAGGCGCACACCCAGTTGTTTTTCTTAGGAGGGGCTTAGAAGTCTGATTGGGGGGGGGGGGTTGCTATTATTTATGCGCAAAATGCTTCTCTTAAAACGTGTACTTTGAATGTTTAAGTGGTGTTCAAGCCCATGAGCCCCCCTGGGTGCGAACCTGTTTCCATCATTTAGTCATGTTACGGAATGGTAAAGTTTTCTTTTATTTTATTTTTATTAATTTGCCTACACAACAGGACATCGTCCTAATTACAGCGCAGCACTAATAATACACTATTTGTATATCAGTAACATAATACATAATGTATATTTAATTATTACTATAATTAATTAAAATAATATTATCAATTCTTATAATTTTAACATATTATTATTATTATTATTATTATTATTATTATTATTATTATGGGGTTTGTCAGGTCTTGACAAGCGTCCACTAATCTCAAACTTCAGCAACCTTTTGAGCCGCGTCATACTAGAGACTAGTGGAGCTAAATACACACGACTGCATCCCAAACCCTGGCGATATGCATCCGCGGAAATTACGCTAGATCCAGTGCCCGCACAATGCGGAGTAACCCGAGCAGCACTGCTTTCTGCATCCTGCAGATCAAAGAATTGGCAGAAGATCTGCAGGCGGGAATGGACTCGATTTCCCTTCGATAGGAGGTTTTCATACCACCCAAAACACCAACTATCAGGACTACAAGCTTAACTTTATACCCGGGGTACAGCTTTATAAGCTCGGACAAGAGAGTCATATACTTGTACCTCTTTCCTCCTCCTTGAGAGAGATATTCTTCTCAGCTGGACTTGAGAATTCGATCACAAACATCTGTTTGGTCTCGATATCCAGGAGGGTTATGTCCGGCTTAGTGGCTGTCAGTAACCTCGAGGTGGGGAAGGAGTAATTCCAATAAATTCGGCACTTGGAATTTTCCACCACTGATTCTATGTCAGAAGGGACGTACGGTATAACCGGTATTTGGTCAATACCATAGGCATGTCTAAGATGATAGTAGAGCACGTGGAGAGCAGCATTATGTCGAGACACGTAGCTCGACGCTGCAAGAGATGGACAAGCAGCCAGAATGTGCATAATCGTTTCAGGATGGTGCTGGCACAACCTGCAGAGTGTGGACTCCGCTATTTGGAATATGCGGGCCCTGTATGCCAAAGTATTTATAACACCATCCTGACACGCAAACACAAAACCTTCTGTTTCCGATCTCAAACCCGCAGACTTAATAAACGAGAACGTGAGTTCCGTGGACAACTCTAGACTTTAAATATGTCTGAAGAACACAGAGTGTATACTTTTATTCATGTATTCTTCTGTCAACATGTCTATCTGCCCTCGTTTCACCGAACTGGTAACTCTGTTGTACTCCTCCCGAGAGAGTTGTTATTATTATTATTATTATTAAATACTAAAACAGTTATTCTTATAATCTTAGATAGCTAAAGCAGATGAAAAAAAAAAAATTAAAAATCAAAATAGTTTAAACTTACAATAAGCAAGTAATTAATGGTCGTCTGAATATCTTTAAGTTAGAAGAAAAAATGTCAAAAATAACAGCGGATTAAGAAATATTATTAAATTCTAGACACATTCTATTAATAGGCGAATTATAAGCAAAGTTTGTTTTATTCTGAGTTAAGAAGAAAAGGTATTTCATTCTCGTGTTGTAAGATGGCACACGAAATGATAATGAATTTATTAAATCAGGACAATCTATTTTATTATGAACAATCTTGTAAAGAAAAATTAAATCAAGAAATATACGTCTATTTTCTAAGGATACTAGATTGATATTGTTATTGGGAAATTTAAAATTTACATACTTGATAAATTTATTCTGTACTTTTTCAATTCGGTTAATGTTAGTTAAATATTGAGGAGACCAACACGTAGTGGCGAATTCTAACTGACTTCGGACTAGTGTATAATATAATGTCAGTAATGTTGTACTATTTCTAAAAGGAACTGTCGCCTTAAAAAGTCCTACATTCTATATGCCTTTTTAATAACTTCGTTCACATGAAAATTAAAGATTAATTTGCAGTCAAAAGTGACTCCTAGATCTTTTACACAAGTAACATCCATCAAACTATAATCTTGAACTTTATATTTGTATTTCAAAACATTTC
Source organism: Liopterus haemorrhoidalis (assembly GCA_963971575.1). Taxonomy (NCBI): domain Eukaryota; kingdom Metazoa; phylum Arthropoda; class Insecta; order Coleoptera; family Dytiscidae; genus Liopterus; species Liopterus haemorrhoidalis. The sequence goes on from OZ020623.1 coordinate 30,889,057, forward strand.
TATTTCTATAAAAGATATTCTTGAACATTTCAAAAGATTTAGTATTAATTTGTTATCTTTACAATAGTCATATAATCTGTGTACATCTTCTTGTACATTCAAACATTCTTGAACATTTGATACTTTCGAATATAACTTAAGATCGTCTGCAAAAATTTGAATTTACAAAACATTTAGTGATATCATGTACAAAAATGTTAAATAACAAAGGACCCAAATTGAACCTTGCGGTACCCCTGATGTAATATTAACATATTTCGAGGTGAAACCATTAAAAACCACACACTGTTCACGATTAGATAAGTAAGAATTGAACTTTTCTTTTACTGACTTTAATTTAATTATATATTTATATTATAGTTATTATATAGTTATTTGTTTTGGAGCGAAATCCGTTTGTTACTTTCAAAATTTAGTTACTTTATTGATAGTTTCGATAGATTCAAATATTTTAGTACCAATTAGAGTTGTAACCAATATTCTATCAATATTCAAGGCATTTGGCTCAGATTTCCATATTCTGTCAAATATCAGATATGGGTTAGTATTTGTTATTTTTTAAAAAATAGTCATTTTGATAAGTAATTTTAATTTGTCATATATAAGCAGTTCACTTTTGTAAGGATAAAGTAAATCTGGTTATTTTGGTGATTTTTATAGTGTATTACTGACTTTTAGAAACTTGGTTATATTGTAAAAAAAGGCTTTACAATTTTGGGGTATGTTTGTATTATTTTAGGTTAGTATTATATTTACAAAATATTTAAGATGTCACTATTAAAAATGAAATATGACACTAACAAATGATATTTTTTTATATGACATATTTATAATCTGACTTTTCAAATTATTTTTCTGTAGTACCAACATGACATACAGTTTCAAAGGTGCAAACAGTTGAAAACTAAATTTCCATTTAGTTTGTTCTTACAAAAGTGAACGGCTTATAATATATATAATCTTTTTTAAATATCTATTATTATCTAAAAAATATATAAGGTTTTTTAAAGATGTGGCATTATTTTCTCTCCCTAAATATGCACATTTAATTTCGATTAAGTTTTCTGGGATATTACTTTTAAAAATATTGCCACTGGTGAAAACCCGGTACTATTCTACTTTAGCAAACCCACCTTACTGCGCATGCGTGCAGTGTTGGCAATAGTAAAATGTAATATATCAATTTAAATAATTTAAATTTAATATCAATTTATTAAATGAGTTTATTTATAAGAAATATAGAAATAAGTAATATTCCCTTAATTTCTACTGTGATTAGAGTTTTAATATATAAATGTAGTTTAAATTTAATTTAATATTATTTATTTTCACTTTTTTCAGTTGTAGTTATTTATAATGCATTGAATCGATATTTAAAAAAAAATTAATTCAGGTGGACAATGAACTGGCCCTCTGCACCACCATGTTATAAATGTATGCACAATGATACACAATTTTAATTAGGCTAATATGGGGGGAAAATTAAGTACTGTGCACCTAAAAACAAGGTAATTAGGTTAGGTTTAGTTAGTAAAAATCTAGGACAACAGAAGCCGAAAAACACAAAGTAATCTTAAAGGAGTTCGTGTGAAAAAAAATATATATATAAAGAATGTATACACTTTACAAAATATAACAACAACAAGATAAAGGTATAACTACTGAATTACATCCTACACCGCACAAACGTTTTTTACACAAACTTTTTTAAGCTTACTTTGAGCTTTTCGGCTTCTGCTGTCGTAGACTTTTACTAACTAAACCTAACCTAATCACCCAGTTTTTAGGTGCACTAAATTATGTTCCCCCTTTTTTAATCTTTAATCGGCTGTGAATGTAATATTATTATTTATTCTTATTATAAAATACCGGAATATTAATTTAATTAGATTTATTTAACTGAAAGTTAAGCATTATTATACAAATAATTTTAATTCTATTTTGATATTAGTTTAAATTTACTTGTTTTAATTTTACTATAGTTGGCAACATTGTCTAGTGGGTTTGCTAAAGTAGAATAGTGCCGAAAACCCTAGCCCTTGTTTCAAATCGTTTATTCTTTATGTGGCAAAACTGATTGGCAGGGTTGAGCCTGCTCTGCACGGACAGCTACATATTGTATTTAATAAATTGTGATAATTTTAATGAGAGTAACTTTGCTTTCTTGAAAATTAGTAATACATTTTTCAAACAAATCTGCAGTTATAATGTATTATTTAACAAATATTTGTTGTATCTGCCTCAAACATGAAAAACATCTACGCGGACTTACTACCAGTAGTGAAAAATCTAAATATTATTCCAGGCTGGTATTATTATATCCAGAATTGGTAAGTACTTATTTATTTTCATCATTAACGTATATTTGAAATGTGATATATTTAAAACAAGTTAGAAACGCATAACAGGACTTTCATTCCACGTATTTCCAATTCTATTTATTTCCTTCACAGTGGCCCTTTTTAACAACTTCAGTAATGATCATATCGTCGGCTTACCTGTAAATACTTCTAAATCCGAGAAGCATAACTTTTCAGGAGAGGCAAAGAACTTGCTGCAATCATTATTTTAAAACTCTGTTTTATGAAATTTTCATGAAATATCAGTAATACAATATCAGTTACAATGGGCGTAACATTTTATGATTATTTTATCATTTTTCTATTACTTTACGGAAATAAAACAAAAAAAAAAACCAAAATAGTCGAAAATCAGCAACCAATTAATCAATAACTGAACAGTTTCTGTAATTCGCATTTTCATCAATATCGGCAGAAGAGACAGACAATATATACCATATATTGTTGGATCGATTCCGGAATGAAGCTAAAATTGGTGTTATGTAAGACTAACCCTATATAGGACACTCTGTTTATTATTACACTCAATACTATATATTCCAGACTTCTCTAGGTTGTTTTCTTTGTCTAAGATGTGACTCAATAAAGTTATTTATTTATTACTTAGTTAAACTAAGCATACTATACAGATTTTTGAATTTGTATGCTGTATTAGCATGATAGGTAAAATCTGTCTGGTTAGGTCTGTTCGTAGAGTAATTTTCAATGGTTTATTATCATCTGATGCAATAATCATCAGATTAGAAAAATTAAACCCATTGCTATGAGCTCTGGCTTGCGGCTGATAAGAACAGACCTAATATATAGCTTGTCAGTTGTACTTTTCTATTTCAGTTACAGCAGACAAGTCTAAACGAAGATAACAATTATTTTCAGAACTCCACAGTGTTGTCCAATCAGGGAGCAATATGTGCGGAGTGCTGCAGTAAAGTGGATGGGATCTACGAATTTCGTGAGCAATGCTTGCGAAACACTCAAATATTTATAAATTACACATCACAACTGAGTTCTTACTCTGAAACTATCGGTGAGTTGTGTGTTTCTCTGATAAATTATAAAGAAAAACGAGAAGCGTTGTTGGCGAATAGTGAAGAGTCTGAAGATCAGTGCAGCAATCCAGATTTATTGTCAGCATCTGGTCATACTTACTCGGTTACAAATGAAGCGTTCGAAGATTTCTACAATAACACAGTGAAAGAAGAACAGGACGAGAATGTTGATTATGCAGGTATTTTTTAGTTTAATTCCTCACTATTAGAAATATACCTTGTATCTACTTTTTTTTAACATAGGAAACAAAATGTTAAAATTTTCATTTAGCCAATATCTTTTACATGTTAATTTTAGAGGAAAAAGTGTACAAAAGTACAAAAACTGTTTCGAATGAAAACTGTGCGTTAAATAATCCCAAACTTGCTTTCATTACATGTGTTGTACATGTAGTTACATTTTTTTGGAAATAGGAAACTAGGTTGATTTTCATTTAGCAATATCTCTTTTCATATTAATATCAAGTGAAAAGCCAAGTACCAAAAGATTTTTAAATTGAAAACTGCATTGATTGAAGTTTGTTGATCAAATCAGTTTCTATCTCAAAATTGACATGAAATGAAATTTACATTTGGTGGCTACTAACTGACTGATCTCCATTAGAAACAAAATTTATTAATATTTATTTGTCTTGAATAAAATTCAGAAAATAAACTAAAAATAAATATTAGATATTAAATTAAATGTTCGAAAATATCGCGATTAACTACTGGGTAATTGACTAATTTATTGTAAAAATAACTACAAATGGCACTTATTTGTCACTGTGTAATTTTGTTACACAGGAAGCAAAATATATAAATATTTGTTAATATATCGAATGACGTACTTCTATGTCGTGCTGAGTGAAACTTTTATTACATTGATTATTTCTTATGTCGTGATTTATAGAAAGTGACTAGTTGTAGTTCTTTTATATGACAGTACATTATTTTTCCAGGAGTGAATATGAATGATGCGACAGGCGGTGATATGTATCCTGGTGATTCCAGATACAGTGATATTATTAAAAATGAGATTGCCATTAAGACAGAATATGAACCTAATGATGATTTTATAGTGATGGTTGGAACAGAGCACACAGCTGAATTGGATAATGGTCAGTAACTGGTACATTTACAACTAACACACTTAAAACTGTTATTCATATTTCATTGTCATAGTTCAGTTTATTTTAGATGAACTTGGTCAGTTATTAGTGAACCTTTTAAATAAAATATATATTTTAAATCAAACATATTCGATTATATTTCACTATGACGTGTTTATTTCAGGTGTAACAGATGTAGTTACAGTTGTTGTTTATCATGAAGGTACAGAAAGTAATGACGCCAAGTCTGAACCTGAAGACAGCAGTGAATGTGAAGGAAATATCGTAGAAAGTACAACTGTCTCAAACACTGGTCAGTAGAGGCTTTATTAACCACTTAAACCCTTATTATTATTAACCACTTAACCCTTTGTTGCCGGCAGTCAAAGATAATTTCAAATTAAAAATTATTTACAAGTTTTATAAATGGTAGTGTTAAAAGAAAGCTATATATGCAATTATTATTTTATTATTTCATCCCTCCTCTTAGTTACACCCCCGGTACTTGCAAGTACCGTTAGGCAGTGAAGAGGTAATTTTAGAAGAGAAAAGCGATTATATTGTCTTGTTATTTTACGTATTTATTTAATTTTCATTTACATTATGATAATCACAAAAACAATTTTTCTTATCATTACAACATAAATGAATTTTGCATGTTGAACAAATAGAATACGGTCTAGACTGCACTCCATTTATGCTGCAATTTTGTAACATAAGATAAAACAGGGGATCCCCGAGACCATAACCCTGCTAACTTTATTTTCTGACGTATCTTATAGTACACAATGGTACTTTGATATACCGTCTGGCAAAAACGATAATTCTTATTATACATAGAAAGTAACGGGCGAAAATCAACTGGGTACTTATAAGTACCGTCAGTCAACAAAGGGTTAAACAGTATACTTTTTACAGGCGTACCTCGCATAACGAATTCCCAATTTAACGATTGTTTTTTTTTTTTTTTTAACTACTTTTAAACAACCAATATCCAGCTAAATGTCCGTCAGTATCCTTCTCTCTTATGAGAGACCCAATCAATTACTTTTTATGTGTGTACCTTGGTTAATTCCCGCCTAATAAAATATTTCATAATCTTCATTTTATAATAAATTGAAATTCGTAGACGTAGTCACAGTAACTACAAATATTTATATTTCAGAGGCTCGCGATCATCTGGAGATATGTGGCACATCATCTACTGACGACATGTCGCAGTATAACTACAACACTGAGAGCATCATCACTGAGGAGATTGACATCAAGACTGAATGTGGAGATGACAGTGAATATGAGGAGAGTGCAGCTGGACAAGATACAGGTCAGTCAATAATTCAATATTATTCCAATACTGGTATTCCCAGTTTCCAAATACTTGTACTGAATGCACAGGAGTACAGTGACGGAGAGTTTGTCCTTCCAATACAGATACTTATGTATATGACACCAGGGAAAGTTAAACATCCGCCGCCCCAAAATCATTTTTTTTTACAACCACCTACCTATTTCAGTCAGGGAACTAAAACCTGAGATATTAAAACATAGTGAGTTCAATCGTGACTGAGAATTGCCTATACAGTACCTACAGTTTTTTTAATCTCTATTATTTTAGTTACTTGGATTACTTATTTTAATTTATTTCTTGTAACAATAATTTTAATTATCTTTCATTTATACTTTTTTTATTATAATATGCTATTATGTAATGACTTGATTTTATCAGGTCTGGGAAAAAGTTCGTGGTGTTTTTGCCGATAGACAGCGCCAATTGCAAATAACTTAGGAAACACAGATCGCAGCGACACCACTAAGCGCTCGTGGTATTTTTTCTTGAAAACTACACAATATATAATTGCTTCACTATATTCACTTTTTTTTGCTCTAGAATTAATTCACTATATTCACTTTTTTAAATATTCAAATTCACTATTTCATTAGATTTCTACAAAAAAATTGCTGGCTGCTCTGCTAACGAGTCGTGAAAAATAAATGCATTGCGACACAACGGTTGAAAAGTACTTTAATGAATAAAAAAAAAAGGCTTGAATTAACTCGTTTTTTCATTATGACGTGTTTATTTCAGGTGTCACAGATGTAGTTACAGTTGTTGTTTATCATGAAGGTACAGAAAGTAATGACGCCAAGTCTGAACCTGAGGACAATAGTGAATGTGAAGGAAATATCTTAGAAAGTACAACTGCCTCAAACACTGGTCAGTAGAGGGTTTATTAACCACTTAAGCCCTTATTGTTACTAACCACTTAAACAGGATACTCTTTACAGGCGTACCTCGCATAACGAATTACCACTTTAACGAAATACTACTTTTAAACAACCAATATCCACCTTAATGTCCGTCAGTATTTTTATGTCTTATGAGAGACCCAATCAATTACTTTTTATGTGTGTACTTGGTTAATTCCCGCCTAATGAAATATTTCATAATGTTCATTTTATAATAAATTGAAATTTAAATATTTTCTGATGCAGGTGAACTGACAAAAAAATATATATATTGAAAACATAGATATTGTCAAATTAACTATGAGTATTTATATTTCAGAGGGTCGCGATATTCTGGTGATGTATGGCACGATGTATTTTTGATCATATCTTCATTTATATCATCTTGATTGTTATCCTCTTCTTTTTCTGCTAGTTCCAGAGCTGACTTTTTTTACAAATATTTATATTTCAGAGGGTCGCGATCATTTGGAGATATGTGGCACATCATCTACTGACGACATGTCGCAGTATGACTACAACACTGAGAGCATCATCACTGAGGAGATTGACATCAAGAGTGAGGGTGGAGATGACGGTGAATATGAGGAGAGCGCAGCTGAACAAGATACAGGTCAGTCAATAATTCAATATTATTCCTATACTGGTATTCCCAGTTTCCATATCCTCGTACTGAATGCACAGGAGTACAGTGACGGAGAGTTTGTTCTTCCAATTCAGATACTTATGTATATGACACCAAGGAAAGTTAAACATCCGCCGCCCCAAAATCATTTTTTTACAACCACTTACCTATTTCAGTCAGGGAACTAAAGCCTGACATATTAAAGAATAGTGAGTTCAATCGTGACTGACAATTGCCTATACAGTACCAACAGTTTTTTAATCTCTTTATTATTTTAGTTACCCGGATTACTTATTTTAATTTATATCTTGTAACATTAACTTTAACTATATTTTATTTATACCTTTTTGATTCTAATGTGTTATTATGTAATGACTTGATTTAATTTTGATTTCGATAAACATGATTTAATGTAATAAAAACGAATGAATATTTTTATTGCCGACCGGCGTAGCGTAGTGGTAATACATCTGCTCTGCGTTGCTAAGGTCTCGGGTTCGAATCCCGTTCAGGCATGGAATTTTTCTAAAATATAAATTGTTCTGGCTAATTGCCAAAGAAGCATAGGCCATTAAAATAATATATATATATATATATTTATTTATTATTAACAATTAGTATTATTATAATGCCCTCAAGAATAATTTAACAAAAATACATTTTATGTCCGATAGACCAGTGCTTTTCAACATTTGTATTTACTTACGCAAAACACATAGTTTTACTAAGAAAAAAAAAAAAAAACAAGAAAAAATTATTTGTATAAAAATGATGTAAACAAAACGAAACACAAATTACTATGTGTAAGTTTTAATTGCTTTTATAAACTGAACGTTTCTTTTTTAGTTTCATTTAGATTTGTACAACAAGAACAGTATAAGCATTTTATCAAAAAAAATCACAACATACTTAATATTTTTATTTGAAGATTAAAATAATTTATCTATCTTAATTTAACCTTCGTATTCTTCATAATATAGAAAATAGCAATGCTTAAAATTTTCCCAAAAATATCCTATGAAGCGACCTGCAGCAAAAGTAAATATTAGAAAAAGACTACAATTCAACAACTGAATCTTTGTCTCCATAATTAATGTAAATTTGTTTGCAGCTAGTGAAACATCTTCCCGTGAATCAGATGAGAGTTTGGAGTCGTTGGATCTCAGGAAGCGTAAACAATCTTCAACAATAAGGTCATCATCACATCTCATTAGACATTCCGGAAAGAAACCATTTAAATGTGGTCAGTGTGATAAAGCATTTACCGGGTCTTCAAGTCTCATTATACACAAACGAGTACATTCTGGAGAAAAACCATACAAATGTGATCAGTGTGATAAAACATCTTTACAGTTATCAGACATGATAAAACACAAACGAGTACATTCTGGAGAAAAACCATACAAATGTGAGCAGTGTGATAAAGCATTTTCAACGTTATCAACTCTCATTACTCACAAACGAATACATTCTGGAGAGAAACCATTCAAATGTGATCAGTGTGATAAAGCATTTTCAGTGTCTTCAGGCCTCGTTACTCACAAACGAGTCCATTCTGGAGAGAAACCTTTCAAATGTGATCAGTGCGGTAATGCATTTTCAGCATCATCAGGTCTCATTAATCACCAACGAGTACATTCTGGAGAAAAACCTTTCATATGTGATCAGTGTGGTAAAACATTTTCAGCATCATCAAATCTCATTAAGCACAAACGAGTACATTATGGAGTGAAACCGTACAAATGTGACCAGTGTGATAAAGCATTTGGACAGTTATCAAACCTCGGTATTCACAAACGAGTACATTCTGGAGAGAAACCATACAAATGTGAGCAGTGTGATAAAGCATTTTCAACGTCATCATATCTCAGTATTCACAAACGAATCCATCCTGGAGAGAAACCTTTCAAATGTTATCAGTGTGAAAAATCATTTTCATTCTCATCAACTTTCAATGCCCACAAACAAGTACATTCTGGAGAGAAACCATTCAAATGTGGGCAGTGTGATAAAGCATTTCAAGCGTCATCACTTCTAAATAGACACAAACGAACACATTCTGGAGAGAAACCTTTCAAATTAGAGCAGTGTGATAAAGCATTTTCAATTTCTGTAGAGAAACTTTTCAAATGTGAGCAGTGTGATAAAGCATTTTTACTGTCATCATCTCTCATTAGACACAAACGAGTACATTCTGGAGAAAACCCCTTTAAAAGTGAGTAGTGTGATAAAGCATTTACAAGGTCTTCTATTGTCGTTAGACATATGAAAAAACATTGAAGTGTGTATCTGCTGCCGTATTTGTATTTCTTATCATGGAAAATTATAAAATTTATCACAATTTTCCATGAGTGTTCGGTTTTACCCTACTTTAATTCTAGTAATCATACTTATTAAAATATTTTATTATATAATTATCTCGTTGTTTACCATAAGGCGCGTACCCAGTTGTTTTTCTTAAGAGTAGCTTAGCATAAAAATATAATTTCACATTAAAATTCACGTTTTTTATATGTAACGAATGTCTATTTTGAAGGTTCCAAGTCTGCCGAAATAGCGCTGCAATCTTAAAATACTTCCCCTATAATTTCACTTTCACAGCTATGTAACAGTAACATCAGGTGCCCGTTACCTACGTTCCAAAATTCAACACCGCGGCGCTACGATCTTAAATTTATTTCCCTATACCACCTCCAGTAAATAAAAGTGGTGACTTGTTAAAATCAGTTGTTTTTCTATAGTGCGTTCAAGGGTGAGTTTGCAGTACAGGGCATATGGAGTAGTTCTTTTTCATACTCTCTAATGGGTTTACACAATGACTCTATCCTTTTCTTGCTTGTCGACGTTGCCAGCTCTAAAACGCGCTGATCTGTGAAGTCGCAGTATTCTACAAATGGCCATTTGTTTTTGTTGAGTGTTATTTTGAGTTTTATAAGAGTTGATTTTTAAAAATCATACGAGTTTTTCATATTATAATTGACACATTTGACACTTTTACAACATTTGGCAACACCGCTCCCATTTTCCATAAGAGCTGTACTGCAAACTCAACTTCGAACGCACTATAGTTATTATCTAGCAATTTATTTATTATTTATGTGGCAACACTGATTAGCAGCACTGAGCGTGCTCAGCACGGACAGTTACATAGTGAATGTGTGAAGTGATAGTTATAAGCAGAGTAACTTGCTTACTTGATGAATAGCTCGACATTGTTCAACCAAATCTGCAGTTATAATGTATTATTTAACAAATATTTGTTGTATCTGTCTCAAACAAGAAAAACATCTGCGCAGACTTTTAACCAGTAGTGAAAATTTTAACTATTATTCCAGGCTGGTATTATTATTACCGGAATTGGTAAGTACCTATTTATCTTCATCATTAACGTATATTTGAAATGTGATATATTTAAAACTAGTCAGAAACGCGTAACAGGACTTTATAAACTGGATGTTAAACAGTGGCTCTGTTTAACAACTCATCTTCAGTAACAGTCATACGTAAATTTAATGCAAATATGTTTGAATAAATTGTAGGGATATAGGGTTTTTCAAACGTTTAAGAGGATTTAATTGGATATTTTAATTTTGCAAGTCGCAATTAGCTCTCCTTTTAAGGTTTGTATAAGCTGTTCACTTTTGTAAGAACAAACTAATAGGAAATTTTGTTTTCAATAGTTTGCACTAGTTTGTAGAGTAATTTTCAATGGTTTATTATTATCAGATTAGAAAAATTCAACCCACTGATACAAGCTCTGACTTGCGGCTAATATGAACAGTCCTAATAGGTATTTAGCTTGTCAGTTGTACTTTTCTATTTCAGTTACAGCAGACAAGTCTCACCGTGAATAACATTATTTTCAGAACTCCACAGTGTTGTCCAATCAGGGAGCATTATGTGCAGAATGCTGTAGTAAAGTTGATGGGATTTATGAGTTTCGTGAGCAATGCTTGCGAAACACACAAATATATATGAATTACACATCACAACTGAGTTCTTTCTCTGAAACTAGCGGTGAGTTGTGTGTTTCTCTGCTAAATTATAAAGAAAAACGAGAAGAGTTGTTGGCGAATTGTGAAGAGTCTGAAGATCAGTGCAGCAGTACAGATTTATTGCCAGCATCTGGTCACACTTACTTGATTACAAGTGAAGCGCGTGAAGAGTACTACTGTTACAGTAACACTGTAAAAGAAGAACAGGAAGAAAATGCTGATTACGCAGGTATTTTTACGTTTGATTCCTCACTACTAGAAATATACCTTGTATCTACTTTCTTTTTTTTTAACATAATAAACAAAATTTAAAAACTTTCATTTAGCCAATATCTTTTACCTGTTAATTTTAGACGAAAAAGTGTACAAAAGTACAAAAACTGTTTCGAATGAAAATTGTGCGTTAAATAATCCCAAATTTGCATTCATTACGTGTGTTGTACATGTAGTTACATTTTTGTGGAAATAGGAAACTATGTTGATTTTCATTTAGCAATATCTCTTTTCATTTTATTATCAAGTGAAAAGCCAAGTACCAAAAGATTTTTAAATTGAAAACTGCATTGATTGAAGTTAGTTGATCAAATCAGTTTCTATCTCAAATTGACATAAAATGAAATTTACATTTGGTGGCTACTAACTGACTGATCTCCATTAGAAACAAAATATATTAATATTTATTTGTCTTGAATAAAATTCAGAAAATAAACTAAAAATAAATATTAGATATTAAATTAAATGTTCGAAAGTATCGCGATTAACTACTGGGTAACTGGCTAATTTATTGTAAAAATAACTACAAATAGCACTTATTTGTCACTGTGTAATTTTGTTACACAGGAAGCAAAATACATAAATATTTGTTAATATGACGAATGACGTACTTCTGTGTCATGCTGAGTGAAACTTTTATTACATTGATTATTTCTTATGTCGTGATTTATAGAAAGTGACTAGTTGTAGCTCATTTATATGACAGTACATTATTGTTCCAGGAGTGAATATGAATGATGCGACAGGCGGTGACTTGCATCCTGGTGATTCCAGAGACACTGATATTATTAAAAATGAGATTGACATTAAGACAGAATATGAACCTACTGATGATTTTATAGTGATGGCTGGAACAGAGCATACAGCTGAATTGGTTAATGGTCAGTGACTGGTACTTTTAGAACTAACTCACACTTAAAATTGTTATTCATATTTCATTGTCATAGTTCAGTTCTTTTAAATAAAATATATATTTAAATCAAACATATTCGATTATATTTCACTATGACGTGTTTATTTCAGGTGTCACAGATGTAGTTACAGTTGTTGTTTATCATGAAGGTACAGAAAGTAATGACACCAAGTCTGAACCTGAGGACAATAGTGAATGTGAAGGAAATATCGTAGAAAGTACAACTGCCTCAAATACTGGTCAGTAGAGATAGCTTTATTAACCACTTAAGCTCTTGTTATTATTAACCACTTAAACAGGATACTTTTTACAGGCGTACCTCGCATAACGTATTCCCACTTTAACGAAATATTTTTTGACACTATCTTTAAACAACCAATATCCACCTTAATGTCCGTCAGTATCTTTCTCTCTTATGAGAGACCCAATCAGTTACTTTTTATGGTTGTACCTTGGTTAATTCCCGCCTAATGAAATATTTCATAATGTTCATTTTATAATAAATTGAAATTTAAATATTTTCTGATGCAGGTGGACTGACAAATATATATATAGAAATATGGTTCTTGACGAAAAATGATATGAGGAGAAATAATAGTTCTTATTTACTCGTCAAATTATATTAAAAAATATTATTACAAAATAATAATTTTACGAGACGTTTCGACTGGGACATCCAGTCATCTTCAGTCTAAAGTTAAAAAACCAAAACTAATTAAAAACTTCTAAACATATTTTAGCAGCTAGACCACTATGTGTACGTAGAAGTGCGACATGTTGTATCAGAGCAGGCAAGAATTGAAACGGGCTTGCCTGCTCTGATACAACATGTCGCACTTCTACGTACACATAGTGGTCTAGCTGCTAAAATATATTTAGAAGTTTTTAATTAGTTTTGGTTTTTTAAGTTTAGACTGAAGATGACTGGATGTCCCAGTCGAAACGTCTCGTAAAATTATTATTTTGTAATAATATTTTTTAATATAATTTGACGAGTAAATAAGAACTATTATTTCTCCTTATATATATATATATATATATATATATATATATATATATATATATATATATATATATATATATATATTTAAAACATAGATATTGTCACATTAAACTATGAGTATTTATATTTCAGAGTGTTGCAATCTTCTGGTGATGTATAGCACGATGTATTTTGATCCTATTCATTTATATCATCTTGATTGTTAGTTTCTTCATTTTCTGCTAGTTCCAGAACTGATTTTTTTTTTACAAATATTTATATTTCAGAGAAGATATATGGCACATCATCTATTCACGACATGTCGCAGTATGACTACAACACTGAGAGCAACATCACTGAGGAGATTGACATCAAGTCGGAATGTGGAGATGACAGTGAATATGAGGAGAGTGCAGCTGGACAAGATACAGGTCAGCCAATAATTCAATATTATTCCAATACTGGTATTCCCAGTTTCCATATACTTGTACTGAATGCACAGGAGTACAGTGACGGAGAGTTTGTCCTTCCAATTCAGATACTTATGTATATGACACCAGGGAAAGGTAAACATCCGCCGCCTCCAAATCATTTTTTTACAACCACCTACCTATTTCAGTCAGGGAACTAAAACCTGAGATATTAAAACATAGTGATTTCAATCCTGACTGAGAATTGCCTATACAGTACCTACAGTTTTTTTAATCTATTTATTATTTTAGTTACTTGGATTACTTATTTTAATTTATTTCTTGTAACATTAACTTTAATTATCTTTTATTTATACCTTTTTGATTCTTATATATTATTATGAAATGACTTGATTTAATTTTGATTCGATAAACATGATTTAACGTAATTGACACGAATGATTATTATTACTATTAATAGTATTATTATAATGCCCGCAAGATTTATTTAACAAAAATACATTTTCCGTCCTATATTCAAAAAAATTCACAACATACTAACGAGTCCTGCCACATAAAGGTGTTGCGACACAACGATTGGAATGTTCTTTGATAGATAAAAACAAAACAAGGCTTGTAATAACTCGTTTTTCCAACTTAATATTTTTATTTGAAGATTAAAATAATTTATCTATCTTAATTTAACCTTCGTATACTTCATAATATAGAAAATAGCAATTCTTAAACTTTTCCCAAAAATATCCTATGTAGCGACCTGCAGCAAAAGTAAATATTAGAAAAAGATTATATTTCAACAACTGAATCTTTGTCTCAATAATTAATGTAAATTTGTTTGCAGCTAGTGAAACATCTTCCAGTGAATCAGATGACGCTTTGGAGTCGTTGGCTCTCAGCAAACGTAAACAATCTTCAACAATCAGGTCATCACATCTCATAAGACATTCTGGAAAGAAACCATTTAAATGTGGTCAGTGTGATAAAGCATTTCCGAGGTTATCAGTTCTCATTGTTCACGAACGAGTACATTCTGGAGAAAAACCATACAAATGTGATCAGTGTGATAAAGCATTTTCACGGTTATCATATCTCAATGTACACAAACGAGTACATTCTGGAGAAAAACCATACAAATGTGATCAGTGTGATAAAGCATTTTCACAGTTAACAACTCTCATTACTCACAAACGAGTGCATTCTGGAGAGAAACCACATAAATGTGAGCAGTGTGATAAAGTATTTTCACAGTCATCAACTCTCATTAAACACAAACTAGTACATTCTGGAGAGAAACCATTCAAATGTGATCAGTGTGCTAAAGCATTTTCATATCCATCAAGTCTCGTTGGACACAAACTAGTACATTCTGGAGAGAAGCCATACAAATGTGATCAGTGTGATAAAGCATTTTCACGGTTATCATATCTCAATGGACACAAACGAGTACATTCTGGAGAAAAAACATACAAATGTGATCAGTGTGATAAAGCATTTTCACTGTTATCATATCTCAATAGACACAAACGAGTACATTCTGGAGAAAAACCATACAAATGTGAGCAGTGCGATAAAGCATTTTCACGGTTATCAGAACTCATTGTACACAAACGGGTGCATTCTGGAGAGAAACCACATAAATGTGAGCAGTGTGATAAAGCATTTGCACAATCATCAACTCTCATTAAACACAAACGAGTACATTCTGGAGAGAAACCATTCAAATGTGAAGAGTGTGATAAAGCATTTTCACAGTTAGCACATCTCATTGTACACAAACGAGTACATTCTGGAGAGAAACCATACAAATGTGAGCAGTGTGATAAAGCTTTTTCACTGTTATCATATCTCAATAGACACAAACGAGTACATTCTGGAGAAAAACCATACAAATGCGAGCAGTGTGATAAAGCATTTTCACGGTTATCAGAACTCATTGTACACAAACGAGTGCATTCTGGAGAGAAACCACATAAATGTGAGCAGTGTGATAAAGCATTTTCACGGTCATCAAATCTCATTGTACACAAACGAGTACATTCTGAAGAGAAACCATTCAAATGTGAAAAATGTGATAAAGCATTTTCACAGTTAGCACATCTCATTGTACACAAACGAGTACATTCTGGAGAGAAACCATTCAAATGTGAAAAATGTGATAAAGCATTTTCACAGTTAGCACATCTCATTGTACACAAACGAGTACATTCTGGAGAGAAACCATTCAAATGTGGGCAGTGTGATAAAGCATATCAAGCGTCATCACTTCTCAATAGACACCAACGAAAACATTCTGGACAAAAACCTTTTTAATGTCATTCTATGTCGTTAGTCACATGCAAGTATATTGATGTGGGTATTTACTGCTGTATGCATAATTCTTATTTCGGAAAATTATAAAATTCATCACAGAATTTTGCATGAGTATTTGATTTCACCCTACTTTAACTTAATTAAAATATTTTATTATATAATTATCTCGTTGTTTACCATCAGGCGCGTACCCAGTTGGTTTTTTTAGGAGGTGCTTAGGGGTCTGACTGAGGGAGGGGATATCTATTATTTATTTGCAAAATGCTTCTCTTTTAACGTGTATTTTGAATGTTTAAGTGGTGTTCAAGCCCATGAGCCCCCCTGGGTGCCAACCTGTTTTCTATCTATTAGTAATTTTTTGTCATGTTGCAGAATGACATAATGAATATTACATAATCATAATTTGAATGAAAAAGTTAGTTTAAACTAATTATAAGTAATTTTTTAAATTAAATATTTTAATCTGGTGTTTGAAATGAACTGAACTGTCTGTGATGTTTACCAAATTTACAAATATAAACATGTGCGATTCTGGGAACAAATTAGCTAGCTGTTGGGTATGAAATCTAGTCTCTAGGGCAGTGATTCTCAACCACTGTGCCGCGAAATTCTTGAAGTCTGCCGCCAAAACTTAGAAATGCATACAATAATTTTTTTTTATGTACTTTTATAAAGCAATTTATTGGGACCGGAACGCGATGTGAAAAGGTAATATGTTATGCCGAATTGTGATTTAGGTTAGAAATCAAATATTTTCAAGGTGTCAACCACAGAGTACAGTATTTTGTTCATTTGTTGGAAGATAAAATATAGTTTACTAAACTAGCTTACTTATTTGATATTTTTCTTATTTTTAATAACATAAATTCAAGTATGCAAAGGCTGAAAGAAAATATATTAAACTCAACAGATAAACTGAAGGGATTCAAAAAAAAAAAATATATATATATATGGAAGAACAAGAAGGTAATTTGGAAATGTTTGAGTCAGTTCCGAAAGGCTCCTATAAAATATTCGTAAAATTATTATTGACCATTTGACAGCACTAGAAGAGAGAATTATTCATTACTTCCCAAATTTAGATATAAAAACCATACGAAGTACGGGCACTCCAGCTAGTTATATTATAGTATCTTATTTTAATTATAATTTTAATTTATTATTTGTTTTTGTTTGAGAAGTACTGGTTTTATGTAATGTTGTTGGCCACGCCCCTCCTTTCTCAAATATCCCCCACCTGATTGGTTCATCTTACTACATTTTAGCCAAAAACGGAATTTGAATACCACCTCCAGTAAATAAAAGTGGTGACTTGTTAAAATCAGTTGTTTTTCTAGTTATTATCTATAATCCGTTCAAAGGTGAGAATGCAGTATTGCTCTTATGGCAAATTGGAGCGGTGTTGCCAAATATTTTAAAAGTGTCAAATGTGTCAATTATAATAATATGTAAAACTCGTATGATTTACAAAAAAAAACTCTTATAAAACTGAAAATAACACTCAACAAAAACAAATGACCGTTTGTAGAATACTTCACAGATCAACACGTTTTAGAGCTGGCAACGTTGACAAGCAAGACAAGGATATCATCATTGTATAAACCCATTAGAGAGTATGAAAAAGATCTACTCCATATGTCCTTGTTTGCATACTCACCATTGAACGGACTATAGTGATTTATTGATTAATTATGTGGCTAAATTGGTTAGCAGCATTGGGCGTGCTCAGCACGGACAGCTACATAGTGTATGTAAAGTGATAGTTATAAGCAGAGTTATAAACCGATAGTTATAAAGTGATAGTTATAATGTATTATTTAACAAATATTTGTTGTATCTGCCTCACACATGAAAAACATCTACGCAGACTTTTTACCAGTAGTAAAAAATTTAACTATTATTCCAAGCTGGTATTATTATATCCAGAATTGGTAAGTACCAATTTATTTTCATCATCAACCTATATTTGAAATGTGATATATTTAAAACTAGTTAGAAACGCGTAACAGGACTTTATAAAGTCATGTAATTCCAATTCTATTAATTTCCGTTACAGTGGCTCTGTTTGGCTCTGGACCCATGTCCCGCTTTACTATTGATACCTAAATTCATGCCGGAATATTATTAATTGTCCCGCATGTTTTGCAATCGGAAATATAGCACTTAATCTAAAATAATAATATTGCTTTTAGGTAAAAATGCACTTTAGCTATTTTCTACTACGCATGCGCCAAATGTGTTCATTTGTTCTGACGAAACAGGTACATCGTTGCCAAATGTGATTTTGAATGTAGATAGCGATGTAGATATTGATAGACGGCGACAGAGTGCAAAATAAATTACGAATATACCCGTCTTCGAACGATCAGAAGTTTCTAAATTTTGGTCGGACGAGTCCATATTTTAAAAAAAAGGGGTGTATGTATAAGCACGTGTTTGTCAGTTGTTAAAATAAATGCAATAAAAATTTAATTGTCTTTTATTTTAAAATATTTGAACCCTTAATATATGTGCTCATAATATATTCCTAGAAAGATTGTTCCAAATATTAAGTTTTCAATTTTATACCGGTAATATTGATTTTAATTTTAAGTTACAAGTCCAATAACAGTATCATGTTTCTTTTATTTTCAAATTTTATATTCAAATTTGTGTTTTAAAATTGTAATAACAAATTATAATACATGTTTTTTTCTAGATAATTTATTTTCTTATAACTTTGTATAATGTTTTTGGAAAATACATAGAAACTTTAAAATAGACTATAAGTTTTCATAACGCTTCCCCACCACTTTTTCACTTTAAACCATCTAAACAACGCTTCCCCGCCATTTTAGCTGTGCGAGATTCCATTTTGATTTTGAATAATCTGTACATTTGGCAACGATGTACCTGTTTCGTCAGGACAAATGAACACATTTAGCGCATGCGTAGTAGAAAATAGCTAAAATGCACTTTTACCTGCTTTTATAAAATTTTTAACTAAATAGTAACGATTTTTTTTTAATTAATATTATTATTATTTTTTTTATCCAAAATTTAACATTTAGTTTTTTATAAATCTTGATACATTCACGCTGTTAGCAGGAGATTCCTCTTAATAGAATATTTACTACTCATTCAGTATGTGTTTTGTCTACCTTGAACAAATGGACACATTTAGCGAGTGTTCTCCCTAATAAATGCAATGTGGACGTCTGAAAAACGGCGCTTAAAATTGAGACTGTTGATGCAATATTGCAAGTAAAATTTAATATGGGAAAATATGAAAACTTTTATGAAATTTTGAACTCTGACCTGAACCTCTGAAGAAAATTCGCAAATGTGCAAAAATATGATTTTAAAAGACAGTGAGTAAAATAACTTAATATAATTTTAATAATATAAATAATAAAATATTAATATTTTCGTATGAAGTGCTTTCTAATTGTTTGTAAACAAATTGTGAATTATATGCCTCATTGATAAAATTCGAAGAAAATCTTGGGATATGCACAGATAAAAATGTTGAGCAGATATTTCTTGGGGGGGGGGGGGCAAAAAATGTCTCGCATTTAGTTCGTAAAAAGTTGTCAGCCTTGGTTTAACAACTCATCTTCAGAAACAGTCATACGTAAATTTAATGCAAATATGTTTGAAAACATTCTAGGGATATAGGGCTTTCCAAACGTTTAAGAGGAATTAATTGGAATTTTTATTTTTGTAAGTCGCCATTAGCTCTCCGTTTAAGGTTTGTATAAGCTGTTCACTTTTGTAAGAACAAACCAAGAGGAAATTTTGTTTTCAATAGTTTGCACTAGTTTGTAGAGTAATTTTCAAAGGTTTATTATTATCAGATCAGAAAAATTCAACCCACTGATACGAGCTCTGAGTTGCGGCTGATATGAACAGTCCTAATATTTAGCTTGGCAGCTGTACTTTTCTATTTCAGTTACAGCAGGCTAACTGTCTAACCGTGGATAACAATTATTTTCAGAACTCCACAGTTTTGTCCAATCAGGGAGCAATATGTGCGGAATGCTGCAGTAAAGTGGATGGGATCTACGAATTTCGTGAGAAATGCTTGCGAAACACTCAAATATACATAAATTACACATCACAACTGAGTTGTTCCTCTGAAGATATCGGTGAGTTGTGTGTTTCTCTGATAGATTGTAAAGAAAAGCGAAAAGAGTTGTTGACGATTTGTGAAGAGTCTGAAGATCAATGCAGCAGTACAGATTTATTGCCAATATCTGGTCACACTTACTTGGTTACAAATGAAGCGCGTGAAGAGTACTACAATAACAGTAACACAGTGAAAGAAGAACAGGAAGAAAATGCTGATTACACAGGTATTGTACTTTTTTGTTTGATTTTTCACTATTAAAAATGTACCTTGTGTCTATTTTTTATAATTGAACGTATTTTGCCAGACTGCCCATATTATCAGCTACAATTATTCATTTGTTTAAGGTGCGGGAATGAAGAGAGAAGAAATAGATATTGGAGGAGACAGGAGGATAAGATGTGCGGGGAGGAGGAAGAAGATATAGAGCACCTCGCGAAGAGGTGTAGAGAGATGACAGTATGGTCGGGGAGCACATTAGACCTCTTGGACGAAGATGGAAGGGGGGAGAAGTGGGCGAGGGAATTAGAGGCAAGAAGGATAGAGATTGGGGAAGGATAACAGGAAGGGGTAAAGGAAGGAAGGAAGGAAGAGGCCCGGTGGGAAGCATAAGGGGGGAAATGGAAGGAAGGAAGGGGGCTGAGGTTATTTGGAAATTGGGAGGAAGGAAGGGTGAAAGGAGGAGGGGTGAAGAAATGGTTGAAAGGGAAGAGAATGGAATAAAATAAATTAAAGATGGGCGTAAGAACTGGAAGCAAGAAGGAAGGAGATCGGAGAGAGAAACCAGAATGAGAATAGGAAGAAAGGGACACTGGAGCAAGAAGAAAGAAATGAGAAAAAATATATTGTAAATTGAATTGTATTTTACGTTTTTTAATTTTGATTGTTTTATTTCTATTTGTAATGGTCAATACCCTGAACGCCGCAAGGCCTAGGGAATAAAGAATATATATATCAAGTCTTAATAGATTTTTGAATATTGGATTTATAGTTTGTTTCTTTGGTTTAAGTGGAACTACATTTTGTCGACCAGTATTTTTTTATCTTGTGAATAAGCTTTTTCATAATTTTGTTTAACAAAAGTCAACTTCAATCATTAAAAAGTGAGCTCGTGACAACTTACAAAAATAATTTTCTATTTAGTTCTGCTTAAACTTTTGTAATGGTCTTTAGATCCTTAGTGCCCTGATGGATTGTTAAATAAAAATGCATTTCCCATGCGACAGACTAAAAAGTACAGGGGTTCTCGCTAGTAAAATTTATTTTCTTGAAATAACTCGTTTATTTTAGGTTTAATTGTGTTTTCAATTTTATATTCTTTTTTAATCTTCTTGGTATCTCTTATAAAAAGGAAATCAGCAAGGAATCAACGGTTCCCAATAATACCCCGTACAGAGTGTCCTGTGTTAGGTGAGAGTTTCACTACAACCATTTACCCTTAAATTATATTACAGTGTGTACAGTTGCATCAACTGCTTCGTATATTGTCGTATTCTTATACGTCGGTTCACAATCTCCTATAACGCTGTGATAGTAACATGGTAACAGACTGAGAAGTCTCATGGCAACCGCCATGTAAAGTTGTCAATATATTTTGTGATTATTTAATTTAAATGAAATATTTTTATTTGAATCGAGTACTTTCCTTATTTACTACACTGGTGACCCCGACAATTTTTCAAGTTAATTAATAATTAAACCTTTACATGCTGCAAGGTCAGAGGTTTATTCGAGAAACATCTATGGGTAATACTGAAGAAATACGTTAATCACCCCATTCTAGAGATCGAACCCAGTGCTTTGGTTCACACCGGTCACTCAACATCAAAATTATTTGCTGCGAATGGGACATAAATATCTACTTTTGGCACACAACTGCTATCCCTCAATGGCCTCAGGCCCTGCGTACAAGTGGCATTTTTATATTACTAAAGTGTCGATCTATATTAGGTGCCGATTGCTTACGTCAGCATGGTATTTTGGATTATATGAAATTACATAAGCTCAGGGACACAGCAACCAATTAATCAATACCCGAACAGTTTATGTAATGCGCATTTTCATCAATATCTGCAGTAGCAACAAACAATAAATACCGTATCTTATTGGATCGGTTCCGGAAAGTAGCTTAAATTAGTGTCATGTAAAACTCATCAATATCCGACACTCTGTTTATTATTACACTCAATACTATATATTACATACTTCTCTAGGTTGTATTCCATGTCTAAAATGTTATTCAATAAAGTTTTAAATTTTAATTTTGTACTGAAAGCTAAACTGAGTTAAACTGAACTTATCAAATAGATTTTTGAATTTGTGTGCTGTATTAAGATGATAAGTGAAATCTGCGCGGTCAGGTCTGTTCGTAGAGTAATTTTTAATAGGTTATTGTCATCAGATGCAATAATCATCAGATAAGAATAATTTAACCCACTCCTATGAGCTCTGGCTTGCGGCTGATAAGAACAGACCTAATATATAGCTTGCCAGTTTTACTTTTCTATTTTAGTTACAGCAGGCAAGTCTTAAGGATTCCACACACCAAAGCGGTGGCGGCCACGGTGGCGGCCACGGTAGCGATCAGGTCTCCTCACACTAACGCGGTGGGAGTGGCGGTAGCGGTGGCGATCAGTTAGTGAATCACGGTATATAGTTGTATGATAATATTGGACCTTGCTTGGGTTATTTCATTTTTCCCCTTTGGAATGTTAAAATTTAAAATTCCAACAATGAAACCATGGAAACGAATGACATATGTCAAACTTAAATTAATTTTCTTACATATTTTAATGACAAAAAATAAATAAATGGGATATTTGTATTAAGAATGACACAAAAAATCAAAATATAAAGAAAATGACATTTTAAAATGATATTAACCTTAACCAAAAAATGTTTGTTGCAAGTATGATTTACAAAGCTTAAACAAAACGGCTGAAAAGCATTATTTAAACGATGAAAGTAACTAGATTGCAAAATCTAGTTCCGCCTAATCGTTTGGAACAGACTTTACTATCAATTTCCAAAACTTTTCCTATTTCGTCCCACGCTTTATTTATTTTCCTAATATTTTTGTAATCAGGATATGCTAAGTCATACAAAATTAAATGATCCTTTACTGATCTATGATTTTTTCTGTTAAATTATCTATTTTCGACATTATTTTCTTAAATATATTCACTCTGTGGTATATAAACAATGAATATCGCGCGGCCTAACGCAACTTGTCGAGTTTGGCCGCCAGTGTTTGGTGATCGTCAGACTGAACGCTGCATTCGGCGCCGTTCTCAGATAGCGGAACGCTTGTATGTGCGTGGTCTCATTGTATTGTATAGGTTGCGTTAGGCCGCTCCATTATCGCCACCGTGGCCGCCACCGCGGCCGCTTTGGTGTGTGGAATCCTTAAACGTGGATAACAATTATTTTCAGAACTCCACAGTGTTGTACAATCAGGGAGCAATATGTGCGAAATGCTGCAGTAAAGTGGATGGGTTTTACGAGTTTCGTGAGCAATGCTTGAGAAACACTCAAATATTTATAAATTTCACATCACAACTGAGTTCTTTCTCTGAAACTAGCGGTGAGTTGTGTGTTTCTCTGATAAATTATAAAGAAAAACGAGAAGATTTGTTGGCGAATTGTGAAGAGTCTGAAGATCAGTGCAGCAGTACAGATATATTGTCAGCATCTGGTCACACTTACTTGGTTACAAGTGAAGCGCGTGAAGAGTACTACAGTTACAGTAACACTGTAAAACAAGAACAGGAAGAAAATGCTGATTACGCAGGTATTTTTACGTTTGATTCCTCACTACTAGAAATATACCTTGTATCTACTTTCTTTTTTTTTTTAAACATAATAAACAAAATTTTAAAATTTTCATTTAGCTAATATCTTTTACCTGTTAATTTTAGACGAAAAAGTGTACAAAAGTACAAAAACTGTTTTGAATGAAAACTGTGCGTTAAATAATCCCAAATTTGCATTCATTACATGTGTTGTACATGTAGTTACATTTTTTTGGAAATAGGAAACTATGTTGATTTTCATTTAACAATATCTCTTTTCATATTATTATCAAGTGAAAAGCCAAGTACCAAAAGATTTTTAAATTGAAAACTGCATTGATTGAAGTTAGTTGATCAAATCAGTTTCTATCTCAAATTGAGATAAAATGAAATTTACATTTGGTGGCTACTAACTGACTGATCTCCATTAGAAACAAAATGTATTAATATTTATTTGTCTTGAATAAAATTCAGAAAATAAACTAAAAACAAATATTAGATATTAAATTAAATGTTCGAAAGTATCGCGATTAACTACTGGGTAACTGACTAATTTATTGTAAAAATAACTACAAATAGCACTTATTTGTCACTGTGTAATTTTGTTTCACAGGAAGCAAAATACATAAATATTTGTTAATATGACGAATGACGTACTTCTGTGTCATGCTGAGTGAAACTTTTATTACATTGATTATTTCTTATGTCGTGATTTATAGAAAGTGACTAGTTGTAGCTCATTTATATGACAGTACATTATTTTTCCAGGAGTGAATATGAATGATGCGACAGGCGGTGATATGTATCCTGGTGATTCCAGAGACACTGATATTATTAAAAATGAGATTGACATTAAGACGGAATATGAACCTACTGATGACTATATAATGATGGCTGGAACAGAGCACACAGCTGAATTGGTTAATGGTCAGTGACTGGTACTTTTAGAACTAACTCACACTTAAAATTGTTATTCATATTTCATTGTCATAGTTCAGTTCTTTTAAATAAAATATGTATTTTAAATCAAACATATTCGATTATATTTCACTATGACGTGTATATTTCAGGTGTCACAGATGTAGTTACAGTTGTTGTTTATCATGAAGGTACAGAAAGTAATGACGCCAAGTCTGAACCTGCGGACAATAGTGAATGTGAAGGAAATATCGTAGAAAGTACAACTGCCTCAAATACTGGTCAGTAGAGATAGCTTTATTAACCATTTAAGCTCTTGTTATTATTAACCATTTAAGCTCTTGTTATTATTAACCACTTAAACAGGATAATTTTTACAGGCGTACCTCGCATAACGAATTCCCACTTTAACGAAATATTTTTGAAACTATCTTTAAACAACCAGTATCCACCTTAATGTCCGTCAGTATCTTTCTCTCTTATGAGAGACCCAATCAGTTACTTTGTATGGTTGTACCTTGGTTAATTCCCGCCTAATGAAATATTTCATAATGTTTATTTTATAATAAATTGAAAATTAAATATTTTCTGATGCAGGTGAACTGACAAAAATATATATGTTTATATATATATATATATATATATATATTAATTGGATCTTGACGTGAGTATGTATAAATAAAACTTCTTTGTTAATCGTCAAATTATAAAATATATATTATGAATTAATAAAATTGAGACGTTTCGGCCACGAAAATGTGGTCATCATCAGTCTGAGGAGGTGTGTGAATAGTTTACACCAGTTAGAACAGAATGAGTCCGTGAATAATTCACGGACTCATTCTGTTCTAACTGGTGTAAACTATTCACACACCTCCTCAGACTGATGATGACCACATTTTCGTGGCCGAAACGTCTCAATTTTATTAATTCATAATATATATTTTATAATTTGACGATTAACAAAGAAGTTTTATTTATATATATATATATATATATATATATATATATATATATATATATATATATATATATATATACATAGATATTGTCACATTAAACTATGAGTATTTATATTTCAGAGTGTTGCGATCTTCTGGTGATGTATGGAACGATGTAGTTTGATCCTATTCATTTATATCATCTTGATTATTATCTTCTTCATTTTCTGCTAGTTCCAGAACTGATTTTTTTACAAATATTTATATTTCAGAGAAGATACATGACACATCATCTATTGACGACATGTCGCAGAATGACTACAACACTGAGAGCATCATCACTGAGGAGATTGACATCAAGTCGGAATGTGGAGATGACAGTGAATATGAGGAGAGTGCAGCTGGACCAGATACAGGTCAGTCAATAATTCAATATTATTCCAATACTGGTATTCCCAGTTTCCATATCCTTGTAGTGAATGCACAGTAGTACAGTGATGGAGAGTTTGTTCCAATTCAGATACTTATGTATATGACACCAGGGAAAGTGAAACATCCGCCGCCTAACTCGTTTTTCCAACTTAATATCTTTATTTGAAGATTAAAATAATTTATCTATCTTAATTTAACCTTCGTATTCCTCATAATATAGAAAATAGTATTTCTTAAACTTTTCCCAATATGTATCCTATTTAGCGATCTGTAGCAAAAGTAAATATTAGAAAAAGACTATATTTCAACAACTGAATCTTTGTCTCAATAATTAATGTAAATTTGTTTGCAGCTATTGAAACATCTTTCAGTGAATCAGATGAGGGTTTGGAGTCGTTGGCTCTCAGCAATCGTAAACAATCTTCAACAATAAGGTCATCACATCTCATTAGACATTCCGGAAAGAAACCAATTAAATGTAGTCAGTGTGATAAAGCCTTTTCGTGGTTATCATCTCTCTATAGACATAAACTAATACATTCTGGAAAGAAACCATTTAAATGTGATCAGTGTGATAAAGCATTTTCACGGTTATCATCTCTCAATAGACATGAACTAATACATTCTGGAAAGAAACCATTTAAATGTGATCAGTGTGATAAAGCATTTTTAGTATCTTCATATCTCATTGTACACAAACGAGTACATTCTGGAGAGAAACCATACAAATGTGAGCGGTGTGATAAAGCATTTTCACGGTCATCAGGACTCCTTATACACAAACGAGTACATTCTGGAGAGAAACCATACAAATGTGAGCAGTGTGATAAAGCATTTTCACAGTTATCACATTTCATTACTCACAAACGAGTACATTCTGGAGAGAAACCATACCCCACTAATTACAAATGTAGTCAGTGCGATAAAAAAATTTCACACCCATCACGTCTCAATAGTCACAAAATAATACATTCTGGAGAGAAATCTTTCAAATGTGAACAGTGTGATAAAGCATTTTCACAGTCATCAAATCTCAATAAACACAAACTAATACATTTTAAAAAAATAACTTTTCAAATCTGAGCAGAGTGATAAAGTATTTTTACAGTCATCAGATCTCAATATACACAAACAAATACATTCTGGAGAGAAACCATTCAAATGTGACCAGTGTGATAAAGCAGTTTTAGCGTCATCACGTCTCATTACTCACTAACGAATATATTCTAGAGAGAACCATTCAAATGTGATCAGTATGCTAAAGCATTTTCAAGGTCATCACATATCATTAATCACAAACGAGTAAATTCTGTAGAAAAACCTTTCATATGTGATCAGTGTGGTAAAGCTTTTTCAGTGTCATCACATATCACTGTTCATAATTGAGTACATTCTGGAGAGAAACTATTCAAATGTGATCAGTGCGATATTGCATTTTAGCGGGCCAAAAAATAAACATTAAATAAAAACACCTGAAACATATTAAAACAAAACTAGTAATGTGTTAAGTTAGTAAAGTGTTAAGTGTTAGTTTATAAGGAATATTAGAAGAAAATAGTTATGAATTAACTATTCTCTTTTACTTGTACCCACTCTGCAAGTATGTGCAACTTTATGTTCAACCTCTACTTGGTCATTGCAGTTTTTGAAATTAATTTTAATTTTTTGTGGTGTACCTGTAAGTGCACTTGTTTGCAAATATAGTTAATATTATGTTATTATTATAAAATAATATGGCCAGCATTTATAACCTTTTCACCTAAAATAAATCGATTAAAACTGGATAAATCCTAAGAAATATAACGTATATATTTATTTACCTAACTGCGATTATATCTCTAGACGTAATTTCAGCACTCTGAAATCTAAAAATTTCGCTATTAGCTACCCTCATCCCTATTTTTGTGAGAACTACCTCTCTTCGCATGTTATAGGGATTTGCAGCTAAGCACCCTACCATCTGGTGAGCGTTTCATGAACTTGTGTACTACATATAACGCTTCGTTTTGTGTATTGGTTTTGTATGAAGTTTGTTTTTAAAGTTTTATTATAATCATTTAAAAATGTATAATACATATTGTTGTGTGCCTATGTGCAATTCATTGAAAAGAAGAAACCGGGAAATATCGTTTCATTTGTTTCCACCAATATCAGGCACCGTACGGTTCGAAACAAAATTGGGAAAGCAAGAGGTTAGGAATCGACGCGATGTTTAGATAAACAATTTAAAAATTTGAAAAAAGTGAGCCCGTATATCAAAGTTTGCTCATTAAATTTTAATGATAGTGACTACAAAAAATATTTTCAATTTTGTATTTATTATCGCATATCTTGAAAATTCCTGTTATTGTGTGTGGGTTTGTAATGCACAAGTCTGTAGGCATAATGCATAAATCTTTATGAACTCTCTGTTTTTTTCGGTGACTCCACACAATATTATATGCCCAGCATTGTAGATTTCTACCCCTTCGTAAACAACACGGGAATTATTATTTCCCCCAATATAATTAAAATAATCGACAATGGAAAACCGCCATAACTTAAAACCAGATCACAAAATGTAGTATTTAAGATGTTTACAAGTAATGTCACTTAAAAAAAATTTCCTCACAATACGTGTGTATACTTACTTGATTATAAAATTTTAAAACAAAATCAGAAAATCCCAAACAATTTTTTATTTTTGTCGTTTTTTGATACACTTTTCGTTATTATTTACTAGTAAATGTCAAGTAGTATCTGATTTAGAATGGTTTAAAAAAAATCCGCGTGGCGCTACGATTTTAAAATTTTTCCCCTATTGGGCTCAATAGCGCTATGAAGTGACGCCAAGCGGATAAAAACTGAACTAGGCGAAACGAGTAATAGTTTATTGTTTACATGTGTTTTCTCGTGTAGTTTGTGTTGCTTTTAAACGTTAGTGTTCCAGTTTGTTTGTTATATTAACTTTTGATAGCAATTATTATTCTTTTTTATATTACTTTATGTTATAATGAGTTATTATAACACAAATTGCTGTGTGTTTGGCTGTCACTCTAGAGAAGGAAGTAACAAAAATATTTACTTCCACTATTTTCCAAATGAGCAACAATTTGTGAATTGTTAATAAATTTGGTGTTGTGGAAGAGATAATAACAAACTAGTATTTATTAAACAAATTAAATAAGAAACAAACACTAAATTATAAAAATCCTTCTCGAACATAATTAAATATCTACCCGTGTAATTTTAATGCAGAATTAGGGCAAGCGGTCTTAAATTCTGTACGCAGCTTTTCTAATACATTTTCACTGAACCTACAGTGCCTGCTTTTGGTTTTAATAACAAGAAACTCCTTGCCTAAATCAATTTATTTAGGCAAGGAGTTTCTAACAGAAGTTACGGTTCATACTGTTGTAAGTCAGGTTTTTTAAAAGTAGACCACAGGCATTTTAAATCTGTGCTGGTTAATATTTCCATACACAATATATTGTTTCTGGAACAAGAAGAAAAATCAAATATTACAATCAATCAATGCCCTGATCTTGGCTTGTTTCATTTTGGTTTATGAAATGTGTTTGCATGTAGTTCCTGCTTTACAGGTGCAGGACATATTTAAAACTTCAACATCATTACTAAATTTTAATTTCCCAGTGACTTCGTGAGGTGGTGATCTCAAACTGTTTGTTTGTAAACATAACCCACATATGTTGACATGCTCATCATTTTTGTCCAAAATTCCGCACAACATAAGATGTCCGGCGTTTAACAACTCTTCTCCTTCAACTACACACCTAGAAGAAGGTGTTGCTCTTAAAAAATTAAAATAATTTAATAAGGATAGCTGTTTATTATCCATTGCAAATCGATGATTTAACATGTAAACAAATATGGACAACTTCCACATTACTCGTTTCAATCAGCTGTTCACAGCGCTTGTAGCGCCACCATCGGGCATTGTTGAATCCAATATAAAAGGTAAATGTCAAAAGTATTCTATTCCGACCACCATTTTGTAAGCGATAGCAGCGCTTCTATAGGTAATGTTTATTTTCAATACAATGACGCTATCCTTTTCTTGCTTGTCGACGTTGCCAGATTTAAAACGCGCTGACCTGTGAAGACAAAGTATTCTTCAAAGGGTCATTTGTTTTTGTTGAGTGTTATTTTGAGTTTTATAAGAGTTGATTTTTTAATACGAGTACGTGATCATACGAGTTTTTCATATTATTATAATTGACACATTTTACACTTTTACAACATTTGGCAACACCGCTCCCATTTGCCATAAAAGCAATACTGCATTCTCACCTTTGAATGGACTATTGGTGACTCAACTTAACGCGTATCCCTCTAGCGGCAAAAAAGCGAACACTTCGAAAAAGGTTACTGTCATTGTTTACGTATAATTCACCATGTGTTTTATTGTTTCTGTCCATTCTCACTCCATTTTTACAGCGAAAAATGTGATAATTTAAGAAAAAAAGATTAAATACTCCTTGTTGTGTGTATGGTAGTCAATCACAGGAAGAACATCTTCGAATATTAGATTGAAAGATTATCAGTGATTCTAAAATTTTGTTTCTATTGAAGGGAATTTATACTGTTCAGATGATTTTAAACAAGTTTTTAACGTTGAATTTTTCATTTTCCCTGTCTCACATGTGCAAGAAAATCGTTTAATGTTGTGTAAATTATTGTTAATATAATTAAAACCCCTTGTTATTTCATGGGAGTGTTCCATAACTGTGTTAGTTTGCAAATATTTGACAGTTTTCTTGTGTAGAATAAATTACAAGTTCTCTTTCTATAAAATTTCTTGAGATATGTGTAGATATTAAGTATTCAAATAAATGTTTTAAGTTCAAAGTATAACATTTTATTTTCTCTTAGTATAAGCCGGCACCAACATACAATATATAACCTCTGAAAATATTCATTTACAAGCAGCAAATTTTATCATAAAATGGATTCACATATATTTATACACTTTTTAATACTCGGTTATAATTTAAATATACTGTATACAGCAAGAAAACGTAAATTAGACCAAAAATTGATTATAAACCAATACTGTTTACATACGTTGACAGATGACTATCCTTTTTCGTGTCAAAAGTTCACAAGGCGATAGTGGCGCCGTTTCGGTAATTATAGTCGCGAATAGCAATTTATTTATTGTTTATGTGGCAAAACTTGTTGGCAGCACTGAGTGTGCTCTGCACGGACAGCTACATAGTGTGTTTAATAAAGAGAGTAAAAGTGCTTACTTGAAAATTAGCTACACATTGTTCAAATAAATCTGCAGTCATAGGCAAATGGTCATAAGAGAGACTCTATCTGGCGGAATTATGTTGAACTAAGCAAATAGACAGGTTTGTTATTTTCTTGACGCACATGTTACAACGTATTGTCCATATGTCAAAAAATTGTTATTGTCTATTTAGTTAGTTTCGATTTTGCCACTTTGGCGCTGCAATCTTAAAAGGGGTTACCTATGATGTATTATTTAAAAAATATTTGTTGTATCTGTCTCAAACATGAAAAACAACTACGCAGACTTTTTACCAGTAGTGAAAATTTAAACTATTATTCAAGGCTGGTATTATTATATCCAGAATTGGTAAGTACCTATTTATTTTAAGCATTAACGTATATTTGAAATGTGATATATTTAAGATGCGTAACAGAACTTTATAAAGCCATGTAATTCCAACAGTCCATTTTAGTAATTACGTCACAAAATGGGTTTCAGTGCTGTCGCCCGGCGGTTGGATTCCTTTTATTTGAATTTAGCATGTTGTTTTTTTGTTAAATTGTATTTTGGAAATATAAATTAAGTTTTCAAAGTAAGAGAATGCTTTACATCAAAACTATAAGTCAATATTTATTTATAAAAATTCTTATTTTATACATTATAGTTTAATATGTCATTATTTTTGTAGAAAAATATTATTTTGCAGGTTAATTTGGAAAATTTTACGTTAATAATCGTTCTTATGGCAAGTAACATAGCAATAATGTGTGTGCCATATCTAAATGGTTTGAAGGAACAATATGTTGTTTTTATTTTATCCATTATTGTTTTTCATTTTTAGCCAAAAAACGAAAAAAATGCAATTAAGTATGTAGCGGTAATGGTCACAATTTGGAGCAAAACAATACACCATTATGCATTCTAAAACAAAATATTAATAATTTATTAGTGTTACTTAAATAAATACTAAAGATATTTCGATTTTCATATTATTTAAAAACGTACCCTATAAATATATCTTCGAATCCTTATTTATATAATTATAAAATCATTATTCTATAATATAAAGTATCTGGACTGTATACATTAGTATATATTTATAGTGCTATAGACTATTCCAAACGTTTAAGCAGAACTAATTAGAATTTTTATTTTGTAAGTTGTCATGATCTTTCATTTTAAGGTTTGTAGTAGGCTTTTGCTAAACAAAATAATCAAACGTCTCTCTTAAACGGTAAAAGTTACTATAATTCATAATCTAGTTCCGCTTTAACCAAAGAAACAGGCTATAGGGAAATAAATTTAAGATTTACGCGCCGCAGTATTCAATATTGGAACGTAGGTAGAGGGTACTTAATGTTATTGTTACATAGCTGTGAAAGTGAAATTATAGGAATAAATATGTTTTACAATGTTTTGTGAACCTGTTTTACTATTTTATCAAGAAGTAAATTAATACAAATGTTTATAAAGCCATATTTTTGCATGACACATCTCTAAAAAAAATTAAAAACTATATTTTGTGATATGGTGATAAAAAAATTTATAGTGGATTTTTATTATTTTTTTACTAGAGTTAAACTGAGCATATTAATCAGATTTCTGAATTTGTGTGCTTTCTGGATTTTCAATGGTTCATTATCATCAGATGCAATAATCATCAGATTAGAATAATTTAACCCACTGCTCTGAGCTCTGGCTTGCGGTTAAAATGAACGGACCTAATGTATAGCTTGTCAGCTGTTCTTTTCTATTTCATTTACAGCAGGCAAGTCTAAACGTTGATAACAATTATTTTCAGAACTCCACAGTGTTGTCCAATCAGGGAGCAATATGTGCGGAATGCTGCAATAAAGTGGATGGGATTTACGAGTTTCGTGAGCAATGCTTGCGAAATACTCAAATATTTATAAATTTCACATCACAACTGAGTTCTTTCTCTGAAACTAGCGGTGAGTTGTGTGTTTCTCTGATTGATGAAGAAAAACGAAAAGAGTTGTTGATGAATTGTGAAGAGTCTGAAGATCAATGCATCAGTACAAATATATTGCCAGCATCTGGTCACACTTACTTGGTTACAAATGAAGTGCGTGAAGAGTACTACAATAACAGTAACACAATGAAAGAAGAACAGGAAGAAAATGCTGATTACACAGGTATTGTACTTTTTTGTTTGATTCTTCACTATTTAAAATGTACCCTATATAAATATTTGTTAATATGCTGAAGACGTACTTATACATCATGCTGATTGAAACTTTTATAATATTAATTATTGCTTATTCCGTGATTTATAGAAAGTGACTAGTTGTGGTTCTTTTATATGACAGTACGTTATTGTTCCAGGAGTGAATATAAATGATTCGACAGGCGGTGATATGCATCCTGGCGATTCCAGAGACATTGATATTATTAAAAATGAGATTGGCATTAAGACAGAATATGAATCTACTGATGATTTTATAGTGATGGCTGGAACAGAGCACACAGCTGAATCGGATAATGGTCAGTAACTGGTACATTTACAACTAACTCACACTTAAAACTGTTATTCATATTTCATAGTCACAGTTCAGTTTATGTCAGATGAACTTGGGCAGTGATTAGAGAACATTTTAAATAAAATATATATTTTAACTTAAACATATTCGATTATATTTCATCATGATGTGTTTATTTCAGATGGAGTTCAAACAGTTGTCGTTTATCATGAAATCTCAGACAGTATTAACGTCAAGTGTGAACCTGTGGACAGCAGTGAATGTGAAGGAAATATAATAGAAAGTATAACTGCATCAAACACAGGTTAGTAGAGGTTTTATTAACCATTGAAGCCCGAGCGCTCCTTGAAGTAACACTGATAGTGATATTGTCACGTGGGTGGTTTGATTGAGACAACTCCTGGTTTCAACATAACAAATTTATTAAACATTTATCAAATTTACAATATAATGTTTGATTTGGCCCATGGAGTTGAGAACTCTTCGGTCCACTCCGTATTGGTCAGGATCGCCTCGGAGATAGGTTCAAGCCGATCCCGAAGACTTCCCCAACTCCATGGGCCAATTCAAACATTTATCAAATTTACAATAATGTTTGAGTTAGGGAAGTCTTCGGTCCACCCCGTGTTGGCCAGGATCAGCTTGTAACTATCTCCGAGGCGGAGGTTACCCATCCGGGAGTCGAGGAGCCTGTAGAAGCCTTCTCCCACTCACATGGTGACTACTTGCTTGGCTTCACCCTCGGTACAAGTATCTGGCGTCAGTGTCTTGGTCGTCACCGTGTGGACTAATACGTGCAGCGGAGTTGGCTATGTTCCACTACTTCCATATTCTGTGAAATCCAGCCTTTTTGTATCGATAGTTAACCCAGTTACAATATTCATTCGTCATGACAAATATTTCCTCATTACGAAAATGCGGCGTATGCATTTCGTAATCAGGCCACATACGTCAGACGCTGACAAATAGTTTTTTAATCAGACAGCTGACCGTCACAATGTCTAGATGTCGTAATCCTGACCTAGGATTACCTATGTGACATTACCCCCATTACATGGCGCCCCGACATGCAACAAATAAACAAAATTTAAAAAAATCAAATTAATAAAATCAATGACAAAAAATAAAAAGTTTTGAAGTTAATTAAGACTTAGAAACTTATCAGGTATTTCTACGCTGTTGGCTTATGTGACGTCTCTAGATGGCCACCAAAATGCGTAGACACAGCTCCCCAATACCTGACTGTCGGCTAAGGACTCCTTGGTGCATGGCTCATGAACCTTAGGATATTTGGAAAATCTGAATTTTGATCGACATTTGTGATTCAGCCGTCTGTTTAAAAATGGAACTTCTGGAACTAATACCCAACGTATTAAAAAATAGATATAACGATAAACGTGTAATGCTATATTTTACTTGTTATAAATTACTCAAAAACCTGTAAAAATACAGTACATCTGATTTTTACATAAATATTTACATACAACTGATTAATTTCCAGATGACTTGTATTCTTACTAGTTTGTGGTATTTGCAAAAGGAAGAAAAACAAATAAAATAAAATTAAAAAAATAATAAATAAATAATAATTATTAAATTAAGATTAAAATTTTTATACCCGTTACGTTGGTTATCTGTTCACCAAGCATGCAGTTGCCTTGGGTAGTTGCTTGCTCTCGCGAACACTTCACTGTGCGTCAGTGTTTAGTGGGTCCTTCTTCATCCTTGGGAGAAATCACTCCTGACCTAGGATTACCTATGTGACAATATCACAGTATTATAACATAAAAATTAATTATTTTTGATAAGTTATTAAATGAAAGTAATAATTTATTTTATAATAAGTTGAATTTGAAATACTCCCTGATGCAGGGGAACT
The DNA here is from genome assembly GCA_963971575.1 of Liopterus haemorrhoidalis. Lineage (NCBI taxonomy): Eukaryota > Metazoa > Arthropoda > Insecta > Coleoptera > Dytiscidae > Liopterus > Liopterus haemorrhoidalis. The sequence continues at coordinate 30,925,136 of OZ020623.1, forward strand.
GAAAAAATATATACATTGATTATTTCAGAGGGTCGCGATCCTCTGGAGATATGTGGTACATCATCTACTGGCGACTTGTCGCAGTATAACTACAGCACTGAGAGTATCATCACTGAGGAGATTGACATCAAGTCGGAATGTGGAGATGACGGTGAATATAAGGAGTGTGAAGCTGAACTAGGTACAGGTCAGTCAATAATTCAATATTAGTCCAATACTGGTATTCCCAGTTTCCATATACTCGTACTGAACGCACAGGAGTACATTGACGGATAGTTTATGTTATTATAATTTATCCAATACATGATTTAATTCACATCGACTTATCACAAACTCTCAATTAGCAATTCTTAAACTTTTCCCAATAACAACATATGTAGCCACCTGTAGCAAAAGTAAATATTAGAAAATGACTATATTTCAACAGCTGATTTTTTGTCTTAATAATTAATGTTAATTTGTTTGCAGCTGGTGAAACTTCTTTCAATGAACCAGATGAGAGTTGGGAGCCGTTAGCCATTTGCGAGCGTAAAAAACCTTCAACAATAAGGTCATCACATTTCATTAGACATAGGAAAATACATTCTGGAAAGAAACCATTCAAATGTGAACAGTGTGATAAAGCATTTCCACAGTTAACAAATCTCATTAATCACAAACGAGTACATTCAGGAGAGAAACCATACAAATGTAAGCAGTGCGATAAAGCATGTTCAAACTCGTCACATCTCAATAGGCACAAACTAATACATTCTAGAGAGAAACCTTTCAAATGTGAACAGTGTGATAAAGTATTTTCACAGTCATCAAATCTCAATAGACACAAACTAATACATTCTAAAAAAAAGCCTTTCAAATCTAAGCAGAGTGATAAAGCATTTTTACAGTCATCAGATCTCATTATACACAAACGAATACATTCTGGAGAGAAACAATTCAAATGTGATCAGTGTGATAAAGCATTTTCACAGTCATCACGTCTCATTACTCACCAACGAATACATTCTGGAGAGAAACCATTCAAATGTGAGCAGTGTAGTAAAGCATTTGCAAGGTCATCACATCTCATTAATCACAAACGAGTACATTCTGGCGAAAAACCTTTCATATGTGATCAGTGTGGTAAAGCTTTTTCAGTGTCATCACATCTCACTGTTCATAAGCGATTACATTCTGGAGAGAAACTATTCAAATGTGATCAGTGTGATAAAGCATTTTCAGCATCACCAAATCTCATTATACACAAACGAGTACATTCTGGAGAGAAACCATACAAATGTGAGCAGTGTGATAAAGTATTTTTACGGTCATCACATCTCAACAGACACAAACGAACACATTCTGGAGAGAAACCTTTCAAATGTGAGCAGTGTGATAAAGCATTTTTACGGTCATCAGATCTCATTTCGCACAAACGAGTACATTCTGGAGAAAAACCATTCAAATGTGATCAGTGTGATAAAGTATTTGGAACGTTATCAAATCTCAGTATTCACAAACGAATCCATTCTGGAGAAAAACCATTCAAATGTGAGCAGTGTGATAAAGCATTTCAAGCGTCATCACATCTCAATAGACACAAACGAACACATTCTGGAGAGAAACCCTTTAAATGTGAGCTGTGTGATAAAGCATTTACAAGGTCTACCCATGTCGTTAGACACATGAAAAAACATTAAAGTGTATATCTTCTGCCGTATTTATATTTCTTATCTCGGAAAATAATAAAATTTATCACAATATTCCATGAGTTTTTGATTTTACCCTACTTTAACTTAAGTAATCTTACCGTGCGATCAGAATTTCTTGTCAGTTACATAACAGTAAACAATGAGTTTAAAAATATCAAAACTGTGTTCTAATCCACAGCTGAAAATCCCAATTTAACAAAGAGCCAATCAGATTACTTCGTTGGTCCGAACTTACCCGAGAATCAACGAAAATATGTGTTCCTAACTTAATACCTGTTGTCAACTCATTGGCGTGTAGAGAAAAATAGTGTTCATTTAAAAATCAAATTCGTATAAGGTAATAAAATTAGAATGTACGCCTATGCGTATAAGTCCTTAGAAATAAAATTACGTGTCCGGCATTTACACCTGCTCATCTACAAATTACACTTCAATAAATTTACTGAAATTAAACTTTAAATACTGTAATTTGACGTCCACCTTCTGTTATACACCTCAATACATGTGTAGCGCGTAAAAATTAAAAAATTGCGCAAATATTTACTCGCATTTTCATAAAATTGCACTGTGCTTAAATTAAACTATTCGCTGTTAACATATTGACAGCTGAATACTAGACATGACAGCCATATTGCATTGGAATACGGCGCCGCCAACGGTAATGTCACTTCTCAATAGTCGAGAATTTAGTAATTTATTTGTTCTTTATGTGGAAAAATTGGTTGGCATCGCTGAACGTGCTCTACAAAAAGGATGTTCGGGGGAGAGTGTTCAGTAGGATAGGGATTTTGGAAATCCAAACACAGCGCCACCTTGCGCAATGAGAGTTGCGCAGTTTCTCCCACACTTTTTCTGATTGGCTGATTTGAAAAACTTGCTGTGACAAATTTTTTGCTTACATAAACAAAAATTTTATTTCTCTTTGAGCTTGTTTGCTGTCTAGGTTTGAAAAACGAGAATAAATTAATTGTTCTTGTTTGTACAATACAATTTCTACAATAGTATAATACCTACAATAAATACATAACAAATGTGATATTCATTTTACATGTAAGTAGTAATTTTATATGAAACACTTTAAACTTATTAAGAGATAAACTAGTTTTCAGATTGTACATGTACATACATAAGATCAATTTAACCACTGCACAAATACAAGATCACCGTTTTCATTCTGTATATTTTTATGTATATGTCTCTGCAGTATTTAATAAATCAGTATTAATTATTTGTGGACTCATTATTTAAGCTAATTATTAACATTTTAAATTATTATTAAGAAAATATAACAATATAGAAATTGTCTTGAAGTATTTTCTAGATCAAAATTATAAGCATTTTGATTATTAAGAACTGACACGCTCGGATACGCAGTCTGGTGGTCAAATATTGTACTACGCGACTGTAGTACTGTTTGAAATTATTACATATGTTCTGGTGTTGATTTTTTGTTAGAACGTCGATAGATACATTTTCATAAAATAAAAATGTACTGTGCTTAAATTAACCTTTCCCTGTTAGCATATTGACAGCTGAATACTAGACAATTCAGCCATTTTGCCATGAATTACAGCGCCGTCAACGGTAATGTCACTTCTCAATAGGGGAAATGTTTTAAGATCGCAGCGCTGTTGCGGCATACTTGGAACTTCCAAAATAGACATTTATTACATATAAACAACGTGAATTTTAATGTTTACTGATGGTTTTTGTAATTTTGCTACAATATTAATACGTGTTTTTATGCAAATATATTTTGATCCCTTATAACTCAATGTAAAAAGCGCGATAGAATGTCTATTTCTGTAGTTGCTAAAATCCCACCAGATGTCATATCGCTTAGCAATTTTTCCCTATAATACAAATTAAAAATTCAACTTTCAAAATATCTGTATATTTTTTGTAATGTGACAAAAAATTAATCTATGATACATTTTATGGAGTTAATTTTATTGTCAATATACAATCATTATATTATTTTGAACAGTTATATTTTTAATTCGTAATGGACCAAATATCAAATTTCAGCTGTAGTAAATAAATACTCCTGCTTCACTCCTGCGAATCCCGGTCTGGGCATGGATGTTTGTAAGACACAGAGTAATTGGGAAATTTAATCCAGTTCTGTGTTAAAAAAAAAAAAAAAAAAACAATTTAAATTTGCCTCTTTTTATCTTTTAGTTCTATACATCCTCACCTAGGTCCCTGAAGTACTGAATTTCCACTAAAATACCCGTAATGATATCTCTCTCCGTTTGTTTCTCTCTGGTGCTCTACACGGATAGCTACATACTGTATTTAATAAATGTTAATAATTATATGAAGAATAACTCTGCTTACTTGAATATTAACTACACGTTTATGTACTATTAATTCTACTACTATTAGTTATAACGTATTATTTAACAAATATTTGGTTTATCTGCCTCACACATGAAAAACATCTACGCAGACTTTTTACCAGTAGCGAAAAATTGAACTATTATTCAAGGCTGGTATTATTACATCCGGAATTGGTAAGAACCTATTTATTTTCATTATTAACGTATATTTGAAATGTTATATATTTAAAACTAGTTAGAAACGCATAACAGGACTTTATAAACCCACGTATTTCTAATTCTATTAATTTCCGTTACAGTGGCTTTTTAACAACTCTTCTCCAGTAACAGTCATATGTAAATTTAATGCAAAGATGTTAAAACACATTCTAGTGCTATAGGCTATTCCAAACATTTAAACTGAACTATTTGGAATTTTTATTTTTGTAAGTTATCATGAGCTTTCCTTTTAAGGTTTGTAGTGGGCTTTTGCTAATCAAAATGATCAGAAGTCTCAATTATTCGGTAAAAGTTACTAGAATTAAAAATCTAGTCCAGTTAAACCAAAGAAACGGGCTGTATGAATATATTTTGGAATTGTGTAATGACAGTCTCGTCAACTGGAATAGAAATGTGCAGTTAACTTGTTTAATAGGGGGAAATTTTTGAGATCGCAGCGCCATATGCGGCAAAACTGGAATACTCGAAAGTGACATTAAACTTTTACTCGTGTAGTTGTTTACATGGTGAAAATGAACACCAGTTGTATTTTTCCTGTTTACCGAGCTTAATTTTTAACATTAAGAATGTTATAACGAGTATTGATTTTAAAACGATCGGAAGTTTTTTTTTACAATTGTAATAGAAGTTAAACAGGAAGCAAAATACATAAATATATCTTATAATAATAATAAATTTATTTAAATTTAAGGTACTAAAAAATATACATAATTTACGTCACTATTACATACATGTACTACAAAGAATTGTTAATTTTACATAATAATATTTGAGGTGTCATCCTCTAAATATTCTTCAATGTTATAGTAAGCTTTCTTTAAGAAATGATTTCTCAAAACATTTTTGAATTGTTTTGCAGACAATTCTTTTATAGTTATCGACAATTTATTAAATAACTTTTCCCCAATATGATATGGCAATTTTTTGGATATATTATATGTGACCAAGGGGAGTTTGAGTTTATCTCATCCTCTGGTTTCATATCCATGACTGCTGCCACTTTTTGCAAGGACATGTTGATTTTCTTTTACATACAGCAGTAACTCTAATATGTAAATAGACGGTAGAGTTAGTATTTTAAAATCAACGAAAAGCTGTTTACATGAAGTATTTGAACTAACCCTAGCTAATACTCTAACAGCTCTTTTCTGCAGTATGAAGAATCTTTTCCACTCTACGGAGGTACCCCATAGTATTATACCATGCATTATACTTGACTGTATATGGGAATTATATACTAGTTTCGCTGTTTTCACAGATACATGGTTCAAGACATTGCGTAACATGTAAATATAGGATGTTATTTTACCAGCAATGTGAGAAAGATGATCTTTCCACGATAGTCTGACGTCTAAAATAAATCCTAGAAATTAAGTTTTGGTACAGGCATAATATTCAGAATTTCTAGAAAAATTTCTCTTAATACTGAATATTAGGTCATGTGACTTTTCTTTATTGTCACTCAGTTTATTGATGAACCATGTAAATGCGTCATTGTGTGTTTCTTTGGTCTTTAATATGACCTCATTTCGGTCGACTCCTTTCATGATGAAGGTACTATCATCCGCGAATATTATTGTTTTGGCGGTCATTGCTGGCAGATCATTTATATAGAGTATAAAGAGCAACGGGTCCAAAATTGAACCTTGAGGAACTCCAAAGTCCGTTCTTTGAACCGTTGAAAAAGTACTATTCACGCAAACATGCTGAATTCTCTCTGACAAGAAACTCATTAGAAGTTTTTTAACAACTCATCTAATGCCATAGTAGTCTAATTTATTGCACAATATAGAATGAGAGACACAATCAAATGCTTTAGTTAAGTCACTAAAGTGGCAGCAGTATGGAATCTATTTTCCAAATTTTCCATTATTTGAATTATCCGATTTTCGGCTGCTTTAGTAGTGGTAATTTAGCTTAAAGCCAAACTGACGATCAGATAGCAACTTATTTTTTCTAGAAAGTTTGTTAATCGATTTTTTAGGTCGGTTTCAAATATTTTTGATAAAACCGGTGTTAATGCTATAGACCGGTAGTTTGAAGGCATATTTTTATTCGCTTTTTTGTAAATTGATACAACTTTTGAACATTTTTGTTAATATGACGAGTGACGTCATCCTTATACTTGTACGTCATGCTGATTGAAACTTTTATAATATTAATTATTCCTTATTCCATGATTTATAGAAAGTAACTAGATGTAGTTCTTTTATATGACAGTACATTATTGTTCCAGGAGTGAATATGAATGATGCAACAGGCGGTGATATGCATCCTGGTGATTCCAAAGACACTGATATTATTAAAAATGAGATTTACATTAAGACAGAATATGAACTTACTGATGATGTGATGGCTGGAACAGAGCACACAGCTGAATTGGGGAATGGTCAGTAACGGGCACATTTACAATTAACTCTCACTTAATACTGTTATTCATATTTCATTGTCACAGTTCAGTTTATGTCAGATGAACTTGGGCAGTGATTAGAGGACATTTCAAATAAAATATATATTTTAAATTAAACATATTCGATTATATTTTATCATGATGTGTTTGTTTCAGATATCACAGATGGAGGTCAAACAGTTGTCGTTTATAATGAAAGCACAGAAAGTATTATCGTCAAGTGTGAACCTGTGGACAGCAGTGGATGTGAAGGAAATATAATAGAAAGTACAACTGTCTCACACACAGGTTAGTAGAGGCTTTATTAACCATTTAAGCCCGACCTCTCATTGAAGTAACACTGATAGTGATATAACAATATTATAACATAATAATTAATTATTTTTGATAAGTTTTTAAATGAAAGTAATAATTTATTTTATAATAAGTTGAATTTGAAATATTCCCTGATGCAGGTGGACTGAAAAAATATATACATTGATTATTTCAGAGGGTCGCGATCCTCTGGAGATATGTGCCACATCATCTACTGGCGACATGTCGCAGTATGACTACAGCACTGAGAGTATCATCACTGAGGAGATGGACATCAAGTCGGAATGTGAAGATGACGGTGAATATGAGAAGTGTACAGCTGAACAAGCTACAGGTCAGTCAGTAATTCAATATTATTCCAATACTGGTATTCCCAGTTTCCATATACTCGTACTGATTACGCAGAAATACAATGAGGAATAGTTTGCTAGTTCAGTAATAGACACAGTCACAGTAACTATGAGTATTTATATTTCAGAAGGTCGCGGTTCTCTGGAGATATATGGTACATCATCTACTGGCGACATGTCGCAGTATAACTACAACACTGAGAGCCTCGTCACTGAGGAGACTGACATCAAGAGTGAATGTGGATATGACGGTGAATATGAAGAGGGTGCAGCTGAACATAATACAGGTCAGTCAATAATTCAATATTATTCCAATACTGTTATTCCCAGTTTCCATATACTCGTACTGAATGCACAGCAGTACAGTGTCAGATAATTTACGTTAATGTAATTTATCCAATACATGATATAATTCACATCGACATATCACAAACTTTCAGAATACGTTTGAATTATTTTTCCAATTTATTATTTTTACTTGTAGATTAAAATAATTTATCGATCCTAATTTAACCTTCGTATTTTTTATATTGAATAAAATAGCAATGTTTAAACATTTCCCAATAACATTATATTAATCTAGTAGAGATCTGCCATCTGCAGCAAAAGTAAATATTAGAAAATATAATTCAACAGCTGAATTTTTGTCTTAATAACAATTTAAGTTAATTTGTTTGCAGCTAGTGAAACATCTTTCAGTGAATCAGATGAGAGTTTGGAACCGTTGGCCAGTAGCAAGAGTAAAGAACCGTCAACAGTAAGATCATCACATCTCATTGGACATAGGAAAATAGATTCTGGAAAGAAACCGTTCAATTGTGACCAGTGTGATAAAGCTTTTTCACGATCATCAGATCTCATTATACACAAACGAGTACATTCTGGAGAGAAACCCTACAAATGTGAGCAGTGTGATAAAGTATTTGCACAGTCGTCGAACCTCCAAGGTCACCAACGAACACATTCTGGAGAAAAACCCTTTAAGTGTGATCAGTGTGATAAAGCATTTTCACGATCATCAGTACTCATTATACACAAACGAGTACATTCTGGAAAGAAACCATTCAAATGTGGTCAGTGTCATAAAGCATATCCATCGTTATCAAATCTCAATAGTCACAAACTTATACATTCTGGAGGGAAATCATTCAAATGTGATCAGTGTGATAAAGCATTTTCATACTCATCACGTCTCAATAGACACAAGCTAACACATTCTGGAGAGAAACCTTTCAAATGTGAGCAGTGTGATAAAGCATTTACAAGGTTATCAACTCTCATTACACACAAACGAGTACATTCAACGGGAAATCATTCTACAGACAACGAGAAACCGTTCAAATGTGATCAGTGTTATAAAGTATTTGCACAATTATCACATCTCGCTAGACACAAGCTAATACATTCTGGAGAGAAACCCTTCAAATGTGATCAGTGTGAAAAAGCATTTTTCTTTTATTCAAGTCTCGTTACTCACAAACGCTTACATTCTGAGGAGGAACTTTTCAAATGTGATCAGTGTGATAAAACATTTTTAGCATTATCAAGTTTCATTATACACAAACGAGTACATTCTGGAGACAAACCATACAAATGTGAGCAGTGTAATAAAGCATTTTTAGACTCCTCAAATCTAAAAAGACACAAAAAAATACATTCGAAAACTTGAGAAATCTTGAGAGAAACCTTGCAAATGTGATCAGTGTAATAAAGCATTTCATTTTTGTTTCATAAGGCATGATGTCTATTATAAAACTCGTCGCTTTGTGACTCGTTTTCTAACCAAGACGCGTGCGGCAATAGGCTTTATGAAACGAGTTTTTTATACTATTTTCTCTACTTTGCCATATATTCTTTAATTTGATAAATTTGTATTAATAGCAAACAGTATCATTTTATGCAATATTTGTTATATGTCAGTATCACTGATTTGTTGTTTTGAAATGTGCTGTCAGCTGTCAATTGAGTTTTTGTATTTTGCAACATAGTTCTCTGGCGAACGTGTAATTATATTTTAGTGAAAAATTTGAACATATCTGAAGAAGATATTCATTGTACCCCACCCAAATTACGGGAAATTGTAGTAAATACCTTGAAAAATTTACTTCCCGGAAGTCAAGAGAGGCATACGACAGAGAATATAACTTATTTGGGGAAGGTTCATTGAACACCACTATAATATGGGGGGGGGGGGTAGAAGTAACCTCATACACCCGCTCCTGGCGTTGATGGATCTACGACACAATTTCAGAAGTAATTTCCGCAAGAGGGATAGTTAAAAAAAATAATAAATATAAGTCCGCATATTATGCGGTGGGGTACCCCAGTAGTCTTCAATGGTGGGGGATTTTATAAAGGGGGTGAAAAAACACGTTAAAAACCTCGAATTATGAAGCCCTGAGGCGCTAGGGCCAAAAAACTAAAAAATTTCAATCTTTTCAAGAAAAATGCAAAAAATCATAAGTCCACGAATATATTAGGTTAATTTGACAGCATCAGAATTTGACATTTCATTCAGTGTTACCAACCTCCAATAACTAAAATTCGGGTGTTGAAATGGACCTTCTTATAGCACTCAAATGAGTGTCTTATGAACGCAAAGTTGAAAAAGTATTTTCACGATTATCAAAACTCATTAGGCACAAAGGGAGGACATTCTGGAGAGAAACCATTCAAATGTGATCAGTGTGAAAAATCACTTTCAGTTTGTTCAAGCCTCGTAACGCACAAATGATTACATTCTGGAGAGAAACCTTTAAAATGTAAGCAATGTGATAAAGTATGTTTAACATCATCAAGTCTCATTACACACAAAGGAGTACATTCTGGAGACAAACCATACAAATGGGAGCAATTTGATAAAGCATTTTTAAACTCATCTAATCTCAATAGACACAAACTAATACATTCTGGAGAGAAACCTTGAAAATTTGAGCAGTGTGATAAAGCATTTTCACGGTTACTAACACATTAGACACAAACGAGTACATTCTGGGGAGAAACTCTTCAAATGTGATCAGTGTTCCGTTTCAGTTTCATATGAAACATGATTCCTTGTAGAAGGCAGATTTAATTCAGTTGAATGAGATGGAATTACATTAATTACATAAAATTCAATGCTGCCAGCTTAAATATATTATAGACTTATTATATATACTATAAATGTAATGCAACTACATAAGTAAATAACTCTAAATAAAATAAACACAATTTTACAATTTGCATTAATCCACTGCTATTTTTACGCACATGACTGTACACACACACACACACACACACACACACACACACACACACACACACACACACACACACACACAAGCACACGCGCACACACACACACACACACACACACACACACACACACACACACACACACACACACACACACACACACACACACACACACACACACACACACACACACACACACACACACACACACACACACACACACACACACACACACACACACACACACACACACACACACACACACACACACACACACACACACACACACACACACACACACACACACACACACACACACACACACACACACACACACACACACACACACACACACACACACACACACACACACACACACACACACACACACACACACACACACACACACACACGCACGCATACATATATATATATATATATATATTCATTCTGTTTTAAAATGTTTTGTCTTCATTTGATAATAACGCAATTAATTTATAACTTTAAATTTTGTTTTTCATTTATTTAATATTATTTTTTTTGTACAATAAATTTATTATGTTAATATGTTCCCACTTATTTGACTTTAAAATTCCCATCACCAGAGAAACGGGTAAATTCAGTCCGGTGGCAGCCTTCCCCTTGTTTTTACATTTTGGTAAATTCATCTTCAACCCACCCCCCTTGGTTGTCACATACTTGTACCGTACTGGCGTGTCTACATTGAGGCAACATGGTAGCATACGACATGTCTGACGAGACCGTCAGACCATGTCGCATTGACAAGCTAGTGTCTACACCAACACTGGGAGCGTGCTACTGTTTATTGTTGCGAGATCTGTCAGTTTACTGAGTAACTACTATTTGTAAATATATACTATTATAATATACTATTTTATAAGAAATTTTAATTCCATAACAAAAACATAACCTTACTTAATTATGTTTATCATTATTTCTCATACTCTATTTTATCAAAATTTATATATACTCACTTACCTTAAATAAATTTAAGTTGCTAAATAATTTTTGTTGGTACAGCAACGCTTACAACACTAGTTAATTTAAAAAACAAATACTTCTATAATAACAACTATCAAATATCAAAATGGGGAACATGTAGCTTTCAGAAGTGGTAGCGTGTCGCACGAAAACTCTTTGACGTTTACCGCCAAGTAACGGGAATGAGCAACATGTCGCACGGATCTCATCAGTCCGCTGCACATTGGTAGCATGCGACATGTCGAACGGTCGGACGCCACCATGTTGCCTCGATAAGACGCGCCATTAGACAAACTTACTCGGATAAACGTCGTTTTTGCACTATCGGTGATTGTGAAATTCTCTGTACTAAATCAAATCCACTGTAATTCTTCCAAGTTATTTTATTATCGAATAATTAAGTCAATGAATATTTACCATATTTACTGGTTTCGAAAGTTAATAATATTTATACAAAATTTATCAAAAATTGTGTGAAAAATAATTTTATATGTGATCTTCAGCAATTTTTTTACATACTTAACAAATATATTTGTATTTATGCACTAAAATTTTAAATTATACATGTTTTAGATATATTATCAAACATACAATAATTTCAATATTATAAAATATGTATAAAGACTGCCATTTGTAAAATCTATCTCATCGTGATTTAATATTTCTGTCACCATTATAGCTCAGTTACACGATGCAAGTAACTTGCACCCGTCACTGGCATCGTGTAGACGGACATGCAGTACTGGTGCCAGTACTTGCACAAGTATCTCGTGCAAGTGACTATTAAAAATGACCGCCATGAACAGCTGATTTGTTCTGGCTGATACAATAACGTTAAATATAATTAAAATGTTCATAACAAAGTAGTCTGAGGACACCACGAATATATTTGATTTTATTAATAGTTTTTGGTGGCGCTTCATTTTTGTTTACGGGTGTGAAAGACGTACGCAACATAAATTAAGGTTAAACATCGAAAATTGGCGCGTTTAAAAGACGGTTTTACGCATCAAAAATAATTGGAAACATTTACATTTTGCAGTTTGTTTCCTCTTCTTTTCAAAGTTACTTAAATAAGATACTGGCATACGTGTAAATGTAGGCTGACCATATTTTTTTTTTATAGAAAAAGAGTATACTAAAAAAAAAAGGTTATACTCCAAAAATTCAAACAATGAGCAAAAAACAGAGGTCCTCATTCAAAAATACTAGTGACGAGCAAAAAAAAGGTATTCACTCCCAAAATGGAAGTGATGAGCAAAAAAAAACGGTCCTCACTCCCAAAATAGAAGTGGAGAGCAAAAAAAAAAGTTCCTCATTTCTACAATAAAAGTAATAAAAACAAGTGACCATCAAAAAGGAGTATATTCAGGGTTTTTTTTACAAAAAGTAAGAGTATAGAAAATATTACTCAAAAAAGAGTATAATACTCTTAAAAAGAGTATGTCTGGTCACCCTATGTAAATGACAAAACGACTTGTACAAGTACTCAAGTACTGGCACAAGTACTTGTGCCAGTACTTGTGCCAGTACTTGAGTACTTGTGCCAGTACTTGCACAAGTTACTGGCATCGTGTACGTGTACGTGGTACGTGTACGAACACAAAAAACTCTTGTAAACAATGTAAACAAGATTTAGACATGCGCACTTGTTTTGAATTACAGAACCTCATTATCAATACATTTTTATAAATAATAAAATATTAATGAATCGATTTTAAATGAAAAAGTAAGTATATAAAATTAGGACAAGTCAATATACATATTAATAAAAAACGAATTTGAATCATTATACAGGTGTTACATACAAATTAGTAAATATGAATATGAAAAATAAAAAACTTTTTTCTTTAAAAAATTCAGTCTAATTTTTTTAATAAAAAAATACATTAAATTTCACCTTTAAGAAAATCAGCCTATATTCTTTAATAACGAAAAGATTCATTGCAAATTTTGCATAACGCCCTATATTTTCTTTCATTTTCTTTAATTAAAACAAAACCTAGTTCTTCAGAACTATTCCTTCGGTTTCTTCCCACTATTTTTTAAATAAATGTATTGTTAAGAACTGAATATACTTGCTCATTAACTCTCTATTATTCGTATTAAATAACTAAAACTAACCTCATTATTTGACAGTTTACAAAGTTTACATTGTTCACATTGTTGACAAGTTTACCAATTGTTTACATAAGTTTACACGTAAACGTAAACAATTAAAGTTTACGTGTAAACGCCCATCACTGACATTTTATTAAAGTTTTCTTCACTTTAACACATACAAATAATGCAATTAAATGAGCCACATCCAACAAAATCCTATTCCGTTAAGTTCCAAAATATTCCGCAAGGCGTCACTTCAGTTATTGTCAGTTCTCAATTGAGAACTGACACGCTCGGATACGCAGTCTGGTGGTCAAATATTGTACTACGCAACTGTAGTACTGTTTGAAATTATTACATATTTTCTAGTGTTCATTTTTTTATAGAATGTCGATAGAAGTTGTGAAAAACTGTAAAAGTAGAACAAATTGTAGTGTTTTTGGATGTCATTCAAGACAGGACAAAGATAGGCATCTTAGTTTTTTTCTTTTCTTAAGAAAAATAGAGGGAAAGTTAACATTACTACGCAACTGTAGTACTGTTTGAAATTATTACATATTTTCTAGTGTTCATTTTTTGTTAGAATGTCGATAGATACATTTTCAGAAAATAAAAATGTACTGTACTTAAATTAACCTGTTCACTGTTAGCATACTGACAGCTGAACACTAGACAATTCAGCCACCTTCAAAAACAGCGCCACCAACGGTAATGTCACTTCTCAATAAATACTGGTGAAAAAATTTTATTTCCGTTTCTGTCACGGCATGGTTTGTGAATCACCACGGCACGTTAGATATAAAATTTAATTAAAGTATAGATCATTCTTTAGGAGTTATGAACAATATAGACTAATATGGAATCAACATTACACCAAAAAAATATCTATATTACTATGGATTCTGAAAATTCAATTTTAAAACGTACAAATAATCAAGTAACACAAGAAAAACAACAATCTAACAGAGATCTAGTGAACGATAATATTAATATCAGTGATAGTGTTTCTTTGAATGATGTGTATATTAAAACTGAACCAACTCATATGGCCCATGAAGTTATGTCTACAAACAAATGTTACGACATACGTAAAAATAATATAAATAATCCTATTTGTAAAAATGAATTTATTGTTAAAAGTGAATTTGTTAGTTTAAATGAAGAACCCAGTAGTTCAATATGCAACGATGTGGAGACAGTATATATAAAACAAGAGAACATAGACGAAGACATGTTTAGCGAAGAAGAACAGAATGAACTACTCGATACTGTTGATTACACAAAAATAAATTGTGAAAACGAACGAGTAGACAAGTCTGGTAGTTCAACAGGTGAAAATTTGGATCAAATGATTGACATTAAACCTTACGTTGCTGGACATTTGAATGTTAACAATGTATCGACTGGTATGTATTCTTTATGTATTGTACAATATTGTTAAAATTTCAGTTAACGTTCTGAGGGATCCAAAATTTTCAAAAAGATTGGTAAGTGTGTTTAGTTTAGAAGAATTTTTAGGCCTAATTCGAGCTTTTTAGGATTTTCTGTTGCTTTTATTATCTTAATCTATTCTGACTACTTAGTTTCAAGATCGTGTTACCTTCTAGAAAATTGTGTTTCTCGGAATTATAACTGGAAACAAGGCCGGGTCAACGATACCTGGTGTCCCGATGCAAAATTAGGTTAGGCGCCCCGCTCCTACATACAGGGTCAATGAAATATATTTCAACACATTTTAATAAGATCAACACATAAAAATGGCATTATTTTCAAAATGAGATTTTACGGCTTAAAAGGTTGTGGAAAGTACTTATGAAATTGAGTCGTAGATCCATCAACGCCAGGAGGGGGTGTATGAGGTTACTTCTACCCCCCCCCCAATATTATAGTGGTGTTCTACGAATCTTCCCCAAATAAGTTATATTCTCTGTCGTATGCCTCTCTTGACTTCCAGGGAAGTAAATTTTTCAAGGTATTTACTACAATATCCCGTAATTCGGGTGGGGTACAATGAATATCTTCTTCAGACATGTTCAAAATTTTCACTAAAATATAATTACACATTCGCCTGAGAGCTATATTGCAGAAAACAAAAACTCAGTTGACAGCTGACAGCACATTTCAAAACAACAAATCAATGATACTAACATATAACAAATATTGCATAAAATGATACTGTTTGCTATTAATACAAATTTATCAAATTAAAGAATAAATGGCAAAATAGAAAAAATAATATAAGAAACTCGTTTCATAAGGCCTTTTGCCGCACTTGTCTATTAGAAAACTCATCGTTTCGCGACTCGTTTTCTAACCTAGACGCGTGCGGCAAAATCATGCTTTATGAAACTTGTTTTAATATACTATTTTTTTTTTTTGTCTCAATATTCATTGCTATTTTGTTTGCAGTTAATGAAACATCTACCAGTGAATCAGATGAGCGTTGGGAATCGTTGGCCAATGACAAGTGTATACAACCCACAACAACAAAGTCGTTACATCTCATTGGACACAGCAACGTACATTCTGAAGAGAAACTATTCAAATGTGACCAGTGTGATAAAGGATTTCCAATATCATCACGACTTATTAAACACAAACGAGTACATTCTGGAGAGAAGCCATTCAAATGTGTTCAGTGTAATAAGGCATTTTCACAGTTATCAAATCTTAATAGACACATACGGGTACATTATGGAGACAGACCATTTAACTGTGATCAGTGCGATAAAGTATTTTCGCAGGCGTCAAATCTCAATGAACATAAACGCATACATTCTGGAGAGAAACCTTTCAAATGTGATCAGTGTGATAAAGTATTTTCACTGTCTTCAAATCTCAATAGACACAAACGCGTACATTCTGGAGTGAAATCATTTAAATGTGATCAGTGTGATAAAACATTTTCACAGTTAGCAAGTAGTAAAAGACACAAACGAGTAGTGCATTCTAGAGACAAATCATTCAGTTGTGAAGAGTGCGGTAAAGCATTTTCACGGTCATCAAAACTCAATAAACATAAACGAATTCATTCTGGGTTTAAACCATTCATATGTGATAAATGTGATAAAGTATTTGCACAGTTATCACGCTTTATAAAGCACAAACGATTACATTCTGGAAATAAACCATTCAATTGTGATGTTTGATAAATGCAAGTATGCAGTTTTAGTTTTATGGTGTTATGGTTGCAAATGATCTCATTAAATCTTATTTTTCTAATAGATACCAGTTCGTCTCGTTGAATGACGTAGATTCTACATATAGGAAGGTCAATTTTGGAGTTTGTCAGGGCGGAATTTTGAGTCCGTTTTTTTTTTTTTTTTTCATCGTTCATATCAATGACCTCCCAAATTTGCCTCCTGAAAGTGTCAAAGTTATACTTTACGCCGATGACACTACTGTCCTAACAAATCATACGTCTATTAACGATGTGGTCAGAAATACAGAACAGGAAATGGTGAAACTTAAAGATTGGTTCACTTCAAACCGACTTTCCCTTAATAATGACAAATGACCCTTAATAATGGCTGAAAACGTCTGTGTCTTTTAATATGCTGCGTATGTTCTACTTTGCTGCTTTTCAGTCGCGCTTAACTTATGGCATAATTCACTGGGGTTTAAGTTCGTCTGTCAACAAAATTTTCTTACTCCAAAAACGTGCTGTAAGAATTCTGAATAATGTTCCTAAGAGGCACCACTGCCGAGAGCTCTTTTGGAAATGCAGCATTTTGTCTTTTTATAGTTTATTTGGTTATGCTTTTCTGGTATACGTTAAAGAAAACCCGAACAAATATGTAACCGTATCCTCTAGACATGTTTACAATGTTCGCTCTGCTGGCAACATCAGACTACCAAGACTTAGATTGTCTAAATCTAGAAATGGTGTTTTTTTTGCAGCCACTTTCTTTAACTACCTACCAGTTTCTTTAAAAAAATTGTCAATTAGATTATTTAAGTTCAGAATCAAAAAAAATCTTATTAAGAATTGTCTCTACAATTCGGACGAATTTTTCAAAATTAATTTCAGTAATTACACCTAACATGTAAGCTGTTTTTTTTTTCTACCTTTGTTAATTTTATATATATATATATATATATATTTTCTCTTGTCTTCAATATCTATCACTAATATCAAATGAAAATACAATATTATATTTAGGCCCGGTTTTTCCACCTTCAGATAAAGTTCCAGGTAACTATCTGACAGATAAGGTTATTTGTAACTTCATCTGCTGAGTAAATGTCATCCCTTCTTTCTATACAAATCTATCTATCGGATAGTTATCTAACGTATAATGAGACTGACGTATTGGATTCACTGACTGGTATTGACATTTATTCAGCATTTGAAGTTACAAATAACCTTATCTGTCAGATAGTTACCTGGAACTTTATCTGAAGGTGGAAAGGCCGGGCCTAAATATTGTATTTTCATTTTTCAATGTTTTCAAATGTTTTTCTACTTTTGTTCATTGAATTTATCATATATGTACTGACAAATGTAAACGTCGTAAGATGTCTAGCATGAAATAAATAATATTATTATTATTATTACTACTCAGCTCTCCGCTCGACGGATCTGTTCGTCCGACTAACCAATCAGAAGCCTGCAAATATTTCAGTTCGTCCTGCACCCGTGAAAAGTCGGATTGTTCTCAACTTTGTCCGGCAAAATGGACGGTTTTCTCTTTCTAGTACATCGCGAACTTGTCGAAGCGAAACGTCTCGTATATACTTGAGAAGTTTACCTCATTTTTGGCTCCACTATCCTCACTAAATAATCAAACTGGTCCTTATTCATGCGTAAATAATTATAAAACAATTCCGCATCCTTAAACTTATATCTGCTACCAAATTATGATATGCTGATTCCTCCAATATTTTTTTATAAATTGCCCTTATTAAAAATCTTTTATTTTGCCTTATTTCAATATTTTTTTTATATTTGTTACATAAATAATACGCTGCAATAGCTCTATTTTGATTATATAAATATAAATTATATTCATAATTAAATTTATGCATTACGTTCATCTCAGCCCAATTGAGAATTTATGGGGAATTATGAAGAAAGAACTACGAAAACGCCGCCCACGCACAAAAGAACAGTTACAGTGCACTTTTTGGCAAATTTGGCAATCTATTACACCTCAGCAATGTTTAGAATTGTTTCATACAATGCACGCAAAAATGAAAGCAATGTTTGCCGCAAAGGGCGATGCCACGCAATACTAGATTAAGATGATACGAATTATTTTGTGCCAGTCTATAACAGTAACAATTTATTATTTCATACTTTAGTATATGTTAAGTCTTATTTAAATGTATGCTACGGTATTTTGGTTATATTTATAAATGTCATGTACCTTTAACTAAAATAAATAATTTATTTCAATACAAACCTATTGATATTGGTTAAGTAATCTTTATATATAAAACTGAATATTTGTGGGTATGTCCGGAAATTCTAACCCACTTCCAGATATGCTACCGAGTTGAAATTTTGCATACAGGTAGGAAATGCCTTCATCATAACTAGAAAAATCGAAAATCTCAAAAAAGTCCCATCAGAAACAAGGAATTAATAATTTTGTTATTAATTAAACTGGACCATCGAAGTATGTATGATGTATTCAGCGAGAATGCGGAAATTCCGTTTCAATGGTTGTTTGGATCACTATAGTAAGTTCGTGGAACATCGGTCAACGTCGTTCGGTGCGATTCATCATTGCTCTGCTATTGGTGATCAGATTTCTTTATTCAACTATTTACTTAAAATCTGTTTTCTGTTTTTTTGCGCATTTTTATGAATTTCGTTATTTTTATTTATTATTTTATTTAAATATAATAGTAAAATCTTTTATATATATATATATATATATATATATATATATATATATATATATATATATATATATATATATATATGTATATATATAAAACAGAAAATCTGTGTGTTCCGAGTTGAAATTTGGTATATAGGTAGGAAATGCAGTCAAAATAAGGATGCAAATCGAAAATCAGAAGAAAAACAAATGTATCACTTAAGACGTAGACTTAACAGAAAAATTGCTTATAATAAGAAAACAAATATTTATTTAATGATTTCTTTTCAATTTATTATACATATTACACCCATACAATGCCAGATTAAGAAAATTATATGCCCTGGAGTAGGTTTCGTGTTACTTAGTTGTTTTGGGGCTTTTTCAGGAAAGTCCCTAGAGCAATAACGTCAATTGCTCTACTGTTAATCCGGTATTGCACTCATGATAACCCATTCAAATATCTTTATGGAATTCTAGGAATGTCTGGGTTAAAAGAGGATTTGGTAGTTTTTCTGGGTATAACGCATTGCCTAGTTCATGTATAACACCATTCGATGCAATTATGTCACACTTTTGAACAATAGCGTTTCCAAAAATTATTTCGTCCAAACTGTTCTTCAAATATTTGTGCGTTACATCGGAAAAAGTATGTACGTACATATCTTCTTGATTGTTGGTAAATGGTACTCCTGCGCAGCATAATACCTCTGAAAATAAGAAATTAGAATTAGGTTATTACACTAATAATAATAGCCCTACAAAATACGACTGAGCATGACGTCAGAACCTACACGGCCCAGAGTACCTACCCAAGCCTTTACGTGTGTATTAGAAATAGAACGATTAATCGAATATTGAAATAATCGATTCTTTTGTTTCAATTAATTGATTAATCAAGAATATTTTTGGATTTAAAATTTACGTACTTAATATGCAATATTATATAGTCTTCGTTCAAACGGGCATTATTTAATGTTACAGACTGTTTGCAAAAAAAAAAAATATTTGTTGATGTAGACATTGTATTACCTTCCATCACTTATATTTTCCTAATAAAACGGTTAAATAATTTTATATCAGCCTTTAAAATACAACATTAAGACTGTCCCATTTTTTGTCGGCGAGTGTATATGTTTCTTTTTTTGTTTCATAATCGATTAATCGATAATTTTTTACCAACATTTCGATTAATTAAATGATCAATTAATCGATTAATTAATTTTTATTGCCATCTCTGACGTGTATAGTGTAGTGTGTGTTTTGTATTTGTTTTTTAAACATTTTTTCACGCATTTATTATTAAAATGGCAGATAAAAATGTTGTTATTTTTGAGTGACAATTTACCAAACATTGATGCTTTTCCTTCTTTTCTTTTGTTTTTCACAATAAGGTAATGAAATAAATTGTTGGAGTTTCTGTGGAGTTCTAAATACAGTATTTGTGCACATCGGTACTAAACAATATTTTCGATGTTTCGAAGTACTGGGCCCTGGATCTTCCATATTTTATATATTTTAATATAAAATTTAATTGGGTAAACATGTAGAATAACTTTATTTTAGTTAAAATCACTCTAACTTTACAAAACCTATAAAAGTTATACAAGCAAATAAGTTCACGACAGACTATGTAGGCTGTAGGTTGCAGTCTGGGTAGGGTGTGACTTCACAGCCATGTTTGTAAGCAATCGGAGTATTTTTCGCGCGCTTATTAATTAAA
The DNA here is from genome assembly GCA_963971575.1 of Liopterus haemorrhoidalis. NCBI lineage: Eukaryota > Metazoa > Arthropoda > Insecta > Coleoptera > Dytiscidae > Liopterus > Liopterus haemorrhoidalis. Next base: position 30,946,353 of record OZ020623.1, read on the forward strand.
AAAAAAAAATCCTTTAAATTAAAAAAAAAAAAAAATGCAGATCTGTTTTTTATGTTTATATGCAACAAAAGGAATATAATAAAATAAAAATCATGTCTATCCTCTATTGTTATTATTTTTAGCATGATCATTTGATCAACTTTAAGCGAAGCAGGTGCTAGCTACTAGGGATGGGAAAAAAAGATTGATGTATCGAAGACATCGATGTTTTTTTAAAAACATCGATGTTTTTACCATCGATGTTCGGATGGCGATAGTATCGATAAAACATCGATGTCTACTACCGATGTCGATGTTTAAACTTTGAATTTCAGAAACTACCGCTAGAGGCGCTGGCATCTTAAAAAAAGTATTTTTATTAAAATTAGTACATATTAGTACATATTAGTCCTGATATTAAAATATAAGCGGCATCTATTGTGATATAACAATACTAACAGTGTTAGTTCTTATTCTTCTTAGCAGTTAGCAGAATAAGAAAAAAATAAGAAGGAACTTCTAATTTTTGCAAACAATGCGACCGACCAACGACGCCAACAAAATTGTTTCTTTTTGAGTCTTGTTGACACTTACCCAGTTGTTTAAGGGATTGGAGGAATATCCCTGGAATTACCGTATTGGGAAATATAATTATAAATTATTTATTAATATAACTATTATTAGGATTATTATATTGTAATGTTAGTGTAAAATTAATATTAGGATTGCTATATTAGTGTTAGAAAAAAATGTAATATGTACAGTTTATTCCAAACGATTAGGCGGAAATAACCGGAATTTTCATTTTTGTAAGTTTTCATTAGCTATTATTTTATATATTGAAGTTGGCTTTTCCTGAACAAAATTATCAAAAGCTTCAATCAATCGGTAAAAGTAACTAGAATTGAAAATCTAGTTCCACCTAAACCAAAGGAACAGACTTTATTTCAACTTAAAAAAGTTAAAAAAATGTGTATGACAGTATGTTATTTTTATATTAAATAATATAAAATTAACATTAAGATTACTATGTTAGTATTATAATAAAATGCAATATTTCATTTTAGAAATGTAAAAGTAGTAGGAACAAATTAGGATTATTATATTGGGTATAATAATGTTAATGTGAAATTAATTACTATTAAAAAAGAATATTTCTATTTAAAAATCTAATAAATGCTTTTTATATGCGTCTATTATATGTTACTTTTTTCGTATTTTATCTTTACATTATTAAATAAAACATATATAATATAAATAAATAGCTTTTTTTAATATTAATAAAACATCGATGTATCGGAAACATCGATGTTTTTCCTTCGATGTTTTTTCAACATCGATAGTAAGCGCCGATGTTAACATCGATGTTAAACATCGATGTTTTACCTTCGATGTACAACCCTACTAGCTACAGCGTGTTAAAAAAAGCCAAAGATTTTAAGAGCGTGTAGTCCCAGCAAACATTTAACTAACGGCCGAATGCCGGTAAACTGCTTTTACTGCTGGCACCAAAAATAAGTGCAACGCCAGTATTAATAATGTACTTCACATTTGTATTTCGCATTCCGCCTATACGAAGTACTTTACCAGCATTTTATAAGCACTCCTTATTTGTATTAGTCCAAGCAAACATTTTTATACTTTTTACTTAAAACTAAACTTTTTTTGAATGTAATAATTTGAAGGGTCTGATTGTTCTTAGTCATAAAACGCCCTAACGGCCAGTACCCCCTCGAGAGCCAGTACAAGTTGATACGTGTTGGTGGACAGATGTGTATTTGTCAAGATGTGTATTTGAATAGTTATTGTTTTGTGAAAATTATACAGTTTGTTAATGTGATTTGTGTGTGTTTTGTTAGATTTAAGGACGTAGTTTACACAAACTATTTCATGTTAAATTGTTTAATTTTTAGTTTAGTTCAATCATAGTTTTTTTCATGTAATAATTTTCATAATAATAAAATTTTCAATTATTAATAAATCTGTTACAAGATTATAAATATGTCATTTAAAAAATATAATTTGTCATATTTCATTTTGAATAGTGACATCTTAAATATTTTGTAAATATAATACCAACCTAAAATAATACAAACTTAATCCAAAACTGTAAAGCTTTTTTTACAATATACCCAAGTTTCTAAAAGTCAGTAATACACTATAAAAATCACCAAAATAACCAGATCTAGTTCGTTCTTACAAAAGTGAACAGCTTATAGCATTAATGCTTATAAAATTTGATTATTGCATTTATTTTAACAAGTATGATTTCTTTAGGTTGGCACTCTTCAAGTCAGGGGGGAAAGATGTGGTAGATAATACAAGACGAATATTGGCGAAAATTATTAGTCACCCCTTATCTTTAGGATGCAATTGGTTTGGCCGAAATGGCAGAAAACCATTTTCTTAAAATTCTTCATTAAATTAATAAATTAAATAAACTAATTCCTGAGCTATTAATTCCTGAAATTATATTTATTTAATATTTATAAATAAATCAATAAATTATAACTGTTAATACAATTTACAATCGGTCAGTTTTACCATCGTTGAATAAATTTATTTAACAACTTAAGTTAACAATATCGCATCATTCTATTGACAGCAATGTTAATTTCTTCATTAATAGTTTAAAACCGATGCGATATTGTCAACTTTATTTGTTAAATAAATTTATTCAACGATGGTGAAAATGGCCAAAAGAGTATTTATTTTGCACCTAACCATTAATTTATTTTAATACTGGGTAAGTACACATATGTTACATTTGAAACACTAGAGAGTGGATATAATATAAGCACTGGTCCGTCAGAAATAAATCTTGCAACTAATGCGATTATTTTTTAATGCAACTATGCCAGAAACTGATACATAAATACAGCTAACGGCCACGGGGACACCGGGGTACTGGCCCAGTGCAAAATGCCAGCACTGGCCTAGTGCGAAATGCCAGCACTGGCCCAGTGCAAAATGCCAGCACTGGCCCATTACTTTCAATGCACTTTACCGTTGCTGGAACTGATACATCAATGGGCTAGCTAAGGGCCACGGGACACCGGGGTACTGGCCCAGTACGAAATGCCAGCACTGGCCCATTACTTTCAATGCCGGGGAGTATGTGCTTTACCAGTACTGGCCCGTATAAAAATGTTTGCTGGGGTACTGACTATAATGAGATAAATTTAACAATACGTACCTCTTAGAATATGGAAGCTGACATAGTCGTTAGCTTGGTTTTTATCGCTGTATAAAGTTTTCAAGTATTCATTGGGCATATCTAGCATAGCTTGATTTGTTGGAACCAATAATGTCATGGGTGCAATGAGACCTCTCAGAATATCTTCAGCATGTGTATTTCGTAACAACCTACGAAATATGCTGTACTGACTGTTGTTAGCTAGAAGTTCAATTATAGTATTTATAGGTGGGTACATAAATTTATTGATTCCATGTATGACCAGTCCAGAAGCCTTTACATCAAATACTGTGATTAAACTACAACTATATGTGTAGATATATTTCTTTTCTGTTATGCTTTTTGCAGCATTCTGAAAATATATTAATTATTAGTTACCCGTGTTTTAACATTTTTGGGGTTTCGTTGGTATTAACAAAGAACCTTTTTAGTCACTTACAGTCATGTGCGTAAAAATAGCACTATCAGAAAAATATCAGGTCTGGGAAAAAGTTGGAGTTTTTTTAATAAAATTCAACTGGTTTTGTTATAGTGTGAAAATTAATTTATTTAAAACCAATATGCTCCATTTTTATCGACAACGTTTCGCCATTTTTCGGGTAGAGCCATGATGCCATTGGTGAAAAACTTCTGAGGTTTCTGGTTGAAAAACTGAATCAAGTGGTTTTCACAGGCTTCTTTTGAAACCAGCTTAATTCCATTGAGAGAATTCTGCAGAGATCGGAATAGATGATAGTCAGAGGGTGCTATGTCTGGACTATAGTGGATGCAACAAAATTTCCCAACCAATCTCTTGTAATTTTTGACGGGTCATCAAAGAAGTGTGTGGTCTTGAGTTGTCATGATGAAAAACAACACCTTTCCTGTTATTCAATTCGGGCCGTTCTCTTTCAATTGCCTGGTGTAATCTCTCTAGTTGTCCACTGTAGAGTTGACAACGCTTCCGATTGTCGTACGTGATCCATTTTTCATCACCGGTTATGACACGTTTCAGAAATGGCTTGATTTCATTGCGTTTCAGCAGCACAGATGTTTTTCGCGCTCAACTCATGAGGAACTCATATATCGAGCTTGTTTTAGTAGCCAGCTTTCCGTAAATGGTTCAAAACAGTTTTGTGATCAATGCCTAGCTCCGTACCAATATCGACACTGCTGACATGCCTATCTTGCTGGACTCTTTCAAGAATTTTATCATCTTTTTCACTGATTGGACGACCAGAGCGTGAGTCATCTTTCACATTAAAATTACCAGAACGAAAGCGAGCGAACCATTTCCGCGCAACAGATTTTGATAAAGTGCCTTCACCGTACACAGCACTTTGGCCGCTCAAAAAAAGGTTCGTGTTGATTGGTGTAAGGGAATGCTAAAAAAATTTAACCTAGGCACTGCAAAATCCGTATACAATATCGTTACAGGTGACGAAACTTGGATTTATTTATTTGAACCGGGAACTAAGCAACAATCCACTGTTTGGGTCTTCCAAGACGAACAGAAACCCCCAAAAGTTGTTCTTTCACGAAGTACATCCAAGAAAATAATCGCTTGTTTTTTCAGTTGTACTGGGCATGTCGCAACCAATCCTTTAGAGGATCAGAGAAAAGTTAATGCTGAATGGTATTCAACAATTTGCCAGAAATCATCGACAAAATCAGGAAAAACAACCAAATACGTCGCATCATTCTTCATCATGACAATGCAAGCTACCACACAGCACGTCAAACAAATGATTATTTGAAGGAGAAAAACATAGAATTAATATCTCATTGCCCGTATTCACCTGTTTTATCCCCTAACGACTTTTTGTTCCCTAATGTCAAACAAAAAATGCGTTGACAGCGATTTTCATCACCTCAAGAAGCCGTTGAAGCCTTTGAAAAACCATGTTTTTGAGATACCAACTTCAGAGTGGATAAAATGTTTCGAGAATTGATTTGAACGCATGCAAAACTATATATTAGGTCGTAAAGTAGAAAAAAATCAAAGTAGGTTGATAACTTACAAATATAAGGAATTATTTTATTCATCAAAGTATGCACCCATATTGTGTATACACTTTTGCCATTTAAGCGGCAGGTTGTTCAGGCCGG